>JAQPPZ010002643.1:740000-1480000 GCA_028583015.1 Wollemia nobilis
ATATAGGAAACTGGATTCAATAACCTTTCTGTAAAAACAAGCATTGTTAGATTTTGGTGATGTATTTTAATGGAGATGCAACCACAAGATGTAAAATTTGTAGGCTATGATAAGTATATTTTAATGGTACTTAAATATGCAGGAAAATATGAGAATAGATGTCTACAATAACTCAGTAAAATACCATTAACGAAAGCTCACAAAAATAGTACAATGCAATATAATGGAGGACTATAAACATTCCAAAATTTTACAATGAAGATCTACATTGCACCTACTCACTAGTAACATTGTCTCTCTCACTCTTTCTCATTGTATCTCTCTGTTTGTATTTCTATAGCTCAAGATATACATATAATATAAGTCCCTTGGGATTTACTCTACCTATTCATATGACTCATGTACATGTGGACTACATGCACATTTACATCATTGCACATTCTAACAATTGTGCATTTATTACATGCTAAAGTAAATACTTAACAATACACTAAAGTAAACCCCTACTATAGTAATCCACCACAGGTGGTACCTTGATATGTACCCAATAATGTGATATATTCTCTAGCACCCCCCTATATTGTTGGAAATATTGAGTTAATTTTTTTTCATTTATGTCAAGAGTTAGTGTTAGGAACTAGTGTGGACTTGGCAGAATAAGAGTTAAAATATTTACATTTTAATCCCAAGATATTTGATCTAAAATATCCAGTTGCTTGGTCAAAAGGATGGTTAAATACCCTAAAGAAAATGCCTAAAGGAAATAATATTACGATATTTATTATTATAATATTAAAGGTGGTCAAAAAAGGCCCAAGGGTAAAATAGAAAATTGTTGGGATTAAACAATAAGGCACAATATATTTACAAGTTGTGTTACAATATATAGGCATAAAGCCTATGAGGGAGATATGACAAGTGTCATAATATCCACTCCAACATGACACATCTCAACTCAAACTAAAATAAAGACAAGTGGTAAGACCTAAGTTATGCATAGTGCATATTAAACAATATTCTAACAATCCCCCTTAATGTGCACTATCCTAACTATAGAAAAATAAAATAATTCAACATTAGATAATATTCCCCCTTAATGTTGACTTCTATTACATAGATAGAGCAATTTGCCAAACTGATAAAACTTATCTTGCCTAAGTTACTTTGTGAAGATGTCATCCACTTGATATTGAGTTGGTACATACTCCATGTGTATAATGTCTTATTGGACCATTTCTCTAATGAAATGGTGATGGATCTCAATGTGCTTTGTTATGGCATGGAAAACTATATTCTTTGTTATTTTGATGGTACTTTGATTGTAATAATATATGTAAGTTGTACCATCTATGAATAGCCCAATGTCCTAAAGTAATTGCCTCAACCAAATAGCCTCTTTAGTTGCCTCAACTGCTGCTCTATATTTAGCCTATATTGAAGATAATGATATTGTGTTCTTCTTTGTGTTCCATGAAATAGAGCCTTTGCCCAATTGAAAGCAATAACTTGATGTGGAAATTCTAGTTTCAGTACAACTAGCCCAATATGAACCTATGTATCCAATCAATGAAAAGTCATCACATGATGTATACGCGATGCCATGATGAGGTGTGGCCTTGAGGAATCTCACAATCCTCGTAGATGATATACAATGGCTCTTATTATGATCTTGCATGAATCTATAAATAAGGCCAACTAAATATGAAATATCTAGTCTAGTTGAAGTTAAGTAGATCAAACTTACAACTAGTTGCTTGTAAAGGGTGCCATCAACTCTTTCTTCATCATAATTATTAACCAATTTCAACTTGGTTTCCATGGGAGTGAGGGAGGGCTTACACTCCTCCATGAGAAACCTCTCCAAAATAGACTGAATGTATTTATCTTATGAGATAAAAATCTTACCAGGTTGTTGCCATACCTCTATGCCTAAGCAATAATGGAGGAGGTCTAAATCTGTCATATGAATTTTTTTGCATAGGTTGTCCTTCAGCAACCTTATTCCTTCTGTGTCATCACCTGTAATGAGAAGGTCATTCACATACAATGTAACCAAAATGATGTGGTTACTCCAATATTTCATATAGAGAGCAGATTCTATTGTAAATCTAGTGAAATGAAGGTTGAGGAAATAGGATTCATTATTTGCATACCAATATTTAGGTGCTTGCTTCAAACCATATAGAGCTTTCTTCAATCTGAGGACTTTGTTTTATTGGACTTCAACTGTGTACCCTAGTGGTTGGTTCACATACACTTCCTTCTTCAAGTGACCATTGAGAAATGCACTTATGACATCGATCTGATATATAGGCCAATGCTTTTGACATGCCATAGCAATAATTATCTTGATTGTAGTCATATTTTCCATAGGAAAATAAGTCTCCTCATAATAAATTCCCTCTTGTTGCTTGTAAAATTGAGCTACCAGGTGAGCCTTGTAGCAATCTAGTGAGTCATATGCTTTGTACTTTAGCTTGTACACCCATTTTTTTCAAATGGTATATTTACCTTGGGTTAAATCAACCAACTCCCAAGTATGATTTCTCTCAATGGAATCAAATTCTTGATCCATGACAGGAACCCACTTAGGATCACCAAGTGCTTATTTGACATTAAAAGATTCAGGTTGGTTAAGAATTTTGTTCATGAGGACATAATTCACTTGGTGTCTTAGGGATGAAGGCATTTTACCTGTATAAGTGGGAAAATGAATTTGGGATTAATCTATGGTGGATTGAACACACTTAGGTAAAGGATTGGATGATGTGGCTTGATAATTATATGGAGGAGGAGATAGAGGATATGAATAATTCATGGGAAGTTCTTCATGTGGAGTAATTTCTTGATTTATGAGTGAAGAGGAAGGACTAGATGATATTGTATGCATCAAGGGAGCAATTATTTTATTAGTTAATTTCAAAGTTGGGGTATTAGGAGGATTATATGGGGGATACTCATGAAAGGTAACATCCCTAGAGAGAATTATCCTCTTGAAAATAGGATCATATAACTTATATGCATTGGCACTATCACTATAGCCAACAAAGATGCATTTTTGGATCTTATCATCAAGCTTCTTCCTTTTCTTATGAGGAATATGAGCATAGGCATCACATCCAAAGAATCTCAAATGGACCACATAGGGTGTCCTTCCACTCCATGATTATTCAGGTGTTCTTTCATGTAAGGCCTTTGTGTAGGACCTATTAGTCAAGTATGCAACAATAAGAATAGCTTCTCCCAAAAATGAGTTAGGTAATGTAGCAACATGTAACATAGATTTTCCCTATTTGTGATTGTTTGATTCATCCTCTCATCTAATACATTTTGCTGCGGGGTATAAGGGGTTATGAATTACCTCCTTATACCATGGTACTTAAAAAAAATGAAGAATTCATTGCAGACATATTCTCCACCATTATATGGTCTTAATGTGGAGATTTGATAGCCACTTTCTCGCTCATCAAATACCATGAATTATTTGAACTTATCAAGGGATTACCACTTATATTGAATTAGGTATATCCATACCTTTTTGAAGTAATCATAATTGAAGGTGATGTAATATTTATTGCCAATATAATAATGAACAAACATTGGCCCACAAATGTATTAATGAATCAATTGCAAAGGTCTATTGGCTCTCCAAGACTTTCCTGATTCAAAAGGTTATCTATGGTCTTTGGCTATTACAAATGGCTCACAAAAACATTTTGACTCCTTAAGATGTGGAAGTCCTTTTAATAATCCTTTGATTGCCATAATTTTAAGGTTATTAAAATTTAAATGCCCCATTCTTTCATGCCATATGTACTCCAAATAAAAATTAGTAGTTGTATGCAAATATGTTTGTGCTACAGATTTTGTAAGGAGGTAGTAAACACCATCATTTTTTACTCCCATTGCTTTGACATTACCATTGGGTTCCTAAATGTAGCATTTGTATTTTTTAAAATAGATAGTATAACCCTTATGTGTAAGTTGCCCAATATAAATAAGGCTCCTTTTAAGACCAGGGATATACAAAACATCTATTGCAAGAACATTATTGCCATCATGCAAAGCAAGTGGTGCATCCCCAACACTTTAAATGGGAAGAGCACTTTCATCACCAAAAGTAATGAATTTATTAGAAGTAGGCTAAACCTTGGTAAACCAATATTGCCTTCCTATCATGTGCTTTTCTGATCTAGAATCAATATACCAACAATATTTATCTTCAACATTAACTTGGTTTGTTGCATACAATATGTTGAGATTATTATTTTGTGGAACCCCTTGATCTCTTTGTCTTTGATAGCAATTAGTGACATTATGATTCCATTTACTACAATGTTCGCACCCTTGATTGTTGTTTTGACCACCTTGAGGTCTTTTTTGCCATCTTGTCTACTTATTTTGATGTTGATTATATTATTGTGGCTGCTACTGGTACTACTAATTTTCTTGTTGTTGGTACTACTGCTGACATGGCTGGTGTGGGTATCTCTGATGTTGTCTACCTCTATGATTCTAATTTTTTTTATTTGGACCCTTGTTTTATCTAGGCTATAAATGTACCTTGGTGGCAAAAGCTACTAATAAGGCTTCAATTTCTTCATATTTTATTAGGGCTTGCTCATGTTTCTTAAGTAGAATCTCAATATCCTCAAGTGTGGAATTAATTGTTTTACCACTGAGATCTAACATTGTAGAATAGGAGTGAAATTTTGAAGGAAGGCTATGCAAAATTATATGAATTAACTCATTATGTTAAATAGTTTTACCAACAGCTAAAAAATCATTTTTAATAGACTTCAATTCCATAATGTAATCGGTAAGTCAGCCTTTCATGCAAATATTGTGCAATTTTTGTTTTAGATACAAAATATTGTCTTGACTTGGCTTATCAAACAATCTTATGAGAGCATCCACACGGAAAATTTATAGATAGAGTTTGTGCATGGCTGAAGTGCCTTTATTTAATTTGTTTTATTTTCATATGAAAAGGGGGGTAAACAATGTTTTTAATTAATGGGGGTTTCTGAGGTGGTTATGATGGTGCTCATTATTAAAGGGGCATTTATTTTTTTTTTAAAATGGAAGTTTTTTTTAATTGTATAAGCCTAAATTTATTTACAATGAAAATATGGACTAACCATGAGTAAGTGGTGTGGAAGGGCCTTGAATGGCCATTGTAATTATTCCAAAGAATATTCAGGAATATTCTCATGAGAGGGAAAATGAGAGGCATGTTGTTTTTTCAAAAAATGAAGGCCCCATTGAGAACATAATATAGGGGTATTTATAGTCTTCGAAAAATTGTTTATGAGATGGACACATTAGTACAATCAATTTTTAATTTTGAGATTGTTTCTTTCAATTTTTTAAGCCTCAAATTTTTATACCTTGGAGTACACTCTCGGTTGAACCTGACACTCCTAAGGAATTTGTAAGTGATCCTAGTATCTAGTCACCTTCTCAATAGCACCTTGTAGATGCAGTGTCTGGTTACCCATGAATTTTGGTGGGATGAGGCGGTCACCATAAGGACACTTATTAGAGGGACTACATATATAGCCACCCTAGACTCTATTTGAGGACTTTTTTGGATCTACTTCTGAAGACTTTAGACGAAGACACTTTAGGAGATTCTATTATTTTCATACTTCTTCTCCTCCATATTTGGTTTCTATGGCTTATTTTATTGTATTGAGAGCATTTTTGGTAGAGACTGAAACTCTTCATGGCTTGTATTTATTTTGTACTAAGGTACATTTTTGGTAGATACCGACACCGTTTAGATTGAGTTCACCATGAGTATATTTGATATTCATGGTGAGTCTAGTCAGTGACCTACGAGAGGCAGCATACTTGTAGGATGACCTAAAGAGGCAATAGACCCAAAAGTGGCTGACCATGAGACACATAGGATGACCCTAAGGTACTTAGACGACTGACCCAGAGGCTAATCCAGAGGAAAAAAACCAATATGTATATACTGTTGATCTATAATTATTCACATTTGGAGACCCAAGCATAAAGAGCACGATCCTAGACAAAATCAGCAATAAAGAAGGATTTTTAGGGTTATTTTAGAGAAGTCAACATTAAGGAGGAATGTTAGATTATTTTAATGTGCACTACGCCTTCTATATTGAAACTTGTCATTTTATCTTGACAAGTGTCATGCTTCTCATATAGGATTATGCCTATATATTGTACATCTTTGTATCAATAATTTTGAGACTGAATAATAAGGCACAATATATTTACAAGTTGTGTTACAATATATAGGCATAAAGTGTATGAGGGAGATATGACAAGTGTCATAATCTCCACTCCAAAATGACACATATCAACTCAAAATGAAACAAAGACAAGTGGAAAGACCTAAGTTAGGCATAGTGCACATTAAAAAATATTCTAATAGAAAACACCTAGGCCCAATGGAAATAATATTATAATATTTCATTATAATATTAAAAGTTTAATTATGCCTAAGGTAGTTTATAAATAATTTATAATATTTATATTATAAATTTATTTATAAAATAATATTTTTTATAACCCAAAGTTGGGTTGGGCACCAAAAACAATTTAATTTTATATCTCCATCGACGTGGGAGAGAGGGAGGCATATGGTATAAATACCATAGCCTTACCCCTAAGGAAAGTAAGTCTCTGAAATATTTTAATGCATGCAACTTTGGAGGAACAGTGAAATATTTTCGTGAGCAAAGCTAAGGACAAGGTGATAATTTTTTTTACCCTCGATATTTGTGGAAGTCAAGCGATAAAGGTGGAAAGGCTAAACACCAACCAACGGTTGGGCTAGCGATGAATTCGAGGTGTGCAAAGGTTTTGGAACGTGAGGTGTTGCGTTCGATTTTCAGTCGATGACGTGGAAAAAGCCTTTTGGCTTTTGGTGGGCAAGGAGGAGTCAAAGCGCTCTAGGCGCCTTTGACTCCCACGTGAGCGCTTAGCTCACATGAAAAGGGAGTCATGGCTAAGGCGTTATAGGCGCTTCGACTAGGGATCGATCCCATAGGGAGCGCACGAGGAGGTATTTAATTTTTATTATATTGTGTATTGCCCTAAGGTTGTTGATAGCGCTCAAAGTGCTTGGATTATTTTTGCGCTTGGAGTGTAGTGTGAAGAGGGAAAATTAGCACGTGGGGTTATTTGTTTTTGTTAAAGTGTTTAGGGAGTTAAAAGGGTAAGGTAATTAATTTTTACCTTAGAGAAGTTGAAATATTTTTTATTGAGGGTTAAAAATATATTGCACTATTTTATAAAGTTAATTACTTGAAAAATGCAATATTGAGTAGGGAGACATAAGTAGTGTTTGGATTGTTTCATGCATTAAATTTTTGAAAAGGGATTATTGTGAAATTGAATGGTTGAAGTCTTTATTTGACAAAGTTTGGAGATAATAAGGTGTACTTGAGTTTTGTTAATCTTGTAATATTTGAGTGAGGATTTTTGCTATCTAACCCTTGAGATTGGCAAAGAGGTTGATTGTGATTGAGACAGGTTTTGAGGTCATTTCTACATCAAGAAAAAGGTATGGGCATATCTTCCTTGTGAGTGAAATATTGTTGGATTGAGTGTTGTGAATGCTAAGTTGGAGTGAAAAGGATTGTTTGATAAGCATTGTTGAGTTTGGTTTTGAGATATCCAATATTGATTGATGAGGATTTTTTGGAATGAAAGTTGATGCTAGAAACCTTGTTTGATAAGCATTGTTGGAAATATTGAGTGAGCTTTCATATGCATGATTAGGGTTTGTGAAAGATCATGAGTATCATTGTTATGTGAGGTATTGTTGAACTAGGTTTATGAAAAAAATGAGTATTATTGTTAAGTGAGTTTGAAATGATTTTAATAAGTTATAGTGTGAGTTGTTGAAATCATTGTGAAACACTTGCTTAAGGTTTGTAAGAAAATTCTGTTTCATTAAGTGATTGGTTGAGTTAAGTTGAGTAAGATTTTGTGGAAGCTTACAATGTATATTTGAGACAAGTCTTGGTGAAGACTTGTTGAGCAAATTTGAGCAAGTTCTAGAGAGGACTTATTGAGTAGATTTGAGGCAAGTCTTTGAGAAGACTTGAGAGCAGAGTTGATTGATTTATTTGTTCAAACCTTGAGTTAAGGTTTGGGGAAGATCTAAAAAATTTGATTTGTGATTGAATCAATATTTGTGTTAAGGCTTGAGGATAGATTTGAGGATAGAGTTTGGTACATATTTGAGGATATGTTTAGTGTAGACCAGAGATAGATATTGAGTAGATTTGTGCTAGACCAAAGGATAATGTTCAGTACAGATCTAATATAGAGAATAAAATAGAGTAAGAGCAAAATTTGGAGGTGATAGAGTAGAGGATAGTAGTCTCCAATGGATAGAGATCCATTAGCCAAGGCAGTGAGGATAGAGATATTTTGAGTGAGGATAGAGTCTTCTATGGAGAGAGATCCACAAGCCAATGCAGTGGAGGTAGTAGTCTTCTAAGAGGATCACTAGCCAGAGTAGAGGAGAAGGAGTTCTCCTATGGATAGAGATCCATAAACTTGATTAGGGGATTGGTGTCTCCTTTGGACAGAGGTCCATAAACATTGTAATAGGGAAAGGATTCCCAAGAAAATTTATTGAGAAAATTTTATAAGGAATATTTTCTCCATGGAGTAGCCCACATTGGGTGAACCACGTTAAATCATGTCTCTCATGTGTGTGATGCTTTGTGTAATGTTTACTGCTTTAATATTGTTGATGTTATCATATGGATTGAAAAGAAAATTTTTATCTTATACTATTCACCCCCCTCTCAGTATAAGCACATGTTCTTCAATTGGTATCAGAGCGGGTCTCTCTGTGAAAAGACTAACAACTTGGAGGAAGATCCATAAAAAATACACATGACTTCAGAAAATGAAGAAGAGACCATGTTTGATATAAAAGAGGAATTCTTTACTGCTCTCAAGAATTTTGAAAATATTAGAAAGAAGAACTCAAGTTTGAAGGATCAAATTCAAGAAGATGAAGAAGCAAAGATAGAACTTCTACAAAGTCTCACAGAACTCAAGATAAAGGTAGAAGAGGGAAAGAAAATTGAATAAGATATGATAGATCTATTAAGAGCAAGGGAAATAGAGTGTGAAATATTAGAAGTAGAAATTGTATCTCTAAGGCATGAAGTTGAAAATACCAAGCTTCGACAAGATATAAAGTTAGGGAAATAGAAAGAGGAATCCAACTTTCAAGAAATAGAGACATCAAACAAAGATAAGCTCGTTACTCATACCCCGAAAGGAAAGGATATCAGGAAAGAAAAAAGAAGAAAGATGGACAAAAGTTAATCACAAAAGGAGAAGCACTCAACCACATTTTCAAAGGCATCCAAATAGGTTACATAATTTCTTCCATGGCTATTGCTTTTCTTGTAACAAATATGGTCATAGAGTTGTACATTGCACTGGTTATGTGAAAAATGATGTCAATAGAAATTTCAACTCTTTTGCACCTCTTATGAATGATGATATCATATGTTACAAATGCAATAATTTTGGGCACAAGGCTAGATGGTGCAAAATGGTACTTCCTAAGTCTAGTAAAAAGAATACAACTTCAACAACTAGGAAAGAGAAAAAGGGATGAAAAAGCTAGATCAATGTTAGTTCAAACAACTCTTCATGCTCAGGATAAAGAAGAACAATGGTTTCTTGATAGTGGTTGCTCTAGACACATGACAGGAGACAAAGATAAATTTCTTGTACTCAAAGAAACTAATAGAGGATCAATAAGTTTTGGTGATAATGGATCAACAAAAATTTGTGGAAAAGGAACTCTGAGTTTAGATAACGGGAAAACAAGAACATAAAATGTACTATATGTCAAAGGGTTAAGACACAATCTGCTAAGTGTAAGCCAAATTTGTGATCAAGGTCATATGGTTACATTTCACCCAGATAGATGTGAGATAAGAAAGTCAGAAACTGGAAAAGTCATTGCAAATGCAAGTAGAACTCCAAACAACCTCTATATGCTTAGTGATATTAAAGGAGAAAAATGTTTTCTATCACAAGAAGATGAGATTTGGTTGTGGCATAGAAGAATGGGTCATTTG
This sequence comes from Wollemia nobilis, assembly GCA_028583015.1. Taxonomy (NCBI): domain Eukaryota; kingdom Viridiplantae; phylum Streptophyta; class Pinopsida; order Araucariales; family Araucariaceae; genus Wollemia; species Wollemia nobilis. The sequence continues at coordinate 750,107 of JAQPPZ010002643.1, forward strand.
AATTTTGACAACATAGTCAACATAAGCAATAAACAAGTTGTCAGAGATTTACCCAAGCTAAAAAGGCCACAAAACACAATCTGTGCACCTTGTCAACATGGAAAGCAAACTAGAACAAGTTTCAAATCAAAGGGATATATGTCATCTGAGCCATTAAAACTAATACATACTGATCTATGTGGTCCTACCAGAACACAAAGTATTCAAGGTGAAAGTTACTTCATATTGTTTATAGATGATTACTCCATAATGATTTGGGTAGCCTTCCTAAAAGATAAGTCAGAAGCATTTGATAAATTCAAGGTATTTAAAGAACGGGTTGAAAATAAAATCGGTAAGAGGATTAAGTGTTTGAGATCAGACAGAGGAGGAGAGTTTACCTCAAATGAATTTGTAGATTTCTATGAACAACATGGAATCAAGAGAGAATACTCAGTTGCAAGAACTCCTCAACAAAATGGAGTAGTTGAAAGGAAAAATAGGACTATTGAGAATATGGCTAGAGCTATGTTAAATGAGTCCAAGCTTTCAGATGGATTTTGGAGGGATGTAGTCGACATAGTAGTTTATATCATCAATAGGGCTCAAATAAGAGTAAACCATCACAAGACTCCATATGAGCTTTGGAAGGGAAGACCAACCACTGTGAAACACTTCAAAGTTTTTGGAAGCAAGTGTTACATAAGATGGGAAGAGCAAAACTTGGGCAAGTTTGACCCAAGATGTGATGAGGGTATTTTTCTTGGTTATTCTACTAAGAGCAAAGCCTATAGATGCTACAAAAAAAGGACACACACTATTGTAGAAAGTATAAATGTAAAAATTGATGAGAAGATAGGATTAAGAGAACCAGTTCAAGAAATTGTGTATCAGGAAGATGGAAGTTGTCAAGAAGAGTTTCATGAGGAATCAGAAGAAGAAGAGGAAGAAACACAAAGACTTCTTCCTAAGACTCCATCCAGGTATGTACAAAAACATCATCCAAGAGAGCTAATCATTGGGAATCCAGATGAGAGACAAACAAGGAGAAGGGTAATAACATCAACTCAACAAGCAAATTTTTCTTTATTATCTAAAATTGAGCCAAAAGACTTCAATGAGGCAAGTGAAGATAAGTTTTGGATTAAGGCAATGGATGAGGAATTAGATCAGATAGAGAAAAGTAAGACTTGGGAACTTGTTCCATGACCAAAAGATAAAAATGTGATTGGCACTAAATGGGTATTCAGAAACAAGTTAAATGAAGATGGTCAGGTGGTCAGAAATAAAGCAAGATTAGTGTGCAAAGGTTATGCACAGGTAGAGGGAATTGACTTTGATGAGACATTTGCTCCAGTTGCATGACTTGAAGCTATCAGAATGTTCTTAGCCTTTTCAAGCTTCAAAAACTTCAAAGTATATCAGATGGATGTTAAATCAACCTTTCTAAATGGTGTTTTAGAAGAAGAGGTTTACATTGAGCAGCCAGAAGGTTTCAACTTGACTGATAAATCAGACTATGTATGCAGATTGAAGAAAGCACTTTATGGACTAAAGCAAGCTCCTAGAGCTTGGTATTCAATATTGGATAAGTACCTACAGGAATAGGGTTTCAGGAAAGGAATAGTGGATAGTAACTTATACATAAAAAATGAAGGGAATGACTTACTAATTGTGGTTGTTTATGTTGATGATATCATTTTTGGAGGAAACAATGATAAGATGTGTCAAAAATTTGCAAAGAGCATGCAGAATGAATTTGAGATGTCTATGCTTGGTGAGTTGTCCTTCTTTCTTGGACTTCAGATTTCACAATCAGAGAAAGGGGTGTTCCTTTCACAAACCAAGTATATAAAAGAGATGCTAAAGAAATTCAAGTTAGAAGATTGCAAACCAGTAAGTACTCCCATGGTTACAGGATGTAAGTTAAGTAAAGATGATGAATCTCCAGAGGCAAATCAGAAATTATATAGATCTATGATTGGCAGCTTATTGTACGTCACAACTACTAGACCAGATATCATGCAGGCAGTGGGATTAGTGGTAAGGTTTCAGGAAGCACCCAAGGAAACACATGTAGCAGTAGTAAAAAGGATTCTCAAGTATCTAAAAGGGACTATGGAATTTGGGCTCTAGTATCCCAAAAGTGATAGTTTCACTCTCACAACTTATACAGATGCAGATTGGGCTGGCAACATTGATGACAGAAAAAGTACAAGTGGAGGAGCATTCTTTCTTGGAGACTATTTAGTCTCTTGGCTAAGTAAGAAATAGGCATCAATATCCTTATCTACAGCAGAGGTAGAGTATATTGTAGCAATTTCTAGTTGTACACAGGTATTATGGATGAAGCGAACTCTAGAGGATTTCAAGATAAAACATGATCATCCTATTCCCATATTGTGTGATAATACAAGTGCTATAAATATCTCAAAGAATCTAGTGATGCACTCCAGGACAAAGCACATTCCGATCAAGTATCACTTTTTGAGAGAACAGGTGACAGACAAGCAAGTCAAGTTGGAATATGTTACTACAAAGGAGCAGATTGCAGATATTTTCACTAAGCCACTTTCGAAAGAGACCTTTGAGTACCTTCGAGAAAAGTTGGGAGTAGTTCTACTCCCACCCCAGAATTAACCACCTCAAAAGGAGGTGGGGGAGGGGCTAAGCTAAGAGTCTCATTCTTAGCCCCGAGCCCCAAAGGTGACCCTTTGCCATTGATGTCAAAGGGGGAGAGATTTGAGTTAGGGGAGAGCATTCAGTCAAGGGGGGAATTTCTTAGGGGAGCAATTTTTGAAAGAGGAAAAGGTTTGGTAAAAAAAAGGGGTTGCCATCAATGACAAAGGGGGAGATTGTTGGAAATTTTGAGTTAGTTGTGTTGTCATTGATGTCAAGAGTCAATGTCAGGAATCAGTGCAAGACTTGGTAGAAGAAGGGTTAAAATATTTATATTTTAATCCCAAGAGATTTGATCTAAGAGCTCTAGTTGCTTGGTCAAAAGGATGGTTAAATACCCTGAAGAAAAGGCCTAAAGGAAATAATATTATAATATTTATTATTATAATATTAAAGGTGATCAGAAAAGGCCAAGGGCGAAAGAGAAAATCACCTAGGCCCAATGGAAATAATATTATAATATTTCATTATAATATTAAAAGTTTAATTATGCCTAAGGTAGTTTATAAATAATTTATAATATTTATATTATAAATTTATTTATAAAATAATATTTTTTATAACCCAAAGTTGGGTTGGGCACCAAAAATAATTTAATTTTATATCTCCACTGACAATGGAGAGAGGGAGGCATATGGTATAAATACCATAGCCTTACCCCTAAGGAAAGTAAGTCTCTGAAAATATTTTTAAGTGCATGCAAATTAGAGGGAATGCGAAATATTTTCATGAGAAAATCTAAGGACAAGGTGATAATTTTGTTTTACCCCTAGTATTTGTGGAAGTCTAGCGATAAAGGTGGAAAGGATAAACACCAAACAACGATTGGGCTAGTGGTGAATCCGAGGTGTGCAAAGGTTTTGGAACATGAGGTGTTGCGTTCGATTTTTGCTAATGATGTGGAAAAAGCTTTTTGGCTTTTGGTTGGAAAATATGAGCCTACGCATCCTAGGCACCTTTGAATCCCACATGAGCACTTAGCTCTCACGAAAAGGGAGCCATGGCTAAGGTACTGTAGGTGCTTCAAACAGGGATTGAATCTCGTAGGGAGTGCACAAAGAGGTACTTAATTTTTATTGAATTGTGTATTACCCTAAGGTTGATGATAGCGCTCAAAATGCTTGGGTTATTTGTGTGCTTGGAGTGTAGTGTGAAGAGGAAAAATTAGCACATGGGGTTATTTGTTTTTGTTAAAGTGTTTAGGGAGTTAAAAGGGTAAGGTAATTAATTTTTACCTTAGAGAAGTTGAAATATTTTTTATTGAGGGTTAAAAATATATTGCACTATTTTATAAAGTTAATTACTTGAAAAATGCAATATTGAGTAGGGAGACATAAGTAGTGTTTGGATTGTTTCATGCATTAAATTTTTAAAAAGGGATTATTGTGAAATTGAATGGTTGAAGTCTTTATTTGAAAAAGTTTGGAGATAATAAGGTGTACTTGAGTTTTGTTAATCTTGTAATCTTTGAGTGAGGATTTTTGCTATCTAACCCTTGAGATTGGCAAAGAGGTTGATTGTGATTGAGATAGGTTTTGAGGTCATTTCTACATCAAGAAAAAGGTATGGGCATATCTTCCTTGTGAGTGAAATATTTTTGGATTGAGTGTTGTGAATGCTAAGTTGGAGTGAAAAGTATTGTTTGATAAGCATTGTTGAGTTTGGTTTTGAGATATCCAATATTGATTGATGAAGGTTTTTTGGAATGAAAGTTGATGCTAGAAACCTTGTTTGATAAGCATTGTTGGAAATATTGAGTAAGCCTTCATATGCATGATTAGGGTTTGTGAAATATCATGAGTATCATTGTTATGTGAGATTATGAACTAGGGTTTATGAAAGAACATGAGTATTATTGTTATGTGAGTTTGGAATCATCTTAAGTCAAGTTCCATAGTGTGAGATTTTGAAAGAATTGTGAAACACTTGCTTAGGATTTGTAAGAAAGTTGTGTTTCATTATAGTAATTGGGTGAGTTAAGTTGAGTAAGCTTTTGTGGAAGCTTACAATGCAGATTTGAGGCAAGTCTTGGTGAAGACTTGTTGAGAAGATTGAACAAGTTCTAGGGAGGACTTGTGGATAGATTTGAGGCAAGTCTTTGAGAAGACTTGAGAGCAGAGTTGATTGATTGATTTGTTCAAAACTTGAGTTAAGGTTTGGGGAAGATATAGCATAGTTGATTTGTGATTGAATCAAGATTTGTGTTAAGGCTTGAGGATAGATTTGAGGATAGAGATTGGTGCATATTTGAGGACAGGTTTGTGCAAGACCAGAGACAAATATTGAGTAGATTTGTGCTAGACCGAAGGACAGTGTTCAGTATAGATCTGAGATAGAGAATAGAATAGAGTAAGAGAAGACTTTGGAGGTGAAAAAGTAGAGGACAATAGTCTCCAGTGGATAGAGATCCATTAGCCGAGGCAGTGAGGTCAGAGATATTTTGAGTGAGGATAGAGTCTTCTATGGATAGAGATCCACAAGCCAGTGTAGTGGAGGCAGTAGTCTTCTAAGAGGATCACCAGCCAGAGTAGAGGAGAAGGAGTTCTCCTATGGATAGAGATCCATAAACTTGATTAGGGGATTGGTGTCTCCTTTGGACAGAGGTCCATAAACATTGTAATAGGGAAAGGATTCCCAAGAAAATTTATTGAGAAAAGTTTATAAGGAATATTTTCTTCGTGGAGTAGCCCACATTGGGTGAACCACGTTAAATCATGTCTCTCATGTGTGTGATGCTTTGTGTAATGTTTATTACTTTAATATTGTTGATGTTATCATATGGATTGAAAAGAAAAAATTTATCTTATACTATTCACCCCCCTCTCAGTATAAGCACATGTTATTAAATTTGTATCAGAGCATGTCTCTCCATGAAAAGACTAACAACTTGGAGGAATATCCATTAGAAATACACATTACTTTAGAGAGTGAAGAAGAGACTATGTTTGAAATAAAAGAGAAATTATTTGCTTCTCTCAGGAACCTTGAAAAGGTTAGAAATAAGAACTCAATTTTGAAAGATCAAATTCAAGAGGATGAAGAAGCAAGGATAGAACTTCTACAGAGTCTCATAGAACTCAAGATAAAGGTAGAAGAGGGAAAGAAAATTGAACAAGATATGAGAGATCTATTAAGATCAAGGGAAATAGAATGTGAAATATTGGAATCATATATTGTTTATCTAAGGAATGAAGTTGAAAAGACCAAGGTACTACAACATATAATGTTTGGAAAATAGAAAGAGGAGTGAAGCCTTCAAGAAACAAAGACTTCAAACAAAGATAAGGAAGTTACTTATAGTCTAAAATAAAAATACATCAGGAGAGAATAAAGTAAATGGACATAGGCTAATTACAACAAAAGGAGGAGCACTCAACCATATTTTACAAGGTATTCAAATAGGTTACATACTCTTTTCCATGGATATTGCTTTTCGTGTAACAAATATGGTCATGGAGTTGTACATTGCATTAGTTATGTTAAAAAGGATGTAAATAGAAATTTCAATTCTTTTGCACCTATTATGGATAGTGATGTTATATGTTATAAGTGCAATAATATTGGGCACAAGGCTAGATGATAAAAAATGCTATTTCTTGAGTCAAGTAAAAAGTATACAACTTAAACAATTAGGAAAGAAAAAAAATGGATGAAAAAACTAGATCAATGTTAGTTAAAACAACTCTTCATGCTTAAGATAAAGAAGAATAGTGATTTCTTCATAGTGGTTGCTCTAGACACATGACATGATACAAAGATAAATTTCTTGTACTCAAAGAAACTAATAGAGGATCCATAAGTTTTGGTGATAATGGATTAAAAAAATTGTCTAAAAGGAACTATGATTTTAGATAACGGGAAAACAAGAACATAAAATGTACTATATGTCAAAGGGTTAAGACTCAATATGCTAAGTGTAATCCAAATTTGTGATTAAGGTCATGTGGTTACATTTCACCTAGCTAGATGTGAGATAAGAAAGTCAGAAACTAGAAAAGTCATTGCAAATGCAAGTAAAACTCCAAACAACCTCTATATGCCTAATGAGATTAAAGGAGAAAAGTGTTTTCTATCACAATAATATGAGATTTGGTTGTGGCTATTAGAATTAAAGTGCACTATGCCTTCACCTTGACACTTTTCAATTTCACTTGACATTTATCATGTTATCAAATAGGTCTTATGCCTATATATGTAATCCATTTATATCAATACATATCTCATCAATTTTTCTCCTAATATTTGGTATCAGAGTTCCAGGATTTCCCTAGCCTTGTGAACTTGAGGAGGATTTCCCTCATGGAAATCCCCCCCTCATCCTTTCCCATTTTTTCATTTTCCCCCCATTTTTTTCAAAATAGGGAGTATGCTCTTCATCCTTGATGGATGAATTAGAAACCAGACCTTTGGAAAAACCATGGCTGCCATTTTTTCATGATGGGAAAAGTTTTAGTTTGTATCCATCTGTAGAAGTAGTTCCTCCATAGAGGAACGAAAAATGGGATACAGGGTTCCAAGGGGATTCATGTTATGGATGAATAAGCTATGATTTTTCAGGCTTAATCCAATAGTGGAGCCTGTAGCAGTGTTGGTACTCTAGTTTCTCATGCAGATCACTAATTTTTTAGTCAGGTTTTAGATCAGCATACTAACTATGCAATTCCATGTCTACGTTGAGCACAGTCACCTCTAGAATCATTCAGGTTTTCAATCTGAGGAGTTGCATGAGGAGGACAATGTAGGTATGGTAAGTTGCGATGGAGAGGAGGAGAGCTATGAGCTATTATTTTGGACATGGACACATGAAGACTGTGTGTTCTAGATGAAAACTTGGTGCTATTGTTTTGAGTTTGATGGTGACAATGCCTGAAGGTGACTTTGCAATGTTTCAATGATTTAAAAGTTGGATGGTAAATGTTTACCTGTGACAATGCCCCCTATTCCTGTGAGCGTGATTCAAGACATGAAACTGCATGAAGGAGACTTTGGCATTTGAATATTTTCTTACTGTGAAGGTGCTATTGAAACCCATGGTGTCACCGCAATCCATGCAAATTTGGGTCTTACCCGCATGTGTGGCATTTTTTATCTGTAGTCAACAGCAAGATGGATTTTTACAACAACCAACAGAGAAATCCCAGAGAGAAGGGGTATCAATTGTGGAGTTTGGAGGCAAATGGGACGCATGTTTGAAGTCTAAAATTGTAGGAGAAAGAGCGTGACATTGAAATTTGCTGCTGTTTGGTTGCCATGCAGTAGAGAAGTGGCTGCCCATGACTATTGTTGTTATGGATATGATCCAGTTAGACTGGCCATGATTTTGCATTTGATGTAATATTCTATAGAGTTCTGGATGGTGAACGTTGTTTTTGAGGACATATTTCTTCTCTTTTCTTTGTTTCATTGTTGGGGAGATCGGAGGGATGCATCCACCGCTGAAAGTATGTAATCTCCTGCAACAGCTCCACCAAGGAGTATGCCTGCACTATTGCTTAATGAATTCATTGCACGTCGATGCATAAAACTTGGAGCTAGAGACAGAGGCCTGTTATTTATTTGCATTGCATGATAGGTCTAAGGTGGTGATTTTTCCTAATTCGTTCTTCCTTCCTTAAGATTTTTTTTTGGTTGGTTGTACCAATTCATGATGTCGATCAAGAGAACCTAGGTTCTAACATCATGCAGTTGAAGGCACTATTATTTTTTATGAGTACTATCAAATTTATGGGTCTGCTTGACTACATCCGTAGCGATATTAGGTCGTTACTACATCTTGACTCCACAGTTTGAATGAATATGGTGACACAAGGGTTACAAAACTAGGCATGCAACAATTATGATTTGGTGACCTATTCCACCTCTTGGCTATGAGATTGATTGCCACCATCCATGGGAGGATAATGCACTATGGGAATATTTTTTACCTATTGTACTATTTTTGGTCATTTTGTTTTCCACTTATATCAAGATAGTGCACCACATTTGCCTAGATCAAGAGTTCATTTGCCCACCTGGATCATGTTCAAAGAAAATTCCTATTTAGGAGATGATTCCAGTTAACGATTACTCCACTACAGTGAAGAAATGCAAACTCAGTTTCCTATGTGTGGGGCATCAAATCATCCAAGTGTTCAGAGTTTGATTTGTTTGTTGTTATAGTGGTACCGAGAGCTGCACTCGAGTGGTGTAGATAGATATTGGAGTGCAGTGCCATTTTTTTCACAACAACACGGTGGGTGGGATCCATGCGCCAGTTAACTAACAACCCACTTGTTCACCCCTGCACCACTTGTTTGACCACTATTTTTTTTTTGAGTTGATCGCTCCAACCAATTTAATGCATGCACTCCATCATAAGTGCGTGCAGGTGGACCCATAATTCTAGCCCAACTTTAATATTTGCCATCATGATATTATTTTACTATTTGCATTTTTTTAATGGGGGCCAAACTTATTGGAGGGCATATGTTTTTAAATAAAGTGTATGGGCACTTTATTTTAGCTTGAGGGAGTATCTTATTTAAAAAGATTATTTTTTTATTAAAACTATGAAGGGGTCGTGAACCTTTTTTAATATTTGCAAGTTGTGAGGGTCAGCTTTTATAAAGTGGAGAAAGGCCACTTTATTTTTAAACATGTATGGAGAGTCTTATTGGCCGACAAGTCCACATGGCCAAATTTTTCAAACATTGTAATTTTCCTTGGAGGGAAAATTTTTAATCATGGTGGAGATTTTATTGGCCGACAGTATGGAGTGCACTCTCGATTAAAATTTTTTAATCATGGTGGATATTGTATTGGCCGAAAAATTTTGGCTCAAAATTTGTGGTATCATGGAGTGCACTCTTGGTTGAACCCGACACTCCCAAGACATTTGTAAGTGAACCCAGTATCTAGTTTTCTCCTCTTTCTACTTGGTGGATGTAGTTGCTGGTTACCCATGTATTCTGGTAAGATGAGGTGACTACCATAAGGACACTTATTCTAGGGACTACAGACATAGACACCCTAGAATCTATCTGAGGTTTTTCTAGATCTACTTCTAAAGACTACAGACGAAGACACTTCAAAATATTCTCTTATTATATTCTTGTTCTCCTCCATATTTGGATCTATGGCTCATTTTATTGTATTGAGTGCATTTTCAACAGAGACTGACACTCTCATATGGCTCATTTTTCCTTTGTATTAAGGTGCATTTTCGATAGAGACAGACACCTTCTAGATTGAGTTTCACCATGAGGGGGGATGATATTCATGGTGAATATAGTTAGTGACTTACAAGAGGCAACATCCTCTGAGGATGACCTACAGAGGCAACAGACCCCATAGTGGCTGAACCTGAGGCACCCATGATGAACCTGAGGCACCCATGATGATCCTGAGGCACTTAGACAGCTGACCCTATGGCAATAGACTGAGATGCATACACCGTTGATCTAGCATTTTTTCATAGTTGGAGAGCCAAGTGCATAGAGCACGAGCCTGGACCAAATCAACAATAAATAAGGATGATAGAATTTTAGAGCATGAGCCTAGACCAAATTAGTAATAAATAAGGATGATAGAATTTTTTTTAGAGAAGTCAACATTAAGGGGGAATGTTACCTAATGTTGAATTGTTTTTTTCTTTAGTTAGGATAGTGCACTTTAAGGGGGGATTTTAGAATTAAAAGGCACTATGCCTTCACATTAACACTTGTCAGTTTCACTTGACATTTGTCATGTTATCAAATAGACCTTATGCCTATATATGTAATCCATTTGTATCAATACATATCTCTTTAGTTTTCCTCCTAACAATGGCATAGAAGAATGGGTCATTTAAATTTTGACAACATAGTCAACATAAGCAATAAACACGCTGTTAAAGATTTACCCAAGCTAAAAAGGTCATTAAACAAAATTTATGCACCTTGTTAGCATGGAAATCAAACTATAACAAGTTTCAAATCAAAGGGATATATTCCGTATGAGCTATTCAAACTAATACATACTGATCTATGTGGTCCTACAACAACACAGAGTATTCAAGGTAAAATATACTTTATATTGTTTATAGATGATTACCCCATAATGATTTGGGTAGCCTTACTGAAAGATAAGTCAGAAGCATTTGGTAAATTCAAGGCAGGATTAAGTGTTTGAGATCAGTCAGAGGAGGAGAGTTTACCTCAAATTAATTTTTAGATTTTTGTGAACAACATGGAATTAAGAGAGAATACTCAACTGCAATAACTCCTAAAAAAAATGGATTTTTTGAGAGGAAGAACATGAATGTTTAGAATATGCCTAGAGCTATGTTAAATGAATTCAAACTTTCAAATGGCTTTTGGATGGATGCAGTCGACATAGAAGTTTATATCATCAATAGAGCTCAAATAAGAGTAAAGTGTTACAAGACTCCATATGAGCTTTGGAATGGAAGACCAACCACTATGAAACACTTCAATTTTTTTGGAAGCAAGTGTTACATAATATGGGAAGAGCAAAACTTGGGCAAGTTTGACCTAAGAGGTGATGAGGATATTTTTCTTGTTTATTCTACTAAGAGCAAAGCCTATAGATGCTACAACCAAAGCATATGCACTATTGTTGAAATTATAAATGTAACAATTGATGATAAGAAATTATTAAGAGAATCAGTTCAAGAAATTGTGAATCAGGAAGATGGAAGTTGTCAAGAAGAGTTTCATGAGGAATCAGAAGAAGAAGAGGAAGAAACACAAATAATTCTTCCTAAAAATCCATATAGGTATGTACAAAAACACCATATATGAGAGCTAATCATTGGGAATACATATGAGAGAGACAAGGATAAGGGTAATAACATCAACTCAATAAGCAATTTTTTCTTTGTTATCTAAAATTGAGCCAAAATAATTCAATGAGGAAAGTGAAGATAAGTTCTAGATTAAGGCAATGGATGAGAAATTAGACCAGATAGAGATAATTAAGACTTGGAAAATTGTTCTAGGATGAAAAGATAAATATAGATTTTGCACTAAATGGGTATTTAGAAACAAGTTAAATGAATATGGTTAGGTAGTCATAAATAATTCAAGGTTAGTGTGCAAAGTTTATGCACAGGTAGAGGGAATTGAATTTGATGAGACGTTTGCTCTAGTCGCATGACTTGAAGCTATCAAAATGTTATTAGACTTTTCAAGATTAAAAAGCTTCAAAGTATATCATATGGATGTTAAATCAACCTTTCTAAATGGTATTTTAGAAGAAGAGGTTTACATTGAGCAACTAGAAGGTTTTAACTTGACTGATAAATTAGACTATGTATGCAGATTGAAGAAAGAACTTTATGGACTAAAACAAGCTCTTAGATCTTGGTATTCAATATTGGATAAGTACCTACAGGAATAGGGTTTCAGGAAAGGAATAGTGGACAATAAATTATACATAAAAATTGAATGGAATGACATACTAATTGTGGTTTTTTATGTTGATGATATCATTTTTAGAGGAAAAAATGATAAGTTGTGTCAAAAAAATTTAAAGAGCAATTAGAATGAATTTGATATATCTATGCTTGGTGAGTTGTCCTTATTTCTTGGACTTCAGTTTCCACAATCATAGAAAGGGTAGTTCATATTAAAAAACAAGTATATAAAAGAGATACTAAAGAAATTCAAGTTAGAATATTGCAAACCAGTAAGTACTCCCATGCTTACACTATGTAATTTAAGTAAAGATGATGAATATCTAGAGGTAAATCATAAATTATAAAGATCTATGATTGGTAACTTATTGTACGTCACATATAATAGACCAAATATCATGTAGGTAGTGGGATTAGTGGCAAGGTTTTAGGCAGCACCCAAGGAAACATATATAGTAGTAGTAAAAAGGATTCTTAGGTATCTAAAAGGGACTATAGAATTTGGGCTCTGGTATTCCAAAAGTGACAGTTTCACTCTCACATCTTATACATATGCATATTGGGATGGCAGCATTGATGATAGGAAAAGTATAAGTGGAGAAGAATTCTTTCTTGGAGACTATTTGGTCTATTGGCTAAGTAAGAAACATGCATCAATATCCCTATCTACAGTAGAGGCAGAGTATATTGCAGTAATTTCTAGTTGTACATAGGTATTATGGATGAAGTGAAATCTAGAGGATTTCAAGATAAAACATGATCATCCTACTCCCATATTGTGTGATAATACAAGTGTTATAAATATCTCAAATAATCCAGTTATGCACTCCAGGACAAAGCACATTCTGATCAAGTATTATTTTTAAGAGAAATTGTGATAGACAAGCAAGTCGGGTTGGAATATGTTACTATAAAGGAGCAGATTACAGATATTTTCACTAAGCCACTTCCAAAAGAGACCTTTGAGTACCTTTGAGAAATGTTTGAAGCAGTTCTACTATCACCCCAAAATTAACCACCTCAAAAGGAGGTGGTAGAAGGGCTAAGCTAAGAATCTCATTCTTAGCCCCAAACCCTAAAGGTGGTCCTTTGCCATTTATGACAAATGGGGATACATTTGAGTTAGGGGGAGAGCATTTAGTCAGGGGGAGTAGTTTATTAGGGAAATCATCTTTTGAAAAGGAAAAATGAATGGTAAAAATAAATGGGTTGCCATCAATGACAAAGGGAAATATTGTTGGAATGTTTGAGTTAGTTGTGCTATCATTTATGTCAAGAGTTAGTGTCAAGAATCAGTGTAGGAATTTGTAGAAGAGGGGTTAAAATATTTATATTTTAATCCCAAGATATTTGATGTAAGAGCTCCAGTTGCTTGGTCAAAAGGATGGTTAAATACTCTAAATAAAAGGGCTAATGAAAATAATATTATAATATTTATTATTATAATATTAAAGGCTATCAAAAAAGGCCCAAGGGCGAAAGAGGAAATCACCTAGACCCAATGGAAATAATATTATAATATTTCAATATAATATTAAAAGTTTAATTATGCCTAAGGTAGATTATATATAATCTATAATATTTATATTATAAATTTATTTATAAAATAATATTGTTTATAATCAAAAGTTGGGTTGGGCACCAAAAACAATCTAATTGTATATCTCCGTTGACGTGGGAGAGAAGGAGGCATATGGTATAAATACCATAGCCAGCCCCTAAGGAAAGTAATTCTTTGAAATATTTTTAATGCATGCAACTTTGAGGAACGACGAAATATTTTTGTGAGAAAAGCTGAGGACAAGGTGATAATTTTGTTTACCCATGATATTTGTGTAAGTCAAGCAATATATACGCAAAGGCTAAACACCAACCAACGGTTGGGCTCGAAACGAATCCAAGGTGTGTGAAGGTTTTTTAACATGAGGTGCTACGTTCAATTTCCATCAACAACGTGGAAAAAGCCTTTAGACTTTTGGTGGGCAAGTAGGAGTCAAAGCACCCTAGGCACCGTTGACTCCCACGTGAGCACTTAGCTCACACAGAAAGGGAGTTGTAGCTAAGGAACTATAGGCGCTTCAACCAAGGATCAAATCCCATGGGGAGCGCATGATGAGGTATTTAATTTTTAATGAATTGTGTATTACCCTAAGGTTGATGATAGCACTCAAAGCGCTTGGATTATTTCTATGCTTGGAGTGTAGTATAAGAGGAAAAATTAGCACGTGGGGTTATTTGTTTATGTTAAACTATTTAGGGAGTTTAAAGGGTAAGGTAATTAATTTTTACCTTAGATAAGTTGAAATATTTTTATTGAGGGTTAAAAATATATTGCACTATTTTATAAAGTCAATTACTTGAAAAATGCAATATTGAGTAGGAAGACATAAGTAGTTTTTGGATTGTTTCATGCGTTAAATTTTTGAAAAGGGATTATTGTGAAATTGAAAGGTTGAATTCTTTATTTGACAAAGTTTAGAGATAATAAGGTGTACTTTACTTTTGTTAATCTTGTAATCTTTGACTAAGCATTTTTGCTATCTAACCCTTGAGATTGGCAAAGAGGTTGATTGTGATTGAGACAACTTTTGAGGTCTTTTCCACATCAAGAAAAAGGTATGGGCATATCTTCCTTGTGAGTGAAATATTTTTGGATTGAGTGTTGTGAATGCTAAGTTGGGGTGAAAATGATTATTTGATAAGCATTGTTGAGTTTGGTTTTGAACTATCCAATATTGATTGATAAATATTTTTTGGAATGAAATTTGATGATAGAAACCTTGTTTGATAAGCATTGTTGGAAATATTTGAGTGAGCCTTCATGTGCATGATTAGGATTTATGAAATAACATGAGTATAATTTTTATGTGAGATTGTGAACTAGGGTTTATGAAAGAACATGAATATTATTGTTATGTGAGTTTAGAATTATCTTAAGTCAAGTTCCATAGTGTAAGTTATTGAAAGTATTGTGAAACACTTGCTTAGGGTTTGTAAGCAAGTTGTGTTTCATTAAGTGATTTGCTGAGTTAAGTAGAGTAAGCTTTTGTGGAAGCTTACAATATAGATTTAAGAAAGACAGACAAGTTCTATGGAGGACTTGTTGAGCATATTTGAGACAAGTCTTTGAGAAGACTTGAGAGCATATTTGATTGATTGATTTGTTCAAACCTTGAGTTAAGGTTTGGAGCAGGTATAACAGAGTTGATTTGTGATTGAGTCAAGATTGGTGTTAAGGCTTGAGGATATACTTGAGGACAAAGTTTGTTGCAAATTTTAGGATAGGTTTATGCCAGACTAGATACAGAGATTGAGTAGATTTGTGCTAGATCAAAGCATAGTGTTCAGTACATATATGAGATAGAGAATAGAATGCAGTAAGAGTAGACTTTGGAGGTGATAGATCGGAGGATAGTAGTATCCAGTGCATAGAGATCCATTAGCCAGGGTAGTGAGGATAGAGATCTTCTGAGTTAGGATAAAGTCTTCTGTGGATAGAGACCCACAAGCTAGTGCAGTAGAGGCAGTAGTCTTCTAGATGATCACCATATAGAGGAGGAGTTATCCTGTGGATAGAGATCCATGAACTTGATTAGGGGATTCATTTCTCCTTTGGATAAATGTCCATAAACATTGCAATAGGGAAAGGATTCCCAAGAGAATTTATTGAGAAAATTTTATAAGGAATATTTTCTCCGTGGAGTAGCACACATTGGGTGAACCATGTTAAATCATATCTCTCCTATGTGTGATGCTTTGTGTGGTGTTTACTACTTTAATATTGTTGATGTTATCATATGGATTTAAAAGCATAAAGTTTTATATTATAATGTTCACCCCCCTCTTGGTATAAGCACATTTTCTTAATGTAATACATTATTTGGGTATTGAAGACTTTAGTCTTCAATATGGATCTTCTTCTATCTAGAACTTGTACTTTCCTTTCCCAATGTTTGTATCCTATTCAAATAAGTAGTTAGTGTCTTCATAAAATGTCATATTTGCTAACAGAGCTTTAACTTCATGTTCTTTTGTAGGTTATTCTAGTCCTTGAATCTCAGGGATCTCTTGAGCCAAGTGCCCTTTTTTATTCCCTTATCGATATTGCAATTAAGGATATTTGCATTGGTTTTGTATAGGATATGGACATTAAAATTGTTGTTGATGTAGAATATACTGATTCTAATATTATCTTGGTTGGAATGGTCTATTTTATTGGCTTCCATATTTTGTCTAATTTTCCTGATTTTGATTTTTCTGAGATTGAATATGTAGTAATTAGTGCTATGTCATTTTCTTCTTGTCATAGTCATCCTAGTAGGACTTTTAAAAGGGTTAATAATTTATCTAGGGGAGCAATTAATACCTAAATAAAAGGTTGTAGACATTAATCCTTCCTACATAACCCTTAATTAAACTAACGACACTCTACAAAATTGATTTGGAGAGATTTGAAGGGCAATTAGGGGATTTTGAGTAGTGTTAAGAAGATAAATAGGGATTTTGAGAAAGATTAATTTGAAGATTTTTATTTTGCAAAAAGAATTTAAATTTAACATATTCACTTAGTCCATCTACAACTAATTAAAAAGGTAGTTAGGTGCATATGCAGTTTATCACACCTAGCCAATTTTAATTGGATGTAAAAGAGCAACATCATTATTTAATAATAAAAATATTATTTTATTATTTTATGAACTATTCCTCCTTCCAAATTATTTCTCCATGATGGTTAAAATTGGGAAGAGATTGTCTTACTTATCTTAAATAACTCTAGTTTTGTATTCACCATAATTACCAATAATGCAATGTTTGGAAGGTTTTGAGACAAGGGAAACACAAAATAGAAGAGGGTAATCCACCTTATCCCCTTTTGTCCTTTGTCTAATTTTTAAATAATAAAAGAAATCCCCTTTACAAGGGTTGTACTCTAAAGACATATTATAATATTAAAATATCAAGGACACTATTGGGCTTGTGAATTGAGAGGAATCTTTTATAACAAAAAAAGCTTTAGATTATGATGGAAGCTAAATAATTTTTGGGGTAATCCATAATAAAAATAAAAAAGAGAGACTTAAGGGATGAGTAAGTTAGATTTGCAAGAAGCATGGGGATTTTTGAGGCAATTAAAGAGGACTTAAAGTAGGCCACTTGGAGATCCTAAGAAAGAAATGGATCAGATTGAGTCTTACCTACATAAAATATATGTTTTTCATCAAATATTGTGAGAACTTCTATAATTACTTGTCCTTTTAGATACGTTGTAATTGCAAGTCTTTCTATTTAATTACTATATATATTCTTGAATGATTTAAATATTTGAGTAATCAATGGTTCTATGGTGAAATATTGTGAGAACTTCTATAATTGCTTGTCCTTTTAGATACGTTTTAATTGCAAGTCTTTCTATTTAATTACTATATAAATTCTTGAATGATTAATTACTATTTAAATGCTCGAATGATTTAGATATTTGAGTAATCAATGATCCCATACAACCATCCAATGATGACTGAATCAACTATATAAATTCTTGAATGATTAATTACTATTTAAATCATTCGAGCATTTAAATATTTGAGTAATCAATGATCCCATAGAACCATCCAATGATGACTGAATCAACTATTGCCAGTTTCCATTAAAAATATAGTTCATCATGGAAGGCCTTAGGATAGAGCAGGCCCTAGTTTATGTTAAACCACTAACTTAGGTCAAACTATAAATTTTATACCGAATAGGACTCCTTTGAGCGGTCGCAGTAGTCCTAGTGACCATTAACTACTGATCGATCGGTTAAGGGAATATTACTCCCTATATGGCACTTTAGCATCAAATCATAGTGAATATGGGATATTCACTTAGAGTGTATAGTAAGTTAAATGTCCCAGTAAACCCCTAATCAAGTGCCTTTATATTAATGTCTTAGCAATGTTAGTGTTGGTGGACTAACCTCCGTGTTTTATTTGAATTGAGGACATCAGTAGATCTGTTAGAAATACATTGTCATGATTTAAGACATAAATATTGCTAGAACACTATATCCAAATTAAACATCCTCCAAACTAAATGTATATGCAAAATTTAGTGTCTATGGTTAGAAATTTAAGGACACCATCCTAATTACCTTTTGGAATTACCTTTCTGCCTATGTATTTAGCCTCTATAAGACATGGCGAATGATGAGAATTAAATATCATTTTTGTCCTGAATGAGGTTTCAATTACTTAATAAAATGACCTTGGATGCACCTAGAACGTGTATACATTGACTGTGTTGGGTTATGCACTATTAAACACCTCTGTCACCTGTGTTTTATGTCTAGCTGAGGTGTAAGGATCAGTCATCCATGGGTTGTTCGAACTTGTCATTAACATTCGTATGATGTGTGGGATGGATTAAATATTTTATGATTGTCTTTATAGTGTGAAATTGAAACCCTATATGTCCCATCTGAAACCTTCTACAATGAATTGGATATTTAATAAATTTAATATGGTAGAGTCTAAGGTTTAAATGGTTTAATGATTCAAGCTGTCATGGGAGCAACATCACAATCACGATGACGGTGTTTGGGTAGAATCAAAAGGCAAAAGGATCTTCTAACATTTCATACCACACATGTTGTGTGGTAGGCGCAAAGCATTTTAAAAATTCGAGCACTCTCTCTCATGTTTGACCACTAGTCAATGGTGTAATGCATCACCGAGTGTGCATTGCATATGTGTCGGTTGTGTAGTCCCTTCTGTGTACATGTGGATCGATTAGCTTAACTTACTTAGTGTTTGACTTGGTCAGTGCTGATCATGTGGAGGTTTAAACAAATTTTATATATGTCATTGATTGGGTTTTTTATCTTTACTATTTGTCTTTGACTGCTATTGAGTATGGTTTGTATTTGACTATGTTCTTAAACATGTTATGTGGATTCAGTGTCTATGCTGGAGGATGACTATCACTAAAATATGATACCTTTTATAATTAAGTTTCATCCTTTTAGAAATGAGCCCTAGTTAAAAATAAAACAGGGAAATTATTTCTAGCAAAGAGATGAATGGAATACCTTAGATTAAATCAATAATTCTTTCGGAATATCTTATATGAAGGATGACTACCACTAAAATATGATACCTTTTATAATTAAGTTTCATCCTTTTAGAAATGAGCCCTAGTTAAAAATAAAACAGGGAAATTATTTCTAGCAAAGAGATGAATGGAATACCTTAGATTAAATCAATAATTCTTTCGGAATATCTTATATGAAGGATATACGTTAGATTAGCTTAATTAGATAATGATATATAATCACTCTTCTATAGAAAAAGTATAGTAATGAAAGAATGAGTATGGGACTTATTCTTTGAGGAAATTATAGGGTTTTCTAATTAGATGTAGATCATACAATTAATGATTTTCTAGGACCTTCTTCTAGATAAGTTTCCTAGGATATATGGGTTGGTGAAATCAGTATGATATTAACCTTGTAAGAATAGATTGAATGATCTATTTTTTGAGAGGATTTTAAATTATCCTAAACCACGAAATCAATAACGATTAGTTAAGGAAATAATATAAAAGGTTCTATTTTTCTTTAGCATAGACATAAAAAAATATATGGAATAGTTACCACCTTAATCAATTTAGTGTTGCAAATGTTAAGAATGGATGGAAGATCCATTCTTGAGGAAGTTATAAAATTTCCTCTTCATATGCTTAGTATGGTTACTTAGAGAATTCTACTTCAAAAGGATTGAATGTGTTTCAATTGTGTAGTTTTTGCTGTAGTATAAATGATTACTTATTTAAATAGGAAGTAATTTTATAAATGAATTATGATCTATTACTTAATTGTGTAGATTCAATTAAACTTTATAATTAATGAATAGAGAGAATTAATTAATAAACATAATGAAGGTACATAAGGTTATATAGGAGTTGGTCACTCCTATCACAAGAGTTGACACTGACTATATCGTAAATCTCTTGGCTACTTACTACCCTTGATTGATGTTAGCTTAAACATACTTAGCTATGAACTCTACATTGATGATAGACATGTTATGATCAAAAAGAAAAAAAAATTCTCTCAAGTGGGTTGAAAATTTTGGTTGTTACAGTTGGAATAAGAGCCATTTTTGCTAATGGACTCTAATGGTAGGTCTAGGCTAGAAAACTTTTTGGAAATTTTTAACATTCTAAGTGGTAAGACTTTAATCGTCTTAAATAAACTCTAACCTAATACATACTATTGGAAATACAAGCAAGTTTTGTTGTCATTGATGTCAAGATATTGATGTTCAAGTTTTTTCGTCATTAATGTCATTAGGTGGTTTTTTCCAAAATGCAAGGAAGATGTTAAAAGAAATAGGATATAATATATATTTTAATAATATATGCCTAAAGCAGCCTAAAAAATTGAAGACCCAAGGAAGAAGAAGAAGGTTTAAAAAGAAATCCCAAGAAAGGAGAAGTAGGTTTAAAAGGAAATAATAATATTATAATATTTAATATTATAATATTCTAGGAAAAAGGTTGAGGTAAAGAAAAACAAGGTCCAAGGAGTCATTAAGAAATAAATACTAAAAAGACCCATTTTACAGACTATTAATGTTACAAAAGTAAAATACTTGATCTTATTCATTGGAAGGAGTATTGCTTAAATAGCAAAGGTATACAATCTGATCCATTAGATCATAACTAACTCAGCTAATCTCAGCCATACAATTTATTCTAGTAAAAAATTAGGATATAAATTATTATTCTAACACCCCCCTTAAGTGGTACTAGGATATACTAACATGGCCCCTTAAGTGATACTAGGAGGTAGTGAAAACAACAAAATAAAAAAAGTGGCATATCCACAAGTATGAGTCTCGACAACAAGGCCTGATAAAGTACTCATGTACAATATATGGTCAAAAAATATTTGATGAAAGATGATGAGTAACCACAAGTGTCTCAAAAAATAGGAGTGTGAAGATAGGCTGGATAAAGCACCACAAAAATCACAAGGGTAGTCCAAATTGACTCCACGAGCATGAGTATGTGGTTTCCACCTATATGGACATAATGGGCTGATAACTAGGTCCAAAATGGAAAAACAACAAAACAAGTGGCATATCCACAAGTATGAGTCCCGACAACAAGGCCTGATAAGGTACTCATGTACAATATGTGATAAAAAAGAAGAAATATCACTAAAGAAAACTCCCCTAAAACCAAAGTGTCTAATAAAAATGAGTGTGAAGATAGGATGGAGAAAGAACCACAAAAATCGCAAGGGTAGTCCAAATTGACTCCACAAGCATGAGTATGTGGTTTCCACCTATATGAACACAATGGGCTGATAACTAGGTCTAAAAATTATGGAAAAATAGCAAAACAAGTGGCATATCCACAAGTATGAGTCCCGAAAACAAGGCTTGATAAGGTACTCATGTACAATATGTGATAAAAAATAATAAATATCACTAAATAAAATTCCCCTAAAACCAAAGTGTCTCATAAAAAGGAGTGTGAAGATAGGATGGAGAAAGAACCACAAAAATCGTAAGGGTAGTCCAAAATGACTCCACAAGCATGAGTATGTATTTTCCACCTATATGAACACAATGGGCTGAAACTTGGTCCGAAACTCATGGACAAACAACAAAACAAGGGGAATGATGAAAAATCCCAAGGGAGAAAACTACCTACCAAAATAGAAGAAGAATAAGGAAGATGTGCATGGAGTATGGAGAGTAAGGAAGGTGTCCTCTTAAAGTCCCCCTTAGGACAACATCCATAAAGAAGATTGCAAAGGATCCATAAGATGTCTCAAAGAATGTAGAGCCGCATCGCCGAACTGAATGAAATCATACTCCCAGATTTGTGCTTGTGACACAGATCAAGGTTGTGAACCATGAAAACAATTTCACTAAAGAATCTTCTTGAAACTAAAGTGTCTCACAAAAATAAGAGTGTGAAGATAGTGTGGAAAGAACCACAAGAATTGCAAGGGATGTCCAAATTGACTCCACAAGCATAAGTAGTGGTTTCCACCTATATGAACACAATGGGCTGATTAATAAGATCCAAAAAAGTGGACAAACAATAAAATAAGGGCGCCAATGTTGGGAGCGTCAGGTTCAATCGAGAATGCACTCCATGATACATTATTTGAGTCACAAAAAAGGGTGGAAAATAGTTTCAAAAATTAAAAAGGACTGCACCACCTTGTTCGGCTCAAAAAAATCTTTCTGATGAATATAAACACCCCTATGATTGGGTGTCAAATTGACCTTCATTTGCAAGAAAAACAACAATCTTCTCCTTTCCTTCACAAGAGAATATTCCATAATCTTCGAAATATAGCATGGTTTTTAAAACATTTCCTCCCTAGAAAAATACATGGGCCACCATCATTTTTGAAATTACATGTGAAATGGAAATTAAAAAAAAAATAATGTGCCACAAACTTATTGTAAAAATGTTTTATGGCCCAAAAATTTAAAAAAAAAAAAAAAATCCCTCCATTTCTTTCTAATGAAATTCCTTTAGATAAAAGTGGTGTGGACCACACTTTGAAGTGGCATATGTCATATTTGTTCATATATCCCCAAAGAACTCCCAAAGAGACATATATAGACATATTCCTCATTAAAAAACATGTGTCACATATATGTTTAAAGTTAAAAAAAATATCCATAAACCACCTCCACGTGCTGAGAGGGTCCATGAAAGTAGCGACATGCCAAGTTTTTATGAGATCTATGAGTATTGTTGAAAATCCTGTAACAAAGGGGCAAAGATGCATTCGTGGCATTCAGCTCTGTGAAGAAAGTGGATCAAACTTTCGCCTTGAATCACTTAAGAATGCTCGCTGCCAAGAATTTCTACAACCTCAATGACATCATTTTCACCTCCGAATTTGATCTTCAAACCAAAAGAATTATAGAAAATTGTTCCCGAGCCAAATTCCACCAAATGCTTGATGGAGAATTGTAGATCTAAGGCATAGGAATTTTAACCTTCGATATCCTGCAACATTTGAATTTTCTACCTCGTGCACAACTTAAAAAATTAACACAAGTAAAATTAATTACGCCCATCATAGTCAGCCTGGAAATATTAGAGTTTATGCCACCCACAACAAAGAGTTTTTACACTACGTTTACACACTGACATACTAGAAGATTTGAGCGACAAGCTAACAGGAAACTAAACAGCATCCATTTACAAGTAAAAAATGTACTCCAAATACACCTAGCTACAAGGCACCCTCTGAGTAGAATATTAGTAATGTCATCCATCCCACATCGGTGCTCCAACACGAACAAGAACCGCATCGCCTATACCCCATGACTTGTTGATGGTGATGAAATAACATGCATCATTCCATTTACACACAACATAAGTGCATCAAATAAAATTTGCATCATGTATAAAAAAAATCATAGACTACAAAACACCAACATATCTCCTTTCTTCACTATTAGCATCTTTCAACGGGGCCACCACCAGCTGTGTACAAACTACCATGATGATAGCCACTGAAATGACTTATCTCCATCATGATGGATTTCAAAACAGCATCTCCATTCAAAATTCACCACACCATAGTAACACATAGTTAAAAAAATCTTCATAAACACATCTGCTTTCTTTGTTTTGACATCAACGCTAGAAGAAGCCCACTCCTAGGGCTCCAAATACTATGTTCTTACATTTGGGCTTGCTGGTCACTCT
Source organism: Wollemia nobilis (assembly GCA_028583015.1). Taxonomy (NCBI): domain Eukaryota; kingdom Viridiplantae; phylum Streptophyta; class Pinopsida; order Araucariales; family Araucariaceae; genus Wollemia; species Wollemia nobilis. The sequence goes on from JAQPPZ010002643.1 coordinate 773,889, forward strand.
AGACAACACGTCGATGGTCAACAAAGTTGGGTGGTTTTAAAATTTTTTAGAGCATATGTAGTTTTCATGATGTCATGATGCATCATTACGCTGCTCCAAAATACTCGAACAAGATTTCCATCATGCTCATTTGATGAGACATCATCTCAGGTCCTTCAAATACTCAAAAAAACACCCATCATTACCACACAAAGTCATTATTCCATGCAACCATTGACCGATAATACTTCACTGATTCTCTTACAAACTGTTCTTCTCAACATGTGATCGGTAAATATAGCAATGCAATATCCTATTTGCGGAATACATTATGTGCATGCACATCTTTAAAAATCTCTCCATTCAAAGTCTTGAAGGTAAGGATGAATGTGCCAAGTATTTCTTGGATCCATCAAATTTATGTGTTGACGTAAAAAATAGTGGGAATATTAGAGATCCATAGTGGGCTCACATCTTCTCCACTGCAGTTTAACGCCACAACAAGTATAGCAGAATTTTTGTTAGGCAACCAAAAAATTGTTGGAAATGTTAAATCCAACTTCGCACCCATAAGAGCTTCGACGTGAAGCATCTCCGAAACGCCTTTGGAAAATGCTTTGGTGCGAAGCACTTCGAAAAATGCTTCGGCGCGAAGCACTTCTGAAAATGCTTCGACGCGAAGCACTTCCGAAAGAGCTTCGAAAAATGCTTCACCACGAAGCAAAAACAAATTGCCCCCCGAAGCAGAAATCAGTCGAAGAAGAATTAAGCACGGGAATCGACACATTTATTGTTCAAGCATGCGAGTAGCTGGAGTGTTCGGCGATTTGTCAAAAAGCCATTTCGGCATTTAACTCTTGTCAGTCAGTTGGTGAAACTCTCCCACCTTTTGTCCTCATCCCTCGCCTATAAATACCGGGGTCACTTTGTCATTTTGTAAGGAATAGGAAATGAGTGGTGTTAAGAGCGGAAGGAGCAGAGTAGCAGAGTGCCCAGAACAGCCATAGAGCTAGGGTTTCAACCAGCAGATTAGCAGAAGGGTGAAACCAGCAGCTGTCAACAGCCGAAGGTTGGAGCAGTAGCCTCCAGATAAAACCCGTGTTTTTATCCTGCAAAAGTTTATCTTGCAGAAGTTTGTCTTTGCTTCAGAAGGAAGCCCTTTGTAACCCGACATTATATTTAATATATAATATACTTATTCTGCAAATTCGGGTCTCTGCACATTTGTCTTCGGCCTCGAATTATTGGTTTGTCCGCAGACATTTCTCAAACTAGGGTTTGCCCCGAAGTGGCAAAATACCCGTTCGATCCAAAAAGGAGTCGGGTTTATTTTTTTGTGCCGAAGCACATTCCGGCACTTGTATTTCCGAAGTGATTTCACTTCGGAAGAAAACTATGCGAAGCAGTTGCTTCGCCAGGTTTTTCCCCGAAGTAGTTTCACTTCGGCAACTTCTTCCCCGAAGTACTTACTTCGGGAGCATTGTCCCCGAAGTAATTTTACTTCGGCACTTTGTCCCCCGAAGTAGTTACTTCGGGTGTATTTTTCTCGAAGTAAATTTACTTCGGCAATAATTTTCCCGAAGTGCATACTTCGGGCGAATATTCCCCGAAGCTCCCTCCCTCGCGTGAAAACCTTTCGAAGCGGTTTTTGCGACGCGATTTAAATTGTGATTTAAATCCTAATTTCCTTCCAATTGGTATCAGAGCCTGTGGTGCCGTGACGCGGAGACAGAAGCATGGCTTCCGAAATAAATTCCCTACAGTTGCAGATCCTATGATTTAACGGCAAGAACTACGATTACTAGAGCATCCAGATGAAGATTCTCTTCGGGTCTCAAGATTTGTGGGACCTCGTCGAGAATGGTTACCCGGAACCGGCATATGCAGCAACACTAGCCGCCCTCTCCCAAGAAGACAAAGATCTTCTGAAGGAGAACCAGAAGAAAGACCAGAAAGCCTTGTTCTATATCATGCAAGCGGTTGAGGAGACCATCTTCTCGCGGATCGCATTAGCCACCAAGGCTAAGCAGGCCTGGAATATTTTGGCAAGCTCATACCAGGGCACCAACAAAGTGAAGTTGGTAAAACTGCAGATGCTCAGAAGAGAATTCGAGAACCTGCAGATGAGTGAGTCTGAGTCGATGAGCGACTTTTTCACTTGGACAACTGATGTCATCAACCAGATGCGGTTGAATGGTGAAATTGTGCAGAATCAAAGGATCATGGAGAAAATTCTATGAAGCCTGCCAACAAAATTTGATTTGGTGGTAATTGCAATAGAGGAGTCGAGATCTTACAACCCTCTCTGTGGATGAACTGATGGGTTCTCTGCAGACACATGAGCAGAGGCTGAGCCGCTCAACTCAGTCCTCTCTGGAGCAAGCATTCAGAGTGCAAGTCTCAGTCCGAGATAGCAGCAGACAAGATTCCCACCATAGCGCCTCTAGTTCTCAAGGTGGAAGAGGTAGAAGCAGGCGTGAGAGAAGTAACAAGCAAGGAGGGAGATCAAACCCTCATGTTAGTGAGACCAGCTACAACTTTCATCAGCAAGGAGGAAGAGGCACTGGCAAAAACCAGCAAGGTAGCTCTTAGCAAAAGAAGGACATGTCAAAGGTCCAATGCTACTACTACAAAAGGTTTGGCCATTACATCTCACAGTGCAGAACGAGGATGGCGAACGAGAATCAGTAGCAGGCCCATTATACAGAAGAAGCTGGAAATGCGGCAGGAGGAAATGTGCTGCTGACTTGCAATGTTGAAGAGGAGAGCAAGAAAAACCTTTGGTATCTTGATAGTGGCTGCAGCAACCACATGACTGGAAACAGAGAGATGTTCTCACAATTGGACGAATCAGTCCAATCCGAAGTCAATATGGGGAACAACAACAAGGTTCCTGTGATGGGGAAAGGAAAGATCCTCATCCGAACCAGGAACGGAGAAAGAAAACAAATTTGCGATGTTTATTATGTGCCTGGGTTAAAACACAACCTGCTAAGCGTAGGACAGCTTGTGCAAAAGGGACACACTGTGTAGTTCAAAGACGGTGTTTGTTCCATCAGAGACAAAGTGCATGGACAAATCACAACCGTGTCCATGACGAAAAACAAAATGTTTTCGTTGCAGATTTAGAATGAATCTTTAATGTCTCTGAATGCAGTTGTGAAGGATGCTACCTGGTTGTGGCATCTCAGATTCGGTCACTTGAATTTCAGTGGCCTGAATTTGCTGCACAAGAAGCAGATGGTGAAGGGTTTACCCCTTATTGAGCAACCGAACCAAGTTTGTGAAGGTTGCCTAGTCGGCAAGTAGCATAGGGATGCATTCCCTGTAGGACAGTCTTGGAGAGCATCACGGCCATTGGAGCTGGTGCACTCAGACATTTGCGGTCCCATGCAGACCAGCTCATATGCCGGCAACAAATACTTCCTGACTTTCATTGACGACTTTAGCTGGAATACATGGGTCTATCCCATTAAGCTGAAGTCAGAGGCATTTGCGAAGTTCAAGGAATTCAAGGCTCTGGTTGAGAAACAGAGCGGGTATTATGTGAAGACTCTCAGAACTGACGATGGAGGAGAATACATCTCCAATGAATTCCACAACTTTTGCAAGCAACATGGAATTCGAAGGCAGTTCACTGCCAGATACACACCGCAGGAGAATGGTGTAGCTGAGAGAAAGAATAGAACTATCATGGAGATGGCACGAAGCATGCTGAAGGCGAAAAGCTTGCCACATGAGTTCTGGGCAGAAGCTGTAAGTTGTGCAGTTTATTTGCTGAACAGATGTCCCACCAAGAGTGTGAGGGACAAAATTCCAGAGGAAGCCTGGAGCAATATGAAGCCAAGTGTGGCTCACTTGCGAGTTTTCAGGTGCATAACATATGCACATGTTCCAGATGAGAAAAGATGGAAGCTGGATGACAAAGCTAAAAAATGCATTTTCACGGGGTACAGCGAACAAGCAAAGGCATACAGGTTGTACAATCCTATGACAAAAAAACTTGTCATCAGCCGAGATGTGAAGTTCTTGGAGAACGAAGCTTGGAACTGGAAGTCAAAGACTGGTGAGCTCGAACCAACGAACTGTTGAACTCGTAAACTTGGAGGAAGACAGTGTACAGCCACCTGTACCTTCAAGCAGCAACAGTGGTGCCAACTACAGCACACCCTCATCATCCCGATCACCTCCACTTGCAAGCAAAATTCAAAATTTGAGGACACCTACGAAGACTCGTAGCTTGCAAGACATTTATGAGATAACCCGTGATCAGTTAGATGAAGAATATTCTGACTTTGCTTTATTTACTGAATGTGATCCAGTGGAGTTTGAAGAAGCAAGTCAGAATCGCACATGGGTAAAAGCTATGGATGAGGAGATAGCAGCCATTGAGAAGAATGAGACATGGCAGCTGACAGATCTTCCAGTAGGGAAGAAGACCATTGGGGTCAAGTGGGTGTATAAAACAAAGTTTAACGCCCAAGGAGAAGTTGACAGGCATAAGGCCAGATTAGTGGCGAAAGGCTACAAGCAGAAGTCAGGAGTTGACTATCATGAGGTGTACGCACCTGTAGCCCGACTTGACACAGTCAGAATGATTCTGGCAATGGCAGCTCAAAAGGGATGGAGCGTCTACCAGATGGATGTCAAGTCTGCCTTCCTGAATGGAGTACTGGAAGAAGAGGTCTACATAGACCAGCCACCCGGATATGAGATACAAGGACAAGAGGGCAAGGTCCTGAAGCTGAAGAAGGCCCTGTATGGGTTGAAGCAAGCACCCTAGGCATGGTACAGCCGGATTGATGGCTATTTTCAAGAGAATGGGTTTCAAAAATGCCCATATGAGCACTCCCTGTACATGAAGACAAATGAAGCAGGTGAGCTCATTATTGTCTGCCTGTATGTGGACGATTTGATATATACTGGCAATAGCAGCAACTTATTTGCGCAGTTTAGAACAGCCATGAAGACCGAGTTTGAAATGACAGACATGGGTCTGATGAAGTATTTTCTTGGCATCGAAGTTGACCAATCAGCAGATGGCATCTTCATTTCTCAGGGCAAGTATGCAAAGAATGTCCTGAAGTGTTTTAAGATGGAGGACAACAAACCTGCCATCACCCCGGTAGCCACTGGTTTGAAGTTGAGCAAGACAGACAACGACAGAAGTGTTGATCCAACTCTCTATAAAAGGTTAGTTGGAAGCCTGATGTACTTGACTGCAACTCGGCCAGATCTAATGTTCGGAGTCAGTCTGATCAACCGGTTTATGGAGACTTCGAAAGACACTCACTGGCAAGTAGGCAAGAGAATCCTGCGATATGTCAATGGCACGAGGAACCACGAAATTCACTATGCCAAACAAGACCAGCTCGAGTTGATTGGCTACACTGACAGTGATTGGGCCGGTAGCGTAGATGACCGGAAGAGCACTTCGGGATATGCCTTCCATTTTGGATCCGGAGTTGTCTCTTGGTCCTCGAAGAAGCAACCAATTGTTGCTTTATCTACAACAGAAGTAGAGTATGTTGCTGCCACCTCAGCCGCCTGCTAGGCAGTCTGGCTGAGAAGAGTTCTATGTGAACTACATCATCCGCCCGAAGCAGCAACAACAATATTTTGCGATAATAACTCTGCCATCACGCTTTCGAAAGACCCAGTCTTCCACGGTCGGACGAAGCACATTGACATCCGGTATCATTTCATCAGAGAGCTGGTGAAATTCGGTGAAGTACAGTTGCAGTTTTGCAGGTCGAAGGAGCAGCTAGCTGACATCTTCACAAAACCCCTGAAGGAGGAGGACTTCGCCAGATTGCGAGATATGTTGGGCGTTAGAGAACTCGTGAAGTTTGATTTAAAGGAGGGTGTTGGAAATTTTAAATCCAACTTCGCGCCCATAAGAGCTTCGGCGCGAAGCATCTCCGAAACGCCTTCGAAAAATGCTTCGGTGCGAAGCACTTCGGAAAATGCTTCGGCGCGAAGCACTTTCGAAAATGCTTCGGCGCGAAGCACTTCCGAAAGAGCTTCGAAAAATGCTTCGCCACGAAGCAAAAACAAATTGCCCCCCGAAGCAGAAATCAGCCGAAGAAGAATTAAGCACGAGAATCGATGCATTTATTGTTCAAGCGTGCGAGTAGCTGGAGTGTTCGGCGATTTGTCAGAAAGCCATTCCGGCATTTAACTCTTGTCAGTTGGTTGGTGAAACTCTCCCGCCTTTTGTCCTCATCCCCCGCCTATAAATACCGGGGTCATTTTGTCATTTTGTAAGGAATAGGAAATGAGTGGTGTTTAGAGGCGGAGAGAGCATAGAGAGCAATAGCGAGCAAAGCGGTAGCAGCAGAGCTAGGGTTTCAACCAGCAGATTAGCAGAAGGGTGAAACCAGCACCTGTCAACAGCCGGAGGTTGGAGCAGCAGCCTCCAGATAAAACCCGTGTTTTTATCCTGCAAAAGTTTATCTTGCAGAAGTTTGTCTTTGCTTCAGAAGGAAGCCCTTTGTAACCCGACATTATAGTTAATATATAATATACTTATTCTGCAAATTCGAGTCTCTGCACATTTGTCTTCGGCCTCGAATTATTGGTTTGTCCGCAGACATTTCTCAAACTAGGGTTTGCCCCGAAGTGGCAAAATACCCGTTCGATCCAAAAAGGAGTCGGGTTTATTTGTTTGTGCCGAAGCACATTCCGACACTTGTCTTTCCGAAGTGATTTCACTTCGGAAGAAAACTGTGCGAAGCAGTTGCTTCGCCAGGTTTTTCCCCGAAGTAGTTTCACTTCGGCAACTTCTTCCCCGAAGTACTTACTTCGGGAGCATTGTCCCCGAAGTAATTTTACTTCAGCACTTTGTCCCCCGAAGTAGTTACTTCGGATGTATTTTTCCCAAAGTAAATTTACTTCGGCAATAATTTTTCGGAAGTGCATACTTCGGGAGAATATTCCCCGAAGCTCCCTCCCTCGCGTGAAAACCTTCCGAAGCGGTTTTTGCGACGCGATTTAAATCGCGATTTAAATCCTAATTTCCTTTAAAATTAACGCTCATCTCCAATTTATGCCTGCAGAAGTGCAGTGAGTGTTTGACGATGATCTCTAAAATTTTTTATCTTCATTTACCGGTGATGGATGGCCAGGAAATGCACGACTGTCAAACACTCAGGTGGACAGGTCGTGCTCTATAATCAGCTCCTCATGTTGGTAGATCATCGAGATTTACACAGAATGTAGGTGAAAAAATGTTACATCAGCAAATCAAGAAAATCACCCAATATTCAAACTGCCCTTCGCATTTCTACCATGATTTCATCATGCGCCAAGCTGCATCAAACTGGAAAAAATGGTTGTTGTTGTTTACACTGCTCGATGAATAACTCTCCATTGAGAAAACAAATAGAATAAAAAAATTTGTTTTAACATTCGTACTCCAAACAACGATCGAAAAACTTCTGTACGAATGGTAACCTCTGATGTGCAATGTTCGCGCAAATGTTATATCCACCACATCGCCAAAAAACCTCTAATCAATAGCAGTCTCATCCTGATATGTTATGACATACATCATAGGTACACAAGTCATATTTGAAAAACAACTAGCCCGTCAAAGCAATGCCCCACATGAAATCAAATCACCAAAAAAAATAACTTCACTATGGTGGGAGACAAAGTGATGGAGTTTCCAAAGTATCCACGCATTGTATACATCGAGCAAACAATTCCCCTGTTAGCAGCTATCTTCGTTCCCAACCGAGTGGGATGCCATAAGATTTATAAAAATACCATCGTATACTATAGAAAGTGCAGTGTTTGTTTAAACATCATGTCTCCCTCAAAGTTAACTGCACAACATCATCAATGGGTAGTAGCATCGGTGGGTAATAAAACTAGCAGGCAAATCCTTTCACGGTATTACACCAGAGGCAACAAAATCAGCTTCAAAAAAATTTGCTACCTCACTACAAAAAACTTGGCACAAAAAATGAGGTATGATTCCTATATGTTTTAAATATCACTCTCAGAGCAACAATCAATATGGCTCATTGGATGATTCAGAATGCATAACAAACTGGAACGGCCATGAATAAACTACACAACAACTTCATATCCATATCATTGATGCACATTAGCATGAAAGACTATTCTCTATTAGACCCGATGAAAAAAAATCTTTCTATCCCACTATGGATGCAATTAACACCATTTTTCATTGCTGGAAATGCACATCCTATTCCCACCATCACCCGCACTCTTCAGTGCCACATCCTTCAAAAACTCCACAAGCCAAGATTCGATGATAGTAAATGAACGAGGCATTGGCTCAAGGTTTGCAACTTCCACCCATAGCATTGGTGTGAAGGTGCACCTTCACTGCTCACTTTGCCTCCTATCAATGCAGTAGAAGAAACTTGAACACCGATGCACTTGGACTTTGTGTTTAAAAGTCGAGCAAACACTCGCTCAGCTTACTTTCATTGTCTTAATGGTATACAATAGACCAATTTTTGCGTTTCGACGTTGAATAATCTACACCAAAATTATAAAGTGCAACTTTCTACTTTAAAAAAATATTCATCCACTATAATAAGACTTTACAATAAAAACAAACTTTCTGAGCCATGTCAAATATATCTCGTCAACACAATTCAATACTATAAGAAAACAATCCAGAAAACGATCCAAAAATCTGTTATGTGCATCAATAGGTTTCAACTCGAATGGACTATTGATAATGGCTCCTCTATAATGGACATCCATAGCCGCCTTGCATTTTTCTAGCCCGGTCAGCGTCAAAAAAATAGCAGGGAATCTAACACGTCGAGGTGATCAATATGCTCGGTCTTATTACACTCGACCAATCTCCCCATAGAACATCGATCAGTTCACAGTCTGTATACAATCAATTGGTAGGATCTGGCACACCTTGCTGCATTTTGATCGCTACACCTTCATCTCTGCTCTCCCATAGATTTCCTACAATGGTAAATAAAAGGACCATGTATGGTACAAATTCATTGCATCAAAAATTAACAGAGATGCCTTGAGATAGCTTCTAGGCTGAGTGTTGTGCCTAAATATTTTATAGTTTGTCAAGAAATCATCTGCCCACATCACTGGTCGACTCCATGCAGGTCATCAAATCAGCCATTGCAGTAAAAGAAAAGGAAGATACCACAAATTGCAAAATAGTAAGAGCCAAAGCCTAGTGAACCCGAAGGTGTGGCTCTTGAGAGTTCTAGAGAAAGTGATCAACCCTAAATATTTGCAGTGGTAATAGAATGAACAAAGCAGCAACAACAAAACCATAGCCATTGAATGAAAAAAAGCATCAAGGTCTAAACAGAGAACCAAAAAAACTGCACCAAGAACCCAATCTAAAACTAAATAAAAAATATTTTCTCCATTAAAATGCAAGAATCCTTTCTGATAAACTAGATCAGTTTAAACCATAAAGTTTAGAGCATACTCATATTTTGCATCAAAAATGAAAAAAATGATAAGGGTATTTCCATAAGGGAAATCCCCCTATGAGAAAAAGCATCTCAGGCTCACAGGGCAGGGAAAGCCCGCTCTGATACCATGTTAGAAAAGTAAAATACTTGATCTTATTCATTGAAAGGAGCCTTGCTTAAATAGCAAAGACATACAATATGATCCATTGGATCATAACTAACTGAGCTAATCTCAGCCATACAATTTATCCTACTAAAAAATTAGAATATAATTTATTATTCTAACAATTAAAAGGTTATTATTTAATTTATTTAAATTAAAAATTTTAACCATAGGTTAAAATTTTAATTTAAAAAATATTAAAGGCGAGATAAGTCTATGTTTAAAATTTTAATTAAATATTCGAATTGGAAGCGCCAATGTGTTGGAGTACATAGCAAAAGGTATAAAATGGGGAAATATTTTTTATTTCAAATTATCCATGCAATTCGAATGCCCAAGAGAGTAAAAGAAATTTGTGCACTGCATTAAGAGAAGAAAGAGGATTTGCTTGTGTTAATATTAAAAGGGCAGACCTTTTGATAAGACCAAATGGAGCATCAAATAACTCACCAAGTGCTTGGTAGCACAAGCAATGATCGATGACTGGTTAAGGTGTTTGTGCAAGGTAGGTCAAGGGTTCGATTTGCATCCCCTTCATTTTGAGTGCAACAAGGTTGTTGTTTAATTTTGAAAGGCATCAAGAGAAAGGTGTAAAAGGTGCATCGTGCAACTTTTCTTTTGTCTTGGGCATGTGGCCCAACGGTAGCCAAGACTTAGGGCTTAGGCACCGTGATGATGGCTAGTCACGAGTGCAGTCTTTGAGGGTGCTAATTTTAGCATGGGTCATCCCATAAGGTAAGTGCTTGATTTATTTTTTCAAGGTGTGAATAGCACTAGGGGGCCATGTGATAGTTGTGAAGATGCTTTGATTAATTTTTGCTAAGGTGAAATATAGGGGGTCATAACGGTGTTTTTTATTAAGTTTGGAGATTATATGGTGTATTTGAGAGCTAATACTTTTGTATGGTGAATTAATTATTGAAGAGCATAATTATGTGGAGATTATGAGATAGGTTGTTGTTTTCTAAGCTTGAAATTGGCAAAGATAATTTGATTATGATTAAGACATATTTTGAAGATATATATCCATCAAAACAAAAGGCATGGGCATATCTTCCTTGTGAGTAAAATATTGTTTGATTGAATATTATGAAATGCAAAGTTGGAGTGAAAAGGATTGTTTGATAAGCATTGTTGGAAATATTTGAGTCAGCCTTCATGTGTATGATTAGGGTTTATGAAAGTACATGAGTATCATTATTATGTGATATTGTTTTATAAGCATTATTGAAAATATTTAAGTGAGCCTTGATGTACAAGATTAGGGTTTGTAAAAGAACATGAGTATCATTGTTATGTGACATTGAAATTATCTTGAGTCAAGGTTTATATTGTAAGATGTTGGAAGTAAAATGAAACACTTGGTTAAGGTTTGTAAACAAGTTGTATTTCATTTAGTGAATGGTTGAGTGAAGTTTATTGAGCATTATTGATTGAGAGCATTGGAGTTATAGTTCAAGATTTGTGAAACAAATTATTCTTTAATTTTGAAATGATTTGAAAGTGATAATGTGATTTGTGAGTGGGAAACATATTTAGTCTCTTACCATTCTCTATATGTTTCTATGGTTAAATGAGATTCTAAGTGAAACTTATTTGTGTGATTGAAGAGGTTTTCTAAAAGGATTAAGTTGATTTATGTATGCAAGTTTTGTAATTGATTTGAATAAGATTTTGTGAAAGCTCATGGACTGTTTTGAGTAAGTCCTAGAGGGGAATTCAGGACAGAGTTGAGTGAGCTTTTGTGAAATATTACAAGTAGATTTGAGGTAAGTCTTAGTGAAGACATTTTGAGTAGATTGGACAAGTTCTAGACAGGACTTGTTGAGTATATTTGAGGTAAGTTTTAGTGAAGACTTGTTGAGTAGATTAGATAAGTTCTAGTGAAGATTTGTTGAGAAGATTTGAGACAAGTCTTGGTGAAGACTCGTTGAGCAGATTGGACAAGTTCTAGGGAGAGCTTTTAGGACAAATTTGAGGTAAGTCTTGGTTAAGACTTGTAGAGTACATTGAGAAAGTTCTTGAGAGGACTTGAGGATAAATTTGAGACAAGTTTTTGAGAAGACTTGAGAGCAAAGTTGATTTATTGGTTTGTTCAAGCTTTTAGTTAAGTATTGAGGTAGATATGAGTAGAGTTGATTTGTGATTGTCTCAAGCTATGTATTAATGCTTGAGAAAAAAATTGAGGATATTGTTTGGTGTAGATTTGAGGGAAGATTTGTGATAGACCAAATATATATTTGAGAAGAGATTTGTGCTAGAATAAGGATAGTTTTTAGTGCAGATTTAAAATAGAGATTGAGTAGAGCTGAAAGTAAACTTTAGACGTGACAAAGCAGAGCACAGTAGTATTTAGTGGATAGATATTAATTAGCTAGGGCAGTGAGGATAGAGGTCTTATGTGGAGAGATATCCACAAGCTACTGTAGTGGAGGCAGTAGTATTCTAGAAGATCACCAGCTAGAGTAGAGGAGAAAGAGTTCTCCTATGGATAGATATCCATAAACCAGCAAAAGGAAAAGAGTTGTCTTATGTATTGGTGTCTTCTTTGGATAGAGGTCCATAAATATTGTAATAGGGAAGGATTACCAAGAGATTTGTTGAGAAAATTTTAGTGAAAGATTTTCTCCATGGAGTAGCCCACATTGGGTGAACCATGTTAAATTGGTGTCTTATTATGTGTGATGATTTGTGTATTGCTTTGATTACTACTCTTGATATTGTCATTGATATATTGGATAATATTTTTTGGGAGAAAAATAAAATTTGGTCTTATACTATTCACCCCCCCTCTCAGTATAAGCTTGTGTTATTTAATTGGTATCAAAGTGGGTTCCTTTGGAAGAGTTTAAAAGCTTGAAGGAAAATATTACAAGAACATAAATGGATTCTCATAGTGGATCTTTAGGAAATAGTGTACCATTGTTCAATGGGAAAAATTATGCATTTTGGAGTGTGAGAATTAAAATTTACCTAACATCACTAGAAAATGATATATGGCTAGCAGTTGAGGATGGGTACACACCACAAGCTACTCCACCTATAGATAAAGATGGTAAGATCCTACAATTAAATAATTCAAAGGTAATGAATGGAATATTAAATGATTTATGTGAAACATAGTTTGTAAAAGTTAAGAATTGCACATCAACAAAAAATATTTGGGATAAACTAAAAAATACATATGAGGGAGACAAAAAGGTCAAGATGGAAAAATTGCAAAATTATAAAGAAAATGTTTGAAGACCTAAAGATGAAGGATGATAAAGATACTGCTACATACCTAATTCATGAGGATGAGGTTGTTAACTCCATGCAAGGACTTGGATATAAAGTGGTAGAATCAGATGTTTTTAAAAAGGTTTTAAGATCACTCCCTAAGAGGTATAGTGAAAAGGTTTCATCCATAGAAGAAATAAGAGATATTGAAACTTTGACAAGGGATGAGTTACATTGAACTCTGGCAATTTTTGAGATGATGATAAAAGAGGAGTCTATTTCCTAGAGAGATGCAACATTTAAAGTTACAAATAAGACAAAGGGTAATAAGTCATATTTAAGTAATGAGTCATCTAGTGACGAAGAAGCAAACAATAGCAGAAGGAACAAGGACACAATAAAGCACAAAGGTATGAAATCAGTTAAGTGTTTCAAATGATGTAAATATGGTCACTATGCATATAATTGTCTAGAATATGGAAATAGCAATGGTGATGAGAAACGGGATCATAAGAAAAAAGAAGCAGGAAAATCTAAGTACCAAAAGAAAAATAGGTATGGACAAAACAAGCATGAATTTTTTTTTTCTAGTGGCATAAGAAAAGTTTTTATGTAGATAAGACATGTAAATATTCAAGTGATAGTGATGGAAGGTCCTTAGATAATTAAGAAGAAGAAATTCTATTTTTGACAATAGAAAAAGAAGATGTTAAGGAAAAGGAAAAAAATGAACCAATAATTCTCAAGTATTTTAGGTGTGGTAACTTTGGTCATCTTGAAGATAGGTGTACAAGGAATGGGTTCAGTTTCAATGAAGATGAATATGAATATGCTCTTTAAGGTCCAGAAGAAGAAAGTCTTCTTATGGAAATAGAAGAATATGGAAGTGTTTCTAGTGGAAATGAATCATAAAATAATGAAGATGATCTTGAAGACAAAAGAGTAGAGGAAGAATCAGAAAATTCAGAGGAAGAAGAAGTTGATGTTGAAGGTGAGCTTATTTCTCCTCTTAATGAATTAATAAAGGTAAAAAAGTAGAAATCAAAACTCAAGATTCAATTTCAAGAATATGATGAAGAGAAAGGAAAGTTTATTGAATATCTAACCAACTCAATAGCTAAGACAAAGAGATTTAAATAGAGGTTAGAGGTAAAGGTTTTACAATGTGAAATATTAGATCATGAAGTAGCTTCACTAAGGAAGGAATTAAAAGAGTCTAAAGACAAGCTACATAGGTTTGGGAGAAGCTCAAAGAACTTGGATAAGATTATAAAGGTATAAATATCTTTATCAAATAAGATAGGACTTGGTTTTGAAGAAGAATATAGAGGATGAGGAGAGAATTCAATCTCAATATCCAAATAAGAAGAAGCTTTAGAAGAAGATAGTGAAATAGAAAGTTAGACTTTTGAGAATAAGTTGGAAAATAAAAAGTTCAACAAGGAAAGGAACAATGCACAAATAAGGAACATATAAAATAGAAAACATCATAGGGAATAAGAGACTAAGAGACCAATTGGGTCAAGGCAAGGGTTATTCAATGGATGTTGCTTCTCATATCACAGCTTTCTTCACAAGGCTACACAATGTAGGACACATGAAAGATAGGGATATGGTTTCACCAATAGAAATTTTAGAAATGGATATCTCTTTCAAGGGTATTGCTACTCTTGTAATCAGTTGGTCATAAGGTAGTTAACTATAGAATTCATGATAGGAAAGGATATGGCTTCACCAGAAGGACCTACAAGATATTTTACCTTCAAGGAATTACAACATTAAGTGTTATAAGTGAAATAATGCTGGGCATATGACTAAGTGGTATAGAGTAGATTTTACAAAGACAAGTAAAAATAGGAACAATCAAAAAAATTACTCGGTAAAATAAAAAAAACCAAATATGAATATGAATATGAATATGAATAAGAATATACTTAAAAAAATAAAAATAAAAATAAAAATAATAAACTAATGAATATGAATATGAATATGAATATACCAAATTAAATATACTTCAAAAAACTTAAAAATTTTAAAAACCAAATAAACTAATTGCATTCCTTATCACTCCAAACCTTATAAAATACTATTCAAAAACTTCAATATCAATGAATTCATTATTACTCCTAATATTTTAATAAAATTTATAAACTTATCTCTCCATACTATAAAGCATTAAATTCTTCTATAGCTTAAAAACACTTTACTAACCTTTTCACTTGAAAATAAAACTTGTTTACCCTAATTAATCCTACCTTAGGCAATTAATTTAATTAAAAAATAAAATCTCAAACCCTAAAATATATCACTACCAACCTTGTACCTTTTATTTGATTGTATTGCATGAATGACTTCACGACTTCACTACTGTTATTATGCTCATCTAACTTGACTACTATGCTTGGGATATTTTGCATGTCTATTTTTGCTCATTTAGGTCATTCCATTTTTCAACATGCATGAGAAAATTAATTTTTTCTCTTCCTCTTGGGCATTGCAAATCTTCTTACTCAATTACATTGCTTAGGTGAAGTGTAACTGCTTCTTAAATGGCACTTTTCTTTGGCCTTCGGTACACCTTTAGCTTCCATGGATTCCACTGCTTGAGCATTATAACTCTCCAATAGATTTTAGATGTAACATTTATACATTAATAATTCAACAAGTTTACTTCCACCTTGGCATGTTCTGATTACCCGTTTAGATTTGACGTTGCTTTCTATGTAGCGTTTGAGATACTCGATGCTTCACCTTCTTGATTTGCACTTTGACACAATGCTCCTTTGGTGCTTTGTTATTCTAACTCTAAGACCTTCTCTCTATGAGTGAAAAATTTCTTTCACTGGTACATTGATTGCTTCTAAAGCTTCTACTAACTCATTTCTATGTTTTTCTCTATGGTATTTTACATTTGTAGGTTTCTAGGGTTGTTCTCGGTGTTCAAATGGTGGTGGATAGTAACTTTAAAAACTTTATTGTAACTTTGTATTGCCAAATTATTTTATCTATTGTATAACCTTGAATCCATTAATTAATATTCTATTATATGGTATTTATTTCTTTCTTCTTGAAGTTTCTCAAATTTACCTTGATTCCTCTTTTCTAAAGTTGCTTATACGAATCTTGTTTCTTTAGCCTTGATTCCTCTTTCTTAAATTTTCTCAAATATTCATTTCTTTCTTATATATCATCTCTATTTTAAAAATGCCTTCCTTATTCAAAATAGGTAACCTCAATATTATATCATGGGCTTCTTATCATAAGCAAAAGCCTTCTATTGAATCTTACCATAGACTGTTTTCCTTTATCATAAGCCACTTACTATTTATTTTCTTAAAATATAACTTTCTTTGTATTATGTAGGCTTCTTTATTTTCTTTATTATGTTTATAAGACTTTATTTCTCTATAATGGACCTCTTTCTTGAAAGGGTCTCTTTCCTTCAATATTGGCCAAATATAATTTGAATAATATAGGTTTTTTCCCTTACTCAATAAACCTTTCTTCAATAATATTATTTTTTATATATGAACATTTCACTTTTCTTTATACTTTATACAATATATAAAAACATTTTATAAAAATCATTCTTCTATATTATCTTCTTGAGCCAATGTAAATATCAATACTTATTGTCACCTGAGTCTTCTTAATATGTCAAGGTCACTATCTCAATTACTTGAAACTTTTCCTTATGTCAAGATCTATCTCTTTGTGAATTGAATACTCTACAACTCTTTAATAAATGTAGATACTAATCCAATGTTTGAATATATATAAAGTAATCTATGTGTTTATCCTTCTTCAAGATCAATATAACATTTTCTTCTATATACTTTGTTTCTATATTTTCTTAGGAATCTCTAAATGCTTCGCAATCCACTACTATCTTTTTCCTCTACACTTAGAAGTTGAAACTCTTATCTATATTATGTTGCTCAATCTCTTAATCTTTGTTGCAACTATTTTCTTTATATTGTCAAGGTAACTTTGAATGTCCTTGAATCATCTATCACGGTGACTATGAATATCCTTGAATCGTTTATCAAGGTGAATTTGAATGTCCCTAAATCTCTATAAATTTTCAAGGTAACATTAAATGTCCCTAAATTGTTTGTCAATGTCAAGGTGACATTAAATGTCTCTGAATCTTCAAATTTCTTTCAAGTTGAAAAATATTCAATGTCAAGGGATATCTATGTCCCTTAATCTTGAAATTTATTTTGAGTTGGAAAAAATAAATGTTAATGGATATTTATCTTCCTAAATATTCTACCAATATCAAGGGTTGACTATAGCCCTCAATCTTAAAGTTGATTCACCAATTAATATAGTTGAGTCGTGGTCTTCACTAGCTATTTTTCAACTATAGAAAGACTCTAGCCTTTCTACTAAATATGACCTTATAATAGAGTCCAAGTCTCACTACATTCAAAGTGGACAAACTCTTAATGGAATTTATCAAATTGGATAAAATCAATTTGTTAATAGTGACTAAAAATAAACTCTATCAACCTAGGTAGATTTTGGTGGTAACTTTGATTCTACTCATTTATTTTTAAGGCCTTAATATAACCACAAATATCACTGGTTAAATATCATAGGATCAAATATAATGTAAGAATAATATAATAAAGTCAAAATAATGATATGAGTAGAATAATATGAGAAAATTAATACGTAAAATAAGGCTTATATTATATCAAATAACATTTAATAATAAGAAGTAATATAAATGTAAATAGCCTTAATAAAAATTTACTAATCATGTAATCCAAATTATAATATTAATTTCTCAAATGTATGTAAATATTTATTACTCTGTTGTTTCTCTTACAAACAAATGCTTGTGACTATATTTATAAATTTGTATCCCTTTGTTATGTAGTATTGCCTCTATAATATAGTCATATTAGTTTGATGCTTTATATACTTGACTATGTTTTTCTATATGATAATTCTAATGACTCTTGGCGTATCTAATTGACACTTGCATACTTTATGAACACTTGAATCTATATTATATGCACACCTATACATGACTCTTTCTCTTCTATAACTTGCACTCTCTAATATAAGACACTTGTGCACATATTTATATTACATATTTGTTCTCATATATACAAGACACTTGTGCACATAGAATCAACTTACACTTGCACAATAACTCACATCACACTTGTGCATTTCTTGCAAATTATAACTTTACATGACACTTGTGCATATCCTATACATTCACACTTACATAAAGGAAAAATATAACTCACACCCTAAACTATGACTCAAACCTAATATATTATTTACAATTGTAGTATGGGGGTACCATGGGTACATTGACATAGGCCAAACAATTTAATATACTCTTACATATTTAGTTTATTTTTTTGGAGTTTGAGTTTCTATTTAATTTATTCTATTACATGGTTTAAAAATCAATTTGTAATATTTTATTTACTATAAAGTTTAAAATTTAATTCATTCCATTAAGAGATTATTTTATTGTGAGAGTGTTTCTATATATATTGCTATAAAAAATACCTTAGGAAATCCATTACCCAAAATACAATCCTTGGACCTCTAACACATACAACCTTAGGGCTCTAAACCCTATATTATTTTCATAATTTGTTAAATTATGATTGTAGTTTTTTTGCCATAAGATTTTAGATGGCTATTTAAAGTGGCTAGAAACATGGCATGAGCATAATGATTACCAGACTGAGGAATGACATTAATGGTGATCTTATCAAAATTAGTTATTAGCTTACTAATAATATATCTTTATGGTATGAGCTTCTAAACATTAGTTTTATAGACTCCATTAACTTGATTTAATATAAATTGGAAATATCTAAAGATGCAGAGGGTTCAAAAAATTAAATCTAGATTTACATGGAGTCTAAGGATGAGGGTCTCATACTTCATAGCATTTTAAGTATAATAGAATTGATGTTTGAAGGACAAAGGAATTATTTATTGTTGCGGTATGACCAAGAAAACCCTTTGTATCCACTCCTTTGATACAATGAGTTCCATAAAAGTACATGAGCAATAAATTAATTGGATCATCATCTAGGTTGAAAATAGATTCATATAAAAATTCAACCACTATGGTTGACTAGTTTACAAGGATGTAGATGCTAAATCATTAGCGATCTCTTGACCTTTTATAGAGTCTTGATTTATGAATTCAAGATCAAATTTGCTAAGAGTGATGAACCACTTGGAATTTTATCCTAAAATATAGGGTTTTGATATAATAAATCACAAAGTATCAACCCTAGCAATGATAACGATTTTATGATTGAGCATGGAGTGTATATGCTTTTGTGATGCAAAAACTATAAGAAAAAGTTTTTCTAGGGGAATTTAATAGATCTCATAGCTAATTAAGGTCCTAATTATGCCATAGATATCTCTCTCCCTATATTGGTTGTAATACTATGCTAACAAAACACCTATATATTATGTAGTCATTATTATTTAGAGTAATGAAGGTTTGGTTGGGTTAGTAGGGATGAGGATAGGTGGTGAAAAAATATAGGATTCCATAGCATTGAACATTGCCTAACACTCATTGTATCACTTAATTTTTGCATATTTTCATAAATGTTTGAAGAAGAACTATCATTTGTCATCAAATTATGATATGAGCCTCCTAATAACCTAAATTTTACTTTGAAGGATCTAGACTTTAATTAAAGTTTTAGGTTGTGACATGTCTACAATGGCATATATATTTTTAGGATTGACATTGATACCATGTTAGGATACAATAAAATCTATTAGTCTTCATATTTTCACCTCAAAGATACATTTTAAATGCTTGAGGTGGACTTTATATTCTCTCAACTATCCAAAAATATTTCTTACGTCTCAAATGCGATGTTCCTAGTTAAGAGATATATCAAGGTGGTCATTAACATAATCCTCCATGATGTCATATAGTATATCATAGAATATGTATGACATATATTTTTAATAATTCATGTTTGAATACTTCATATCAAATCACAAGATCTACCTAGGTGTTGTAGGTGATTTGGAGAGGAGAGGACAATCCTCCAAGGGAGGTCCTAAGTTCGAATCTCCACCCTACCAAAAAGTTGAATTGGGTACCCAAAATCTAATTGATAATGTTGGTGCGATCAGCACAGGGCATGACTTCCAGGTGACTTTTATGGTGTATAACCCCATAATCATGGTATCTCATACCAAGGTGGCCCTGCAAGGGGTTTTTATATTAAAAAAAATCACAAGACTTGATAACCAAAGGTTCCCTAGGGGGCTGTAAAAATTATTTTGGACTAGAATTTAATAACATTTGATTGTACCCTAAATATTTGACCATAATTATCAACATCCTATACGCTATAGAAATCTTGACAATCATATTGATATTAGGTAAAGGAAAATAATATTTGGTACCTAATTTATTGCTATCTCAAAAACTACTACAAACCCTAACAATACCTTATTTTTTGCCAATAGGTATGATATTTAAAATCAAGTCAAAGTAATCAATGAATTTAATAAATATAACTTTAAAGATATTTTTAAGCTCTTCCTTTATGACAGAAACCTTAGGATGTATTTTTCATAGTTTTCATTTAAGTAGTTTTCAATTTGGTCTAACAATTAAATGATGAACCATGACAAATAGATCTAGTCCTAGAATATCAACATAGGACTAGGTGAATATTTCATTATAATCTATCAAAATATTTATATATTCCCCATGATCCATATAGTTTAGGACCTTTCTTAAATATAAGATCTTATGATTTCCATGAGTTACAATGTTAGCATCTATAATTTGTTTGATTAAGATGTAAGATTCATCTTCTAGTAGAGGGGAAGCAAGTATCACCCCCAAGATTTTGAGTTTGATAAAATCTATATTTGGTTGGTCTAATTAGATTATTAATAGATAAATATATTATCCACTTGGGATTTTCTTTTGTAGTAAAATTTATTCTATATGATATGTTTAGGGTCTCCATATTGGGGTGACTATAGGAAATATCTTAACTATCCTCTTTGTCACTATGGTTATATTCACTATCTATAGAAATTAACTGAAGATAAACTATGACTAGTAAATTTATACTATGGTTAGAACTTAATAAATTCCAACTCACAAAGGTGGCAGGGTTTTTTTGTTCCTCTACCTTGTTGTCCTGGTCGGTTTTTAGTTGTCCTTGAAGGCTGGTCCCGATGTTATATCTATGCTTCCTCATGTGTGGGTTTAGTGGGATGTCCTTTATGTTGGAGTCTATCTTCTTTATTTGGTCAATCTTGATTTTCTTCATGATTTTTCTCGGTATTTGTTTGTTTCTCATTTTGTATAGTCCCAAGTCTTTCTCATGTGACTTGGCTTTGACTTGTGAGGAGGAGATCATGTATTTCTTTCACGATGTGTTATGAGGCCTTCATTGTTTGTGCTATTCTTATGGTGGGCTCTATTGTTTTTGTTTTGAATCCTCAGTTTGAGTGTGTGAGGGAGTGTTTTTTTTGTGTCAATGGGTAAGGCTAAAATTTATTCTCCCAAATGGAATTTTTCTAAGTCCCGATTAGAACCTAATTTCATTACCTTTCATAGGCACAATCATGTGCTTTCCAATTGGATGGTATCTACCTAGAATGATGGTTGGGTAAGGATCAGATCATGGTATTTCCAAGTGATGATAGAGTTGATAAGAAAGACTACTAGTCTCATTCTATATGGATCTTACCATAACTGTGATAGGTATTCTCTACTAAGATAAATTATTTTCTTTCTTGACAAAGAGGAATTTATACCAAGAGCCCAAAATTATTTCAATGCCTTGGCGTTCTCCCCTCCATAGGATATAGTGGTGAGAGTCATTATGGATTACTTTAATTTAGACTCCATACATGATATTATCAGAAGTTTCTATGTTATGTTTCTTAATCATTTATGTAGACATGTGTGTATGAATATTCCTCTATTTTTTTCCAGTCTATGAGAAAATATTTTGTGGATGTGCAAGGTGGATGGGGCTAGGATCCCCTACATCAAGGCCTTGCTCTACATTTTTTCAAACAAGTAGTTTTGGAGTATGGCTTGTCTACTGAGGAGATTCTAAAACCATTCATGGTTTTACCCTTTCTTGATTCTAGAGGTTGCAAAGTGGCTTCAGATGAATCTAATAATATTAGTGAAGATATTTACTCGTTGAATTTTGGTACCAGCCCTAGGAATTTCTCGATGAAGATTCATGTCTTGACAAAATATGTTCATGATAAGGCTTCATATGATGACATTTGTGCTCCCATGTCTGGCCCTTCCTTCAAGATAGAATCATCTCCTATGATGGTTGATTCTGGATTTGTGGACGTGGGCCTTACACAAAATAACATGATGGAGGGTAGTGCCACCTATAATTCCAAAATTTTATGGGATAAAAATCATGATAACAATGGATCCTTCTCTCTCTCACCCTCTCCTGATTTGGATGTCCTACCCAAGATATTATCATAGGGATAAATCTATCAATGATGTTTATGCTTCGGAGGACATCCCCAAAAAGAAAAGGTCTATCTTTCACAACCTAAAACTTATTGAGATCAATCAAAGGAATATTTGGAGCTCACTGAAGAGTGCATTGGATTTCTCCAAGGATTTCTTAAATTTAGTTGCTACTATTTCTCAAGTGGTGGGTATGTTGGGGTAGAACCATCTCAGTTCTCCCCTCCATTCTTGGGTCTTGGGTCTTGTGCAGTTATAATTTCTATTTTGCCCCATTGATTTCTATTTTTTTGTTAGTTTGGTGGGGTGTCTAGTTCTATTGCTACTCACCTAGGTGGTGTTTTTATTGTATAGATTGTGGGATTCCTATAAAAACCCTATATTTCTTTTAATAGTACAAAAAAAATTCAAAACTTCTTATTCTCTTATTTGTCTTAATTAAATAAATTGATGAAAATAGTGTGATGGTGGGACTCTTAAGAGGAAATACTATCTTTGTCATCACTTTTAGAAAAATATCAAATAGGAAAAGGCTCACTTACAATGACCTAGATATACCTCTACTTCTAATGGTACTTTAATTCCCTGTTTATAAAAATATAGTTCTTTGCCTCAATATCCCATATTGCAATCTACTTAAATATATAATATATTTTAGACAAGTACCATGAGGCATATTGACATTTCATTGGGTAAGGTTACTACTATGAATCTACTTTTAATTGTTAGTAATGGTACAAATGAAAGAACACATCCAATTTATACCATTTTATCCTTCCTAGAGGGCAAGCCCATGGTTTGAGAAGAGGGTTAGAGTTTGGACGAGTCCATGAATTTTTTATTATTATCTCAAATATTTTAATCAATTGGTTAAATTTAGAATATTATTTTTCTTATCACCTTGAATTTGACATTGATTATTATTATTTGCATTAGGTTGTTTAGAGATTTTTATTTTCAAGTTAATTGTTAAGCTAGTTGGTTTTATAGTTCATAGTTAAGGCCCTTAATGAATTGTAGATGGGGAGTTGAGAAGAATAAGTTGGATTGATAAAAGGGAAAAGGTAAAATTTCAAAATTTTGACCTTGATTGCTTGGTAATAAGTGAAAGTTTTGGGGTCATTATAAATATGGTATATTTTGCCTTGGTACTCATACTTGAGACACTAATGATAAGTAGAGGAAATGTATCACATCATATATATCCAACGAATTATTAGAAAATAAAATTGTAAGTCAGATCTCTTGACATAACATAAAAGAGGATGTTAAGGATACATGAACTAATTTTTATTAGCACAACTATTGTACCACTAGCATCATGCACTTCATTGTTAAATTCCCTAACGACAAGATTATATTTTTTAAAATATTTTTAACCAATCTAAACTTACTAATGAATTTTATACTCAATACTTTGAGGTATGAGCCATTATCAATGAGTATTAACTTGATAAGCATATCATTCATATATCCAAATATGCAAATAAGAAGTTATCCTTTCATTTATGTAGGTGAATTATCATCCTCATAAAATGATATTGTTCTATGAGTAAACCCAAGAGACTCATCCACATTGGTGAGGTCATAAGGGATTAAATATTGATGGAACCACTTGTTCATACAAGAGTTTAAATAACATCTCTCGATGTGTACCTTATCAGGCCATGTTGTCGGGACTCATACTTATATTGTTTTAAGAGGACAATATTTGCCATCTGAAGACAAGCCTCTTGCTTATTTTTTTTTTATTGATGGATTTTCCATTGGTTTTTTACCATATCTTCAGAAAATAAATCATTGTACATGAGTACCTCATCAAGCCTTGTTTCTAGGACTCATTTGTACAAACCACCCCTAGTATCACTTAAGGGGGGTGTTAGAATAAGTGAATATTCTCTTAAGTTCTACTAGGATAGACACACTTGATTTTCCACTCCTCCATGTGTCAGGTGAACTCTCAGTGGTATCTTCATCAGGCTTGATGAGTTGTTGTAATCCAACGACTCTCAATGATCAAATTTTATATTTATACAAAGTTGATCCCTGAAATGAATCAGTCAGTTCTATTTTGTTTCTTCAAATATTATAATGCTTTGTAGTTTTGCTCTTGGAAATTATAACACTATCTTCTTACTTTCCAAAACTTACCCCATGGATTATCTTTCCATAGATATCCAATATTAAATATTCTTAGAGAATTTTATAACTCCTATAATTAATCTTATGATCAAGGGGTTACTTGAGAAAAATATCCTTGTGGTTCTCTTAATTTAAATTTTCAAGTAAGTACAGGGCTTGCACTTCACAAGAATCAATGTGGTTAATATCTATCTTGTGGAATCAGAGTGGCCAACACTTCGGTAATAAAACCAGTGGTAAATATTTATACAAAACTTTGGGAATTCTCCTATCTTAACCTTGTTAATATTAGGAACACCAATTTTTGCTCACTAACTTAAATCAAATTTTAAGCTAGCTCCATTGTTCCAATTTACCAAGGATTAGGTGTATGCCTTGAAGATTAAGTATTATTCCATGAGGATATAATACCAATCAAATGCAATGCTTAACCCATCCCCATTATGCACAATGGTTTGTTAAGGTGATCATCAAATAGATCCACATAGACACCTAGTGTCTATCATATACATTACTTTTTCAATTTGCCATTAACCTCCATGATAAGAGATAGGATCTAAGTTTTCCCCACTTGATCATTCTTAAAATTTAGGTATACTTATAACCCTTTTCATATAGTTTACTCCATATATTGGTCTAGTATGTCTTTTTGTTCATCATACAATATTTAAAAAGGAAAGGATCCTAGCTTAGAGTCACTTATGCTAAGTACAATTCTAAGGTATTTCTCTTAAGATCCACCAATTATGGAGGGTTACCTTAATTATTCAAATAAAACATGAAATAAAAAGACTTGCACATTAATGACCTCCAAGTCCTTACTCTTTCCTTACCAAGCATGTGAAGAACACAAGCTTATATTGAGAGGGGGGTGAACAGTATAATATCAACTTTTACTTTTCTTTCTCAAACAATATTATCCAATATATAAATGGTAATATCAACAATAGTAATAAAAGTAATGCAAAAATAATCATACACAATAGAGACACCAATTTAATGTGTTTCACCCAATATGGGCTACTCCACAGAGAAAATATTTCACTAAAGTTTTCTCAACACATCTCTTAGGAATCCTTACCTATTACAATGTTTATGGACATCTGTCTAAAGGAGACACCAATCAGGAGAAATCTTCCCCCTTTGTTGGTTTGTGGATATCTATTCACAAGAGAACTCTTTCTCCTCTACTATGGCTGGTGATCTTCTAGAAGACTACTACCTTCACTACACTGGCTTGTGGATCTCTTTCCACATAATACCTTTATCATCACTCAGAAGACCTCTATCCTCACTACCCTAGCTAATGTATCTCTATCACTAGAGACAACTATCATTTTATCTATCACCTCAAAAGTTTACTTTTAGCTTTGCTCCATCTCTATCTCAAATCTGCACTAAACATTATCCTTAGTCTAGCACAAATCTGCTCTCAAATCTATCTCTGGTCTACAACAAATATGCACCAAAATATGTTCTCAAATATGTTCTCAAGCCTTAACACATAGCTTGATCAAATCACAAATCAACTCTACTCAGATCTACCTCAAGCCTTAACTCAAAGCTTGAACAAATCGATCAATAAACTATGCTTTCAAGTCTTCTTATAAACTTGTCTCAAATATATCCTCAAGTCCTCTCAAGAACTTGCTCATTATTCTCTACAATTCTTAACCAAGACTTACCTCAAATATGCTGAATAAGTCTTCACCAAGATTTACCTTAAATATGTCCAACAAGCTCTCCCTAGAACTTCTCCAATCTACTCAATAAGTTTTCACCAAGACTTGTCTCAAATCTGCTCAAGTCTTCCCTAGAACTTGTCCAATATTCTCAACAAGTCTTCACTAATACTTACCTCAAATACGATCAACAAATCCTATCTATAACTTATCCAATCTGCTCAACAAGTCTTTACTAAGACTTACCTAAAATCTACTTGCAATATTTCATAAAATCTCACACTAATTTGTCCTTAAGCTTTCAAAAAAGCTCACTCATGTTTGTTTTTAAGTCCCCTCTAGGATTTACTCAAAACATTCCACTAAATTTCAAAAACCCTCTTCAATAACACAAAAAATTTTCACTTAAAATATTATTTAACCATAGAAACATATAGAGAATGTTAAGAGACTCAATATGTTTCACACTGACAAATCACTTTATCACTTTCAAACTCACTTTCAAATCAATTTAGAAATAAATAATAATTTGTTTCACAAATATTGAACTATCACTCCAATGCTCTCAATCAATAATTCTCAATCAACTTCACTCAACCAATCACTCAATGAAACACAACTTGCTTACAGACCTTAACCAAATATTTCACTTTACTTCCAACAACTAACACTATAAACCTTGACTCAAGATAATTCCAATATTGCATAACAATGATACTCATGTTCTTTCATGAACCCTAATAATGTACATGAAGGCTCACTTAAATATTTCCAACAATGCTGATCAAAAAATCTCACATAACAATGATACTCATGTACTTTTACAAACCCTAATCTTGCATATGAAGGCCAACTCAAATATTTCAAGAAATGATTATAAAACAATCCTTTTCACTTCAACTTTGCATTTCACAACATTCAATCAAAAAAAATTCACTCACAAGGAAGATGTGCCCATACCTTTTGTTTCTATGGAGATATATATTCAAAATTTGTCTTAATCATAATCAAATTCTCTTTGCCAATTTCAAGGTTAGAAAATAAAAACCTATCTCAAAATCTGCAAAAAATTATTCTCTCCAATAATTAATTCACCATACAAAAATATTGGCTCTCTAGTACACCTTATAATCTCCAAACTTCACAAAAAATAATACTCAATTCATAAAAAATAAAAACTCCTTCATTTGATAGTTTAGTTATCTATTTTTTCTCTGCACTCTATTTCACATAATGCATCCTAAAAAGGGACATATGTAGATACTAAAATCACTTCAATTTTATTATACTACAATGATGCCATGATTACAAGCACCATATGGCCCCATTGGGAAACCCTCAGGGGTTAAGCAGGGGTCCTGAACACTTTTTGGAAGGTTTACCCCATGTTTGGGAATTTTTGGGCCATGTAGCAATGGCCATTCCACCCTAGGATAACCATAGCTCATGGTCATCCCACCTAGGGATGACCATCAACAACCATACTTGAGTGGGATGGCCATTGTCTAGGACCCTAAAAAATTCAAGGGCAAGATAAATGATAATCAAATTCTTCCATTTATCCTTCCCAATAATTTATGATAGATTGAGGGTCTGCCAAAGCCATCACAACCTACAAATTGGAGGCCTCTTCCACCCAATATATGGCAAAAGTTTTGACAAGTGGTGACACCTACCTTGCATACCTAAAATTGCTCTTTTGGACCTGTGGCCCTCTTGGGCTATAAATTGGAGGTATTCCAACAAATTTTAGAGAGAGGTCTTTGCAATAATTCACCATGAAGTGCTACCAAGATTCGATATCCCCTTTTACCCTCATTTTTCCCTTGGAATATTCATCAATCAAAGTATTTTCCAAGACATATCCAAATATGAACATCCATTTCAAAAATGATCTATTTTTGTGAGTTAGATTACCAAATTCTATGACACACCCCTAGTAGTATTTTGGACTAGATCCCATAGGAATTGGTGGTAAAAACTACTAGGTTTGATGGTTGTCCCCCTTGTGATGGTTAACAATACCATTTGGAATGCCCAGGGATGACTATGAATTAGAATACAATTTTGAGATAATTTTAGTATAAATCATTTCTAAATTAGTTTACATACATCATACTAGAATTTGGTGATATTTGGAGCAATTTTAGATCTTCAATTAAGGTTTTTGTGATGATAGTCCCAATTGGAATGCCTAGGTATGACCATGGATTTTTCTTGCAATTTCATTTCAATTTTTGCACAAATCATTCCTAAAATAGATAATAAACATTATACTAATTTTTGGTGCATTTTGGAGTAGTTTTGTATCATCTATTGCACTTTTTTGTCTTCAATGTTGCATTCATATTTATGATTTCATCTTAATCCACATATGCTATTAATAAATTTTAGTTTTTTCAAATCCCACCTTGGAAGAGCTCTTTTAAGATGCTATTTTTGTAATCATATTTGATTTTAATGCTTGATATATTTACAATTGTATCACCCAAATTTTTTGCACCCTTACCTTCAGGCTAAAGGATCCGTACCCAGAAGGGCGGTGAGAAAAGGATGGAACAATACCTCAGATGGAGAGGCCCTTTTAAGGTTAAGCCTCTTGAGGGAGGGGTATAAAGGTGAATTTTCGATGGATTGTGGGGTTCACCAGGAAACTTTGAGTGGCAGTTTCCATGCCTAGGTTGAGAATGGGTTTGATTTGTTCGTTTTATGTTCAATCATTCAAATTCCTAGGTTGGCCAAAATGAAGCTAAGTTATTCTATATGAATATTCTAATTTATATGAAGAGAACAAACATAAATGAATCCTAATGTGATTGAATACAGAGAATATATAAAATGGAGAAGAGTACACCTGATTTCTGATGTCTGATGAATATTCTGAAGCTTGTAGGAGTCCAGATCATCCCGGATATGACATGATCGTCTATAATTGTACATAATTGTCCCAAATCATAGGATATCATCTGAGATCACCTAAGATCATCAGTGTCAAGATCATCGCCGATCTTGATAGGATCTTCTAAAATTTTATTTGAATCGCCTGCGATGATCCGAGCTACCTCCTGCTGAAACATAGGGAAATATTGCAACAAAAATTGAAAACAC
This sequence comes from Wollemia nobilis, assembly GCA_028583015.1. Lineage (NCBI taxonomy): Eukaryota > Viridiplantae > Streptophyta > Pinopsida > Araucariales > Araucariaceae > Wollemia > Wollemia nobilis. Next base: position 803,115 of record JAQPPZ010002643.1, read on the forward strand.
AAGTTCAAATAATGGGAGATCACAACAAAAACTAAAATTGTAGGGAAATAATCAGCCTGGCATTCAGGTAGGGAGTCAGGGGGATAAACTAGGAAAATCCTAGTTTATATAGGATTAGGGGGAGGTTATGAGGTTGGGGATCATCCCAATTTGGGAGATCCCCAACGTGGGAATATCCAACCACGCAAACATGCTTCTGCGCAAGTTGGAGAGGTCATTGGAACATAAGCTAATTGCAAAAATTTAGTTTTGGGACGAAATTGTCTGGACGTTCTGTTCTAGAAGAATTCATCCAATTTGGGATGATATCATCAGATCGACGATGAGATTGTCAGATCGACGACTAGATCGTCCAACAGTCGCAACAACCTCTAAAAATAGCATGAAAAATGAGGTAAGCGGTTAACGAGCGATTTCGGGGTTAAAATTCAAATTTCTACTTTTTATTGATGCTTTAACTATGCCAATTTGAGGGTGCTACATTTTTCCCCCTATTTAGCGAATTTTCCAAAAAAATGCGTTAAAGACGAGTTCTTCACGTTTTACGTGAAAGCAAAAATTTACTGTTCACTTTCGTTGTTTCAAAGCTCTGCAGGCGAAATGGTGGAAACGGTGCACAAATTTATTTGCGGGTAACTATCAAAACCTAGTTTACTATGTTTTTAACTTGATTTACTTGATTTTTTACTTGAATTTTAAGTGTTTTTGGGCATCGTGACCGTTTTTAGGCCACCGACGAAATCGTCTCTATATTGCCGATTTTGTCTAGGGATGAAATCGAAGAAATAGGGGTGATCCTGTCCAATAAGGGGCGATCTCCAAATTGAAGAACGAAGACGATTTCGTCCTATTAAGGATGATTTTATCTAAATTTGGTACGATATCGTCCAATAATGGGCGATATCAACTTTTATGGGATGAGTTGATTTTAATTGATTTTTTTTTTTTGCTTGACACAAAGATAATGCTGAAATACTGCTAAGATGGTACAAAATGATACTGAAATAATGCTTCTGAATAATTTCTATTTTTCTCATGATTTTTCTTGATTTTATTTTTCTTTTTATTTTTCTTCCAATACTAGGGATACTTGCTCGGATTGGTTGTAGAGCAAGGGATTTTTATTCTGGGTAGGAGTGAGCTTGTTCTTTTGTCAATTATCAAAGATTATAGACCATGTGCATGATAGGATAGCAGGGGAAACTTTTCACTCAAGAGACCACTTCTACTGTGTAACATCATTTTGAATTTGCAATGAAATCATTTTAATGTGAAAAGGTGTACTTGGTTCAAGTAAATAACAAGATAATTTCTCTATGCTCAAAAATTTATTTAATTCAACTGTGGACTTCGATATAAGAGAGATTAATAATCATACTAAATAAGATCAATATATTTATTCATGTGAGTGTGAAAGTGAGGGATTCTAGATAAATGCTAATTTATCCAAAATAACTGAATATATAACTACAATACTTCAAGAATTAACAGGTGCAAAATAGAAGATGTTTTTGAGGATTTTGATGATTTTGATTTTTTTATATTTTGATTTTAATTTATGAATTGAGAGAATACATAATATTATTGTTTTTGAAATTTTTATATGAATTACTAATATGAGACAATATGTATAATATATACAATGATGAAATTACCAGATTTATGCATAATAGCGCTTAAGATGCATAATGTTCATAGGTTATTTAAGATATTTACCATCTAAGATAGCTAATTTGTATGCTCCCAATCCAAATTTAGTAGTGATAATATATGGCCCAAGCCAGTTAGGCTAAAATTTTCCTTTAAGTTATTTAGTTGCATTAGTATTTTTTTTATTTGCTTTTAAGACGAGGTCACCGATCTCAAAGGATCGATTATGAACTTTCTTGAGATATGCTCGTTTGAGCTTGTTCTGGTAGGCACGAAGATGCTCCAAAGCATTAATGTGCTTCTCATCTAGGATTTCTAGCTGACTAAATCTTCCAGCATGATATTCATCTCCTACTTTAGTATCTTGAAGTAGCAGAACCAAAGAAGGAACTTCTAGTTCAAAGGGAAAAACAACTTCAATGCCATAAACCAAAACAAAATGTGAAGTGCCCATGGGAGTACGAATGCTAGTTCGATAAGCCCACAAAGTAGGATATAATTGAATGTGCCAATCATGGCCAGATTTATTGACCAGTATCTTGAGGATTTTAATTAATGTTTTATTAGATGCTTCTGCTTGGCCATTACCCTGAGGATAATAGAGAGTGGACCAATGATGTTGAATTTTATATTTTTGACATAGTTTCTTTACATATTTTTTTTTTAAACAAGTTCCATTATCTGAGATGATATTTAGAGGAATTTGGAACCTACAAATAATTTGATTAAGAATAAACTTAGAAACTTGCATTCTAGTCCACTTCATAAAATACTCGATGGTGGTTATGATGAATTTGTATCCATCAGATGACACATGATTGATTTTTTTGATGATATGTAAGCCCCATTTTGAAAAGAGCCAAGGATATGAAATAGCCTGTAGTTCTTATGCAGGCGCATGAACAATTTCTGTGTGTTTCTGGCACTTGTCGCAATGGCGCACGTAATCATGTGCATCATTCTCCATGGTAGGCCAAAAATATCCTATCCTAAGGAGCTTCTTATCAATGGCGCTACCACTAAAGTGTCCCCCACAAGATCCATCATGGGCTTCACTCAAAGCTGATCTAGACTCTTCTAGATTCAAACATCTCAATAGGATACCTTCAAAAGATCTCCTATACAATGTATTGCCAATTATTACGAAGCGACTTGCTCTTCTACGTAATAACCGATGCTGGTTTCTATTAAAACCTTCAAGGAAGGTCCCATTTTGAATAAAATTGAGGATGTCAATGTACCAAAGTTCAGGAATAGTTTCATTGATTAGAAACATGTCCAAAGGTTCCAAGCATGATTTAGTTGAAGCGGGTTCTTGGAGTCGATGAATAATGATGGTAGCATATTCGTTATCTAAATCCAAGGGTAAAAGAGATGCAGCTGTGGCCATAGCGTCAGTCGCACGATTACTAGTTCTAGGAATAGATTCCAAAGTAACTTGATCAAATAAATATATTAATTGTAATACATATGCTTTATATGGGCACAATTTATCATCTCTAGTCTGATAAAAATCATTAATTTGATTTATAAAAAGTTGAGAATCATTGAAAACTAATATATTTTTAATTTTTAGTGTTAGGGCAGCTCGTAATCCAAGGATTAGAGCCTCATATTTAGCAGTGTTATTAGTATAGGCAAACATTAATTTAAAGGATAGACATATGAGATATTTTTGTGGAGATATCAAAATAATACCTGCACTAGCCCCACTCATGCATCAGTCTTCATCAAAGTATAGGGACCATTGCTCTGAGTGATCTGCCTCTAGGTTAAGGCATTCGTTAGGAAACTCAATGATGAGGGGATGGGTGGACTCTAAGGGTACAACAACTAATTGATCTGCTATGATTTGACCCTTAACATAATTATATCCTATAAACATGAGTTCAAACTTGCTTAGAGCAAGAACCCACTTTGCTGTGTGACCAGATAAATAAGGTCGACTCATGAGATACCGCAAGGGATCAAATTTAGCAATAACGTATGTTTTCTGACTAAGCATATAATGGTGTAGTTTTTGTGTAGAAAATATGACTGCTAGACATAACTTCTCTAATGCTATGTAGCGGGTTTCATAACTAATTAATGTTTTTCTAATGTAATAATTAGCACGCTCTCTTTTCTCATCATCAAGTTGATCTAACATAGCTCCTAAAGCAAAATCTGAACAAAAAATATACAAGATAAATGGGCGATCAGGTTTAGGTGGCGAAAGTATAGGTGGGTTAAGAAGATATTGTTTGAGGAGTTCAAATTCTTCCTTACATTCATTGTCCCAATGGAAAGATACATCCTTCTTAAGAAGCTTAAGAAAGGGTCCAGTTTTATCCGCTAGCTTATCGATGAAACGACAAATAGCTTGAAGCTTACCTTGTAGACTCTATAATTCAGATATATTTGTAGGTGCGGGCATATTAGTGATAGCCATAATCTTGAGAGGGTCAATTTTGATGCCACGTAAAGAAACTATAACCCCTAATAATTTACTTGACTTAACTCTGAATATACATTTTGCTGGATTCAATCGGATAAGATATTCCCTTAACCGATAAAATACTTTTCTCAAGTCATCTAAATGGTCATCTTCTTTAGTAGAATGAGCTATAATGTCGTCTACATAATCATGTAGTATATCATGCATCATATCATGAAAGATATAAGTCATGGCTCGTTGATAGGTTGCACTTGCATTATTCAAACCCAATGGCATCACTTTCCAACAGAAAGTCCCTCAAGGGGTAATAAAGGTTGTTTTAGCCTAATATTCAGGAGCTATCCTGATCTGATTATAACTAGAAGATCCATCCATTAAGGATATCATTCCATTCCCAATAGTAAAACCAATGATCTGATCCATATTGGGAAGGGGAAAATTATCTTTAGGACATGCAACATTAATATCTCTAAAGTCTGTACAAACCCTAATCTTAGTAGCTTCTTTCTTAGTTACTGGAACTACATTTGAGACCCATTCAGCATAATCAATGGCTTGTATAAAAATAACATTCAGGAGTTTTCTAACTCCCCTTTGACTAGTAATGCCACTTTAGGATGCATTTTTCTAAGCTTCTGCTTAACAAGTTTAGCATCCATATGCACTATTAGGTGATGCATAACTACAGAAGGGTCTAAACCTGGCATATCTTCATATGTCCAAGCAAAAACATCTTCATATTCTTTAAGAAATGCAATGTATTTATCCTATTTTTCTTGACTCAATTATGTTCCAATGTTGATTATGTGAGGGTTATCATCTGTTCCAATGTTAATTTTTATGACATTTTCTACTTCCATGTGTAGATCTCTCTCAAATTAGGTGGGGCGGGTGAAACACCCAATTCTTGTAATTTTTCCAAGGTTAGCTTGGATAATTCGTCTTGAGGAGTCATGGCCTCAAGCTGGGCTATACTAGGTATAGAGTCATCAAAATAAAATCCATTATGTAATAATTCCTCAACAGAGACATCGTGAAATATATCTTCCTCCAACTCATCATCGGATTTAGCGATCATCTCAGGATAAGCTATAGATAACATATTACATGTGAATGTCTTATTCATTAAACACAAATCATTGTGTTAATCTAAATAATATTTGTAACATATAATATGGTCATCATCCTCAAATTGGAATGGCTAACCCTTACTAGAAAATAGGCCCACACCACATCGGGCAGGCCATGCTTCTACCTCAAAAGGTTCTTTCATACCATTTTGGAAAGGTCCCAAAGCTTTCCCTTTATATCTAAATTTAAGCATTATAGGTTTGGCTTTAATATACTCATTAGTAAAATAACATCGAGCATATCCATCATAATGAGTTCTGATGTTTCTGGGTATTCTACCCCAGTCATATCCCTTATAAATAAAGGCACAACTCCCGACTTGGTAAATACTTCCCATAGGCTGTGGGAGGCCCAAGGTACGAGGAGATGGTGGAAAATTATTTAAAATAAGGGAATATTGCATAGAAGCATTTGTTTCTTCTGATATAAGAATTTTAGATAGATCGGGTAAGAGCTCATCAGTAAGAGCATAAGATGTAGAAGTAATATTCCCTATGTCTTCTGATGCGGAAAATATGAATTTGGTGGATGTAGACAGTGTAGAGGTGTCGATAGATGGGTCTATTATAGTTATGGAAGTTATAGGAGTAGAACAAGAGAAATTGGTTGTGGGATTAGGATATTTCTTAGGTCCTAAAAGCACGAGGATACGAAAGCAAAAAGGAAAGCTAATATGCGATGCAAACAAAGAAACCGGACTTAGCGCTAAATCCTAGAAACTTGAAAGTGCATGAAAAAGAGGGAAAAGCACAAGAGAATCAAAATGAAACAAATGTGAATAAATAAGACAGCCCTTTTTATTGATATGTTTCAAAATCAGTTACAATGCGCATCCTCCCCTTCCAAGGGCTAGGATTTTTTAAGCATGCATTTTTGGTTACATCCATGGGCGCCTTTCCTTCTTCTGTGTGCCCACATGTAAAATGGGTGGACCAAACATCGCCACCGCTTGTGTTGATGAATATTGACTCCTATATTCTCCTTCGATGTCCAAACCCTACGTTCAAAGGAATAGGAAATGGTCAGTAGCACCTGCGGATGAAACAAAGCATGCAATCCCCAAGCCTACGATAAGTAAATGAGAAAAATGAATTAAAATATGACTAAAACAAGTCCAAATGCTCTAAAAATTTGATAGGGGCATCAAGACACCACCATGAAGGCTCTGCAAAAAGAACAGTCAAGAAATTCCTCACCGATTTGAATTCGCTCTGGGGCGGGACGAATTCACCTACAACAAAATGCCAAAAAGGTACTGTCCCAATGTCCTACCTAGGAAGCTCCAAAAGACCTGCAAAGTTGGGGTTAGCTAATTGGGGGCATTTTGGGAAGACCCATATGGTTATATTTTCCCAATTTAGCCTCCATCAATGAGAATTTTATGATGCTATCTGTAGGTTAGTAGAAGCGAGCAAAGCTAGAAATATGATCAAAAATGTTCAAAACGAGACGAAATTCAAATGACAACCTATCTAAGCATCATAGAATTGAATGCAAAAATTAAAGAAAGAAAATCTACCATGGAATTCCCATCGCTACGAAAGGGGGCGATTAGGATTGTGGCAGTGTGGGGAGGGGGCGCCCATGGGGCAGGCCGCCCACCGTTTGAGGCTTGATTTCGGCACCAATCCACTTGGGATGGGTCCAAAACCTCTTGTGTGGTATTTTCAAAAAATTTGGTGGGGTATTGTGGCCAAATTTTGGGTTTTGGGATCAAGATTTGTCCTCCCAATAGTCACCCAATGACCTCCCTTCTAAAGGAGATCAAGGATGTGAAAGGCGCAAATCCAAAAGGTGTGAGATGTGTAAATAAAATGACAGCATTTCATTTCTCTAAAATGCTACTTCTCTCTATCTTTTGGGGTGAGGAAACTCACCAATTTATAGACCTGGAGGTCTCTTGAAATGGGCATGCAGAGGCGCCACTTGGCAATCATGCCTTCCCGAGGGGAAGGAGATTCCTCCCTGAATTGGGACTTCATGACTGACCTTGCAAATGCCTCTAACACTCGAAAATGCTCACCCATACTCCCATGCAATGAAGGAAGCGTTGAGTGGAGGATCTGAGCTGCCATTTGTCAAGATTTGACTTTTTGACCATCAAACCTGCAATTCGCCCCACCCCGGGGTGAATTCAGAATTCGTCACTAGGTGGGGCGAATCCTAGTTGGAATTCGTCCCAGGGTGGAACGAATATTGAGCAAAGTTCCTGAAGGTGCCAAATTGATCTCTGACCTTCCAAAACTATTGTGAGAGTGGTTAGGACCATTGTTTAACCTCTGGGGGCTGCCCTTGGGGTTGTGTGTGTCAAAGCGATCAGTGTTTGTAGTCACATAATCGGATTGGTGTTGTTTTGGTGTCTACAGATGCCCCTTTTTGGGATGCGCTGTGCATGGCACAACGCCGAGCAAAAATAGATAACCAAAGCACTAATGATTAGGGTTTCTCAGTAACCTAACCAACTTTTGATGCCCCAAGTATGGAAATGGCATGCATTCTTGAATCCTTGCTTCTGACGAGCGAAGGAACTTAACTCAAGTGTTAACCTTTTTCGGTGAGGTGTTACTTGATCTTGGACATTGATCGGTCATGAATAGGCAAAGGGCGCAACCTTTTGTATGTGAGAACCTTGAGTTCATGATTCATGAAATGCCAAGTGATTTGATCAGGTTGTGATTGTTGCTTGTTTACTGCCTCAAGTAGGAGCGTAATTGTCTTTGTCAATGATTCTTTGAATCCATGTCGTTTTCCTTAATTGGGTGTGTATTTGTTGATTGGTGACTAAGTGTGACTACCTCCTCAAGCGACGAGTCGCTTGACCCAAGATGACTTGTGCAAAGGTGCCTTTAGACGTTTTAGCGTTAAGTGTGTGCAGTTTTCTGACATTTAGACCTATTTTTGGTGGGTGGTAACCCTTTTTGTGACGCTTTTGGAGCTAAAATTGGTAGAAATCCATCCTCCCGTGGAGCGGTCCAGCTATGGTAGCCTTCTTAGGGAGTAGGATAGTGAAAATTTGTAACCCCAACATCTATTTTGGATGCCAAGAATGTCAGGCGCGAACGCGCCTTCGTTCGGCAGTGTTATTACTATTTTTGGGTGGGTTTTGACCCTTTTTGGCGACGTCGTTTGGGGATGAAATTCTTGAAAATTCGTCTTCCCGTGGAGTGGTCCGGCTATGGTAGCCTTCTTAGAGAATAGGATAGCGAGGATTTGTGACCCCGAAATCTATTTTGCATGCCCGAAATGTCAAGTTCCAAAGCACTCTCATTGGGCAAGTTTATTAGCTGTTTTGGTGCATTTTTGTTCAATTTTTGTTGTTTTTTGAAATTTTTGCCCTGAATTCATTTCTTATTTTTGATGATATTTGCTTATGACTTGATTTTTCTTATGCGAGTGTTGATTTAATTTTATGCATGATGAGTGATGAGTATGGATGTATGCATGTTAATTTATTTTGATGGATGCATATGTTATGATGAATGCAAATGTTTTTAATTTATATGTGATATGCAAGATGGAATGGATGAATTGAATTTGTGTTGTTTGGTGAGAGCACCATAGACTATTTAGACCTTTGTGTTTTTGGTGATTGCTGATGGCAATGCGAGGATGAAAGATAGCGCAGTTGGTTTAGAAATGTAGCTAAGGTTTTCTGAGACTCAGACGGTTTTAACTCACTAGCCATGACTGTACTTTATCTTACAAGACTTTTGGACAAGGTATGAATCGGACTTGTCTTTGACCAAGTTATTTCACATCCCTGTGTGTGCAATTGAGTTCGTTTATGTGGTATTTGTCAAGATACCGCCAATGCCAGATAGGTTGTCAACCAAACCTATACTGAGGATCACCTAATTAGCTCCACTAACTCCTTTGTTGTATTTAGTCAGATTAATCTACGGTGCTATCTAGGATACCATAAGCTAGCTCATCCACATGCAAACATTGATCTGTACATGAGTTAATGTGATAGATATATCATCATGCAAGAGGTTTACCACCAGTGACCGATAGGCTATCCACCAAACCGGTACTAGGGTTTGCCTCATGACCTGTCGAAATGCTGAGAGTTCCAGGGATTCAAGTTCGACTCCCTTCTTTTCTTCAATTGTATTGGGATACTTGCTCTTTTGTAGTGATAAAAATCACTATTTATTTTTATATATTCTTCTTTTTTTTTCTATTGAGCAAGGGATTTGAATTTCGAGTGATGAGAATCACTATTGTATGTGCCTTTTGATGTATGCACTCTGGTGGTGATGTCAAATTTTTGGAGTTTTGACTTTTTGCAAAATTTTGATGTTTGCAACTTTTTGAGAACTTAGGATTCTTGGGGAATTGGGTAGGGAAGATGCTTGTCCTTTTGCCAACTCTCAACATTCTTGGGGTCATTCGCATAGGGGGATGAGCAAGATAACCGTTTCACTTATGGTGACCTAGATTGCAGTGCAGGTTTCATCTTTCATTCACACAACTTGGGAATTTTTATGTGTTTTAATTTGTGTTGGGATGCTACGTAACAAGGTGTGATCCAAGTAGAATTCTACCTTCTTAAAATCTGTCTGACTTGGTATAGTACGTGGCTAGAAAGCAAAATGACGACTGAAGGGCGAAAACTCTTGATACATTAGAAGACCACTGACTATGGTATGGTAAAAATGAAGTGAATGGCATTTATGTTTAATGGAATGCTTATAAAATGGAGAAATGTGGAACAAAATAGACTAGCGGAGTAATTACAATCTATGGTGCCTTTGACCTGTATGACCAAAAATATGCAATGTATGGATGTGATGCTTAATGTAGCTATATATTTTTGTTTTTTTTTTTTTTTTTGATTGATTTTTGTGAATATGAAGATGAGATACGAGAATAGCTTTTTATTGTTGTGATGAGTTTGAGCATGCCTAGAAATGAGGTGCAAATTTTTGTTATTTTTGATGATTTTACTATTTTTGAATTTTCTTATGTTTGATCAAGCGATTGATCCTTGGAGCTTTTTGGACCATTATAGGATCCTTGAGCATTTTGGGATTGACCAAGCAATTGTAAGAATCCTAAGCATTTTGGGATTGACCAAGCGATTGTAGGAATCCTTGGAGCATTTTGGGATTGACCAAGCAATTGTAGGAATCCTTAGAGCATTTTGGGATTGACCAAGCGATTGTAGGAATCCTTGGAGCATTTTGGGATTGACCAAGCGATTGTAGGAATCCTTGGAGCATTTTTGGGATTGACCAAGCGATTGTAGGAATCCTTGGAGCATTTTGGGATTGACCAAGCGATTGTAGGAATCCTTGGAGCATTTTGGGATTGACCAAGCGATTGTAGGAATCCTTGGAGCATTTTGGGATTGACCAAGCGATTGTAGGAATCCTTGGAGCATTTTTTTTGGGATATGGCTCTCTTAGATATGGAATGGCCACAAATGACTGATGTTCAAGGGTTCTAGTTCCTTGATTCCATCAAGAGAGGCTAGCCGGTATGTCTCGGGTCCTATTTTGCTATCAATTACATATGGACCTAACCAATTTGCCATGAACTTGTCCCTTAGATGGGACGACAAACTAGAGTTCTGCTGGTTTTCCTTCAAGACCAAGTCACCAACCCGAAAGTCCCTCAGGTGAACTTTCATGTTGTATGCTTTCTTAAGTCGCTCTTGATAGATACGTAAATGCTCGAGAGCATTAACGCGTCGTTCGTCAAGCAACGTAAGCTGGTCTAACCGGGCTTGCCGTGCAGTGTCATCATCGATGAACTCTTGCATTGATATGCGTAGGGAAGGAATTTCCAACTCGAGAGGCATGACTGCCTCGGAGCCATACACGAGCAAAAATGGAGTTGCCCTAGTGGGCGTCCGAATGCTAGTGCGATAAGCCCATAGGGCAAGTGGGATTTGGATGTGCCAATCCTTATGACTGTCTACGATGGTATTTTTAAGGATAGCAACTAGCATTTTGTTTGATGCCTCTGCTTGCCCATTTGCCTACGGATAATAGGGTGTCGAAAAACTATGCTGAATTTTGTACTTTGTGGTCAAAGCACGCACATCTTTGTTCTTGAATGATGTCCCATTATCCGAGATTATTTTGGATGGAATACCAAAATGACATATGATGTTATGCAAAATGAACTCCACAATGCGGGGTCCTATCGTAGAGGTAAGCGGAACTACTTCCACCCACTTGGTGAAATACTCTGTGGCCATTATGATAAACATGTGACGACCTGACGACGCAGGGGAGATCTTTCCGATTAGATCTAAGCCCCACTACGAAAATGGCCAAGCTGACTGGATCGTCTACAAGGCCTGGGAAGGTACGTGTGTCAAATTAGCATGGTGTTGACACTTCACGCACTTCCTCACATATGTGCAACAATCTCACTCTAAAGATGGCCAATAATAGCCCATGCGAAGAATGCGCTTTGCGATGGCCATACCACTGAAGTGGCCACCACATGTACCATCGTGCGCTTGGGCGATCGCCCAAGTGGACTCTTGTTGGTCCAAGCACCGAAGGAGGATCCCTTCATAGCTATGACGGTACAAAATGTCTCCTAACAAGACATACTTAGCCGCTTTCTACTTGAATGCTCATTTTGTGACATGCGTCAATCCAAGCGGGAGATTACCTAACTTGAGGTAGTCCCTTACGGGTGAATACCAATCCTGCTGATCGGAAGCCTCGATGGTATGAACAACCAATCCCTCTTGAAGTTCATCCCTAGCAAACATTGAGTGGGAGAGAACATGTAAGAATAGCATTGTGTTGCTATTAATGGGAGTAGGGGAGAACAAGGACCCCCAGTTGGCATGTTTTAGACGATCATGGATTCGAGAGAACTTATCCGAGGATGGTTCAATCTGGATCATGTGGATTCCTGGCATCAAGTCAGAGCTTGCATGCTCCATCATGGATTGCGATAGTGTTTTGACTTGAATGGTTGTCATATCACCAAAAAGGTCTTGCGAGATTAGTGACCCCAAGGAGGCCATAGTGTCCTAAAATGATTCGATGATCGAGGGAGTGCCTCGATGTCGTACCACTCAAGCTTCGCCAAGAATTTGTCCATAAGGGCTTTATAAGCCTACAAAACTGGGCATTTACACTGGAATACCCCTTTGAATTGGTTGACAATTAACAGCGAATCACCAAAGATTTTAGTCCTTGATGTTCATGGTGATTGCTTTCAAGACCTATGAGCAAGCTTCATACTCGCATTATTGTGCACGAACAACCCCCCAAAGAAGGGGGGGACGGAAGAGGGGGAAAAAGCCAACAGCGATCAGCCAATGCAGGAAGAATCTAGAGATAGGTTAGATAGATAGTTGACATCTTCTGCAAAAGGCTCTTCATCTTCATCCTCTTGCATGCATGGCTCAAGTACCATGATCAAGGCCCCCATACACAAAATTTGTCTGGTTTGGCGGGTAGCCTAAAGGAACAATTGTACCGATGGGGAGGCAAGGTCTCCCCATGTCTTGCATGGACTCTAGCATGGTCGTTGCTACAACATTCCGCACTAGATACTCCCCCAGCTCTGTATTGGCCATTTCAATAGTAATTGTTGGCGATTGAGAGGGAGGGAACGGAAGCTCTTCCTGAGTCCACTCCATGTTGGGTGAACTAGGAGCCTCAACTTCCATTGTGCTAGGCATCTCTTCGATAGAGATGGTTGATACTGTTGGCAGCACCTCTTCTAGGGGTTGAGCCTCTTCCAGGGTTTGCTTCCCTTTGTCCTTCTATTTAGCCATGATAGGTGGCGTTGGTGGTGAAGGACCTGACGATGAAGATGCACCTGGTTGGGGTTTTGATGGATTTATCACCAGTGGTGCTTGCGGCATCGAACCCTGTCTAGATGGATTTAACTAAAAATCCAAGTGCATCGATGGGAGGGTCGATTGCGGCATCAACTGCATCGCATTGCAATATTTGAAGGGTTCTAAGTCCGTCGGGACTACATGTACTTCCCCTTCAAATGTATACTTCAAACACTGGTGAGCTATCGAAGGGACACACTTCATGTCCCTGATCCATGGCCACCCTAGCAAGATGTTATAAGCCATCTCGCCTTCCAAAATATGGCACAATGTAGGTATCGTCTTTTGTCCTACTTGAATGGGTAGAACAATTGTGCCAACTGTCGAGCATATTGCATCATTGAATGCTCGCAGTGTGTAGGTGGAAGCCATGATGTGAGAGGCTGGCAACTTCAGATGTTTCAATGCTGCTATGGTAATGATGTTACTGGATGAGCCAGTGTCTATCAACACCCTCTTATACGGGATCCCATTGACCCACGCGATAACGTGCAGGGGTGGATCTGCCATGTCATCAGACACTAATTTAACTTCATCCTCTCGAAAGGTGATGACTGGCTTCGTGCATCGTTTGACATGTCCCATGAAGTTGTTGAAGGAATTCGCTTCATGGGGCTGCAACTCGATGGCTTTCAAAATCTCCATGAGAGCCTCCCGATGGGGCATTGATTGTTGTATAAGCTCGTATATGGAGAGCCTAGCCGATGTGGTCCTCAAACTCTACGTGAGTTTGGTCCAAATCATGGCCACGGGTCTAGGAAGAGGTAGCTGCATAGGGTGTTGTTGAGGTTGTGACGTCGATGGAACCTCTCTTGTGGCTGCCTCGAGGGCAACTCCTGGGTATCTCTTGTTCCTAGTCACTATGCTTATCATTCCTACATACCCTTGCATGGGGCAATGCTGTTGCACCTCATTGACTTGAAGGGGTTTTGCTTGTGCCTCATGGGCAGGCAAGGGGTCTTTGAAAACTCCCATCTGTTGGTTGTTTGGCGCTATGGGGTTGTCCACTGCCAATGTCTTATTGTCAATCAGGTCTTGTATCAATCCTTTGAACTTCCAACATGCATTTAGGTCATGTCCCCTCCGCCTGTGGAACCTACAATACAAGTCCTCCCGGTATCCCTTAGGCTTGGGAGCGTTAGGATCTATGGTTTGAATCTCTGGAAGGTTGATCAAGTTTGTCATTGACAAGCGATCAAATAGGGAGTCCCTAGACTCCGTATAAGGGGTGTACTGTCACCTAGGGTGACGCTGCTGATTTTGCTCCTGCTTCTGGTTTTCTCTTTCATAATTATTAGGAGGCACTGCCTGATAGTTAGCCTTTTGAGGTTGTATTTATTGTGTAGGCTTAGGAACATTTATAGCAACTTGATTAACCGCAACGGGTTTTTGTTGCGTAGTCCCTATTTTTGTGTTCTTGTTCCATTCTTTCTTCTTAGGTTTGGCAATCTCGCCATCCTGTATCTTGATCTCTTCGATAATTCTGGCTTGCACCAGAGCTTCCTCTAAGGTGGCATATTGCTACAACTGTAATAGCATAGAGATCGATCTCAAACAACTTCGTGAGAACATTTGTGTAAGGTCGGACATAGGAGGGAGGTAGGGTAGCTTGGAAAGCAGAGTCCTCCACCGATTCCCGTAGGCCACCATGGTCTCTTCCTCATACTGCCTGAGGCTGGCCAGGTCACTTAGTGATGCCTTCTTCTTGGTGTTGAAGGTGAAGCGTTCGAGGAACGCATCCACTAATTGATCCAAGTTATTGATGCTATGCTTCAACAACCGAGTGAACCAATCTGAGGCAGGGCCTGCAAATGTGGTTATAAATGTCCTTAGAAACAATGCATCATTGTCCTGAATGCCAAAACATTGGCTCAGGAATCTGGTCACATGCTCTTGGGCATCCTCTTCACCCTTAAAGATTGCCAACTGAGGCAACTTGAAGTGTTCAGGGTAAGGGGGTGCAGGCACTGACGGATGCACAGGATGACTGCGGAGTTGGCGTAACATGGGCTTTTGGGGCCCAGAAGCTTTGGTTTCCATAGACTCCAAATGCTCTAGCAGTGCTTTGTATGCATCGGAAGATTTAATCTCTTCCTCTTTAGTTTTCTCCCGTTGTGGGTTGTGGGAGACTTGAGGCCTATGGGGGGGTGGCCGGATAGCAACCCCTCCGCCTTGGTAGGGCATTTCGGCCCGCTCTGCTTCTTGTTCATACTCCTCGTAAACTTCCTGAGGAGTCTCCCGGGTGAGACCTATGACCCCGGGTGGGTCCCCGTGGAGGGTACCCATCATTGTTCCGGGGAGTGGCCTCCCTCTCAGGTCTAGGGGGTCTCGGAGGCAAAACTTGATAAGGTCGCGGAGACCTATCTCGCACCAAGGGATTATGCCTCTCATATGGTTCCGCTCTTTGGGTGCGAGGGGTTGGAACCCTCTCAGGTGGGTTATGAAGCAGCTCATCTGTTTGGCGCTGAATGCGCTCCTTGCTAAGGCGGTATAGACGCTCTAGCTATTGTTGATCTTGCTCAAGCCGCATGATCTGGGCTTGGCGGGTGGCATGTCTGGTGACTGCCAGGTCAATTTGTTTTGCCATCTTGAGCCTTGGAGGCCTGGATGCCTCTCCTATGCATTTACCTCGGTCGCAATGATCCAAGATCTCAATGGGTCGCTTCCCTCTATCGAGGTTGGCGGCATTTACCCGAGGCTCTGGCCTCAGTGGGTGACCATGGTACATAGCGGGTGCGGAAGCGCATGGCTCCCATGCTATACATTGCTCTCGAGGAATGTGATGGTCTTCCTCGTACTCCCTTTCGTATGTGTGAAAGGGGTGGGCGGAGTTAGCTCACCCTGCTTGGAGAGCCCTGCGCTCTGGGGTTTGTCTATTGGTTCTAACAGTGATGGGGGGCAAAGGAGGGATGCCATAGTCATGTGGCCTCTCCTCATGGACACTATGCCGCTCTAGTGCTTCATCGCACGGTGGCCACTCATATCGAGCTTCTAAGGGAGCTTTCTTGTCTATGTTGAGTGCCACATGTAAGGATTCTTCCTGAAAGGGGCTGTGATGAACGGGCGTGTCCCCCAGAGGGGTGTCCCTATAATTCCACCTTGACATGGAATGATGCGGACTCTCTTGTGGGTCAGGCTACCAAGGCGGTATGACCAAGTCCTTAGGGCTATAGCAGAGGTGACTTGTGCCCCCTTGTACACTTTCTGTAGCTTCTGCCCTTGATTGGGCTTGGCTACGGGTGTACACCATGGTGTTGCTCTTCTACAAGCTAAATGGATTTTTATCTCTTTTATGATTTTTTATGCTACACTAAACAAAAAAGAGCACACACATACGCAAACAGTGATTATCTCGTTTAAATATTGAGAGTGTGTCCTAAACCTGGTTTAGTGTGTTTTGTTGTTGTTTTTTTTTGTTTTTGAAGGTTTTTGTAAAGAACATTTAAATGCAAAATGAGGGCTCTTATGACTCCCAAAATTGGTTGCCCCTTCGATATACCATTGCCAGGCCGATATACCAACCTCTCTATATACCCGCCCTTACGTGAGGGAAACTATAGGTACGTGAGAGCAGATGGTACGTGGAACATAGGTGGTACGAAAGGGGAATCGCCCTGTTTATGACACCTACCATAGAAGACTTATCCTCGTGTGCTGGGAATCACCCCAGCTACACTCGATCAGCTTTCATCAGGATTTACGTCTAGCAACAGTAGCGATCGGGGTTTATGAATGCAAAATTCAAGCCAAGGTGGTGATGAAATCCACCGTTGGTCTTGATCAAGGGCTGGGGTTTTACGACCAGCTCCTTGGTGTTTAATTTTCCACGTGGTGTGTGGGGTTCCTTTTATTTTGCATTAAACAAAATAAACATGCAGCAAATTTTTCTATGCACGCAAAAAAAGGAACCAAAAAAACAAAAAAACTGAAGACAAAAAATGACAGGAAAAGTGCAGAATTCTTACCTCTTCTCTGCCCGAATCTGTCGGTTCTGAGTTTCTACCCAAAAAACTCACAGACTAGAATTCATCCTAGGGTGGAATGAATTACAGGACTATATTCATCCCAGGGTGGGATGAATTCCCATTCATCCCTGGGTGAGACGAATTACAACTCTGTATTCGCCCTTTGCTGGAACGAACAACAGTCAACGTATGAAAACGTGGTACCTGCAAGCAAAAACAACCAAGTTTGGATCAGATCTCTGATCTTAAAAATAGAGGACAAGGTCCCACCATGATCGCCACTAAAAGCACGAGGATACGTAAGCAAAAAGGAAAGCTAATATGCAATGCAAACAGAATCGGACTTAGCGCTAAATCCTAGAAACTTGAAAGTGCATGAAAAAGAGGGAAAAGCACAGGCGAATCAAAATGAAACAAATGTGAATAAAGAAGACAGACCTTTTTATTGATATGTTTCAAACTCGGTTACAATGCGCATCCTCCCCTTCCAAGGGCTAGGAGCGTTTAAGCATTCGTTCTAGTTACATCCATGGGCGCCTTTCCTTCTTCCGCATGCCCACATGTAAAATGGGCGGACCAAACATCACCGCCACTTGCATTGATGAGTCTTGACTCCTCGCTGCTCCTTCGATGTCCAAACCCTGTGTTCAAAGGAACAAGAAACGGTCAGTAGCACCTGCGGATGAAACAAAGCATGCAATCCCCAAGCCTACGATAAGTGAATGAGAAAAATGAATTAAACTATGACTAAAACAAGTCCAAATGCTATGAAAATTTTATAGGGGCATCAAGACACCACCAGGAAGGCTCTGCAAAAAGAATAGTCAGGAAATTCCTCACCGATTTGAATTCACTCCGGGGCGGGATGAATTCACCTACAACAAAATGCCGAAAAGGTACTATCCCAATGTCCTACCTCGGAAGCTCCAAAAGACCTGGAAACTTGGGGTTAGCTAATTGGGGGAATTTTGGGAAGACCCAGATGGTCATATTTTCCCAATTTTGCCTCCATCAATGGGAATTTGATGATGCTACCTGTAGGTTAGTAGAAGTGAGCAAAGCTAGAAATATGATCAAAATTGTTCAAAACGAGACGAAATTCAAATGACAACCTATCTAAGCATCATAGAATTGAATGCAAAAATTAAATAAAGCAAATCTTCCATGGAATTCCCATCGCTCCGAAAGGGGGCGATTAGGATTGTGGCAGTGTGGGAGGGGGCGCCCATGGGGCAGGCCGCCCACCGTTTGAGGCTTGATTTCGGCACCAATCCACTTGGGATGGGTCCAAAACCTCTTGTGTGGTATTGTCGAAAAATTTGGTGGGATATTGTGGCCAAATTTCAGGTTTTGGGATCAAGATTTGTCCTCCCAATAGTCACCCAATGACCTCCCTTCTAAAGGAGATCAAGGATGTGAAAGGCGCAAATCCAAAAGGTGTGAGGTGTGTAAATAAAATGACAGCACTTCGTTGCTCTAAAATGCTACTTCTCTCTATATTTTGGGGTGAGGAAACTCACCAATTTATAGACCTGGAGGTCTCTTGAAATGGGCATGCAGAGGCGCCACTTGGCAATCATGCCTTCCCAGGGGGAAGGAGATTCCTCCCTAAATTGGGACTTCATGACTGACCTTGCAGATGCCTCTAACACTCGAAAATGCTCACCCATTCTCCCATGCGATGAAGGAAGTGTTGGGTGGTAGATCCGAGCTGCCATTTGTCAAGATTTGACTTTTTGCCCGTCAAACCTGCAATTCGCCCCACCCTGGGGCGAATTCAGAATTCGTCCCTGGGTGGGGCGAATCCCAGTTTGAATTCGTCCCAGGGTGGGACGGATATTGAGCAAAGTGCCTGAAGGTGCCAAATTGATCTCTGACCTTCCAAAACTACTGTGAGAGTGGTTAGGACCACTGTTTGACCTCTGGGGGCTGCCCTTGGGGTTGTGTGTGTCAAAGCGATCAGTGTTTGCAGTCACATAATCGGATTGGTGTTGTTTTGGTGTCTACAGGGCCTAATGCAGTTTGTTCATAATATGGTTGAGCTATATGTGGAGGTGCAATTGATGGAGAAGAAGTAGATGACGTTGTGGGAGTGAATTTAACATGTTTAGATGGATAATGAGAATTAGGATGTGTGGATGACAGAGTAGGGCAAAATTGAACTCCAATAGGTTCTGCCAAAGTACACATATCAAAGGGTCTTGGATCACCATGAATGGTGACCAACTGATTCTTAAATTCAAACTTAACACATTGATGTAAAGTTGATGGAATAGCTCACATCATGTTGATCCAAGGATGACCCAAGAGTATATTGTATGATGTAGGGCAATGTACAATAAACACATTCGTATCCAAGGTTCTTGGACCAACCTGCAATGGAATGGTAATAACTCCACATGTTTCTTGTGTTTTGTCATTGAAATATTTTATGATCATATCAGTTCTTTTCATTTCATCACTTCTAAACCCAAATCTTTGGTAGAAGTCAAAAGTGCAAATATTTAAAGATGAACCATTATCAATCAAAACTCGTTTGACTACTACATCTCCAATTAAGGCAGTAATATACAAGGGGTTATCTTTATGTAAAATATGTTGTGATATCTCTATCTCGGAAGTCAATACAATCAACTTCATGAGTTATTATAGTATCGGCCATGGATTCAGGTTGAATATCTTGTGGTACCATCATCTGACTTAATGTGAGCATTAATTCATCTCTATGTGTAGGAGAAGATCTTAAAAGGTCCAAGAGAGAAATTCTAGCTGTAATATTTGATAATTGTTCATTAATATTATAAGGATGTTTATGTTGAACATTAGGTGAATGATTCCATTTATTAGGAACCTTCAAAACAAATGCAGTTGATCCACCATTTTGAATTTGATCTTGTTGAGAATTTTGAGCTTGTTGTCTAGTAACAGCTCTGATGGTACAAACAATATTATTCTATGGATGATGAATGGGTCTTGGTCTAGCATTTATAGCGAGCTCATTAGAAATTAATTAGTGATACGATGGTCTAGTAGTGATTCTTCTTGGAAATGGCTCTTCTGGAACCATATAACTTGTGATAGGGTGAATAGGATTCGATTCATCTTTAGAACTATTCAATTTATTTGATGTGATTTCCATATCACTCTCAGTCTCGTATTTTGTATCACTAAGATCAGGTATCTAAATATTATATAGAGGCCTAGTTGTAACCACGGATAAAGTTGTGTCAAAGTATTCTAGATCATGAACAGGTAAATGCCCACTAATATTTCCTACATATTGGGCAGGAGGAGGGACATTATGATGTTCAACTTGATTAGCCACCTCCTTACCATGTTTTTGTAAGGGATGTTGAAATATATCCAATGACTAATTGGCATTCTGATTCTAGTTTTGTGGGGTGTTCTTTTGAACATTATTAGGAGGATTTTTCTTAGGTTGAAAGGCTCGCACATCCATCTCATTGTTATCAATCAAGTCTTGTACTTTATGTTTTAATATTTTATAAGAGTTGGTAGTGTTCCAGATCCTCTATGGAAGTCACAGTGTAAATCTGATCTGTATCCGGGTATAGTTGGATCAGGTTCCTAAATATTTGGTAATTGAATCAAACCTCATTTTAATAATTGTGTTAGAATAGTTGATAAAGGTTGATTTAACCTAGTAAATTCTCAAGGAGGTCTATCAGGAGGTTTCAGTACAAACTTCTCTGCTGTCTTCGCAACATTAACATTAGCAGTATTTTTGCTATCGGTGACTCCATAACCCACAACTTGTTTATTCTCATATTGATTTTTGGATGTTTTCTCATCTTCTCTATTTTTAAGCTGGCCTCTCCTAATGAGAGCATATTCCACTCTTCGGGCTAAGTCTATAGCCTGATCGAAGGTGATCAAGGTAGTAGTTGATAATTTGTAAGATAGTTGCTCTTGCAAATTATTAATAAAGATAGTTTGTCTATGAAGATGCTCTATGGGATCTTCGATTCCTTTATATATGGGAAGAATAGGCATAGGAAAATATTTAGGATATGGTTGTGCTACGACTATAGGATCTAAAGGCCAACTACACATCTCTCAATAATTGTACGAGGGATGGTAGGTATCTATCTGGTCCATGCGGGAAACTAACTGTTTCACCATAGCTTCAAGATTGCTAGTTTGTCCACCATATTGGTTCTATGGCACATAGGTATGGGATCTATGAGTGTATGATGGTGTGACATAAGGATTAGATGTTATATTGCTATTATGCAAAGTTTTTGTAAGAAGAGTATTATGAAGGGGATTTGTAATAGTATTATGTTGTACCTTAGATTGTTGGTAATTGGTGTTCGGTTTTGTTTTGGGTTTTTGTTGATTTGAGGTATGTTTATCAAGATCTTGGTGAAATAGAGTAGTAAATGATGGTTTCTTTTGTGTGGGAATGACCCTAGGCTTGTTAACAGACACTTTAGATTATTGGGTAACCTGTTGTTGTTGCATGCTTTGGATCACAACTACTATATCCAAATTGGATGGTCCAACTTGATCACTCTCTTGTTCAATAAAGGACAAGGGATTAGTGCATGTTTTAAATACTTTTTCTAGAGTTTCTTGAGTGTCACTAATTAGATCCTTGTCCATATGGGCTTCTATTAAAAACACCAATATTAGTGTTAATGAACTTCCAGAATTGTTCCATGTTCTCAAAAGTGATAGCTCCTCCCGAAGACATTTTAGGGGATGAGTATCCTTCCTCTATAATAGTTTCTTCTTGTTCATTTCCTACATCAAGCTCTTCTTCTTACTGGTCTAGGGTTTCTTCTTCCTGAACTTGGTCCTTAGGAGGGACATTTTGGTCAGTTAATGGTCTTCCTAACCAATCTTCATCTTCTTTGGTTTGTTTTCCATTCCTAAGTCTAGGCATTGTGCTAAAATTAGGTTTTAGCAAATATATATACTTATATATATATATATATATATGCTATAGGGTTGAGAGGTATATATTTTAACTATATAACTACTATAATACTTTAAAATGAAATGTTTTGTTGTTTTTTTTTGTGTGATTTTATTATATTATTATTTTACGAGAATAAAAATAACAAACAACATGCTAGTTGTAAGAAACAATAGTAGAAAGAATAACTTAGCTTTCTATGAATATTTTATGGATATCATTGATAGGGTCAAGTTCATCAGTAGTCATGAAATGCTCCTCTTCAAATTGGAAGTTGTTTTTCAAGAACTTGAAAAAGTGTGCTATGGTAATATGATCTATTTCAGACTCTGACATGTAAAAATAAAGTTCATGGCAATAATATCGATACAACATAGCTCTGGGAACTGTATTCCATATCTTTCTATCTGTAATAATGACTTCTTGATCCTCTACACAAGATAGAAATATATGTACTACAACTACATTCTCAAGGTATTCCTCAAAGGTGTATAGTTCAGAAGACACAAGTGCTCTTTTATCAGCTAACCACCTATGGCAAGCTCTCTAAAGTTTATGATACAAAGTCACCTGATCAGGATCCAGGATTCTATCTCGGACAAACCTCTTAATTTACCTAAGTTCTACATATCTAGATTCAATAATACCCAATATCCTATCAAGTTCATCCCACAAAGGTTGGGCTCTATATGTTTGAGGTACTCTAGGCACAAATGTAATATCTATGGTTGTTAATTGATTTTAAACATTTATGGAGACAACTCGTCTTCTATTATAATCTACCATCTAAGTATGATATGCAAATTTAACAATTTTCTAATGATTCTAGATGTTCTTAATAATGTATATTTTTTTTAGATTATTTTCAAAATTTGTTTTTAGTTTCATGTCGGGTTCACCAAAATGTATCACCCAAATTTTTTGCACCCTTACTTTTAGGCTAAAGGATCCGTACCTAAAAGGGGGGTGAGAAAATGATGGAACAATACCTTAGACGAAGAGGCCCTTTGAAGGTCTCACCTCTTAGGGGACGGGTATAAAGGTGAATTTTTGATGGATGGTGGGGTTCACCAGGAAACTTTGAGTGGCATTTTCCATGTCTAGGTTGAGAATGGGTTTGATTTGTTCATTTTATGTTCAATAATTTAGATTCCTAGGTTGGCCAAAATGAAGCTAAGCTATTCTATATGAAGATTCTGATTTACATGAAGACAATAGACATAAATGAATCCTAATGTGATTGAATATAGAGAATATTCCTAATTTTTGATGTCTGATGAAGATTTTGAAGCTTGTAGGAGTCTAGATCGTCCCAAATCATAGGAGATCATCTAAGATCACCCAATATTGTCAGTGATAAGATCATCGTCGATCTTGATAGGATTGTCTAAAATTGTATTTGAATCACCTACAATGATCCGAGCTACCTCCGACTAAAACATAGTGAAATCCTACAACAACACTTGAAAACACAAGTGCAAATGATGGGAGATCACAACAAAAACTAAAATTGCAAGGAAATAATCATTCAGGAAGTTAGGTAGGGAGTCAGGGGGATAAACTAGGAAAATCCCAATTTATATAGGATTAGGGGGAGTTTATGAGGTTGGGGATCATCCCAATATAGGATATCCCCAATGTGGGAATCTCAAACCGTATAAACACGCTTCTGCCCAAGTTGGAGAGGTCATTGGAATAGAAGCTAATTGCAAAAATTTGGTTTTGGGACAAAATCATCTGGACATTCTATTCCAGACAAATTCATCCGATTTAGGATGATATCATCAGATCGACGATGATATCGTCAGATCGACGACTATATCGTCCAATGGTCACAACCTCTAAAAATGACATGAAAAACAAGGTAAGCGGTTAACGGGCGGTTTTGGGGTAAAAATTCAATTTTTTACTTTTTACTGATGGTTTAACTGCACCAATTTTAGGGTGCTACAACAATATGATTGTTTCTATCAATAGAAAATGATGTTGTGTTGCATTACTTGATTTTAGGATCACATATTCTCAAAGGTAGAATATTGGCCACCAAAGATGAGAAGGAAAATGATGATAATGAAAAATCAACAATGTAAGGCTCATGTTCTCATTATCACTAGTACCCTTCATGATGGGCAGTGAGACCTAAGATTTATTCTAAAATATCCATCTACAAAAAGGAAAAATAGTGATGGGGAATAATGAACAATGCATCGATTGCTTGTGTATGCATTTTGTGTGATATATATATTTAATTTCATAATTAATTTGCATGAGATTGGCATATTTGAATATTAACTTGAATATGAACATTAAATAATGGTTTGCATTTCACAAATTATATAGATATATTTTATGCATTTGAAAAATGCCATGCAATTTAATGGTTTTGTGAAATTATCAAATTGAAAATTTTTTAGAGTAACGATTTATCGTCTTGAACATGCTTGTTAACCTAATTGCATCCATTTTAAGAAAAATAATTAGGTAGATTGTTCTCCTACCAATTTTTCCAATTATGATTGGACCAAAATAATAAAAATATTTTATTTACTTAAAAGGATTTTCTCTTACTCCACATGGCTGCCATAGAATGGTTAAATTGGTTGTTGATATTCCTCTTGTATCTCTAATTATCTCATTATTATATAATCCATATGCCAAATAGTTGCAGTTGATTTAAGGGATGGTAGAGACAATAAAAATGGAACACCCTTCTAGAAACTTGCTCATAGGGGAGGAAGAAAAGTAATAAAGACAACAAAATGGTATCTTCCTTTTCTGGAGGAAATAGAGCTATATATTGCCTTAGAGGTTGAAAGAAAGTAATTTTAGAAAGGAGAAGAAGGAAATAGATGAATGAAAGGCTCTACAATAAACTAAGATCATAAATTTGCAAAAGGCACAGAATGCACCTGCATTTTTGACAACTACCCCTGCTCATAATATGCCTACATTTCCAAATGATAATTCTAATTAGAACATCCTAGTATTTTTGAATGCTACTCAAAATAAAAATATACCCAACTTCTTGAATACCACTACATCTACAAATAACACAACAAATAAGGTAGTTGTAGGATAAAATAATAATTCCAATTCCTAGTTAGATAATCTATAAATATTAGTCCAAAATATTAGTAGTGATATAGTTCAATTGCAAAAGTAGGTACCTCAGAACCCACCTCCCAATAATCCACCATAGAATAGGAATTTCAATCTCCAAAGAGCTAACCACCAATGTAACACTCTTCCAAAGAATGAAGGAATACCCAATCCAATTGCCAATTAGACTAACATTATGACCAATCAAAATTAGGTTAATACCATAGTCAATTTATCAGATTTGGCTTTAAAAAATTGGTGTAGGGTCCATTCCCTTGCACAACATAGTGAAAATGAATATCCTGGGTTCAAAAATGCTTTAGATATACTACAAAAATAGATAGAAAATATTGAAATAATTCCTAATGAACATAACACTAATAAATCTAGCACTACTAATGGAACAACCTTGGTTGTGAATCATCAGAAGAAGATGATGAAGATTATAATGGATCCCTAATAAGCAATACAAGCCTATAGGTAGTTTAATAAAGGAAATCATAGTTATATGTTGAGAAGCAAAGGTAAAGCACCAGCCAATTCTTCTACTCTACATAATCATACTTCTATTCCCATTTATGCTTAGGCTAACAATAATCCCAATCCACCTAAAGCTAGTATCCCACCACAACCACACCAAAATTTAGAACTAGATAAATCTGCATATAACATTGTAGAATATTTGAAGAAAATAAAAGTAAACATATAATTGTTTGAATTTGCCTAGCATACTGACTAGTAAGAACTTTCAATAAAATCATTTAGTGATCAAAGCAAATCTAAATCCAAGAAAACCATATATGCCCAGTTTGTATCATGAAAATACAAATGGGAAGTCTCTCCTTTTGTCTTGACTATTAGAATCACAGGTAAGAATTTGTACATTTGTCTTGTTGATTTAGAAGCCTTAAGTAACATCACGCCACATGTTGTTTACCAAAATTTAGGACTGAAACTTGTGTAATTAGATAAAATGGAGGTAAATGTGGTTGGTGTGCTAAAAAATATTCATATACATTTGGTATCAGAACCCAGGATTCAACGGTATATAGACATACAAGTTGTAGATATCCTAGGTGGGTATGGAATGTTACTCAGTAGAGAATGGTTTGAAAATATGACCACTAACTTTTCTCACATGTGGTTACCTTTGTGAGGATTTAAAAACTAAATTAGAATAGAAAGAGAACCTACACTTAAAGAGCTTATCATAGATTACAATAAGACAATTTAAGTTTTTTATAACGAATCATAACTAGGAGATTACACTCTCGAAACAAAATATACCATAGATAAGTCTGAAATGGAGATACCATGTAGTAACTAAAATAAATATGAAAATATGATTTGGACTCTTAAATTTTATGGATCTAATTCTAGGTAAGATATTGGAGTAGGATTTGAGCTAATTAGTCCTAAAGGAAAATATTATCTAGTAGCCTATATATTGTAGTTTCCTTGTACCTATAATACTGCAAAATATGAAACATTGATATAAGGACTTCAACTATCTCTAAAAAAGAATATTAAGTGCTTAGAAGTTCTAGGGGACTCTGAGTTAGTGGTTAAACAAGTCAAAATCCAATATGTTTACCATGATAAAAATGTTAGTCCATTATAGGAACAAAGTGAGAGATTTAATTGATGAATTTCATGCTTTTAACATTATCTTGATTTCTAGAAAGAGCAATAGAACTGTAGATTATTTGGCAGTAGCTACAAGTACATTGAAACCTATGGATAACATAATTCTTATGAAAATTTTCATATTATTAGTAGCTTGCCCATCCATACCTGAAAATGTGTAAAATTTCCAAGTGTTTGAAGATGACAAGCATAGTTTTAATTTTGTTACTAATTCTGGAATTTTTGAAAATCATGTTATTGATGAAGAAGAAAGGATACAAGGTGAAGCCAAATAAGAACAAGAGGTAAAACTTAAAATAAATTCAATTCCTAAAGGTATGGTCTCTCTTGAAAAATTATTCAATATTGATTAGAAAAATAAGAAATATACTAAAGTTTCATTTGAAAATGATGCATGTGATACTATCAATATAGGGACTGGTGACAATATACAAAATGTATTAATAGGAATAGCTTGAACTAGTTAGGAAATAAAAGGAATTATACAAGCACTTAAATATTATGGAGATTTCATAGCTTGGAGCTATGAAGATCTGAAATGTATAACCAAAAAGTTATAATGTAGACTATCTCGTTGAAAATAGAAACAAAGCCATTTAGGCAAAAGCAAGGACTCATCAATCCATTTTTAGAACCTCTTATCCAAAAGGAATTCCAAAAGGTCTTAGATGCACATATTTTTTTCCATTAGATATTCCACCTGGGTAGCTAATATAGTATGTGTCCATAAGAAAATTTGAAAAATTCACCTATGTTTTGATTTTATAAATATTAATAAGTCTTCTCAAAAAGATAATTATCATTTGTTGTCCATAGATCACATTTTACAAATTGTAAATGGATCTGAAATGATGTCTTTCTTAGATGGATATTCTAGACATAACTATATTATGATAGACCCTAAGGATAGAATGAAAACTACATATACCACTAAATTTTCTTATAGAAGAATACCTTTTGGATTGATTAACGCAGGTGCTACTTTTTAGAGAGCTATGGATATGATTTTAGAGGACTAATTGGAAAATGCATAGTCATTTATATTAACAATATTCATGTGTTTTCATACAAATATGCCAATCATGTGAATGATTTAAGAAATGTATTTTAGAAATGTAGATAACATGGTATTTCATTATATTCTAAGAACATAATGTTGAAGCTACACATTTATTAGCACACAAAAATAATTCTTGGGTTAGGAATATGAAATTATCTTGGTTTGATGGTTAGGTGAAAATACATACACTATTATTATAGTCTTACAGATCCCTAAACCTAAAGGTGCACACAATATTTGTAATTCATCAAAATTACTTCTTAACCAAGAAGGAAAATACTAATAATACAACAAGGTAAAGTTTTGGGATTATTTGGATAACCTCTATCGGGGCTATAGATGTTTGGTTGGTAGTAGAGCAATGTCTAGAAGGGATCAAGGTCATCTCCACCAGGTCTATAGATGCTTGATTGGCAGTGAAGCAATACAAAGGTAAATCAATTCTTTATGAGTGAAATATTTATTCACCTAATCTCAAACCAAGTGATGAAAATTAGATTGATTTAGGAATGGAAATGAATGCACTAGCACACACTTTAAGTTGAAGCATCATGGGAAATTTATCTTTAGCAAAGTTTGTTTAATACCATCCTAGAATGTTGTAAAATTATTTGTATTTTACTAGTTGAGGTTTCATCTATTTCAAGCTAGGTTCTTTGTCCAAAATGCCTCGGATTTTTCAGTAGAGTCACCATTTTTTGTTGTCATTGCACAACTCACCCCAATTGGGGACCCACTTGAGATTTTTAATTTTTATGAAATTGTGATTTGAAATAAGTTCATTTGCATCCATTATTGTTAATATTTGCTTTCTTTGAATGTTTCATTAAGGATTGATCTCCAATTGCATTTATATATTTTTAATGGTTTTAATTTTAAAAGATGCATTCTCCATTGGAGGATCTTTGATAAGCTTTAATGGATATATTCTTCTTATATTCAACAAATAATTAATGCCTAATTAGTTTAACTTTTATCTATCGCCTACTTTCTATCTTTTGATATTTATCACTTATTATTTATTGTCATATATCTTCTGCTATGTGTTATTTATTATCTCTCACCTACTATCTTACCTTTTGTCTATCACGTGATATGTATCGCTCGCTATCAAGGAGAAATATTGTTTTAAATGTATGAGTATCACTCTCATTGTCGTTGCACAACTCATCCCAATTTGGGACCCACATGATATTTTTAATTATGATGAAATTATGATTTGAAAAAAGTTTTCTTGCATTTATTTTTGTTACTCTTTGCTTTCTTTAAATGTTTCATGAAGGATTGAGCTCCAATTGCATTGATGTCATTTTAATGGTTTTAATTTTAAAAGTTACATTCTCCATTGGATGATCTTTGATGTGATTTAATGGATATATTCTTCTTGGATTTAGCATATAATTAATGTCCAATTAGTTTACCTTCAACTATTTGTCCAAAATATTGCTACCAAGGTCACCTGAAAATTTTGAGATTTTAGATTCACCCACAACATAATAATATTCCATGATTTTTTAAAACCTAGCATCCAAATGAAATAAGAGTGTAATTCTAAACATCTAAGAATGATCTTCAGGCTTATGAAATCATTTCTCAGAAACTAAAGTTCAATTCCAGTCCATCAAGAATTAA
The DNA here is from genome assembly GCA_028583015.1 of Wollemia nobilis. Lineage (NCBI taxonomy): Eukaryota > Viridiplantae > Streptophyta > Pinopsida > Araucariales > Araucariaceae > Wollemia > Wollemia nobilis. The sequence continues at coordinate 832,500 of JAQPPZ010002643.1, forward strand.
ATCTTGGTATCCAATAATTAGTTCTGAGTTTATCAGAATTATTTCTGGATAATCAAAGACCTATGAAAATTGTTTTTGGGTAATCAAGGACTGAGGAAATCTATCCTCAATCATTTGGAAAACACTTTCAGATAAGTGGGATTTATTTACTAGTCATGCAATTGTAATTTTGAGATATCATAATGTATTTCCACATATGATAATCATTTTTGGACACCCAAGAATTATTTTTGGATTAATGAAGTTTAATTTAAAACATTTTAATCCATTTTAGGACAATAAAATTAATTTCCGAATAATTGTAATTGTTTTTGGATAATCAAAGGTTCATGAGATTAACTTCTAGATGATTTGGAGATCACTTTCAAATACATGGATTTCATCTCTGATCAATACAATCTTGTTTTCAATCCATCATAATCCATTTTTGTGTCATATATTTGTGTTTCAAGCATTGCAAATTTAATTTCAAATAATAAATAATGGGATTCTTAAAAGTGAATGATTGGCCGATGAAATTTACTTAATTTAAAAAAATTTAGTTCGAGGCCATAAGAATTAAATCCTATGAATTCAAGAATCATTTCCAGAATTTGAGAATTATTTTTGGGTAAGAATAAATTCATTTTAGGGTTATTAAAAATCATTTTGAAGCCATTAAATGTTGGGAGCCATTACAGGGTATTAAGTTTCAAAATATTATAATCCAAAATATGTAAAGTTAATATACAATATTAAACCATAAATTTTTCTAAGTCTTAGTCTTCTCGGAAATAATGTACTCCACCAGAGTGAGTGCTGGTGCAAAATGTCTGGTACACATGCTGAAAAGTAAATTTAATATTTTTCTAAGTGTAAAGGCAACCAAAGATAACTTTCCCTACTAGAGCCCATATGAGTGCAAAATATATGGCTTATATCGAATAGTAAATTTATAGTTTACCTAAGTCTTTGTCTGACTGGAAATAATTTACCTTACCGGAGCCCATATGAGTGCAAGCAAAATGTCCGGCCCATACCGAAAAGCAATTTTAAAAGTTTTTCCAATACGCAAAGCTGACAAGAAATAATGTACCCTATTGGAGCCCAGGTGAGTGCAAAATTGCGATCATATGCTGAAAGACAAATTTAAGATTTTTTTAAGTACAAAGATCACTGGAGATATTGTACTTTACCAGAGCTCAGAGTGGTGCAAAATATGGCATGCATGTTTGAAAAGTGAATTTAAAATCTTTATAAGTGTAAAGGTTAACCGAGAAAATATGCCCTACTAAAGTCCGAAATGGTGTAAAATATTGGACACATACTGAAAATCAAATTTAGTTTTTTTTTTAGTTTAAATGTGAGCGAAAGTATTGTACCATACTGCAACCTGGAGAGGCACAGAAGATCTATCCAGGTGCTGAAAAGGAAATTTAATTCTTTTCTAAGAGTAAAGATGACAGGAAATATTGTACGTTGGATTAAAATTTGGCAGAGGTAATTTTACCCGGTGAATTACAATTTTTTTCGGCCAATTGAAATCGAACCCTACAATAGGAAATGAATTTTTCAGGTATTTAAAGTTTTAGCAGGGACTTTAAATCTACATATTAAAATTAAATATCGAAGATTAAAAGAAATTAAAGTCGGCAATTGAAATTTTATCGACATTGAAAGATAAATTTGGATATATAAATTTTTTATCCGCCATTAAAAGAAACAAGCATTCATACGTCAAACATGAAATCTGGCACATAAAATAAGGCTAACATAATAAATGTTAGGAATAGAGTCTAATTATGAGGAGGCTAAACAAAGAAAGTTTCTAGATTTACTGCAGGACGGGCAGGGAAAGTTTCCAGATTTACAGTCTGTTAGTCTACCAGGGAAAGTGTTTTTTGTTTTTATCCCAAAATTAGGTGCTCGGAACTCAGTGTTAATCTTGGAATGTATTAAAAAAAAACAGTTTTTTTTCTGTTTTTTTCTTCTATATAGTTGTGAGGAAAAACAGAGTATACAATGAAAAATTACTGTGTTGATTCCTTGGAAATATAGAGAGGAAATTACACCAGATGTTTGTTGTAGGTTGTAACTCTCTATTGCTTGGATTGAAAAAGAAAAGACTGAAAATTATCGATGGATGTAACTCACATTGGGTGAACCACGTTAAAATCGTTGTCTCTTCTACTGCGTGTGTTTGTCTTATTTTTTTAATTATGTTTTTAAAGTTTGAAACACTATAATTGATTTTCTATATTTTATATAGTGATTTACTCTAACAATAAAGTCTGGTTATTGAAGGTTAAGGTTGAATATTCTAATTTCTATTCAACATTGGAAAGTCATGCTCATGTATCGAAAGCTTTTGTCTGGAACTCATGAAAATTAGCACCGATTAATTGAGAGCTACTCAGATTGACGCTCTAAGAGTGATGAAAGAAAAATATGATTTAAATCAATAAAATATATTGTTGCAATGTTGAAAATCATTTGATATTAAATATATAAATAAAAAATTAAATAATTTAGTCATTAACCAACATGTGATCTATTTTACCATCAAAGTTAGTTAAACTAATTTTCTATTTTAATTTTACAGGCAACAAAACGATAAAATGAAGGCCAAGAGGAGGTTACAAAGGATATAGTTAATCTAGACTAGATCTATGTGTTCTTAGCTGTGTGATAGCTCAGCAAGAAAGATACACTGAATTTGGACCTGAATCTGATCAACTGGTGCATGACAACTCAAACCTTCTAGAGTACAATGATTCAACTACCCAATCTTCAAATATACGCTTCTAAGATAGAAGATTAAAGGCTGAAATTGAAGGTCAAGATCAAGGAGAATTGTGGACTCACATATCATCTGCAGATAGCTCAGTCGAGTACTACTATACAACACTAAATATTTTAAATTTTCAAGCTATAAATAGTCATTAAGACTCTATTCCAAGAGTTTGGATTCCACTTTTAGCGATAGGATTGTTAGAAATTTGTATTTCTTTGTAGATGCTGGATATCTATGCCATTGTTATTTTACCTTGGATATTTAGTCTTGAAGTCACATGATGTTATTAAATCTAAGAATGTCATGATTGAACATCTTTATCAATACAATATACTGGAATTCTTAATATCATCTGCAAATGCTGATGGTGGCTGCATTCAAGTCAATTTTGGTGTGTTGTTTCCTTTTTCTTTGAAGGTGGCATCACTTTAATTTCAAATTGTGCATAGGTTGGTTGAGTAAGAGCTAATTTATATTCAGATTTGTCACTTCAAAAAATTCATTTTAAAGCTTCAATGATTCAATGGCTTGTTTTATTTTTCCCTTTAACCCTTTTCTTTTGAATTTTCTTTTAAATCTAGTTAGTGTAGGAGTAGATTAGTGGAATTTAATTTCTGAAGCTCATTTTATATGATATATGTAGACACCAAAACAGCACCAATCCGATTACGTGATTGCAAACACTGATCGCTTTGACAAACACAGCCCCCAGGGCAGCCCTTAGAGGTCAAACAGTGGTCTTAACCACTTTCATAGCAATTTTGTAAGGTCAAGAAGCAATTTGGCACACTTGGACACTTTGCCCAATAATCGTCTCACCCAGGGACGATTGCTAACTTGAAATCGTCTCACCCAGGGACGATTTCTGAAATCGTCTCCAGTAAGGACGATTTCCAAGTTTAACGGGCAAAAAGACAAATGAGGCCAAGTGGCAGCCCAAAACAGTCAGTTGATGACTCCTGCCTCGCACGCGTGTGTGAGTGGACAAATAGGCCATTTGAGGACTGTCACAAGGGCAGTTATGAAAGCCCAAGTCAATGGAGGACTCCCCTCCCTCTTGGGAAGACAAGACTGCCACATGGCGCCTATGACCAACACATGGCATTTGTGCTTCCCTCCCAAAAGAGACCCCATGGGTCTATAAAAGGTGGGACTTTTCTCACCCAAAACAGACAGGTTAGAGGAGATTTCAAGCAACGAAGTGCTGCCGAGTTGAAGACCCACTTGCATCCCTTTTGGTTCACCTTCTCGCATCCACCAATCTCTTTTGCAAGGGAGGTTGTTGGGTGGTTTTTGGAAGCTTGAACCTGACCCAAATCCAACACATGGACACCTGAACCAACCAATTCGCCGACCCCCCAATCCTAAGAGGTTTTGGGCCCATCCCTAGTGGATTGGCGCCGAAATCAAGTGCCAACGGTGGGAGGCCCACTTGGGCACCCCCGCACTCTTCTAAGTTCCATTCTTTTTAGCATTCTAGATTATTTTTTTACGTTGCATTTTGTGTCATTATGTTTGGTGAACTCATAGCTGCAATTTCATAACTTTTGATCAGATTCTAGTATGTTTTGTGTCGCTTTGTTGTTTCACTGACTTGCAGGAGGCGATATCAAATTCCCGAGGATAGAGGCCAAATTGGGAGAATCCGACCATCTGGGTCGTCCCAAAATGGCCCCAATTACATAACCCCTCTGTCTGCAGGTGTTTTGGAGGTCTCGAGAGTCGACATTGGAGCAGATCACTTCGACTTTTCCAACACAGAAGGAATCGTCTCACCCGGGGACGATTAGCAGTCAGAAATCGTCCTGCCCAGGGACGATTTCCAGATGAAGGCAGATTGGCCGACTGTTTCAGTGGCAATGGCCTTCTGGTAATATCTTCTATCTTCTGTCAGGTTTTCAGGCCATTTGGACTCACTGTACTTACTATTTCAGGCAAATGTTTGCATGCATATTTCACTAATTTTAGAGAACAAACACTCTTTATTTGCAGCAGGTGCTACTGACATCTTGGTTGTTTCTTTGTTCGCAGGAGAAGCAGCAGAGGTTAAGAACTCATCGACATCAGCGGCGGCATCATCTTGGCCCGCCCATTGCAATCGTGGGCACGCGGAAAGAGGAACATTAAGTGATTGTAATCGAATTCTTTTAACGCTCCTAGCCCCTGAAAAGGGAGGAGGCGTCATTGTAACAGAGATCAAGAGATTTTAATGAAAGGGCTGTGTTTTCTCCATTTGCTTGTGTCTCATTGCAATGCGTCTTTTTCATTTCATGCACTTTACATTTCTAGGACTTAAGCGCATTTGATTTTGGATGCATCGCAATTAGTGTTTCCTTCGCCCGAAATCTCGTGCTTTCAGTGGCGATCACGGTGGGACCTGTTCCCTATTTTTTTTAAGATCACAGAAAACTAATCGGGTTTTTGTGTTTTGTGTTTTACAGGTACATTTTTTTTGTAGACTGTTAATCGTCTCTGACTGTTACGATTACTTTACTGGAAATCGTCTCACCCTGAGACGATTTTAAAATCGTCTCTGCCAGGGACGATTTATGTTCTGTAAATCGTCTCACCAGGGGACGATTTTCTGTCTGGTGATTTTCAGAGCAGAAATTCGGAGGCAACTCGGAGCAGGCAGAGAAGAGGTAGGGATTTTATCATCTCTGTTAAATTTTTTGTTTCTATTTTCTGTTTCTTTGACTGTTTTCATTTTATCCTGCATACTTAGGGAAAATCATTCATGCTTGTTTCATTTTCGTTAAATAAAATGAACCTCACACACTCCACGCAACAATTTTAAACCAAGGAGCTGGTCGTAAGACCCCAGCCCTTGATCAAGACCATCGGTGGATTTCATCACCACCTTGGCTTGATTTGCATCCATTTCCCGATTGTCAACTGTTGTTAGGCGTAAATCCTGACGAAAGCAGACCGAGTGTCGCTGGGGTGATTCCCATGCGCGCGAGGATAAGTTTTCTATGGTAGGTGCCATTAACAGGACAATCCCCCTTTCGTACCGCCTACGTACCACGTACCTTCTGCTCTCACGTACCTATAGTCTCCCTCTCGTAAGGGCGGGTATATAGAGAGGTTGGTATATCGGCCTTGGTTGGTATATTGAAGGGGCTACCATTTTGGGAGTTATATGAGCCGTCATAATGCATTTAAACGATCTTCAAAACCTACCAAAAACAAAACAAAACATCAAAATGCACTAAACCAGTTTAGGGCACACCAATAATCCTTAAAAGAGATAATCACGGATTGTGTATGCGTGTGTTTCTTTCCGCTTAGTGTGGACAAAAACAAAAGAAAAATCATCATAAAAAAAAAAGATAAAAATCTGTTTAGATAGCATAGAAGCACCGCAATGGTGTACACCCGCAGCCAAGCCCAATCAAGGGCAGAAGCTCCGGAAGGTACACAAGAAGCAGGCACAAGTCGCCTTCGCTTCAGTCCTGAGGATTTGGTTATACCGCCTTATCGGTCCAACCTACAAAAGAATCCAATTCAGAATCCTCGGTGGGGTATGCCCATTCAAAGCAGCCCCTTTCGAGAAGATGCCTTACATGTAGACCTTGACATAAATAGAGAATCACCTTTTGAGGTTAGACATGAGTGGCCACGGCGCGATGAAGCGCTAGACAGGCACACTGTCCATTTGGAGGGACAACGTGGATATGGCGTCCCTTCTTTACCTATCATCAGAACAGAGAGACCAAATCCGGAGCGCAGGGCTCCTTACATAGGGTGACCTAACTCTGCCCACCCCCTTCACACCCATGAAAGGGAGTACGAGGAAAGCCATCGCATTCCTCGAGGACAACAAACGATGTGGGAACCTTGCATTTCTGCACCAGCCGGATACCATGATCACCCCTTGAGGCCAGAACCTCGAGCGCATACCGCCTACTTCGACAGAGGGAAGCGACCAATTGAAATTCTGGAACATCAAAACCAAGGCAAACACATAGGAGAAACATTTGAACCTCCTGAACAAAATAGGGTAGACCAAATTGACCCAATAGTCACCAGATATACCACCCGTCAAGCCCAAATCATGCGGCTTAAACAAAGTCATCAGGAAATAGAGTATCGACACCGCCTGGAAAGAGAACGCATGCAACGCGAAGCGGATGAGTTACGCTATGCGCTACCTGAGAGGGAGCCAACCCCTCGCATCCAAAGAGCCGAACAACATGAGAGGCATAATCCATTAACGCATGACAGGTCTCCACGACCTCGTCAAGCCTTGCCTCCGAGACCTTATAGACCCGAGAGGGAGGCTACTCCCCGAAATGATGACGGGTACCTTCAGCAAGGACTCGATCAAGGTCATAGGTTTCGCCCAGAGACTCCTCAAGAATTTTATGAGGAGTATGAACCAGAGATAGAACATGTTGAAACTCCCCATCAAGGCAGGAGGGCTGCCATTCGGCCACCCCTCCATAGGCCCCCAGTCTACCATAACGTACAACGGGAGCAAACAAGAGAGGAAGAAATAAAATCTTTCGATGCATACCAAGCGCTATTAGAGCGCTTGGAGTCTATGGAAACAAAAGCTTGGGCATCAAAAACCCACATTACGTCAACTCCGCAGTAATCCGGTGCATCCCTCAGTGCCTACGCCTCTTTACCCCGAGCACTTCAAGTTGCCTCAATTGGCAGTTTTTAAAGGTGAAGAGGACGCACAAGAACACGTTACAAGATTTCTAAGCCAATGCTTCGGCATCCAAGATAATGACGCATTGTTGCTTAGAACATTCATAACCACATTCGTAGGCCCCGCCTCGGATTGGTTCACACAATTGCCCAAACACAAGCATAAGCAATTTAGATCAATTAGTAGATGCGTTTCTTGAACGCTTTGCCTTCAACACAAGGAAGAAGGCATCACTAAGTGATTTAGCGAGCCTCAAGCAATTTGAAGAGGAAACAATGGCAGCGTACGGGAATCGATGGAGAGCTTTGCTTTCTAGGTTACCTTATCGCCCCCCTATGTCTGATCTTACACAGATGTTCGCAAAAAGTTGCTTAAAATCAATCTCTGGTCTATTGTTGCTGTGGCAATACGACAACTTAGAAGAAGCTTTGGCGCAAGCCAGAGTCATAGAAGAGATTAAAATAGGTGAAGGCGCAATCGCTAAGCCTAAAAAGAAAGAGTGGAATAAAACCACTAAAACCGGGACAACGCAACCACAACACGCTGCAGTCAACCAAGTTGCGATAAATGTTCCCGTGCTTGTGCAAGAAACGCAGCCTCAAAAGGCTAACTACCGGGTAGTGCCTCCTGCTTATGAAAGAGATAATAGAAGACAGGAGCAGAATTACCCGCGTCGCCCTAGGCAAAATTTCACCCCATATGCGGAGTCTAGGGACTCCTTATTTGACCGCTTGTCAGCGGCAAATTTAGTCACTCTATCGGAAATCCAAATTATAGACCCTAACATTCCCAAGCCTAGGGGGTACAGAGAGGAATTGTATTGTAGATTCCATAGGCGCAGAGGGCATGACTTGAATGGGTGCTGGAAATTCAAAGACCTAGTCCAAGATTTGATCGACAATAGAACATTGGTCGTGGACAACCCCATCGCACCAAACAACCAACAAATGGGGGTATTCAAGGACCCCTTGCCAGCCCACGAGGCACAGACAAAACCACTCCAAATTAACGAGGTGCGACAGGATCTTCCCATGCAGGGATTTGTGGGAATGATTAGCATAGTAACAAGGAACAGAAGGTACCCGACAGCTGCCCCTGAGGTAGCTACGAGGGAAATTCTGACAACATCGCAGCCTCAACAACGCCCAACGCAGTTACCTCCGCCTAGACCCGAGGTCACGATACGAACCAAACTCACGCAGAGTTTGCGGACCACGTCGGCCAGGCTGTCCATCTACGAGCTTATTCAACAATCAGCTCCCCATAGAGAGGCTCTTATGGACATTTTAAAAGCCATTGAATTACAACCCCACGAAGCAAATTCTTTCAACGCCTTCGTGGGACATGTGAAACAATGTACGGAGCCGGTCATCACATTCAGAGAAGATGAGGTCAAAACGATATCAAATGACATGGCAGATCCACCCCTGCACGTTATCGCGCGGGTCAACGGGATTCCGTACAAGAGAGTGCTGATAGATACTGGCTCGTCCAGTAACATCATAACCACTGTAGCCTTAAAGCATTTGAAGCTTCCAGCCTCTCACATCACAGCCTCCACGTACACACTGCGAGCTTTTAATGATGCAATATGCTCGACAGTCGACACAGTCGTTCTGCCTGTCCAGGTAGGACAAAAGTCAATACCTACACTGTGCCATGTGCTGGAAGGTGAAATGGCTTATAATATACTGCTAGGGCGGCCTTGGATCAGGGACATGAAGTGTGTCCCTTCGATCGCCCACCAGTGCTTAAAGTATGCTTATGAAGGGGAAATACATGTAGTCCCAATGGACTTAGAGCCCTTCAAGTATTGCAATGCGATACAATTCATACCTCAATCGACCCTCCCTTCAACGCATTTGGATTTCCAATTAAATCCATCTAAACAGGGTCCAATACCGCAGGCACCACTGGTGACCAACAAGGCAAAATCCCAGCCAGGTGAGACTTCATCATCTGCTCCTTCATCATCAACGCCACCTATCACGGCCCAATAGAAGGACAAGGGAAAACAGATCATGGAAGAAATTAAGCCTCTAGAAGAGGGGTTGCCCACAATCTCAATGATATCAACAGAGGAAACACCCAACACAACAGAAACAAAGACTCCTGAACAACCAAACATGGAATGGACTCAGGAAGGACTACCGTTTCCTCCCACCCAATCATCAACAATCACTGTTGAAATGGCTAGTACGGGCCTCGGGGGAGTACTTAGTGCAAAACATTGTGGCAACCCCCACATTAGAGTCAGTATAGGACATGGGAAGACCTCGCCTTCCCATAGGGACAATTGTTCCTCTAGGCTACCCACCGAACCAGACAAATTTTGTGTATGGGGGCCTTGATCATGGTCTTGAACCATGCCAACAAAAGGAAGCAGACGAAGAACCTTTTGTTGAAAACATCAACTATCTGTCAAACCCAGAATTTGCCCTAAAATATCTCGGCCAATGCAATTGGCATGGATACGGGCTAGGCAGATATGAGCAAGGGATGCGGATCCTTTGCCAACCAAGATATCAGATGCCATATGACAAGTCAGGAGTAGGGTTCAACCATCCCCTGCCATTAGACATCTTGGTTGAAAATATGCAAGGCCTAGAAATAGGCAACAAGGGGGGATTGGCATTAGACCCTTATGCCAATCCAAATACAGAATACACATTGGGAGACTACCTCCCATGGTCAACAAACACCCCTAGAAACAGCAATAATCCCTCTCCTTTGCTAGAGAGAGGTGAAAGTTCGGATAGTAATCCTCAAAGAGAACATCAACGGCTGCCGGACATCTTTCTGAAGTTGTTCCCCTTAGAGGTTCCAGATGAAACAATACAGTGCCAAGAGAATCAGGTCCCTCCACCAAGAGTGGAACAATCACAATGGGACCAGATTAATTCACTGGAACAAGAAGAGTCCTCAACGTCGCAAGCAACAGATGCTGAAGAGGATGAACAATTTTGGATCTATGAAAGCGATTCAGAAGATGAGACTGAGATGGACTATCTCAGACATGCGCGAAGACATCACCGTGCTTTAACTCATGAAGATCTAATGGGACAGATGGGCATACTGCTGGGGCATGAATGGCAAGTAGACCCAGCAAGGTGGGACCAAGTGTTAGACCCATGGCTCCAAATTCAAGATGAGCATCGTCCACCTCGAGATCCCATCATGACAGTAGTGCCGAGGGAAGACCCCGCCCTCCTTTTCACAAAATTCGCACCTAGGGAAGATCCATTCGTGCCCATTCCCGTAGAGCCAGATCCAGAGTATAGGGAGCATCTAGAAGAATCAAGTAATCACACCCGCGGTTCTGGAGACCAAATTCATTCCATCCACATGATCTCCATTGATTTGACCGCACCCATCCGCAATCCGGCCGATCCATCACGGTCATTGCATCTAGACATAGATGCCATCGATTGGGATCGCGTCAATTCACCATTATCACCATCAGAGTACTGGCCTTTCGGTGAAATACTTCATTTTACCCCAAGGACAACTCAGGATGTCTTTCAAGCTGAAGAGGGACCCGAGGTTCCAAACGTAGATCTAAACTCAGCTAATGATATCCATTTGATCCCAACTCCACATCAGTTGGAGGACGGATCCCACATGTCAGTCGAGGAGACGACTGACGTAGATATCGGCACAGATCCAAAGAATCCACAGATTATCAAGCTGGGGGTAAGTCTTTCCCCCAAAGAGCAAGCCGATTACATTGCCCTTCTCAAGGAGAAGAAGGAGGTTTTTGCATGGTCGTATAAAGATATGCCAGGACTAGACCCGCAGCTAGTCATGCACAATCTAACGCTTGATCCGACAATCAAGCCTGTAAAGCAAAAACTACGCAAGATGCACCCAACAGTGGCCTTGATGGTCAAAGATGAATTGCAAAAGCTGTTGGATGCACAATTTGTCATCTGCGTGGATTATCCGCCATGGTTGTCCAACATGGTTCCCGTCAAGAAGCCCGATGGGAGGATTCGCATATGCACCGACTTTCGAGATCTAAACAAAGCGAGTCCTAAGGATGATTTCCCCTTGCCAAGCATCGATGCGTTGGTAGACGCTACAACAGGTCACGAAATGCTCTCCCTAATGGATGGTTTCTCAGGATACAATCAAATTCGTATCAATCCTGAGGATCAACTCAAAATGGCGTTCACAACGCCTTGGGGGACATTTTGTTATAAGGTCATGCCTTTTGGCCTTAAAAACGCTGGCGCTACATACCAACGTGCCATGACGTATATCTTCCACGATTACATGCACAAAACTTTGGAAGATTACATGGATGATTTGTTAGCCAAATCTCTTTTGCGCTCAGATCATCTCGGTGACTTAAGCAAGATTCTCGATCGCCTCATAGAGCATAAGGTCGACTGAATCCCAAGAAGTGCGTATTCGGCGTCACATCTGGAAAACTCTTGGGTTTTATAGTCTCAAAACGAGGCATCAAAGTGGACCCAAACAAAGTCACGACAATCCTTGAAATGGCTCCCCCAACCACTATCAAGCAGCTCCGAAGTCTGCAAGGAAAGGTCGCGTCGATTAAACGCTTCATAGCGCAATTATCCGACAAATGCCGACCAATGAACAAATTATTGCACAAGGGGGTCACATTTCATTGGGATGACGAGTGCCGATCGACCTTTGACGAAATCAAACAATACTTGGCTTCGCCGCGAGTATTGGCACCACCTAGACCAGGAGTGTCGTTCTACTTATACATCTCAGCCTATCGAGGTGGCACTTGGGAGCCATGCTAGCCTAGAAGAATGAACTCCACAAAGAACAGGCTACTTACTATCTTAGCCGCACCCTGGTCAGTTACGAACTTAACTATGCATACGTTGAGAAACTCTGCTTGGCAGTGGTGTTTGCTACCAAGAAGCTACGCCACTACATGCTGAGCAACACTACGTATGTTGTGTCTAAGGAGAATCCATTGCGATACATGATGAGTCGTACTTATCATAGTAGTCGCACGGCGAAATGGATCATGTTGTTGACGGAATTTGACATTGAATTCATCGGACAAAAATCTATCAAAGGACAAGTCATAGCCGATCAACTAGCAGAGGCTCCTCTTGAAGACGATCAGCCTTTGGTAATAGAACTACCCGATGAGGGGGTCTTCCATGTCTCAGAATCGCCAGATTCTGATGAGCCTGAGTCACAGGCCGACATAACCCTATTCTTCGATGGTTCTAAGTGTGAGCAAGGTGGTGGCGCAGGAATTGTATTCTTCACACCGTAGGGCGCTCCAATGCCCCTGTCATTTAAATTAAACTTCCAGTGCACCAACAATAATGCAGAATATGAAGCCTTGCTCCTAGGTCTTCAGACAACAATCGCCATGAACATCAAAAGACTGAACATCTTTGGTGATTCGCTGTTAATCGTCAATCAAGTCAAAGGGGTATATCAATGCAAATGCCCAGTCCTGAAGGCCTATAAAGCCCTCGTGGACAAATTCCTGGCAAAACTTGAATGGTATGACATCGAGGCACTCCCTCGATCATCGAATCATTTTGCGGACACAATGGCCTCCTTGGGGTCACTAATCCCGCAAGACCTTTCCGGTGATATAACAACCATTCAAGTCAAAACCTTATCGCAACCCGCGATGGAGCACGCAAGCTCAGACTTGACGCCAGGAGTCCACATGATCCAGATCGAACCATCTTCGGATAAGTTCTTTCGAATCCAAGACCGTCTGAAACGTGCCAACTGGGGGTCCTTGTTTTCCCCCACTCCCACTAATAGCAACACAACGCTATTCTTACAAGTTCTATCCCATTCAGCATTTGTTAGGGAAGAACTTCAAAAGGGATTGGCTGTTCATACTGTCGAGGTTTCTGATCAACAGGACTGGTATTTACCCATAAGAGACTACCTCAAGTTAGGTAACCTTCCCTTTGGATTGACGCACGCCGCAAAATGAACATTCAAACAGAAAGCGGCAAAATATGTCTTGATAGGAGACATTTTGTATCGTCGCAGCTATGACGGAATTCTTCTTCGTTGTTTGGACCAGCAAGAGTCCACTTGGGCAGTCGCCCAAGCGCATGACGGTACATGTGGTGGCCACTTTAGCGGTATGGCCATTGCAAAGCGCATTCTTCGCATGGGCTATTATTGGCCATCTTTAGAGCGAGATTGTTGCGAGTATGTCAAGAAGTGCGTGAAGTGTCAACATCATGCCAATTTGATGCACGTACCTTCCCAGGCCCTACGAGACAGTCCGATCTGCTTGGCCATTTTCGTAGTGGGGCCTCGATCTAATCGGAAAGATCTCCCCTGCATCGTCAGGCCGTCACACGTTTATCATAACGGCCACAGAATATTTTACCAAATGGGTGGAAGCAATTTCGTTAACCTCAACGAAAGGACCCCGCATAGTGGAGTTCATCTTGCATAACATCATATGTCGTTTTGGTATTCCATCCAAAATAATCTCAGATAATGGGCCATCATTCAAGAACAAAGACGTGCGTGCTTTGACCACAAAGTACAAAATTTAGCACAGCTTTTCAACGCCCTATTATCCGCAAGCAAACGGGCAAGCGGAAGCATCAAACAAAACACTAGTGGCCATCCTTAAAAAGACAGTCACAGACAGTCATAAGGATTGGCACATACAAATCCCACTTGCCCTTTGGGCTTATCGCACTAGCATTCGGACGCCCACTGGGGCAACTCCGTTTTCACTCGTGTATGGCTCAGAGGCAGTAATGCCTCTCGAGTTGGAAATTCCTTCCCTCCGCATATCAATGCAGGAGTTCATCGATGATAACACTGCACGGCAGGCCCGGTTAGACCAACTTACGTTGCTTGACGAACGACGCGTTAATGCTCTCGAGCATTTACGTATCTATCAAGAGCGACTTAAAAAGGCTTACAACATGAAAGTTCACCTAAGGGACTTTCGGGTTGGTGATTTGGTTTTGAAGGAAAACCAACAGAACTCAAATTTGCCGTCCCACATGAGGGACAAATTCACGGCAAATTGGTTAGGTCCATATGTCATTGATAGCATAATAGGACCCGGGACATACCGGCTAGCTTCTCTTGATGGTATCAAGGAAACAGAACCCTTGAATATCAGTCATTTACGACCATTCCACATCTAAAAAAGCCATATCCTCAAAAAGCTCCAAGGATTATCGCAATCACTTGGTCACCACAAAAAGCTCCAAGGATTATCGCAATCACTTGGTCAATCCAAAAGCTCCAAGGATTATCACAATCACTTGGTCAAACCTAAAAAGCTCCAAGGATTATCGCAATCACTTGGTCAAAGCAAAAAGCTCCAAGGATTATCGCAATCACTTGGTCAATCCAAAAGCTCCAAGGATTATCACAATCACTTGGTCAATCCAAAAAGCTCCAAGGATTATCGCAATCACTTGGTCAAAACAAAAAGCTCCAAGGATTATCGCAATCACTTGGTCACCACAAAAAGCTCCAAGGATTATCACAATCACTTGGTCACACCAAAAAGCTCCAAGGATTATCACAATCACTTGGTCAAACCTAAAAAGCTCCAACGATTATCGCAATCGCTTGGTCAATTCATCAATAGAGAGTTCCTCTAGCACCGCATATTCACATTCACAAAATCAATCCATCAAAAATACAAAAATATGTAGCTGCATTAAGCATTGCATCCATACATTGCATATTTGTGGTCGAACAGGTCAAAGACACCATAGGCTGTAATTGCTCTGCTAGTCCGTCTTATTCCACACTGTTCCATTGTACAAAACAACAAAAACACCATACATCGCTTTTACCACATAGAGTCAGTGGTCTGTTAATGTATCAAGAGTTTTCGTGATTCAGTCATCATTTTGCTCTTTAGCCACGTAATGTATCAAGTCAGACAGATTTTACGAAGGTAGAGTCATACTTGAAATACACCTTGTTACGTAACATCCCAACACAAATTAAAACACTAAAAATTCCCAAGTTGTGTGAACGAAAGATGAAACCTGCACAATAATCTAGGTCACCATAAGCGAAACGGTTATCTTGCTCATCCCCCGTGCAAATGACCCAAAGAATGCTGAGAGTTGGCAAAAGGACAAGCATCCTCCCTACCCAATTCCTTAAGAATCCCTAAATTCTCAATAGTTGCAAAACATCAAAAATTTGCAACATGTCAAAACTCAAATACTTGACATCTTACAATGCACAAATCAAATGGCACAAACAATAGTGATTTTCATCACTCCATATCCCCAATCCCTTGCTCAAAAGAAAAACAAATTAAAATAAACAGTGATCTCATCACTACAAAAAGAGCAAGTATCCCAATACAATTGAAAAAAAGAAGGGAGTTGAACTTGAATCCCTGGAACTCTCAGCATTCTATAGGTCATAAGGCAAGCTTCAGTACCAATTTGGTTGATAGCCTATCGGTAATGTAAATAAACCTCCCGCATGACGATATATCTGTCACATTAACTTGCGTACGGATCAATGTTTGCATGTGGATGAGCTAGCTTATGGCATCCTGGATTACACCGCAGATTAATCTTAGTACATACAACAAAGGAATTCGTGGAGCTAATTAGGTGATCCTCAAGTACGAGTTCGGTTGAAAGCCCATCTGGCACTGGCGGTATCCTGACAAATACCACATAAATGAAATCAATTGCACACACAGGGATGTGAAATAACTTGGTCAAAAACAAGTCCGATTCATACCTTGGACAAAAGTCTTGTAAGATAAAGTACAGTCATGGCTAGGAAGCTAAAACCGTCTGAGTCTCAGAAAACCTTAGCTACATTTCTAACCCAACTGCGCTACTTTTCATCTTTGCAAATACCATCAAAAAATACAAAAATAGAAAAACCATGAGCCATACATCACAGCAATCACCTAAAAATGAAATAAAGAGCATCTTAAACAACCTATGGTGCCATAACCAATCACCACAAATGTCATTCATCCATTTCACCTTGAATCTCACATATAAATCAAAAACATTTGCATTCATCATAACATTGGCATTCATCAAAATAAATAAACATGCACAACAAAATCACATCATCACATGTACAAAACCATAATAAAATCGGTATATATATATATATATATCATCAAAAATATGCCCGCAGGCTACAAAAATGGTCCTCAGACCCCGCAATCATACCCAAAAACCCACCCTAAGGCGTCCACCAACATGATCACGCAGGATCGGTGCGACGGGAACTACCCCCCATGGTGTGGGTCCTATGGGACCCTGCAGGGCGACTACTGCCAGCCCCCGCATCATGCCTACTACCACCTCCCTCATCTAACCGCCTCCGACGAGATGATGCTGACTGCTCAGTCAGACTATCCCTCGTCCGACGTAAAGATCCACTGACCGAAGGCTCAGGTAGTCGCCCACCAAGGCGGATGACCTCCCTCTCCAAATCTATCCGGTGCAGACACCACTCTGCCTCTCGTCGATGATAGTAAGACAGTGCATCATCGCGTTGTGCCAAAACCCTATCCCGCTCCGCTAGCTGGGCACGCAGGAGATCCCTCTCCTACAGCGCGTCCCCCAGCTCCCGCCTCGCATCCCCCAACTCCAGATCCCGTATCCGCAGTAGCTCTGTAAGACGTGCATCTTCAGTGCGTACCTCAGACTCCACCTCCTCTATGTCTGCCTGACGAACAGGACCCTCTAGAACAGCAGCCTGCTCTGGCTCCCACCGCTCCTCCACGCCCTGCATGTCCGGCTGATCCGGAGCGCCCAAGTCTACATCCTCATCCACCACATCCACCATGTCCGCATCATCCAACGGACCTCCCCAATCATCCCATGTTGCCTCAGCACCCTCCACCACCGCCTTCGTGCCTCCCAGTGGCCCCTCCCCTCTCCATCGTCGTAACACCCACCACGAGTCATACTCGGTGGTAGTCCCGACGTCATCTACGTCCGGGACGTCAATCACAGTATCTGACTCATCGCCCAATGGCGCGATGACCGGTGGGTCCAGATCCCTCTCATCTCCCCATCGTCGATAGACCACAGGCTCACCAGGCAACCCCTGGCGCACCCCAAACTATCGTAAAACCCGGCTGTACGGGAAGAACTCATGCTCCGTCCCGTGCCGCCCAGTCAGCCACCGCTCCCTGTGTACCCGACGGAGCCACTCTCCAGCCTTCGGCCAGGCTGGACAGTCCCGATAAGGGCGCCAAAACACCTCCCTTGGAGTGAGTCGAGAGAAGGCATCGGCATAGTGCTCTACAACACCTGCCCATCGCCGACTCTGCCCCTGCTCCGTGGACCGCCGCCACAAAACTGCATAGCCTATCTCCGTGTCATCCATCGCCGCCCGAGTCATCCACGGTAACCCGGTCGGCCTCTCCACTGCTATATGCTGCCAACCCCAGCACTACAGCAGATAACTGCAGCTGACTCCCTTCCGCTGTCGACAGTGGACTCCATACAGCTCTCCGTAGAGCTGTGCTAACAATGCCTGTCCCCATCCCAAGATCAATGGTGCCTCTATCGGGCACTCTACCAACTCCCATACCAATTCCAGCAGGTTCCACGGGAACCTCGCACCTGACGAGTCAGGCAGTAGCATGTTAGAAATGAGGCCCATCAAGAATGCGTGCCTCACTCCTAACACCCCCCTCTCCTGCCACCATCCAACCAAGATCCCGCCAACCTGGCAGCCCACCTCGGCCGTATCCACTGGGTTCGCTACACCCAGCCGCACCGCATGCCCAAAACATCTCGTAAGTACAGCAGTCCGCTGATCACGCGGCGATGTCCTAATGGGCAGTCCATCTATCGGAATCCGAAGCAACCGATAGACGTCCTCCAAAGTCACAGTCATCTCCCCTGTCGGAAGATGAAAAGTATTGGTCCGCGGATCCCATAGTTTGATCAGGGCCATCAGATAGGCCTGATCCGGGACCACAGGCTCCAGTCGAGCAACCTGCTTGAGCCCAAGGGCATCAAGCCACTGCCGATCAACATCAGTCAGCGCCGACCGCGCCTCAGTGAATGCGGCAGGTACACGGTACCGGCTCCTAACCTGCGAAACAAAAACACACAAAAATTCAAAACCAATTTTTCAGATTTAGGGTTCCTAACCTAAACTGATTAATTACAAAAACAAACGAAAAAAGATTACAAAAAGCAAATTTTCAGATTTAAGGTTCCTAACCTAATCTGAGTAATTACAAAAACAACACAAAATTCAAAAATAAAACTTTCAGATCTAGGGTTTCTAACCTTAACTGATTGAATACAAAAACAGAAAAAAAAAAAAAAAAAAATAAAAAACATTAAGACTTAGGGTTCCTGCGGTTTTCTCCGAATTTACCCAAACAATAAACGTTTTTACATTGTTACGTTTCGTGTAAAAAAAACTATAAGCAAGGTCGGGTCTAAATTTTATTTCAAAAAAAAAAAAAAAAAAAAAAAAAAAAAAAAAAAACTCTAGGGAGCACTTACGGGTTTCGCCTCCGCTCCGCCGCTCGAACCAGTTTGTGCACTCATGATGGCAGAGAGAATTCCGGCAGCGCTTCGCTTCGCAGAATTACCTCCTCCTCCCAGAGCTCCCAAATCGCAAGAAAAAAATGACACAAATGAGCCCAAATCCAAGTTTTGGGCCTTAAATAGGCCTTCCAACTGGAAATCGTCCTTGGCTGGGATGAGCGCTCTGGTCAGCGCTCGTCCCACCCAGGGACGATTTCTGCAATTGGAAATCGTCCCACCCAGGGACGATTTCCAGCCAGAAAAGTCAAAACATCAAAAAATCAACAAAAATGCACTAAAAACAAAAAATAAAGTTGCCTATAGAATGCTGTTACACTCGACATCCCGGGCATTCAAAATCGACGTTGGGGTCATATATTGTCAATATCCTACTCCCCAAGAAGGCTACCATAGCCGGACCGCTCCAAGGGAAGAAGATTACGACAATTTAATCCCCACATGCGTCACACAAAACAACAAAAACAATAAAAAATTCAACAAAAACAGACAACAATAAACATTACCGGACACAAGTGCCCTTGCACTTAACCTCTAGGCAAAGAAAATCGATGTCGGGGTTCAAATTATCGCTCTCCTACTTCCCCAAGAAGGCTACAATAGCCGGACCGCTCCACGGGAAGTTAGATTTTCGATGATTTCACCTCATTACGGCATCACCAAAAGGGTTAACACCCACCAAAAACAGGTCCAAATGTTGGAAAAATTGCACACGCTTAACGGTAAACCCTTTAAAGGCACACCTGCACAAGTCATCTTGGGTCAAGCGACTCGTCGCTTCTCTCACGAAGGTCATTCCCTCATCGATTCGTCGCTTGAGGGGGTAGTCACACTTAGTCACCAATCAACAATCACACACCCAATTAAGGAAAACGGCATGCATTCAAAGAATCATTGACAAAGACAATCACGCTCCTGCTTGGGGCAGTAAACAAGCAACAATCAAATCAATCAAACACTTGGCATTTCGTGAATCATGAATACAAGGTTCCCCCTGTGGATAAAACGCCCTTCACTTATTCATGACTGATCAATGTCTAAGTTCAAGTCACACCTCACCAAAACAGGTTAATACTTGAAATCAAATTCCTTAGCTCGTCAGAAGCAAGGATTCAAGAATGCATGCCCTTTCCATACTTGGGGCATCAAAAGTTGGTTAGGTTACCAAGGAACCCTAATCATTAGTGCTTTGGTTATCTATTTTTGCTCAGCATTGCGTCACCCGCAGCGCTTCCCAAAAAGGGGCATCTATAGACACCAAAACAGCACCAATCCGATTACGTGACTGCAAACACTGATCGCTTTGACAAACACAGCCCCCAGGGCAGCCCTTAGAGGTCAAACAGTGGTCTTAACCACTTTCATAGCAATTTTGTAAGGTCAAGAAGCAATTTGGCACACTTGGACACTTTGCCCAGTAATCGTCTCACCCAGGGACGATTGCTAACTTGAAATCGTCTCACCCAGGGACGATTTCTGAAATCGTCTCCAGTAAGGACGATTTCCAAGTTTAACGGGCAAAAAGACAAATGAGGCCAAGTGGCAGCCCAAAACAGTCAGTTGATGACTCTTGCCTCGCACGCATGTGTGAGTGGACAAATAGGCCGTTTGAGGACTGTCACAAGGGCATTTATGAAAGCCCAAGTCAATGGAGGACTCCCCTCCCTCTTGGGAAGACAAGACTGCCACATGGCGCCTATGACCAACACATGGCATTTGTGCTTCCCTCCCAAAAGAGACCCCATGGGTCTATAAAAGGTGGGACTTTTCTCACCCAAAATAGACAGGTTGAAGGAGATTTCAAGCAACGAAGTGCTACCGAGTTGAAGACCCACTTGCATCCCTTTTGGTTCACCTTCTCGCATCCACCAATCTCTTTTGCAAGGGAGGTTGTTGGGTGGTTTTTGGAAGCTTGAACCTGACCCAAATCCAACACATGGACACCTGAACCAACCAATTCGCCGACCCCCCAATCCTAAGAGGTTTTGGGCCCATCCCTAGTGGATTGGCACCGGAATCCTAAGAGGTTGTTTGTTCTTTAAAATTAATGAAATATGCATGTAAACATCTGCCTGAAACAGTAAGTATAATGAGTCCAAATGGCTTGAAAACTTGACAGAAGATAGAAAATGTTACCAAAATGCCCTTGCCACTGAGACAGTCGGCCAATCTGCTTTCAACTGGAAATCATCCCTGGGTGGGACGATTTCTGACTGCTATTCGTCCCTGGGTGGGACGATTTCTACTGTGTTGAAGAAGCCGACCTGCTGTTGCTCCAATGTCGATTCTTGAGACCTACAAAATGCCTACAAACAAGGGGGTTATGTAATTGGGGCCATTTTGGGACGACCCAGATGGTCGGATTCTACCAATTTGGCTTCTACCCTCAAGAATTTGATCCTGCCACCTTCAAGTCAGTGAAACAACAAAGCGACACAAAACATACTAGAATCTGACCAAAAGTTATGAAATTGCAGCTATGAGTTAACAAAACATAATAACACAAAATGCAACCTGAAAAAGTAATCTAGAATTCTCTAAAACTTAGAAAGTGCGGGGGTGCCCAAGTGGGCCTCCCACCGTTGGCACTTGATTCCGGCGCCAATCCACTAGGGATGGGCCCAAAACCTCTTAGGATTGGGGGGGTCGGTGAATTGGTTGGTTCAGGTGTCCATGTGTTGGATTTGGGTCAGGTTCAAGCTTCCAAAAACCACCCAACAACCTCCCTTGCAAAATATATTGGTGGATGCGAGAAGGTGAACCAAAAGGGATGCAAGTGGGTCTTCAACTCGCAGCACTTCGTTGCTTGAAATCTCCTCTGACCTGTCTGTTTTGGGTGAGAAAATTCCCACCTTTTATAGACCCATGGGGTCTCTTTTGGGGTCTTAACCACTTTCATAGCAATTTTGTAAGGTCAAGAAGCAATTTGGCACACTTGGACACTTTGCCCAGTAATCGTCTCACCCAGGGACGATTGCTAACTTGAAATCATCTCACCCAGGGACGATTTTTGAAATCGTCTCTAGTAAGGACAATTTCCAAGTTTAACAGGAAAAAAGAAAAATGAGGCCAAGTGGCAGCCCAGAATAGTCAGTTGATGACTCCTGCCTCGCACGCGTGTGTGAGTGGACAAATAGGCCATTTGAGGACTGTCACAAGGGTAGTTATGAAAGCCCAAGTCAATGGAGGACTCCCCTCCCTCTTGGGAAGACAAGACTGCCACATGGCACCTATGACCAACACATGGCATTTGTGCTTCCCTCCCAAAAGAGACCCCATGGGTCTATAAAAGGTGGGACTTTTCTCACCCAAAACAGACAGGTTAGAGGAGATTTCAAGCAACGAAGTGTTGCCGAGTTGAAGACCCACTTGCATCCCTTTTGGTTCACCTTCTCGCATCCACCAATATCTTTTGCAAGGGAGGTTTTTGGGTGGTTTTTGGAAGCTTGAACCTGACCCAAATCCAACACATGGACACCTGAACCAACCAATTCGCCGACCCCCCCAATCCTAAGAGGTTTTGGGCCCATCCCTAGTGGATTGGCATCGAAATCAAGTGCCAACGGTGGGAGGCCCACTTGGGCACCCCCACACTTTCTAATTTTTAGAGCATTCTAGATTACTTTTTTAGGTTGCATTTTGTGTTATTATGTTTGGTTAACTCATAGCTGCAATTTCGTAACTTTTGGTCAGATTCTAGTATGTTTTGTGTCGCTTTGTTGTTTCACTGACTTGCAAGTGGCGGGATCAAATTCCCGAGGGTAGAAGCCAAATTGGGAGAATCCGACCATCTGGGTCATCCCAAAATGGCCCCAATTACATAACCCCCTTGTTTTCAGGCATTTTGTAGGTCTCGAGAATCGACATTGGAACAGCAGCAGGTCGGCTTCTTCAACACAGTAGAAATCGTCCCACCCAGGGACGAATAGCAGTCAGAAATCGTCCCACCCAGGGATGATTTCTAGTTGAAAGCATATTGGTCGACTGTATCAGTGGCAAGGGCCTTTTGGTAACATTTTTTTTCTTCTGTCAAGTTTTCAAGCCATTTGGACTCACTATACTTACTGTTTCAGGCAGATGTTTACATGCATATTTCGTTAATTTTAAAGAACAAACACCTTTCATTTGTAGCAGGTGCTACTGACATCTTGGTTGTTTCTTTGTTCGTAGGAGAAGCAGCAAAGGTTAAGAATTCATCGACATCAGCGGCGGCATCATCTTGGCCCACCCATTGCAATCGTGGGCACGCGGAAAGAGGAACATAAAGTGATTGTAATCGAATTATTTTAACACTCCTAGCCCCTGAAAATGGAGGAGGCACCATTGTAACAGAGATCAAGGGATATTAATGAAAGGGCTGTGTTTTCTCCATTTGCTTGTGTCTCATTGCAATGCGTCTTTTTTTTATTTCATGCACTTTACATTTCTAGGACTTAAGCGTACTTGATTTTGAATGCAATCGCAATTAGTGTTTCCTTCACTCGGAATCTCGTGCTTTCAATATATTTTTACAAGTTTTAGAATATACATTGCTCTGTGCTATAATGATTATGATTATAATGCAATCTATGATAAGAAATATTTATATCTTGATGCTTATTTGAACAATTAAATAAGATTTATGTGTCTCAAATCCTAGATAGTGGATTTGATGCTCACTGTTGTAATATTTATATAAAACCCCGATTTATCCATCTTCCCTTTTTTATTTTCATTTTGATCTAAGAATTGACAATAACACACCTTATCACCAGAAACTTGGGGTATCAATGTTCCTTTTCAAGAGAAAATTTGTTGATCTAATCGTTGGTGTATGTTTGCAATAAAGTTGATGTATCAATTGATAGTTAGTTATATATAATTGGGATATAGGAGGTAAATTTGGTGGGATGAATGAATTTTTTTATAATTTGAAGGTGAATGTTAGGCAGGAATGCTTCCTGAAATAAGTACCATAGTGAGGCGAATGGACCCTAAGACAAATTTGGTCCCAAAAATTTTGAGCAAATGGATCAATGTCTAGGGTCCCTATTTTAACCAATTTCAATTTTGGAAATCCTAATATTCACCCAATTTGTGAATATTCACCATTGTGCATAACCCTACTATGGTGTCACTAAAAATGAAATGCTTAAAATTTTAAATTTGCGCTTTTCTCAAATGTCCTCAATATAATTGTTCCATAAAATAATTTTCTATCTACCTTGATTTTATTTTACAATCCCTTCTTTTTTTAAATAAAGGGGTAAAATTTTATTGATAAAAAGTCTGGATTATAGAGTACAACTGAGATTCCAACTAGGACTCAAATAAATAGTCAAACAGGATAAAACCACTAGACTAGAATGACACCTGAAAAAGACAATAAGAAGTAACCACATTAATTTTGAACATCCTTGTGGATCAACTCCCACAGGCGTTGAGAGTCCCCAGACGGGAGACTCTCCCAATTATCGATACTCCAAGGATCTAGCAGCAAAGAAGCTCTTTTGGCCAGGTAATTAGCAACCACATTCCATTCCCTTGGAATGTGCACAAAGGATATAAATTCGAACTATTTACTCATTCTAATAATTTGAACAACTACAGAGGCCAACTACCAATTAACTTCCTCCACCCTTTTACTATTTAAAATATTAACCATAATTTGAGAGTCAGACTCACAAATAATCCTATGCCAGCCAAGAGAAATCCCCCTTTGCAAGGCCTCAAGAATTGTAAGAGCTTCTGTAAAATTATTGGAGTGAACACCTTTATAAATGGAAAAGAAAAAACTGACACCACCAGTAGAATCTCTCCCAACATCTCCAATGCCAACATGTCTAGGATTACCCTTGGATGACCCATCAATATTAATTTTTAAAACTCCTCTAGGGGGTGGCCTCCACCTACCATATCTCCTAACCTTCTTGATGAGCTAAGGAACCCTACTAGGTCTAGAAGAGTTCACACCATCCCCAAAGAGACCAAGGTCTTGTTGTACCTTCTCCTCCCTAGAATCCAAAAGAGGGTCCACATCACATTTACTATGGATGGTTTCCTAAACTATATATACGATCCTTTGCTAGATCTGTTGAACAGTCAAATAAATGCCCTAAAATATGCGTCAGTTTTGTTTGAGCTAAATTTACCAGATGATGCAAGAAGGGCCCAAATTCCAAGACACCCAAAGGAAGGAGGCTTGGCCAGAGGTCTACCCAGACTAATCCAAAACTCCACTAGGGATAGCACATGAAAACATGGATGGTTCCAGGCGCTCCACCAATGGTGCCAAATATCTCTAGAAACAAAGCATTGGAAAAAAAAATGAGAAGAGTCATCTTCATTCTTACTACAAAGGACACATAAAGAGGGACCTTGAAATCCCCTCTTCCTCACATTATCCCAAATGAGGCATTTATTACGAGCTACCAACCAGAGAAATAAGTTACATTTTGGCCAGGAAAATTTGTTCCACACCTTTTTCCACCAAGTGACAGGAAGACTCCCATACTTTTGCTTATCAAGAACCTGATAACCATAGCCTACCGAGTAGGTTCCCTTAGGATCAGGGTTCCAAGCCAGAATATCTTTACCCCTCAATGAGGAATAGGGCCTCCTCATAAGAATAAGAGAAAGAACCTCTCTGTCCTTGGCCAGTCCCCCTTGGGGCCATTGTTGAGGATATTTCCACCTGTACATCTCCATATTTCTAAAAGACTAGATTTTTTTTAAAGTCCTCCACATGATACCAGCCTGCTTCCAAAAAAAAAATGCTTAGGTAACATAACTTAGGATATTTATTCAATATAGGAGGGTGGCCATCCCAAGAATCCTCCCAAAAAAGAGCATTTGATCCCTGATTACAAATCCAAAACAAACCCTACTTTATTAAATTAGCTCATCTTTTCAGAGTGTTTCAGATAACTAAACCTTTCCCAACGAAGCTGACTCTAGGGATTTTAGCCTTAGAAATACCTCTCAAGTATTTACAAGATAATATTTTAGCCCAAATATGATCTTGAGAGGTACACCATCTCTAATAAATTTTTGCAGCCAAATCCTATCCAAAAAGAGTTGTTTTTCATAACCCAAGGCCTCCCTCTTGCATCGGCATACATGTAGAATCCCACCTAACCAAACTCCATTTAGATTGATCAAGTTTTCTAGACCATAAAAACTGTCTTGACAAAGCATCCATGTCCTTGATGAAGTGAGAGGGAGCTATTTTTAAAAAACATCTATAAATGGGTAAAGTTTGAACAACAATTTTAAAAGCAACACTCTACCTATAGTGGATAGCCATATGAAATTCCATTGATTTACCTTCCTTCTAAAATTATCAAGCATAGACTGCCAAGAATATCTAGGTAGAGGGTGAGATGAAATTGGAATACCAAGATAAATGAAGGGGGGAGTCCCAACCTGGAATCTTAGAATACCAGCAATCCTAGCTTGAATAAGAGGAGGGGTATTGAAGAAGAAAATAGAAGACTTTTCCTCATTAATCAACTATCCAGAAGCACCAAGATATATGTCAAGATACTGTCTAATATTACCAGCTTCCATGATAGTGGCAACTCCCAAAAAAGCAATATCATAAAAAAAATTAAGGTGGGAAAGAGGTGGCAAAATACTATCCCACTTTCATCCCTGAATGAGACCCTACATGACTTGAGACTTGAGAAATATTCCCAACCCTTCCGCCATAATGATAAACAAATAAGGAGATAAAAGATATCCTTGCCTCAATCCCCTTGAGGCCTCAAACAAATTTGATGGCTCATTATTAACAAGAATAGAGAATGAGGAAGAAGAAACATAGCTCATCACCCATCTAATCCATTCCTCCTCAAATCCAAAAGTAGCGATAACTTTCTGAAGAAATGACCATCTGACCCGATCATAGGCTTTGGCCATGTCCAACTTAGTGAACATAGTTTTCTCCTTAGAAGTTTCCATCGATTGAAAAGCTTCTGTAGAAATAACAACCCCATCCAAAATTTGTCGACCAGCAACAAACCCTCATTGCTCCTTAGAGATGATTTTTCTCAACCATATATTCAACCTCTCAACAATAATTTTTGTGATGATATTATACACAACATTGCAAAGAGCAATAGGCCTGAACATATCCAAGGAATTTGCTCCCTCTTTTTTGGGTATAAGCACCACAAAGGTAGCATTTAGGACCCTTAGCATTTGTTTGTTCTTTTGGGACTCATGGACAACCTCCAAAAGATCAAATTTTATTAAATCCCAAAAATCTTGATAAAACTCAATCAAAAATCCATCTGGGCCTGGGGATTTTCCTTTTTTCATCTTGAATACAACATTTTCCAACTCCTCATGGGAAATTGGACCCATCAATTTCTCATTCATCCCTCTAGAAACAATCACTGGAATAAATTTTAGAATAAGATTTTCATTCTCATCATCTGATAGGGAGTCTTCCTTGAAGAGAGAGGAAAAATACCTCTAAGTATCTTTTGAAATATCCCTAAAAGAGGAGAGCAGGCCACCCTGATAATTCATAAGAGATGTAATCAGGTTACCATTACGATGAGCCTTAACTGAGTTATAAAATAAGTTTGTGTTCCTATCCTCTTCTTGAAACCAATCTACTCGAGCTTTTTGTTTTCAAAAAATTTCTTCCTTCAGTTCCCATTCAACAAGGTCTTTCGCAGCCTCAGATTCCTCAAAAAGAAGTTCCTTCGTGAATCCCTGATCTCTAATATTCCTTGAAGCTTCTTCCATCCTCATAAGATATGTCAACCTAACCAAGGAAAGGTTCCCAAAATTCAGTCTATTCCATCTCTTCAATTTATGTTTTACAAATTCTAGTCGCTTCATAAAGGAATACATAGCAGTGCCATGAGGAGGTTTTCCAGTGGTCCACCAGCCTTGCATGAAATCATGAAGCTTAGGATCACGAAGCCACATAAGTTAAAACTTAAAGGAGGGATTATGTTTTAGCCCTAAATCCAAAGCAAAGAGTTTGATAGGCGAATGATCACATCCCCTACCCTCTAGAATCATAGAACTAGCACCTATCAAGTCTCTCTGAGATGGAAGCTTCCCCACACATTCTACTATTCCAAGTAAAGATCCCATTATCTGGCTTCATGTCAACCAAGTTTAGGGCCTGGATATGAGCACTAAAGACAAAATAAAAATTCTCAAGATGGTCCACCCCACCACGTTTATCCTCTAGACAAGTTATAGAGTTGAAGTCTCCTGCCAAAATCCATGGGTACAAGGGAACCAAAATTCTCACAAATAAAATGTGCTTCCACAAATTCACTTTACCATTGTAATAAATAGGAGTATACACATTTGTAAGTAGGATTATTTCACCAGATTCATTATCATACTCGACCATTAAAATAGACCATCTTCTGGAAATCCAAGTAAGAGGGCATATCTTAATCGGATCCCATAAACAAGTGACACCACCAGCATATCCACATGCACCAATACACCGGCATTTCCCCCTTCTCCACAACTTGAGAGCAATGTTGAACATACTATCAATAGCCAATTTAGTCTCCTGAATAAACACCACATCCAAAGAATGCACACGAACCAAATCACAAATAATTTTTTGTCTGGGGATGCTATTCAACCCCATTACATTCCATCAGAGGATAATTATTTTTGGGGGTTATAAAATGGGAGTCCAATGTTCTCACCAAGCCTGAATCTACCAAAGTCTCCCTCATTAACTTAATTTTATCTTGGTCCTTCTTTCGACCCACCTTCATATTCTTATCCGAAAAACTTTTTTTAATTATTTTTTGCTGCAATCCCAACATCGTAGGAGTTTTGCAGTCCAAGGATGATTGCGTTAGTGCCTGATTAGGAGAGGGCATAACTAAACTGTATCACCTTCCAAAATAGTTTTCCTTATAGGGCTAGACCCAACCATGTCCCCTATACTCAGATCCAAATCTCTTTGTTCTTCATTTAAACTCCCTAGATCAGATTCCTTAAGTTCCCCCTCAAGAAGAGACATTTGATTCAGCCTTAATATATTTTCATCAGGAAGCGACGTTTTGGGTATCTCCATGCACTGATAAAGATCATATAATATTTCAAAACGGTTGACTAGAGCATCTGGTTAGCTATCGTTAAGGTCTTTGTTTGCCCTTCGCCCTCTATTTTAGGATTTTACCAAAACAAAACCTTCCTTATCTCTTTCCCCTTCCTTTATCAAGGATTTTCCTTTATCCAAACTTGTCCAGATCGAGAGGGCCCAGGATTTGAAGCCACATGTGAGACAAACTTAGGGTATTTTCTTTGCAGGTGGCCATATTCACGGCAAATCCGGGAACTAAATGGAAGAGCTTCATAGTCAAGTTTTTGAACCCATGTAGTTGATCCAAATTGTATTTCAATAGAATCTAGAATATGATTATTTAATTCAATTTCAACACAAATACGAGCAACAAAGATTACATTTTTACCCATTATCTGTTATGACGGTCCAACCGGATTCCTAAGCAGAAGGGCAATCTTATGCAAGATATCAGTTATCCATAATTCCAATGGGAGCCATGGAAGCCACACCCATACTGGAACTTGTGACGGCCGCTCCTATGATGGGTTGAAACCCTCATGCCAAGGTTTAAGAAAGAGTCCCACTTGGTTATAGAAATAAGGACCTCCTTAAAATGCTTTGTTACGATCTGCAATACAAGAAAAAACCACCATAAAATAGTTGTTCACACTCAATATCACCTCCACATCACCTTCAGGATTCCAAGTCTTCTTAACCCAAGCCTCCACAAAGGGGAGAGAAATTTGGATGCCCAAAAATTTTCCAATATGGGCATGTTTGGTTAGATACTCCACATATTCCACCACCAAGTTTGGTTGAACCACTAGAACTGTCCTGGCTTCACATCATTCAAAACATCCATTGTTCTTTAACAAGCAGTTCCTGACATGCACTGGAAAATCTTGTTCCTTATAGTCATTTTCATATGAAAAAATATCACGAGCATGCACTCTCTGTTCCGGACCCGATGCCATCACAACATTCCTCCAAATTTTTAGACCTCCTCTGAAAGTTTCTACCATCCCCGCAGAGCATTTTTTCTTCATAAAACCCTAGCAAAGTAGTTTTTCCTCATAAAACCCTATCAGAGCTCCAAAGTCAGTCTTTACAATCCCTTCTTATCAAATCTTCTTCAATTCCATTTACTAAGGAAACAAATTATTTTCTTTTCGTTCTGTAAAATATTCATTTTAAATTCCATATAATTCTAATAAACCTTCAAACTTGTTCATACTATAATATTCTAAACTCCTTTTCAAATATTAAACTCCCATAAAATGTTAGAAATAAATAAAAAAGCAAATTTTATGTACCTTTTATTCCCTCTTAACTTCCAAACTTAATTATCCAATGTCATCATATCACATTATAGTAAGATACTCACAATATTAATTAACCATTGAACCTTCCAATACAATACTTCCTTTGAACATGATTCTATTACTTTTATTATATGTTAAATCCTTCAGTTTTTACATGCCATCATTGAATCTTATCTACATGTCTTTCATATATTAGCTATTCAACATGTTACCTTTGACAATTTCTCACTCTATGGATGTTTAATATATTTATTCAATAAAATATTTTGATAAGGTTTTATTTAGATGGAAACATCTCTTATGATTTCTCCTTCTAGGATATTTAATATTTGATTTTGTTTCCAACATTTACAATTATCATTTTGCTTCCACCTTGGTGACCTACGCATGTTTTTGACTGAATTCTATCATACATTAACCATATTGATCTATTTAACTATTTATCTCATTCCTCTATGTTTACATTCTCTATTGCATAATTGTCCTTCTTTTTACCTCCAAGAATATTTTACATCTTCTCCTTCTTCTAGCTTTCTATGAATGCAATTCTTCTTTGCAAAGAGGCTTTATGAGCAATAAATTTCACTTTCATTTATAGTTCTCTTTTTCAATGATAGACTAAAATAATATTACTCATAGATGGGGGCTACTAAAAAAATAATACCTACTTCCTAGACTTTTATGACAACTTGATACTTTTACAACATAAATGGATCTTCAATTGTCACTTCAAAAAATTTCACAAAACATTCATAATATTTAACCATAGGTCAAATGAATTTAAGGAAACTTTACCAAAAAACCTAACCTCACATTCAAAGACAATATTTTCTCCAATTAGACTTGTCATTGGATAGCGAATATTTTTATGATACTCTTACTCAATATTAAACCATGCTTTGATACCAATGGTAGAAATGAGGGTTAAATAACAACTTTTAACTTAACGTAAGATACAATAACAACAATGCACAACACAAAAATATCACAATATTATTATTTTATTATTTCTTAACTCTAATACAAATCTACCTCACATTATCATTATATTCAATATTACAATCTTCTAGCTTTTGTTTGCATAAATGAATCATGAATTCTCTTCACATTTAGGAAATTCTTCAATTTTTTGAATCTCATGGCATTCAACCTTTATTTATCTCTTCATGTCCTCACAATCTCATAGGATATATAACTTTTCGGATTTATCATATGAGGTAAATGTTAATTTTTCTCTCAATAATTAAAATATTAAATTATTACAAAATATCAAATAATTACAATATTCCAATAATTTAATATTCTCTGATGTAAACATCACATTTAAAAATCCAAAAATTATCAATCAAAGAGATATTCCTTATTTCTTCTGGATTTCCTTGCTTCCAATTATTATTTGTAAAGAGGCTTTGTGGGCAATAACTTTCAATTTTAATTATAGTTCTCTTCTTGAATGATAGTCTAGAATACTCTTACTCATACAATAGGTCTACTAAAAAAACAATGCAAACTTCCTAGACTTTTCTTACAACTTAATACTTTTAAAATAGAAACGGAGCTTTATTTTTCACTCAAAAAACTTTGAAAAAACATTCATAATATTTAATCCTAGGTCAAATGACTTCAAATCAAATTTATTAAAATTCTTTACCTCACATTTAGGCACAATATTTTCTCTAGTTGGGCTTGTCATTGGATATTGATGATTATCCCAATACTCTTACTCAAGAGTTAACCATGCTTTGATCCCAATGTTAGAAATGAGGGTTAAAGAGTAATTTTCAACTTAACACAAGATACAATGACATCAATATACAACACAACAATATCATAATGTTATCATTTTACTATATCATAAATCTCATACAAATACGTATTACATTATCATTATATTGAATATTACAATCTTCTAGCCTTTAATTGCATAAATAAATCATGGAGTCTCTTCACATTTGGGAGATCCTTCAGTGTTTGCATATCATGAAATTCTACCTTTAGTTGTCTCTTCATCTCCTCACAAACCCATGGGAGATGTAACACTTCAAATTTATCATATGGGAGATATATTAATTTATCTCCCAATAATTACAAATATCAAATTACAAGATGACTAACACATAAACATAAATATCACATTTAAAATTCCTTAAATTATCAATCAAAGGGTTCTTACCAATCCATTCCTTTAATGGAGTCACGTTTCCTATATCTCTAGAAAAAGATAGATTTTAGATACATGAATATCATAACAAATAACTGAAGTGTAAAATATATCATCCATACCGCTAGCATGCATCATGCACCACATCATTTCTATTTTTCCTAGTTTTCCATCCAAAAATTTCCTTTTGGTTCATGTGGAGCTTTAAACACCACACTTGAGTAAGAAATATAATGTTGAGTATAAAATTCATTAAAAGTCTTATTGACATATATAGTTATATTATGTGTATTATATATTTTTATAATTTTATTAGATTAATATTTTCAAATAATTTAAATTCTTTAAAATTTTCTAGGATAACAACTTTTTTAATATAAATTTATACACAAAACATTCCTAAATAAAAATTAAAAAATACTTACCACATGAAAGATAATGCTTCTTGACTTGATAAACATTACTATATGATCAAATTATATAAATATTTTGGGCATGTATTTATGCTCAAAAATTCTTGAAAACCTATTTCTTTTATCCTAAACACTTTCTTAGGGGCATAACTTGTGCTTGAGACTCTATTTTATACTATTAAAAAAATATTGGAATTCTTAGAGGTAGAGCAATAATTTGGAATTTAACCCTATCATAGATAGGGCTATTAGTATATACATGAAAAAATCTTTAAAGGCCCTAAAAATAGAAAATAACATATTCATTAAAGTAGTAATATTCTAATCTAAGATTTTAATAGACAAAATGCATCTATATCCATGTTGACACATCAAGAGAAGACAAAATATAAAAGGAAAATTCATATGTATGTAATTTTATTATAATATGAACTTGGTCACTAAAGGAAGGTAGACCACCATATTTACATATCGATAAATTTTAGACTTATTGAAGGTGAACCACTACATTTTCATGCTACTTACCTTTCAAATTCAATATGATGGATTTCCAACACACTAAAAATATTATCTGAAGAGGATATATACCTCTAATTGTAAAAACCATGAGTAATGGATAGAATGTTATAGACTTACATCTATTCTCAAATATTACTTGCATTGAAATTATTTTTTAAGAAATATGCTTGTTGTGGTGCAGTGGTAAATGCCCTAGGTGCTGGTAGAGGCTGACCCAAGTTCCATTCCCCTTGTCTCCATCCTATAGATATATGGTATAGTTAGGAATGTCCTATGTGTTGGTAGAGGCCAATAAGGCTCCATTCCTCCTATGCCCAACCTATTGAAAGTGGCACCTCGAAAGGGGTGTTTTCCACTATAAATTAGTTTACCTAGGTGTTGTAGGTGAGTTGGAAAGGAGAGGGCAATCCTCCAAGGGAGGTCCCAAGTTCGAATCTCCACCCTACCAAAAATTTGAATTGGGTATCCAAAATCCAATTGATAATGTTGGTGCGAGCAGGGTCGGGTGCGACCCTCGGGTGACTTTGACAATGTAGAACCCCCTATTCATGGTCTCTTAGACCAAGGTGGCCCCGCAAGGGGTTTTTTGCTTACATATATATATATATATATATATATATATATATATATATATATATATATATATATTTTAAGAAATAAAGCCATTTTGTTACTTTTTGTATGGTTCCATGTTTTAATTTATAATACTTTACCATATTTGAATCACAATACTTATAGATATTCCTTCACTAAAAAAATTGAGTTTTATATTAGTGTTGTCTAAGAATTCTATCATTTTAGTGTATATCCATAAACATGAGATTAGGATATAAAAATCTTGGGTAACAAATATGATATTCATTTGTATCTTCCTTACCATTCCAAATAATATTAGATGAAAACTAGAGTGGACTAATATTGATACAATTTATTATTTCAAAGATATGTTGAATGAAGTCATAATTAAACACAGGAATGAGATGATGGATGAATTTTCTAAGATTCTTAAAAATATCCCTATTTCAAATTATGCAATCCCTTTTACATAACCTCTCATTATACTAACACTATTCAATGCTTCCACACTTTTTAATTTCTAGGTAAATTTTGATATTCGTACTCTTGAATAAAAGTTAATGCCAATGCAAAATTGGTTAGATTAGTTATCTTCAATATTATCTATAAATATATTTATTAATAGTGATAATATTAATTTTGCACTTCTAAAATCTTCATTGTGTATTCAAAATTATTGGTAATAAAATTTTAACAAGGTTAAGAAGAAGAATGAAGATGAGATAGTATTCACATGGAATTGTTTCATCGAGGTCATTAAGGAATAATATAATATAATGATAGCCTATGAAGAGCAATTGATGCATTGGAGACATTTGCATCAATATGAAAGCTAGTCTACTCAAGATTGTATTAATGCTTTCCATTTCATTATATCAAATCTAATTTTTTATGATACTAAAATGTATTGAATCATAAAGTATTGAATTAGGTTGTAATGGTATATTCAAGAGGATATGGACCTCTTTGAATTCAATACATTAGAAAATACATACAAATGTGTTTTCAAATTTAAGTAGAAGCTTACACACAAAAAGTTATAACACTAAATATCAACTAAAGAAATATGATATTGACACTAAAAAAAATCTAGACAAAAGTGTCCAACCCTAAATTTATAATTAGAAGTAGAAAAAGACTCTTAAGAAAAGAATGATAATACTGGAAAAAAATTTCAATATCACAAAAATAATCAATATTATAGGGAGGTTAATTAAGTAATTTATCCATTGTTTGTTGATTCATAAAAGTATCCATGAACTACATCACTACCTCCACATCCATAGCCCAATTATAGTGGAGGAATAACTATTTCACTTATAAACATGGGTCATAGGTAATCCATAATATTAATTATTGATATTAAGAGTCAAAATAATATAGTTTATGCTTAAATTATAGTGGATTGAAATCTATCTATCACACCACACTCACAACAATACAATATTGTATCACTACAAAAGGGTAGAGATATTCATGTATGCTATATGGTTATAATAATGAAAAATCTATTATGCTAAAAAACCCGTCAAAGATGAAGTTTCATGTGATTTTATGCTATTATATGTCTATGATGTAATTTTGGTCCAATAATTCATGTGGAAGTGCAATGGTTTGTATGTGTCTAGGCCATAAAGTGTCATTACCATTGTTAATGGATAATACTTGAGAATACTAGATATATCCTCCTACCTATATTTCCTTAGGTAGTATTAAATGTTTTAATAAGATGATATCAAAGATGAGAAAAATATTCTATTGATGATCATACTAAAAAATAGGAGGAATCTTGCCATAACAAAAATAGGGCTTTTACAAGAAAAATAAATGAGCTAATTGTAGCAAAATATGATAGTGTGTTCAAGTCACCAACTAGGGTTTCATGTACTGTGAGGTAAAACATTGCATTGATTTATTTATACTTCTCTTTAACACAATGTGCTTATTTATTATAAATTATTTCTTGAAAATTATGAAATCAAAATATATATATATAGTAATTTATTCAAAAGAGATACATCAGACTAAGTGCTTCAAATGTTGTACTCCAATAATTTTTTCTCCAAAAAAATATGGAATATGAATACTTTATATTAATTATAAATATTTGAATACAATATCTTTAAATCACTATTATCCACTCCCTTATAGATGATTTGTATACTAACTACATCATATAAATATTTTTACCAAAATTTGATCTCAAATCTGCATCACATATCCTTAACCCCATTGTTGTATGGAAGACTATGTTCAAATACTTGAGGGTTTATTTGAGTGGTTGGTTATGCCTTTTGGCTTGACCAATGCACCTACGAAATTCATTATAAATATGGATAACATCATAAATTCCTATACCAATTAATTTATGGTATTCTAATTAGATGATATTCTCATCTATACTAAGACATGTAAATATCATATATACCATGCTCAACAAGTACTTACACTTTGGATACATAATATCTATGCTAAATTGGATAAATACTCATTTGGTATTATAATCATTCAATACCTAAGGTATATTGTTAATAAAATTGTCTTTGTTAATCTTGAAAAGATTTGGGTAATTGGAGGTTGTCATACCTCAAAGACTTTGACAATGCTTTGCAATATTTTGGGCCTTGCAAATTTCTATAGAATATTTATCCTAGGTTTCTCATAGATTGCTTGGATACTATAGTAAGTGAGAAAAGTAGGTGTCAAATCCATGTTCCAGGTACAATATTCCCAATTTGTTTGAATTCTATGAAGTAGATTCTAACTTTTTAGATAAATATAAATCTCTTTGTATCAATAAGCATGTTCCTGAGTTTTATCACAATATAACCTCCTCTATCACATGAGAAATATTTATGTAATAATTAGTAATCACTCAAATATGACTTGAAAATCATACTTTAGCAATATAGCAAGCCACTTTAAGGTGGAGAAAAAAATAGTAATTCTTCAAAATCACTTCTACTGCCATAAAATGAGAAAGAATTTTGAGAGGTAAATCAAGTCATGTAGCCCCTATAATGTTTCTAAACCAACCAATAAGGAGAAAGGACTATATACTTAATTTTAATTGCCATCTAATTCTTTGGAATCTACATTCATGGTTTTCCTCTCAAGTTCACCTACATAGAAACATTGTAATGATTGTATTTTTGTAATGACTAGTTATTTTTTAAAAACAAACATCATGATTCCTTGTAAGAAATTAATTTCAATTGGGAAGAGTACTAAGCTCTATTTTAGTCATGTGTGGCTCAAATTAGATTACCAAATCCCATTATATATAATAGGGATAACATATTTCTAAGCATTTTCTTATCCATCCTATGGAGAATGATGGACACCAAACTCATCATATCCATAACCTTTCATCCTCAAACTAATGGCTAGATATAAAGTTGTGAATCAACTAATTATACATATTTATTAAATTTACAATACTAAGGATTCACACACATGATATGAGAGCCTTCCCATATTTAGCAGGTATATAATAAAGCTTTATATAGATCTATCAATATAAAATATTCATATCTAATTTAGGTTTCAATCCTTGATACCCACTAATATAGATCTCCTTGTGAAACTTATGGAGTGCTCACCTCATGGATAAAATGAAGCAAAAATTATAATATGATTTATAAAATTTATCTAGCTTATCCATGATCTCTTAGGAAAGATAAAATATATAAAAAAGCCATGACAAACATGAGATACCACATCAATTCAATGTTGGATATTAGGTATGGTTATATCATCAAAAAGAGATACTTCCATGACCCTATAGGAAGATCAATTGTGTTTTGTTATAGACCATACACCATAACCAAGTAGGTGGGAGACAAATATTTTGAATTGAATCTACCATATTATTTTAGTTTGCATATAATATTTAATTTTGAACATCTCAAATTATATGATCCACCTCTATTATAAATTTTCATGGTGGCAAAATAATTGGACATTGAAGAACATAATCTAAATAATTTATAACTTGTAAAGGAGGATTAAATTATTGATACATGAACTAAGACCACCAAAATCTAATCCATTTATATGTATATATTTATTAAGATAAAATATCTTAGTCATCAAGGGGAATAAATCATAAAAACTCAAAGAAAGAAATAATGTCTACATCTAATATCAATAATTATTGCAATTAGAACCGTTGCTTTTCAATGTTAGATTATATTCCATCATTTGGTACATGCTAATGTACCACCTTGGGTACATATTTAGATTAGGAGTGTATCCTAGATTAGAGTGTGAGTAAATATTTTATGTAATGTAATAATATGCAAGAAATGCACAAGTGTCATGTAGTTAAGTGTGCAAGTGTGTTGAGTGTAGATGTGCATAAGTGTCCATTATGTAAGAGTGCACATGTGTCCTTAGAGTAGGAAAGTGAAGAGTCTTAAGAATACTGCATGTCAAGAGTAATACATATGGAGAGTCACATTCCATTATATATGTGTCTATGTGTGTGAGAGAGATATACCATGTATACTAAAAGTGTGTGGAAGTATGGTGTATTTGAAATATTTATTCTATATCAAGATACTATTTTCGTGAGCATTTTTTAATGGATATTTTATGAGTTGTTCCAGAAGTTATTTATGAGTTTTATATTATTAAAATATTTCCATTATCATATATTTTATATTGCAACTTTATTTTATATCTTATGGTTATTTACTTTAAGTAATAAGCATAAAAAGCTAACAGTGGTATCAAAGTCACAAGGGAGATTTATTTTATAGAATTTAAGAGTTGCATTTTGGCTAGAGCCCTTCCACAACATTATATAAAATATTGTGCATACTAGAACTCATAATAGATTTCTTACCACTAGATTAAATAACAACTAGTGAAGTTTATTGATTTCAAAATTTTGGATATTTGGATGTATTTGATTATTTTTGTCTAAGATTGTATTGTAGAAAATTAGTTCTTAGAAGTTGAGAATCTTCCTACAATATATAGAGAAAAATTCTACCTTTGATTGCTTGAAATTCTATGTGCTTCCCTTGCAAAGGAATTGTTTTTGGAGTTGTAGCAAATGAATAGACATTGAATATTGAGGAGGTCCAAGAAAGAGGCCCCATTGGAGACTAAATAATTGAAGATAGAAGAATTTTAAGATTGAATATTGAGGAGGCACAATAAAGAGGTCCCCATAGAATATTGAATATTTAAGATTAAGGAGGCCCAAGAAAGATACCCATAGAATATTGAAGACTAAAGATTAAGGAGAGAGAAAGAGTCCAGAGAAGCCCTATTGAAGATTGAGAAAGAGAAGACCCAAGAGAAAAGTTCCTCATTATAGATATGAGAAAGACAATTGAGGAGGCCTAAGAAAAAGGTTCGTTGAAATTTTGAAGAAGTAAGAAGGAGAATAGAGAAACCATAGTGAGAATTTTAAGAAGTGTGCATTGGAGAATATTTGAAGAAAGTTCAAGGTAGAATATTGCATGAAGAAGAAACTCTTGAAAATAGATAATCACATCAAAATTGGTACAATCGTTTTCATCTAACAACAAGATTAAAAGGATTTGTGAAACTGATTCAAGAAGAAGGATTTTGGAAAGAATTTTATCAAATTTGAGAAAGTATTTTAAAAGACTTCATGACATTCAAATTCTTGAAGAAAATATGAGCAAGGAGGCTAAATTTGAAGATAGAATTGAGTTGGAGATAAGGAGGAGAAAGAAGAAATAAGAGGCCACCATATTGATAGTTTTTTGAGACAACCATTAATGTTTTTGAAGACTGATTTTTGAATGAAAATATTGTATAATTTTGGGGTAGAATTTGAAGAGTTTCATGATAGCAATTTAGAGGAGGAGAAATAATATTTTTGGAGCATCATTTAAAGATTTATTGACTGCATATTTGGGCAGCATTACAAGGAGATATAATAGCTGCAAATTGGAAGTGTTTTGGGCATATTTGAAAGTATTTTTGGACATAAAAGTGGAGTAATTGGAAGCATTTGGATCTGCACAATATAGAGTTTATGGGCAGAAAAAAGGCAATAAATTAGAGTTAGAGGCAGAGTATTGGACTGCCTTTAGTGCTACAAATTTCAGAGAATTTGTGCAGCAAGTTGAAGGAGATAGAGTTGTATTTTGGACAACATTTGAATAATAATTTGAGCTACGAATTTCAAAATATTTGAGCAACATTTTATGAAGAAAAAAGAAAGCTACAAAAGAGACCAAAAAGGTTTGAAAAGTTGGTGATTTAAAGTGTATTTCACTTATGTGAAATAGTGCATTTATTTCATGTTTTTTGGCACCATATTCTAGAGTTTAAATCAGAAAAATAAACTCTAAGTTTAATGTAACCAAGTTGATGATGGAGTCATATCGGTCATTCTTGAATATGCATTAGAAAACAACCAAAAAAGAAGTTAAATTTTTCATAAGAAAGGAGTCAAAATTTTTTATAAAGCATAAGGAGAAGACTTGAAAAAGGAATAAGGTTGTAGTTTGTTAGCCAAGGAATAAAAACAAAGGAAAACATTTTTACTATAGTTTCACTATATTTGGTAAGTGTTTCTATTTGGAGAATGAGTAGAGGAAATTTGGTGCAAAGAACAAAGCGCTATGGAAGAATTATTGTTCTAAAAAGAAAGGTATTTAGTGTCATGTTCCATGACCTACAAGGAGAAAAGGGTAGCATTATAAATTCTTATGTACCAATACAAGGAAAATAGAGCTATTATAGAGAATATAATGCCATTGAATGCACCATAGTAGGATAGTGCATATTCAAATAGCATAGTGTAGTTGGATAGAGAGAACATGAAAGCACGAGGATACGAAAGCAAAAAGGAAAGCGAATATGCAAAATGTAAACAAAGAAACCGAACTTAGCGCTAAATCCTAGAAACTTGAAAGCGCATGAAAAGAGGGACAAGCATGAGCGAATCGAAATGAAACAAGTGTGAATAAAGAAGGCAGCCATTTTATTGATATGTTTTAAACTCGGTTACAATGCGCATCCTCCCCTTCCAAGGGCTAGGAGCGTTTAAGCATGCGTTACTCGTTACATCCATGGGTGTCTTTCCTTCTTTCGCGTGCCCACATGTAAAATGGGCGGACCAAACGTCGCTGTCGCTTGCATTGATGAGTCTGGACTCCTCATTGCTCCTCCGATGTCCAAACCCTACGTTCAAAAGAACAAGAAATGATCATTAGCACCTACGGATGAAACAAAGCATGCAATCCCCAAGCCTACGATAAGTGAATGAGAAAAATGAATTAAACTATGACTAAAACAAGTCCAAATGCTATGAAAATTTGATAGAGGCATCAAGACATCACCAGGAAGGCTCTGTAAAAAGAATAGTCCAAAAATTCCTCACCGATTTGAATTTGCTCTGGGGTGGGACGAATTCACCTCTAACAAAACGCCAAAAGGTACTGTCCCAATGTCCTACCTCGAAAGCTCCAAAAGACCTAAAAACTTGGGGTTAGCTAATTGGGGGCATTTTGGGAAGACCCATATGGTCATATTTTCCCAATTTAGCCTCCATCAATGGGAATTTGATGATGCTACATGTAGGTTAGTAAAAGTAAGCAAAGATAGAAATATGGTCAAAATTGTTTAAAACAAGACGAAATTCAAATGGCAACCTATCTAAACATCATAGAATTGAATGCAAAAGCAAAAGAAAACAAGTCTACCACAAAATTCCCATCGCTCCGAGAGGGGGCGATTAGGATTGTGGCAGTGCGGGAGGGGTCACCCATGGGGCAGGCCGCCCACCGTTTGAGGCTTGATTTCGGCACCGATCCACTTGGGATGGGTCCAAAACCTCTTGTGTGGTATTGTCGGCAAATTTGGTGGGATATCGTGGCCAAATATCAGGTTTTAGGATCGATATTCGTCCTCCCAATAGTCACCCAATGACCTCCCTTCTAAAGGAGATCAAGGATGTGAAAGGCACAAATATAAAAGGTGTGAGGTATGTAAATAAAATGACAGCACTTCGTTGCTCTAAAATGCTCCTTCTCTTCATATTTTGGGGTGAGGAAACTCACCAATTTATAGACCTGGAGGTCTCTTGAAATGGGCATGCAGAGGTGCCACTTGGCAATCATGCCTTCCTAGGGGGAAGGAGATTCCTCCTTGAATTGGGACTTCATGACTGACCTTGCAGATGCCTCTAACACTCGAAAACGCTCACCCATACTCCCATGCGATGAAGGAAGCATTGGGTGGCGGATCTGAGCTGCCATTTGTCAAGATTTGACTTTTTGCCCGTCAAACTTGCAATTCGCCCCACCCTGGAGCGAATTCATAATTCGTCCCTGGGTGGGGCGAATCCCAGTTTGAATTCGTTCCAGGGTGGAACGGATAGTGAGCAAAGTTCCTAAAGGTGCCAAATTGATCTCTGACCTTCCAAAACTGTTGTGAGAGTGGTTAGGACCACTGTTTGACCTCTGGGGGCTGCCCTTGGGGCTGTGTGTGTCAAAGCGATCAGTGTTTGTAGTCACATAATCAGATTGGTGCTATTTTGGTGTCTATAGATGCCCCTTTTTGGGATGCACTATGCATGGCGCAGCGTTGAGCAAAAATAGATAACCAAAGCACTAATGATTAGGGTTTCTCAATAACCTAACCAACTTTTGATGCCCCGAGTATGGAAAGGGCATGCATTCTTGAATCCTTGCTTCTGACGAGTGAAGGAACTCAATTCAAGTGTTAACCTTTTTTGGTGAGGTGTTACTTGATCTTGGACATTGATTAGTCATGAATAGGCAAAGGGCGCAACCTTTTGTCTATGAGAACCTTGAGTTCATGATTCACGAAATGCCAATCAGGTTGTGATTATTGCTTGTTTACTACCCCAAGCAGGAGCATAATTGTCTTTGTCAATGATTCTTTGAATGCATGCCATTTTCCTTAATTGGGTGTGTATTTGTTGATTGGTGACTAAGTGTGACTACCCCCTCAAGCGATGAATCGATGAGGGAATGACCTTCATGAGAAAAGCAACGAGTCGCTTGACCCAAGATGACTTGTGTGAGGGTGCCCTTATATGTTTTAGCATTAATCGTGTGCAATTTTTTGACATTTAGACCTATTTTTGTTGGGTGTTAACCCTTTTTACGACGCATTTTGGAGCTAAAATTGGCAAAAATCCATCCTCCCGTGGAGCGGTCCGGCTATGGTAGCCTTCTTAGGGGGTAGGATAGTGACAATTTGCAACCCCAATGTCTGTTTTGGATGCCAAGAATTTCAGGCATGAATGCGCCTTCGTTCGGAAATGTTATTACTATATTTTGGGTGGGTTTTTGACCCTTTTGCTGACGTCGTTTGGGGATGAAATTATTGAAAATCCGTCTTCCCGTGGAGTAGTCCAGCTATGGTAGCCTTCTTGGGGAATAGGATAGTGAGGATTTGTGACCTCGACATATTTTTTGCATGCCCGGAATGTCAAGTGCCAAAGCACTCTCATCGGGCAAGTTTATTAGATGTTTTGGTGCATTTTTGTTTAATTTTTGTTGTTTTTTGAAATTTTTGCCCTGAATTCATTTTGGGGTGGGACGAATTCCATTTTAGTATTCATCCCAGGGTGGGATGAGCACTAAACAAAGCACTCATACCAGGGGGGAAAAATATAAGCTTAAAATGCCTATTTAAAGGCCAAAACTAGGGTTTGGGCTCATTTGTGGTCAAATTTTCTTGCGATCTGGAGCACTGGGGAGGAGGAGGTTAATTTTGTGAAGCGAAGCACTACCAAATTTCTCCCGACATCATGAGTGCACAAACTAGATCGATCGATAGAGCCGAAGCGAGACCAGTAAGTGCTCCTTAGCGTTATTGCTTTTGTTTGTTGTGTGTTTTTAAAACTGCAAGTTATTTGTTTGTTTTTCTTTGTTTATGTTGCTTTTCAAAATTAAAATTGAAACCCTAAAACTGAGCTGAACACAAACCAAGATTTAGCTTAAAACTGAACGAAAAACATAGTTAAAACCTAGGTACAAATTTTTTATTTTTCTTTTAACTAAAACCCTAGGACAAACAAAACGTAAAACCCTAGTTTTTTAGGTTGAGCTTGTCAGTTTTAAAACGTAGGTGAAGACCCTAGGTTAAAAAAACTATTATTTTAATTTTGTTTTGTTTGTACAGACTTTTTAAACTTAGACTACAGAAATCCCAAGACTGACAACTGTATAAACCCTAGGACTGACAAATTAATTTTTTTCTTTTTGTTGTTTTGTAATTGTTTTTGTTGTTAATTAATCAGTTAGAGTTTAAACCCTAGGGCTGACAAATTATTTTTTTTTTTTTTGTTTTTGAATTATCTTTTGGAAAAAAAACCCTGAGGAAAAAAATCTATTTTTAAGTTTTTTGTTTTGTTTTTGGCTGTATAGTTTTAATGCAGTCCTGTATATACATGTTAGGGTTGTACAATTTATCATTGTTTTTAATGTTTTTGTGTTGTTTTATTTTCTAGGTTGTTAAGATCCGGTATCGTGTACCGACTGCTTTTGCTGAGGCATAGGGGGCGCTAAATGTGGCTGACTGGGAGTGGCTTGATGCCCTTGGGCTCAAGTAGGTGGCTCGACTGGAGCCTATGGTCGGGCATCGAGCCTACCTGATGACCATGATCAACTTGTGGGATCCTCGGACCAACACCTTCCATCTCCCAACAGGGGAAATGATAGTGACCTTGGAGGATGTCTATCGACTTCTACGTATTTTGATAGATGGACT
This sequence comes from Wollemia nobilis, assembly GCA_028583015.1. NCBI lineage: Eukaryota > Viridiplantae > Streptophyta > Pinopsida > Araucariales > Araucariaceae > Wollemia > Wollemia nobilis. The sequence continues at coordinate 877,219 of JAQPPZ010002643.1, forward strand.
TCCGATTAGAACGTCACCGCATGATCAGTGAATAGCTGTACTAATATGATGCTTCGGGCATGGGGAGGAGCTGGGTGTGGAGAGCCTAGTGGAGAGGGTAGAGGGCGACTGCCAGATTGGTAGGATTTTGGTCCGATGGTGGCTGGAGAGGGGGGTGTTGGGAGTGAGGTACGCATTACTCATGGGCCTCATTTCCAACATGCTGCTACCTGACTCATCAGGTGCGAGGTTCCCATGGAACCTGCTGGATGTGGTCTGGCGACTAGTAGAGTGCCCAATAGAGGCATCGCTGATCATGAGGTGGGGGAAGACATTGCTAGCATAGCTCTATGGTGAGTTGTACGAGGTCCACTACCGGAGGCGAAAGGGGATTAGCTACAACTATCTGTTGCAGAGCTGGGCTTGGCAACACATAGTGGTGGAGAGGCCATCCGGGTTACCATGGATGACTCGAACGGAGATGGAGGATAAGGATATAGGATATGTGGCTCTGTGGCGGTGGTCTAAGGAGCAGGGACAAAGTCGGCAATGGGTGGGTGCTATAGGGCACTATGTCAATACCCTCACTTGGTTGACTCTAGGGGAGGTGTTCTGGCACCCTTATCGGGACTATCCAGCCTAGTCGGAGGCTAGAGAGTGGCTCCGATAGGTACACAAGGAGTGGTGGCTGATTGGGTGGCATGGTACCGAGCATGAGTTCTTCCATTATAGCCGGGTGACGTGATAGTTTGGGGTGCACCAGGGGTTTCCTAGTGAGCCCTTGGTCTATCGGCGCTAGGGGGATGAGAGGACTCTGGATCGACCGATCATCTCACCACTAGGCAAGGATTCAAACATAGTGATCGACATCCCAGATGTGGATGACATCGGGACTACCACAGAGTATGACCAGTGGTGGGTACTACAGCGATGGCGGGGAGAGGGGCCATTGGGAGGTGCGGAGGTGGCAATAGCGGGTGGGGAGGGTGCCGAGGCACCAAGAGATGATTGGGGAGCTCCTCGAGAGGATGTAGACATGGTGGAGGTGGAGGATGAGATGAGGATGTGGATTTTGGGGTTTCGATCAGCCAGAGAGGTAGGACGTCATGGAGTAGTGGGAGCCAGAGCAGGTTGCTATTCCAAATATGCCTATGCCTCAAGCGGATGTGGAGGACACGGAGCCTAGGCTATGCACTGAGATTTCATGGTTGGAGGGGTTGCTATAGAGGCACGATGAGGAGTTGGGGGATGCACTGTAGGAGAGGGATCTCCTGCGCATGTAGCTGGCGGAGCGAGAGCATGCATTGGTAGCCTACCACCGATAGGATGGGGGTATTGATGTTGCACAAGAGAGGGATCTCCTACGGACACAGCTGACAAAGAGGGATAGGGCTTTGGCATGGTGCAAGGAGAACTTGGTGACGTATCGCTAGCGGGAGATGGACTCGGTGCGGTAGCGGTTGGAGCTGGAGGTAGAGATTAGCCACCTTGGTGGGTGGGTCCCTACGTTCAGTGGAGGCGGATCATTGTGCCGCTCGAGAGGGAGTGAGACTGAGTAGTTAGCATCCTCTCGATGTAGGTGACTGGATGAGGGGGGTGAATAGGTGTGATGTGAGGGCTAGCAGCAGCCACCTTGAGGGGTCTCACGGGACCCACACCATGGGGGGTAGTTCCCATCGCATCGATCCTACATGATCATGGTGGCCGACGCCCTAGGATTGGGGGGTTTTGGATTTTGTTGCGAGGTCACAGGACTAGTTTATTGTAGCCTACGGGCATTTTTTATGATATATATAGATGACTTGATTTTGCTTATGCGAGTGTTGATTTGATTTTATGCATGATGAGTGATGAGTATGGATGTATGCATGTTAATTTATTTTTATGGATGAATATGTTATGATGAATGCAAAATGTTTTTGATTAATATGTGATATGCAAAATGGAATGAATGAATGGAATTTGTGTTGTTTGGCGAGGGCACCATAGACTGTTTAGACCTTTGTGATTTTTCTTTTTGGTGATTGTTGATGGTAATGCGGGGATGAAGGATAGCACAGTTGGTTTAGAAATGTAGCTAAGGTTTTCTGAGACTCGGAATATTTTAACTCACTAGCCATGACTGTACTTTATCTTCCAAGACTTTTGGACAAGGTATGAATCGAAATTGTCTTTGACCAAGTTATTTCACATCCCTGTGTGTGCAATTTAGTTCATTTATGTGGTATTTTTCAGGATACCGCCAGTGCTAGATAGGTTGTCAACCAAACCTATACTAAGGATCACATAATTAGCTTCACTAACTCCTTTGTTGTATTTAGTTAGATTAATCTATGGTGCTATCTAGGATACCATAAGCTAGCTCATCCACATGCAAACATTGATCTATACATGAGGTTTACCACCAGTGATCGATAGGCTATCCACCAAACCGGTACTGAGGTTTGCCTCATGACCTATCAAAATGCTGAGAGTTCTAGGGATTCAAGTTTGACTCCCTTCTTTTCTTCAATTGTATTGGGATACTTGCTCTTTTGTAGTGATAAAAATCACTATTTATTATTATTATTTTTTTAATTTTTCTTTTGAGCAAGGGATTTGAATTTCGAGTGATGAGAATCACTATTGTATGTGCCTTTTGATGTATGCACTTTGGTGGTGATGTCAAATTTTGTGGAGTTTTGAATTTTTGCAAAATTTTATGATGTTTGCAACTTTTGAGAACTTGGGAGTCTTGGGGAATTGGATAGGGAAGATGCTTGTCATTTTGCCAACTCTCAGCATTCTTGGGGTCATTCGCATAGGGGGATGAGTAAGATAACCGTTTTGCTTATGGTGACTTGGATTGTTGTGCATGTTTCATCTTTCATTCACACAACTTGGGAATTTTTATGTGTTTTAATTTGTGTTGGGATGCTACGTAACAAGGTGTGATCCAAGTAGAACTCTACCTTTGTAAAATCTGTCTGACTTGGTACATTATATGGCTAGAAAGCAAAATGATGACTAAAGGATGAAAACCCTTGATACATTAGAAGACCACTGACTCTGGTATGGTAAAAAGAAGTGAATGGTGTCTATGTGTGATGGACTGCTTATAAATGGGGAAATGTGGAACAAGATGGATTGGCGGAGTGATTACAGTCTATGGTGCCTTTGACCTGTATGACCACAAATGTGCAATGTATGGATGTGATGCTTAATGCAGCTACATATTTTTGTCTTTTTGATGGATTGATTTTATTTTTTGTGAATATGGAGATGAGATGTAAAAAGAGCTCTTTATTGTTGTAATGAGTTGGAGTATGCCTAGAAATGAGATGCAAATTTTTGTTATTTTTGATGATTTTACTATTTTTGAATTTTCTTATTTTTGACCAATGACGGATTGACCAAGCGATTGTGGGAATCCTTGGAGCATTTTGGGATTGACCAAGCGATTGTAGGAATCCTTGGGGCATTTTGGGATTGACCAAGCGATTGTAGGAATCCTTGGAGCATTTTGGGATTGACCAAGTGATTGTAGGAATCCTTGGAGCATTTTGGGATTGACCAAGCGATTGTAGGAATCCTTGGAGCATTTTGGGATTGACCAAGCGATTGTAGGAATCCTTGGAGCATTTTGGGATTGACCAAGCGATTGTAGGAATCCTTGGAGCATTTTGTGATTGACCAAGTGATGGTAGGAATCCTTGGAGCATTTTGGGATTGACCAAGCGATTATAGGAATCCTTGGAGCATTTTGGGATTGACAAAGCGATGGTAGGAATCCTTGGAGCATTTTGGGATTGACCAAGTGATTGTAGGAATCCTTGGAGCATTTTGGGGTTGACCAAGCGATTGTAGGAATCCTTGGAGCATTTTGGGATTGACCAAGCGATTGTAGGAATCCTTGGAGCATTTTGGGATAGACCAAGTGATTGTAGGAATCCTGGGAGCATTTTGGGATAGACCAAGTGATTGTAGGAATCCTTGGAGCATTTTGGGATTGACCAAGCGATTGTAGGAATCCTTGGAGCATTTTGGGGTTGACCAAGCGATTGTAGGAATCCTTGGAGTATTTTGGGATTGACCAAGCGATTGTAGGAATCCTTGGAGCATTTTGGGATTGACCAAGCGATGGTAGGAATCCTTGGGGCATTTTGGGATTGACCAAGCGATGGTAGGAATCCTTGGAGAATTTTGGGATTGACCAAACAATTGTAGGAATCCTTGTTTCATTTTGGGATTGACCAAGCGATGGTAGGAATCCTTGGAGCATTTTGGGATTGACCAAGTGATTGTAGGAATCCTTGGGGCATTTTGGGATTGACCAAGCGATTGTAGGAATCCTTGGGGTATTTTGGGATATGGCTGCTCTTAGATATGGAACGGTCACAAATGACTGATGTTCAAGGGTTCTAGTTCCTTGATTCCATCAAGAGAGGATAGTCGGTATGTCTCGGGTCCTATTTTGCTATCAATTACATATGGACCTAACCAATTTGCCATGAACTTGTCCCTTAGATGGGATGGAAAACTAGAGTTCTATTGGTTTTCCTTCAAGACCAGATCACCAACCCAAAATTCCCTCAGGTGGACTTTCATGTTGTATGCTTTCTTAAGTTGCTCTTGATAGATACATAAATGCTCGAGAGCATTAACGCGTCATTCATCAAGTAATGTAAGTTGTTCTAACCGGGCCTGCCACATAGTGTCATCATCGTTGAAATCTTGCATTGATATGCACAGGGAAGGAATTTCCAACTCGAGAGGAATGACTACCTCAGAGCCATACATGAGCAAAAACGGAGTGGCCCTAGTGGGCGTTCGAATGCTAGTGCGATAAGCCCACAGGGCAAGTGGGATTTGGATGTGCCAATCCTTATGACTGTCTACGATGGTCTTTTTAAGGATGGCAACTAGTATTTTGTTTGATGCCTCTGCTTGCCCATTTGCCTATGGATAATAGGGTGTCGAAAAACTATGCTGAATTTTGTACTTTGTGGTCAAAGCACGCACGTCTTTGTTCTTGAATGACGTCCCATTATCCAAGATTATTTTGGATGGAATACCAAAATGATATATGATGTTATGCAAAATGAACTCCATAATGCGGGGTCCTATCGTAGAGGTAAGCAAAACTGCCTCCACCCACTTGGTGAAATACTCTATGGCCATTATGATAAACATGTGATGACCTAATGATGCAGGGGAGATCTTTTCAATTAGATCTAAGCCCCACTATAAAAATGGCCAAGGCGACTGGATCGGCTACAAGGCCTGGGAAGGTACATGTGTCAAATTAGCATGGTGTTGACACTTCACACACTTCTTTACATATGCGCAACAATCTCACTCTAAAGATGGCCAATAATAGCCCATAAGAAGAATGCACTTTGCGATGGCCATACCACTGAAGTGGCCACCACATGTACCATCATGCGCTTGGGCGATCACCCAAGTGGACTCTTGCTGGTCCAAGCAAAGAAGGAGGATTCCTTCATAGCTACGACCGTACAAAATGTCTCCTATCAAGACATACTTAGCCGCTTTCTGCTTGAATGCTCATCTTGCAGCATGCGTCAGTCCAAGAGGGAGATTACCTAACTTGAGGTGGTCCCTTATGGGTGAATACCAATCCTGCTGATCGGAAGCCTCGACGGTATAAACAGCAAATCTCTCTTGAAGTTCATCCCTAGCAAATTTTGAGTGGGACATAACTTGTAAGAATAGCATGGTGTTGCTATTAATGGGAGTAGGGGAGAACAAGGACCCCGAGTTGGCATGTTTCAGACGATCATGGATTCGAGAGAACTTATTCGAGGATGGTTCAATCTAGATCATGTGGATTCCTGGTGTGAATTTATAACTTGCATGCTCCATCACGAATTGTGATAGTGTTTTGAATTGAATGGTTGTTATATCACCAGAAAGGTCTTGCGGGATTAGTGACCCCAAGGAGGCCATAGTGTCCGCAAAATGATTCGATGACCGAGGGAGTGCCTCAATGTCGTACCACTCAAGCTTCGTCAGGAATTTGTCCACAAGGGATTTTTAGGCCTATAGAACTGGGCATTTACATTGGAATACCCCTTTGACTTGGTTGACAATTAACAACGAATCACCAAATATGTTCAGTCATTTGATGTTCATGGTGATTGTTATCTGAAGACCTATGAGCAAGGCTTCATACTCTAAATTATTGTTGGTGCACGAGAAGTCTAATTTAAAGGATAGGGGCACTGGAGCCCCTTGTGATGTGAAGAATACAATTCTCTTGCCACCACCTTGCTCACATTTAGAACCATCAAAAAATAGGGTTATGTCGGCATGTGACTCAGGATCATAAGAATCTGGTGATTCTGAGACATGGAAGACCCCCTCATCGGGTAGTTCTATGACTAGAGGCTGATCATCTTTGAGAGGAGCCTCTACTAGTTGATCGGCTATGACATGTCCTTTTATGGATTTCTATCCAATAAAATCTATGTCAAATTCCGTCAACAACATGATCCATTTTGCCGTGTGACTACTATGATAAGTACGACTCATCATGTATCGCAATGGATTCTCCTTAGACACAACATACGTAGTGTTGCTCAGCATGTAGTGGCATAGCTTTTTGGTAGAAAACACCACTGCCAAGCAGATTTTCTCGACGTATGCATAGTTAAGTTCATAACTGACCAAGGTGTGGCTAAGATAATAAGTAGCCTGTTCTTTGTGAAGTTCATTCTTCTAGGTGAGCATGGCACCCAATGCCACCTCAGTAGATGAGATGTATAAGTAGAATGACACACCTGGTCTAGGTGGTTCCAATACTGGCAATGAAGCCAAGTATCATTTGATGTCATCAAATGCTGATTGGAACTCGTCATCCTAGTGAAATGCTACCCCCTTGTGCAATAATTTGTTCATGGGTCGGCACTTGTCAGATAGCTATGCTATGAAGCGCTTAATTGATGTGACCTTTCCCTGTAGACTTCTGATCTGCTTAATGGTAGTTGGGGGCACAATTTCAAGGATTGCCTTGACTTTGTTTGGGTCCACCTCGATTCCTCGCTTTGAGACTATGAAACCCAAGAGTTTTACATATGTGATGCCAAAGACACACTTCTTGGGATTTAGTCTGAATTTATGCTCCATGAGGTGATCGAGGATCTTGCTTAAGTCATCGAGATGATCTAGGCACAAAAGATATTTGGCCAACAAATCATCCATGTAATATTCCAAAGTTTTATGCATGTAATCATGGAATATGTACATCATGGCACGTTGGTAGGTGGTGCCAGCATTTTTAAGGCCAAAAGGCATAACCTTATAACAAAATGTCCCCCAAGGCATTGTGAACACTATTTTTAGTTGGTCCTCGGGATTGATATGAATTTGATTGTATCCTGAGAAACCATCCATGAGGGATAGCATTTCATGACCTGTTGTAGCATCTACCAATGCGTCGATTCTTGGCAAGGGGAAATCATCCTTAGGACTCATTTTGTTTAGATCTAAAAAATCAGTGCATATGTGAATCCTCCCGTCAAGATTTTTCATGGGCACCATGTTGGACAACCATGGCGGATAATCCACATAGATGACAAAATGTGCATCCAATAGCTTTTGCAATTCGTCTTTGACCATTAAGGCCACTGTTGGGTGCATCTTACGTAGTTTTTGCTTAACTGGCTTGACTATCGGATCAAGCATTAGATTATGCGTGACTAGCTATGGATCTAGCCCTAGCATGTCTCTGTATGACCATGCAAAAACCTCCTTCTTATCTTTGAGAAGGGCAATGTAGTCGGCTTGCTCTTCAGGGGATAAGCTTACCCCCAACTTGATAATCTGTGGATTCATTGGATCCAAGCCGATGTCTACGTTAGTCATCTCCTTGATCGACATGTGGGATCCGTCCTCCAACTGATGTGGAGTTGGGATCAAGTGGATATCATTTGCTAAGTTTAAATCTGCGTTGGGAACCTCGGGTTCCTCTTCAACATGAAAGATATCCTGAGTTGTCCCTGGGGTAAAATGGAGCATTTTATCAAATGGCCAGTACTTTGATGGGGATGGAGGTGAATTGATGTGATCCCAATCAATGGTATCTATGTCTAGATGCAAGGACCATGCTGGATCGACTGGATTATGGATGGGTGCGGTTAAGTCAATGGAGATCAAGTTGATGAAATGATTTTGGTCTCCATTACAACGTGTGTGATGAATCAAACACTCTGGATGTTCTCTATGCTCTTGATCTGGCTCTAGAGGTACTGGCATGAATGGATCATCCCTATGTGCTAATAGGAGGATAGGGTCTACCCTTGGCATTGATATCACCCTAGAGTCTCGGAGTGGAAGGTGCTCTTCGTAAACTTGGAGCGGCGGATCCAACACTTGATCCCACCCCACTGGGTCTACGTACCACTTGTGCCCTAGCACTATGCCCATCTGTTCAAATATGTCGTTAATCTCCAAGGGGTATGGTTGCGGCCTCTATCACATGTGATTAAGATATGTCATTTCTGTCTCATCTTCGTAATCACTATCGGAGATCCAAAAGCCCTCGTTGGCTTCGATAACTGTTTGAGGCATTATAGGCTCATCCTACTCAAGAAAATTAATCTGGCCCCATTGTGGTTGTTCCAATCTCTATGGGGGGACCTGATTCTCTTGACGTAGCACTGGCTCACTTGGAGCTACTAGGGGGAACATGGTCAAGAGGCTCTCTTGATAGTCATTCATGGGAATCACTTGTGAGTGATCACTATCAGATTCAAAGGGATCATATGATGTTGGTTCATATTTTGATTCATCCTCCAAAGATCCCTCTTGACACTATTTATACCTTCCTTGAAAGTGAGTCCCCAAACTTTCTCCTCTCTCTAGAAAAGGAGAAGGGTTATTGAGGTTAACAAGGGTGGTTGTTGACCATGGGAGGTAATCTCCCAATGTATACGTTGTGTTTGGGTTGGCATAAGGATTTGATGCCAATCCACCCTTGTTGCCTATCCCTAGGCCTTGCATGTTTTCCACCAAGATGTCCAAGGGTAGGGGGTGGTTGAACCCTACTCCCGACTTGTCATAAGGAATTTGGTATCTTGGCTGGAAAAGGACATGCATTCCTTGCTCATACCTGCCTAGCCCGTATCCATGCCAATTGCATTGGCCCAAATATCTTAGAGCAAAGTTCGAGTTAGACAGATAGTTGACATCTTCTGCAAAAGGCTCTTCATCTTCATCCTCTTGCATGCATGGCTCAGTACCATGATCAAGGCCCCTATACACAAAATTTATCTGGTTTTATGGGTAGCCTAAAGGAACAATTGTACCGATGGGGAGGTGAGGTCTCCCCATGTCTTGCATGGACTCTAGCATGTTTGTTGCTACAACATTCTGCACTAGATACTCCCCCAGGCCCGTATTGGCCATTTCAACAGTAATTGTTGGCGATTGAGAGGGAGGGAATAGAAGCTCTGCCTGAGTCCACTCCATGTTGGGTGAACTAGGAGCCTCAAATTCCATTGTGTTGGGCATCTCTTCGGTAGATATGGTTGATACCATTGGCAGCGCCTATTCTAGGGGTTGAGACTCTTCCAGGGTTTTCTTCCCTTTGTCCTTCTGTTTAGCCATGATAGGTGGCGTGGTGGTGAAGGACCTGACGATGAAGATGCACCTGGGTGGGGTTTCGATGGATTTATCACCAGTGGTGCTTATGGCATCGAACCCTGTCTATATGGATTTAACTAAAAATCCAAGTGCATCAATGGGAGGGTCGATTGCGGCATCAGATGCACCGCATTGCAATATTTGAAGGGTTCTATGTCCACCGGGACTACATGTACTTCCCCTTCAAATATATACTTCAAACACTGATGAGCTATCGAAGGGACACACTTCATGTCCTTGATCCATGGCCATCCTAGCAAGATGTTATAAGCCATCTCGCCTTCGAAAATATGGCACAATGTAGGTATCGTCTTTTGTCCTACTTGAATGGGTAAGACAATTGTGCCCACTGTCGAGCATATCACATCATTGAATGCTCGCAGTGTATAGGTGGAAGCTATGATGTGAGAGGCTGGCAACTTCCGATTTTTCAATGCTGCTATGGTAATGATGTTACTGGACGAGCTAGTGTCTATCAACACCCTCTTATACGGGATATCATTGACCCGCATGATAACGTGTAGGGGTGGATCTGCCATGTCATTAGACACTGATTTAACTTCATCCTCTTGAAAGGTGATGACTAGCTCCGTGCATCATTTGACATGTCCCACAAAATTGTTGAAGGAATTCGCTTTGTGGGGCTGCAACTCAATGGCTTTCAATATCTCCATTAGAGCTTCCCGATGGGGTGTTGATTGTTGTATAAGCTCGTATATGGAGAGCCTAGCCGATGTGGTCCTCAAAATCTACATGAGTTTGGTCCGAATCATGGCTGTGGGTCTAGGCAGAGGTAGTTGCATAGGGTGCTATTGAGGTTGTGACATCTATGGAACCTCTCTTGTGGCTACCTCAGGGGCAACTCCTGGGTATCTCTTGTTCCTAGTCACTATTCTTATCATTCCTACATACCCCTGCATGGGGCAATGCTGTTGCACCTCATTGACTTGAAGGGGTTTTGCTTGTGCCTCATGGGCAGGCAAGTGGTATTTGAAAACTCCCATCTGTTGGTTGTTTGGCGCTACGGGGTTGTCCACTACCAACGTCTTATTATCAATCAGGTCTTGTATCAATCCTTTGAATTTCCAACATGTGTTCAGGTCATGTCCCCTCCGCTTGTGTAACCTACAATACAAGTCTTCCCAGCATCCCTTAGGCTTGGGAGTGTTAGGATCTATGGTTTGAATCTCTAGAAGTTTGATCAAGTTTGCCACTGACAAGCGGTCAAATAGGGAATCTCTAGACTCTGTATAAGGTGTGTACTGTCGCCTAGGGTGACACTGCTGATTTTGCTCTTGTTTCTGGTTTTCTCTTTCATAATTATTAGGAGGCACTGCTTGATAGTTAGCCTTTTGAGGCTGTATTTCTTGTGCAGGCTTAGGGACATTTATAGCAACTTGATTAACCACAGCGAGTTTTTGTTGCGTAGTCCCTGTTTTTGTGTTCTTGTTCCATTATTTCTTCTTAGGTTTGGAAATCTCGCCATCCTGTATCTTGATCTCTTTAATAATTCTGGCTTGCGCCAGAGCTTCCTCTAAGGTGGCATATTGTTTTATCTGCAATAGCACAAAGATCAATCTCAAACAACTTTGTGAGAACATTTGTGTAAGGTCAAACATAGGAGGGAGGTAGGGTAGCTTGGAAAGCAGAGTCCTCCATCGATTCTCGTAGGCCACCATGGTCTCTTCCTCATATTGCCTGAGGCTGGCCAGGTCACTTAGTGATGCCTTCTTCTTGGTGTTGAAGGTGAAGCGTTCGAGGAACACGTCCACTAACAGATCCAAGTTATTGATGTTGTGCTTTGGAAACTGAGTGAACCAATTCGAGGTAGGGCCTACAAATTTGGTTATAAATATCCTTAGCAACAACTCATCATTATCCTGAATGCCAAAACACTGGCTAAGAAATCTTGTCACATTCTCTTGGGCATCCTCTTCACCCTTAAAGATTGCCAACTGAGGCAGCTTAAAGTGTTTGGGGTAAGGGGTGCAGGCACTTACGGATGCACAGGATGACTACGGAGTTGGCGTAACATGGGCTTTTGGGGCCCAGAAGCTTTGGTTTCCATAGACTCCAAATGCTCTAGCAACGCTTTGTATGCATCAAAAGATTTAATCTCTTCCTCTTTAGTTTTCTCTCATTGTGGGTTGTGGGAGACTTGAGGCCTATGGGGGGGTGGCCGGCTAGCAACCCCTCCACCTTGGTAGGGAGTTTCGGCCCGCTCTGCTTCTTGTTCGTACTCATCGTAAACTTCCTGAGGAGTCTCTGGGTAAGACCTATGACCCTGGGTGGGTCCCTATGGAGGGTACCCATCGTTGTTCTGGGGAGTGGCCTCCCTCTCAGGTCTAGGGGGTCTTGAAGGCAAAACTTGATAAGGTCATGGAGACCTATCTCGTACCAAGGAATTATGCCTCTCATATGGTTCCACTCTTTGGGTGCAAGGGGTTGGAACCCTCTCAGCTACGTTGTGAAGTAGATCATCTGTTTGGCTTTAAATGCGCTCCTTGCTAAGGCTGTATAGATGCTCTAGCTTCTACTGATCTTGCTCAAGCCACGTGATCTAGGCTTGGTGGGTAGCATGTCTGGCGACTGCCAGGTCAATTTGCTCTGTCATATTGAGCCTGGGAGGCCTAGATGCCTCTCCTATGCATTAGCCTTGATCGTAATGATCTGAGATCTCAATGGGTCGCTTCCCTATGTCGATGTTGGCGGCATTTATGCAAGGCTCTGGCCTCAATGGGTGACCATGGTACATAGCGGGTGTAGAAGCGCATGGCTTCCACACTGTACATTGCTCTTGAGGAATTTAGTGGTCTTCCTCATGCTCCATTTCATATGTGTGAAAGGGGTGGACGGAGTTAGGTCACCCTACTTGAAGAGCCATGCACTCTAGGGTTTGTCTATTGGTTCTAATAGTGATGGGGGGCAAAGGAGGGATGCCATATTCATGTGGCCTCTCCTCATGGACACTATGCCGCTCTAGCACTTCATCACGTAGTGGCCACTCATATCAAGCATCTAAGGGATTTTTCTTGTCTATGTTAAGTGCCACATGTAAGGATTCTTCCTGAAATGGGCTGTGATGAACGGGCATGTCCCCCAAAGCGATGTCCCTATAATTCCACCTTGACATGGAATGATGCAGACTCTCTTGTGGGTCAGGCCTCCAAGGTGGTATGACCAATTCCTTAGGGCTGTAGCAGAGGCAACTAGTGCCCCCTTGTACACTTTTCATAGCTTCTTCCCTTGATTGGGCTTGGCTACGGGTGTACACCATGGTGTTGCTTTACTACAAGCTAAATGGATTTTTATCTCTTTTATGATTTTTTATGCTACACTTAAACATAAAAGAGCACACACACACAAACAGTGATTATCTCGTTTAAATATTGAGAGTGTGTCCTAAACCTGGTTTAGTGTGTTTTGTTGTTGTTTTTGAAGGTTTTTGTGAAGAATGTTTAAATGCAAAATGAGGGCTCTTATGACTCCCAAAATTGGTCGGCCCTTCGATATACCATTGCCAGGCTGATATACCAACCTCTATATACCCGCCCTTACGTGAGGGAAACTATAGGTATGTGAGAGCAGATGGTACGTGGAACATAGGCGGTACGAAAGGGGAATCACCCTGTTTATGACACATACCATAGAAGACTTATCCTCGTGTACTGGGAATCACCCCAGCTACACTCGGTCAGATTTCATCAGGATTTACGTCTAGCAACAATAGCGATCGAGGTTTATGAATGTGAAATTCAATCCAAGGTGGTGATGAAATCCACTGTTGGTCTTGATCAAGGGTTGGGGTTTTACGACCAGCTCCTTGGTGTTTGATTTTCCACGTGGTGTGTGGGGTTATTTTTATTTTGCATTAAATAAAGTAAACATGCAGCAAGAATTTTTCTATGCACGTAGAAGGAACCAGAAAAATAGAAAAACTGAAGACAAAAAATGACAAGAAAAGTGCAGAATTCTTACCTCTTCTCTGCCCGAATCTGTCAGTTCTGAGTTTCTACCCAAAACCTTCACATACTGGAATTATTCTTGGGGTGGAATGAATTACAGGACTGTATTCACCCCAGGGTGGGACGAATTCCAATTCGTCCCTGGGTGAGACGAATTACAGGTCTGTATTCGCCCCCTGATGGAACGAACAACAGTCAACGTATGAAAGTGCGGTACCTGCAAGCAAAAACAACCAAACTTGGATTAGATCTCTGATATTAAAAATAGAGGACAAGGTCCCACCATGATAACCACTGAAAGCACGAGGATATAGAAGCAAAAAGGAAAGCGAATATACGAAATGCAAACAAAGAAACCAAACTTAGCGCTAAATCCTAGAAACTTGAAAGCGCATGAAAAGAGGGACAAGCATGAGTGAATCGAAATGAAACAAATGTGAATAAATAATGCAGCCCTTTTATTGATATGTTTCAAACTTGATTACAATGCACATCCTCCCCTTCCAAGGGATAGGAGCGTTTAAGCGTGTTTTACTCGTTACATCCATGGGTGTCTTTCCTTCTTCCACGTGCCCACATGTAAAATAGGTGGACCAAACATCGCCGCCCCTTGGTTTGATGAGTATGGACTCCTCTATGCTCCTCTTATGTCCAAACCTTTTGTTAAAAATAACAATAAATGATCAGTAGCACCTGCGGATGAAACAAAGCATGCAATCCCCAAGCCTACGATAAGTGAAATGAGAAAAATGAATAAAAATATGACTAAAACAAGTCCAAATGCTATGAAAATTTTATAGAGGCATAAAGACATCACCAAGAAGGCTTTGCAAAAATAATAGTATGAAAATTATTCATCGATTTGAATTCGCTCCGGGGTGGGACGAATTCACCTATAATAAAATGCCGAAAAGGTACTGTCCCAATGTCCTACCTCAGATGCTCCAAAAGATCTGAAAACTTGGGGTTAGATAATTGTGGGCATTTTAGGAAGACCCAGATGGTCATGTTTTCCCAATTTAGCCTCCATCAATGGGAACTTGATGATGCTACCTGTAGGTTAGTAAAAGCGAGCAAAGATAGAAATATGGTCAAAATTGTTTAAAACGAGATGAAATTCAAATGGCAACCTATCTAAGCATCATAGAATTGAATACAAAAGTGAAAGAAAATAAGTCTACCATGGAATTCCCATCACTCCGAGAGGGGGCGATTAGGATTGTGGCAGTGTGGGAGGGGGCGCCCATGGGGCAGGCCGCCCATTGTTTGAGGCCTGATTTTGGCACCAATCCACTTGGGATGGGTCCAAAACCTCTTATGTGGTATTGTTGGAAAATTTGGTGGGATATTGTGGCAAAATGTTGGGTTTTGGGATCGAGATTTGTCCTCCCAATAGTCACCCAATGACCTCCCTTCTAAAGGGGACCAAGGATGTGAAAGGCGCAAATACAAAATATGTGAGGTATGTAAATAAAATGACAACACTTCGTTGCTCTAAAATGCTCCTTCTCCCTATGTTTTGAGGTGAGGAAACTCACCAATTTATAGACCTAGAGATCTCTTGAACTGGGCATACAGAGGCACCACATGGCAATCATGCCTTCCCATGGGGAAGGAGATTCCTCCTTGAATTGGGACTTCATGACTAACCTTGCAGATGCCTCTAACACTCAAAAATGCTCACCCATACTCCCATGCGATGAAGGAAGCGTTGGGTGGTGGATTTGAGCTACCATTTATCAAGATTTGACTTTTTGCCCGTCAAACCTGCAATTCACCCCACCTTGGAGTGATTTCATAATTCATCCCTAGGTGGGGCAAATCCCAGTTTGAATTTGTTCCAAGGTGGAACGAATATTGAGAAAAGTGCCTAAAGGTGCCAAATTGATCTCTGACCTTCCAAAACTACTGTGAGAGTGGTTAGGACCACTGTTTGACCTCTGGGGGCTGCCCTTGGGGCTGTGTGTGTCAAAGCGATCAGTGTTTGCAGTCACATAATTAGATTGGTGATGTTTTGGTGTCTACAGAACCAAAGTTGGAAAGCCAACAAACAAGAAGATAAAATACCCAAAAATTACAACACATAGGAAACACCAAGTGTCTAAGCATTGGGAAATGCTAACTAACAATAAGTGTACTAAAATAAAAATAAAAAAATAAAGGTCCAATCGGTTGGATAAGAAATAAGCAATGGTAGTACCAAGCATTCGATAAATCTAAGAAAAGGTAGCACAAACTATTGGAGATTGTAACACTTGATTATTTCATGCAAATAAATGTAAGCCAAGGGTAGTAAAATCACCTATGCACGTAATTTTTAAATAGAGGTTCACCAGATTCTGAATCATCATAACAAAAGTAAATTAGTGAAGGATTCGATATAAGCCAAATATTGGAAGTGAAGTGTTTAGTGGAGTATAGTAGTTTGGCATCAAGTGTAACATCTATTTGAAGGATGTAGAAGATATATAAGTGCCCATTGCTAGTGAATAAAGGAGTGCCCATTAGAGGGGAAGATACACATGCTTCAAAGGAATTGAAATACCCAAGCCTTTTGTCAAAGAAGAGTAGAGTGCATCAGTGAGGAGAGATGAAAGCACCCAGGAAAGGATCAACATGCCAAAGAAAAATGAATACATAAAGCTATGGTATGAAAAAATATTTGATTTATCTTTCTAAGGTCTAAGGAGTAATAAGGTTATATATTTTTATTATTCTAAATTTTAGAGGATTAAGATTAGTTCTTTATTATACTAAGAATTAATTGAATTGAAGGAGAGATAAGGAAGCTGAAGTCTTAGTTATTGATTTATAAATTATGGAGTGATAAGTAGACATTTATTTTAATTATTATTAGTTGAATTATTTGAATTTCAAGATATAGAAGTTTGCAAATTATTTAAGTGTGGAGAGACAAGGTAGTCTACATCAAACTTAGAAATATTAAATTTGAAAATATTCTTAATTTATACTTAATTAGGGAGTTACAAGAAATTTAACATAAAAAGGTTTTTCAAACTTACAAATTTAAAAAAAATTGCATCAAATTACTATTAAAAACTAGGGAGATAAAAGGTTGTCAACATAAATTTTTTTGAAAGTTGTGAATTTTAAAGGTTTCTTTAGTCCTTTCATTCAAAATCTAAGGAATTATGGATTATTGGTACATATATTCATGAGCAAGTAGACATATGACTAGAGATAAAAATGGTTCAATTCTTTACAAGAAAAATATGAGAAATCAGTTGCTATAGCAGATAGTAAGACTTATAAAAATGTTCTAGTCAATCTAATTAATGTTTTATATGTTCTTGGATTGACTACCAACATTATTTTAGTTTCTCAACTTATGGATCAAGGTATAACAATAGAATTAAATATTATCAATGATAGAAAACAATGTTATATTACCAAATTAGAAAAATAAAATTGGATCAACTGTGATCTAAATTTATCTACCATATTCATGCATCAATGTTCAAATAAAATCAAGTAGTTTGTAAAATAAATAATGAAGTGTCAAGGAATGGAGACGATGAAGCATAAGTTTCTATACATGAAAATAAAGGGTTATATAATCCTAAAGACAAAGGAAATATTCTTATGCAAGAATTTGATGATTATGAAAGATTTCAAGAGACTTGTAATATTGAAGCCACAAAGACTAGAATATACTAACCATTTATTTGATCTATCATGGCCCTTCCTTGGCAGAATTTTATGTGGATGGATTTCTATTTTGTTATACTATTTTTTTAATGGATAGTTTGGTTATTTTATGTTTGTTATGTAAAATATTTATTTTTGTGGAAAATAATGTAAATTATTGATGAAATGTTTGATCATTCCATATGTTAGCTTATGAGGGATATATGGATTATGAGAAATGATATTTTATTCTAATTTGAGTTTTACGGAGTATTTGAAATTGATTTGGTACCTATTTTTTGAACTCTTGTTAGCTTTTCTTGCATATCTTGACTCAAACTTATTAGACTAAAAGTCTTGCCTTGTGATTGTGATTTCTCAGGATGAGAAGACTTTGAAGCGGAATGAATATCAATAGAATACCTCCTCATGTTATTGATGGGGCAATATTAAAAAAATAAACAATCGTTGTCTATTTCATCGAAAGTATTTATTTTTAGAAGTGTGACTAACTCAAGTTGTGGATTTTTGTTACATCTTCTAGACTAGAAGATTCAGGAGTGAGTTTTGGGTTCCCTCGTTGAAACAATTATACCTTTTATCATTAGTCAAAGTGAAGTGAGGGATTGATGGGAGTAAAGAAAGGATGTGAAGGGTAGACATAGTGGAGGGGATTCTAAGACCGAACGAAAGGAGAAATTAATGTGTTCGATGTTTGGTGGAAGGAAAGAATGAAGACGAAGAAATTTTAGAGATCCTAGAAATTCGGCACCAAGTTTAAATGAAAAGCTAGTTGGTTCTTTGGAGAGACTGTTGGTTTGTATGTGCATTTCATAGGTATATTTCCTTAGTAGCGAAATTATCTTTGAATATGTTATACGGTAATTTTCTATGAGAACTTGGTTGATTGCAAATGGAACACCGTACTGAGAATCATTTGTATAAGACCAAACCTTTAAGGACTGAACTTTCAACTTGTACTAGTTTGGACTGGTGCAAGGCTAGAATAGTTTTGTCAATTTTTTTATAATAATTGGTTGTATATTTTTAATGGTTTGCTTTAATATCACTGTTTTATTACGTATTTTTCTTGAAACCTATTAGAAACCATAGTTTCAACTACAATTTATTTCTAGAGAAGGTAACCTATGTAGCATGCATCCATAAGGATAGTTGGTCAGACTTTGTAAGCTTAGAGAGTGAATATGTGAGATGTGTGTATGGTTTATAGTATACTACAAAGAAATTTCCTTTTCATATCTAAAATTAAAATGTTATGTATATATATGGGTTCTGTGAACTTAGTGCTCCAACGTTAAATTAGAGGGTTGATTTCCATTTTCTAAATTAGGCGGGACCGATAAACTTGTCTGGTTTAATTTTCTTAGGTTGGAATTAAATGAAACCCATACCAGTTGAGTAGGAAGAGACTCGAAGAATCATGTTTAGCATTGTGAAGTTTTAAGTATATTTTAATGGTTGGTCTATCATTTGATACTTATCATTTATCATCTTAGATAATGCTTCAAAACCCGGAGATGCACTGACGCACAAATTTAATAGATTCAGGTATAATTGTGTTGACCACCTTGTAAATTGAGAAAAATATGGCCACCTCATGGATTTATCCACGTGAAAAATAGAAATTATGTAGATAAATATCTTATGCTTGAATGTGTATAAGACCTCATTACTAGGCCACTGCAGACATTATCTTTATTACATTTTTAAAAGGTGTTGTTGTAGGTGTGGAAATTATATACCCTTTTATTATATAAATGGTTGATCTAAAATTGTAGATTAGAACTTTGAAAGTTCCATGAAAGACATCTCTAGATGAATGTATGGGAGTTTTTTACTTTTCAGTATTCTTGTAGTGGTTAATGAATTGTGCATTTTACGGTTTTGTTATTGCCTTTCTCACAAAAAGAGATAGTAGTCGAAAATGGTCCTTAAGGATATGATCTCATTATTTTTATAATATCATGTTTGCTAAGATAGGATATCATCCATGTTTATTGAACCTTTCAAGGGAACACCAAAGTTATGGATGATGAATTCAATACTTGGTTTCAGGAATGTAATTATGCAAAGTGAAGTAAGAGAGTAGTGTAATTATTGTTTGAGATATGAGGTTCTTATGTGATTATTAGAAGCATCTTAGTATACATTTTCTGGATTTGAATTGGACCTATGGATGAAAGGATAAATTCATAGTATAAAAGTAAAGGGAAAACAAAATTTCCCTAGTAGGTGAAAGCCTTTTCAATGTAAATATTAAGCATATTATGAAATTAATTTGAGGAATGATTTCAAGCTAGGTTTTTCCCTTCAAGGTTTCCTAGGATAAATATGTAGTTGTGAATATTTTGTGAGATGTACTTTTATTTGGTGATTTATAAATGCAATATTAATGAATCTATGTTTATTCTAGTTTAGAAAGAATGCTTTAATTTATGGATTTACTTTTCATGAATGTGCTTGCCTTTTTTTTTCAATTAACTATATAGGATATAAGAAGAACATATATATGGTCTAAAATAAAATAAAAGATAAAATAAATATTGTGGGGTGTGGGTAAGAAATATTTGTATTATTATTTAATGAGTAACACCCTAGGTAGATGTTACTGATAAAACTTAGAAGTGAATTAAATGCATAATTGAGGTAATGACTCATACAAGGAATACCTCATGTTTACATAAGCCACTATCAATTTGTAGTGGATAACGAATGGATGAAGAGGGATAACCTTAGGCACAAAAATTTAAGTGAAGATCCTAATAGCATAGATGTATAGTTTGCATTGACTTAGTGTCCTTGAGAAGAATTTGAGCAAAAATGACTTAAGAGACTAGCTTGTCAAGATAATGAATAGAAGGCTTGCTTTCGACACACTTAGTGAACCTACTTAAAAAGGCCTACGTATGGTGTAGGTATTGGAATGGTCCTTCACTATACTAAATGGAACTAAGCTAACTCATCGAAAGAAAGATGATAAGGATAGCTTGAGCTTACATATTACCTAGTACACTTACATTAAATGATATATGTAAGTTGTAGGGATGGGTAATTCTTGTGGTATTTTCCAAAGGAGGAGAAACAAATCCATATAGGGACTGAGTTGCTCAAACTAGTATAAAAGTTACTTAAACTAACTCCATGCCATGTCTCAAAAAAAAAAAAAAATCTTGATTGAGTTGGAAAATTTTGGGTTGTGATATTTGGTATCAAAGCATGGTTCTTAGGAATATAGGCTTCCTCGCATAAGAGTAGATGATGGTGCATATAATATACATGCCCTTGTGAAGGTTACACTTGCAAGAATAGATTGTTCTCTAAAATAAAATATTTTCTACCTTGTTAATATGATTAGGTAGATAGTTATTAGTAGGAAAACTAGTTCGAATAAGTAATTGGAAAATAAAACCTACTATCTCTCCTATGTGTGGCTAGGGATAATACCACCAAAGATAAGAAGAGGAAGTGTTGCTCCATCGATAAGGCAGAAACAAAAAAAAAAAATAGAAGCTAGGACCACTGATGTAGGTGCAAAAAATCCTAGTAATGAGATGGAGGATCTGTCCGTAATAGTTACCCTACTTCGTGAACAGGTAGAAACACAAAGTAACTATTGGAAATTGTGTTGAACTAAGAAACTCATGCTAGAAACTCTAGAGGAGGACAAGGTAATGAACATATTACAGAGGTACAATAGGTAAAAATTTGACTAGAGGTATAACTAGGCAAGGATATGAAGCATCTAAAATCTTCCAAATAAAAAGGATAGGAAGGCAATAATGAAGCCAAATCTTGGCTAAAAGAGATAGAGACTTTCTGCAACATGAAGAATTATTCCACTAGGACTTGTACGTTGTATGCCACTCTATATTTACAAGGTTTTGTATTAGATTGGTGGGAAATATTCAGTGGAGAAAAGGTATTGAGGCTAAAACTGATCTAAAATAGGAAGATTTTATAGTGGCTTTTAATGAAAGGTTCCTCACCGACTATTTTTATAACCAAATTTTTTGAAGAGTTCACCAATATTAGACAAGGAAATAAAATGGTGGAGGCATATTACTAAAATTTATCAAGTTGCTAAAATATGTGCCCACGTATAATGAGAAGATGAAGGTCCATAAGTTCATTTTAGGAGCTGATCCTAGGGTAGGGTATGAAGTGAACATGAGAGAGCCTAATACACTTTAGAAGGCCTATGACTTGGCTAGGAAATGTGAGACATTTCTTAAGCCCTACTTTGACTATGAAGGTACATCTAAGCAGCATAGATAAGTATTGAGAAAATAAATAGTACAGGGTTCATGAAGTGGGAAGGTGAGCAGGAAAAAAAACTCCTCAAAATAGGATAGAATAAATGATATAAAGCATGGAAAGTTTAGAAATAAGTTCCAAGGAAAGAATCATAATTCTAATAATCACAACAATGGGAATACAAGACCACCACCGTAGTGTCAAGACAACCCTCCATTAGTAGTAAAAGTAGAATAAGGATAGAAGCAAGAAACTCACCTAGGACCTAGGGATGGATGCTTTGAGTTTTATGGACCACACTATACCAATAAATGTCCATACATAACAAGACCAAGTTTGAATGGAAAGGAACCAGTTTATAAAGAGCCTACACACAAGGAACCTCCACATAAGATTTATGTAGTGACAAGAAGTCAAAATCTAGAAGGATAAGCAACCCCACTACTGATAAAAGGTAATATCTTTGGTAGAAATGTAATAATTTTGATTGAGAGTGGTGCTCCAGATAGATTTATTTCCACTAGATTAATTAAAGATATTCCATAATGGCCAAGAATCTTGGAACATGGGTGGAAGGTCGAGTATGGCTCAGGATAGACCTACTCTGTAGATTAGTGTTACACTATAACTAAAATTATCTTACCTACTAGTACAACTATAGGTTGCCTTTATGTATCACCACTATATGTTTTTGATGTACTTCTAGGAATGAATTGGTTGCAATCGTATAAAGTTGTAATTAATTTCTAAGATAGATGGATTGAATAATCAAAGGATACTAGGAAAGCACAGAGGGTGTACAGCCTGTAAAGGGCCTTTCAACCACATATCCTCTCAGCAATGCAACTCAAGAAATCCATAAAAAAAATATGAATGATTTATGTAATTAATATAAATGATATAGAATATGAAAATAAGGAAGAGAAGTTTAGCAAATACCTAGTACTTGAAGAACTTAGGAATGCATTTCTAGAAGATTTACCTGAATTAAATTCAAAGCATGAATTTGATTTCACAATTGAGCTTCAACCTATAATAGATCATATACATAGATATCCTTATAGAATGAATTACAAAGGTATGTAGGAGCTAAAAGTGTAGCTACAAAGGTTGTTAGAGAAAATATTAATTAGACCCAGCATGTTACCATGAGGTGCACCTATTATTTTTGTTAAGAAAAAGGATGGCTCCTTGTGACAGTGCATAGATTACAAAATGTTGAATAAGGAAACCATCAAGAATAGATATCCTCTACTAAGAATCAAATATCTTTTTGATTAGCTCAAAGATACCACTATTTTCTCAAATATCGATCTTAAATTGGGATATCGTCAACTGAAGATCCACAAAGAGGATACCCATAAGATATCCTTCAAAACTTGTTATAGATATTATGAGTATTTTCTTACCTTTTGGTCTAATTAATACTCCAACAATATTTATGAACCTAATGAATAGCATTTTTAGAAATCTATTGGACCGATTTGTTCTTATCTTCTTAGATGATATTTTGATATATTTTTGAAATAAGTTAGAGCACGATAGATACCTTAGGATTATTTTAGATTTTCTAAGGAAGAGCCGATTGTTTGATAATTTGTTGAAGTGTGAATGTATGTATTGGAAGTGCAATACATAGGGCATATTATATACTGAATTGGCCACTACCTAAAAATGTGAAAAAATTCCAAAGTTTCATGGGTTTGAATGGATATTACAAGCATTATGTGAAGGACTACTCCAATATATTGCTACAATAACTAACCTTCAAAGGAAGGGAAAAGATTTAAAGTGGATGGATAAATGTGAGGGAACTTTTAATTTGCTCAAATAAAGGTTCACTACATCTCCCATACTAATGACATTAGGTCCTCAGGGTAGTTTTTATGTGTGTACTAATACATAATTAGAATACTTGGGAGGTGAGATATCACAAGATGAAGCAGTGGTAGGCTATGTATCCAAGAAACTAAAATAATATGAGGTCAATTATGTAACCCATGATCTAGAATCGGTAGAAGTAGTTTTTACTCTCAAACTTTGGTGACGTTATTTGGTAGGGAGACCCTTTGATTTGAGGACAAACCATAAAAGTTTGATGTACATATTTATTCAACCTTTACTAAATGTTAGGCAAATAAGGTGTATAGAATTTCTCGTTGAACATAATGTTTGATATTGAATACATCAATCAAAGGGAAGTAAAATAAGGTTTTCGATGCGCTTAGTAGGAGAAGACACATAGCTATCTTGTCTCACATCCATATAGAATTGATGAAAAAGGTTAAGGAAATGCAATATTAGGTTGTGTTTTGTAAATAAATTTAGGAAATGGTTGAAAGGAAACTCGATGAAAATAAGGATTTTAGCATCAAGGATGGTTTCTTGTGCTTTAAGGATAGGGTAGTAATTCTTGAGGTAGGTGATCTGAATAAAATGATCATGAATGAAGCACATAGATATCCATATTTTGATCACCTGAGAGGGGTAAAAATGAGGAAGAATATGAATAAAACCTTCTACTAGCCAAGAATGAAAAAATATATAATTGAATATGTCACTCAGTGTCTCGAATGCCAAAAATTTAAGGTAGAATACAAACATCCCATAGGACTATTGTATTCTAATGATGTAAATGCACATAAATGGAAAGTGATATTAATGAATTTTACTGTAAATTTTCCAAAGACCCAATTTTAGCATATTTTATACCCATAAACACAAAGGATGATGTCCTGGTTGTGGCTAGCAGATTTCCCAAAGAAATATTTAGGCTTCATGATGTTTTGGAAGTGATCATTTCAGGTAGACTCATGATTTACATTTGTGTTTTGGTAATATTCACATCAGGGTTATGCACAAGCGTGAATTTCACAATTTATATTGAATTTTAGGTTTTTAACATTTTTTATTTTGCTATTTTTGGGAACCTAGAGGTCGGCCCATTTGCCCGAAAATTACGGGAATTAATTTTTTTAGGGTAAAATCACCCATATACAATTTTTTATTCCCACCTAATATTTGCCCTACAATTATTTTAAAAAACATTATCCTGCCCAAATTACCTCTTGTACCCCCACTATATATAGGTAACCCTGGAGGCTAGGAGCAACACTCATAGTCTCAACTTGACTAGGCGACCACAAAACGTGACTGGCATAAGTGAGTGACAAAAGGATACCAACAAAAGTGATAGATATGTTGTGACTGGCATAAGGTGACTAACACTCTGTGACTATCACGATGTGACTAAAACATCATGACTGACATAGTGCGATTGACATGTTATGACTGACACAATGTGACTAACACTTTGTGACTGACACAACGTGACTACCACATCATGACTATCACAGTGTAACTGACACTCCATGACTATCATTGTACGATTGCCACACCATGACTATCACAGTGTGACTGCCACATCATAACTTTCATAGCATGATTGACACACCATGAGTGCTACTGTGTGATTGGCATACTATGACTGTCACAAGGTGAGTGTCACAAGGTGAGTGTCACAAGGTGACTATCTATCTGTGACTATCACAAGGTGACCGTATCGCTACGAATATCATAGAGCAATTGACATACAAGACCAACCATTTCCTAGTAAGTTTTTATTATCAATTTTGTTTTCTTTTTATACATTTGTGTTCATTGATGCTCAATAAGGAGGTTTGTGATGTGTCAGATATTGTGATGTCTTGAATAGTAGTTCTCTCTTTAACTAGTTATTTCCATTTTTCAAATTATTTTCTTGTTACTCTTATTTTTATATAGGTAAAATGTCACCTATTGGGAGTGGAAATAAGGGAGGCCAATATCCCAATTCTGATAAAAGGACTATCCTCAAATAATGTCGTAATATTTTGAATTCCAGTCAGCCACTAACATCTGCATAAATTGAAGGTATGAATGCCTTTACTTACTAACCATTTAGTTTTTGTTCATTGTTCATTTCATATATAATGTCTTCATTCATTAATAACGATGATTTTTGGTGTATGGATTTACCCATTATTTATCTAAATTTTTTAAAATAAGGTATGCTTTTAAAAAGAATAATGATAATGACCCTGGTATTGAGTATTGATCCTAGTATTATCTCTATAGAAAATGGTGTTGACCCTCGTATGAATCCACTTCCACATAACTACGATATTGAAAATTCCATAGATGAAAATTTTCTTAAATAAATGGAACAATAACATGAAGAAATTCTTGAAAAAAATATGCCAAATGGAAAACAAGGTAATAGTTCTTATGCAGTACCCACTTCTAGAGAATCTTCTTCTAAAAAACATAAACGTGCTAGCTCATCTAGATGGACAATTAACATATCATTTCAACCTGATTGGGTTTTAGAATTTCCATTTGTTCAGCCAGTGCTTCTAGAGAATAGTAATGAGGTAATAACAGAATTGAGATGCATAATTTACAGTTGGAAACACAGAAAATATCACATATTGTAAGTTAAGAAATATACAATAGAAAAACATTGTGGAAAGGTTTATATAAAAAGAAAATATAGTGATGGACCAATAGGAAAAATTATAGGTGGAAGGATGCATCAGATTGTGCCCATATCAGATATGCACAAGAATATGATAAAGTAATGAAAGAAAAACAAAATTTGGTTGATAAAGGTGCAATGATTCAAGCCCAATTTTGAAAAATGGAAAGGTTTACTTTAGCTTCAAAAAGTTTATAGTTTGTTGTTGTAATCAATATTCTTAAAAATGGTAGACCTATGTCATATTTCATTGATTATAAATCTTTATTTCGACTAGTTGATGTGCATAATTTACCCAGCATCCATTGGTCAGATCGAAGTGGTTGGAAAATTGTAAAATTCCTGTCATTGGTTGAGTAGGATGACCTCAAAGAGAAAATTAAAAAGGCCAAATTCATATCACTTTCAATTTATGAGGTGACTATTGTTGACAACACATATTGGATTTGCATGCATTTTTACACATTGGAAAATCATTTAAGGTAACCTCATTTACTTGGACTATGCAATATGATGGAAAATTGTAATGCAGAAAACATCTACAATATTGTTATTTCTAGTTTAAAGGAAATAGTAGGAATGAATGAAATGGAAATAGCCACTAAATTAATATGTGTCAGAGTCGATGGTGCTGCTACAATGCAAGGACATAGGAACAGTCTTTGTGTTTGACTACAAACATATGTTACCCCATATTTGATCCATATTCATTACATGGCTCATATAATTAATATTGCATATAAAATTGTGGATACATTTACAAATGTATCTAGAGTGGAAAACCTTATCCGTGAAATTCATGATTATTTTTTGTACAGTCCAAAAATATTTTTATAGTTTCAGCAGTTTGCACTTGGAGTTACTGATGGTAAAAAACTCTTAAAATATGTGGATACTATATGGATTTCAATGTATCAACCGACATATAGAGTTTTCAAATAATATCAATCCTTGGCAGGGTTTATGTATGTGAACCGTAGGGCAGTTAATAAGGCTAACTATTTACTATTACGAAAGAATGACTTTGAAACACTTCTCACATTGTGTGATATTTTTCCAATGTTGGAAGAAATGAATACTTTGATCAAAATTGCACAAGAAAGATCAATTTATATTGTGTATTTCATCAGGGTGAGAAAACAAATTTGCTTACATATTGATATGATGTACGTATCTAGTGAAATTTTTATGGATCCCATGTTTGAGAGTTGGAGAGCATTGACAAACATTAATGATCCTCAGATCTTTTTGAAGTTCAATATAAATGATCATATTTGTATTAATGTACATGGAAATTAAATTCTTTTACATTTTTTTTCTCAACGAATGGATATTGATACAAATGAAGTTGAACAAATGCCCATAACACACAACATATTTCATATAGTGGTAATAGATACAAAATGAAAACTGAAACACATAGCAGAATCATTGACAAAAGAGATTAGAGACCATTTTCAAAGAGATGAATTGTTTGAGGCTATGGGTGTGGTTAACTTGATATTTTGGAATCCTTGTAATGAATACCAGAATATAATTGGTTTTTTTCAAAAATACATGGGAAATCTTGCTAGCCATTTCACTACACCTGTGGTATTCAATGGTATTGGAATCAATGGTATTCTCAACAAAGATATTTTGACAAACCAATCAAACTATTTTGGAACAACAATGTCTGCTCAAGTTTCACAATTTGCTAATCACCATGAAAGGGATTCTATTTCATGATTCTAGAAATATTTATATCCCGGTAGTATCCTACAACATAGTATGAGTGCATATTTTAATTTGTATGAATTATGCTAAACGATGATTTTAGGATCTGTTGAGGATGAAAGGGTATTTAGTACATTATCATATGTAAAATCTGAATTTCAGAATAGATTGGACAAAAATTTGGAAAATTATTTGAGAGTATATATCTCAACCTATGAGGTTGAGAAGTTTCCTTATGAAATAAATTTATCATATTAGAAATATTTGGTAGAGAGAAGACGTGTCCTGAATACTCTAGATGATGAGGATAATGGTAACACTGATGGCACTATGATGAAAAAACTTTTTGGAATAAGTGAAGAAGAATTTGCACAATCTGAAAAGAGTTTGTTCTAGATTTCACCATTATGATGCAAAGATGCTTTCATTTCCCAATATTATATTGGTATTTAATTAATTTATTTGATTTTATTTCAAATATGGATATTTGATTATTTGACTTGATTTGATTTGATTAATTGGAACCGAATATTGATTACTACATTATATATATTACTATTTTTTACATGTATTTTGATTTCATATATTATGCTATCAATTGTCAACAGAATATGTGTATATTATGATTTCATGTATATTGAAAAGTCCATGTATTGAAAACTATGTATGGCAAACCATGTATTGAATAAACCATTTATGGCAAACAATGTATTGAATATACAATTTATTGAAAACAATGTATGGCAAACAATTTATTGAATATCAAATTGATTTTAAACCATGTATTGAAAGCATGTATACAATACACCATGTATTGAAACCATGTATCAAATTGATTGAAACAATGTATTGAGTATACAATTTATTGAAAATAATGTATGATAAACGACATATTGTGTAAAACGCAAGCTAACATTTCATTATTCAGCAGGCTTGATTAAATAACAATTACAGGTGCCGGGAATAGCACTAAGCTGAACGGCGTAAACAAAGAACTGTTACACTGTTGTAACAGTACGCTAAATGCCTAATACAGACAATAACAGTATAGTACGCTAACATCCCCCTTTATTACATTATTTGGGTAATGTAATAACTAATAGCTATACTAGACTACTAACATCCCCTTACATTATTTTGCAATACAAAGTGAGCTACGAAATAATTCAAATTTGACACGTCCAAGTGCCTTAGTGAAAATGTCTACAACTTGGGCATCAGTGGGAATGTGCTGCAGTTGAATTCGGTGCTTTGGAACTTCATCTCGAATGAAATGACATTGTGTGTCAATGTGCTTTGTTCTTTCATGATGGACTGGATTCTTGACGAAGTTCAAAACACCCTGATTGTCGCAAAACAAGCGTATTGGAGATTTTTATGGATGGCCCATACTTGTCAGAATGCGACGTAACCATATTACTTCGCACACAGCTTCACGTGCAGCATGATATTCTGCCTCTGTTGAAGAAATAGCAACCACATGTTGCTTCTTACTGTGTCAAGAGATAGGACCGGATCCTAGATGAAAAATGTATCCAAAAGTTGACTTGCGATCATCAAATGATCCGACATAGTCAGAGTTCGTGTATCCTTGCAAGAAGAATTTGTTGTTCCTCTTGTATTCTAGGCCATATTCCATAGTACCACGGACATAGTGAAGAACATGTTTTGCTGCTTTCCAATGAGTGGTCTTAGGCTCCTGCATGAACCTCGAAAGATAGTTGACAGCAAATACGAGATCCGGCCTAGTATTGGTCAGATATATAAGACTCCCAATCAACTGTCGATAGAGAGTACCATCTACCTGAGGTGAGTCATCATATCATGATAACTGAAGTCCATTCTCCATTGGAGTTTCCATTGGCTTGCAGTCAGTCATGCAATATTTATCCAGCAATGTCTTGGCATACTTTTTCTGAGACACTTTGATGGAGTGCTCCTTCTGGCTGAATTCCAGACCAAGACAGTAATGGAGAAGTCCGAGATCTGTCATCTCAAAATATTTGCACAAGTTTATTTTGATAGTAGAGATCATAGTTTCTGAACTCCCTATAATGAGCAGATCATCCACATAGAGTACAAGCAACACTATCTCAGAACCCTGTTTCTTGAAATAGAGGTTTGCATCTGACGGACATCTCTTAAATCCATGCTGCATAAGGTGATTGTCCATTTTTATATACCAAGCTCGAGGAGCTTGTTTCAGACCATACAAGGATTTGACCAATTTGCAAACCTTCTGTTGTTGGCCTTCCACTTCAAATCCTTCAGGCTGAGTCATATAGACTTCTTCTTGGAGATCACCATTTATAAAGGCACTTTTGACATCCATTTGGTGAACTTTCCACACATATTGTGCTTCCATATCACACATAACCCGAATTGTGGTCATCCGAGCAGTAGGTCCAAAAGTTTCCTCATAGTCGATGCCTTCCTTTTGAGCATAGCCCTTTGCAACAAGACGGGCCTTATGCTTATCAATTGTTCCATCTGCCTTGTACTTGAATTTGTATACCCATTTGCAGCCAATGGGTTTCTTTCCATGCGACAGATCAACAAGCTTCCAAGTTTTATTCTTCATCAGAGACTCATACTCGTATCCATAGCGGCATTCCACCGAGGCTCACTGAGAGCATCTTGCACTGATGCAAGTTCAAGACTATCTATGGTAGACATGAATGCCCTGTCATCATCAATATCCATATCCTCAACTTCGTACTTGGAGTCACAGAAAGTTCCTCAAAATATTGACAAAGATCATCAACCTCACCAGTTTCTCTGGCTTCTCTTTCATTTTGAGCCATACTGCGTGTACGAGGTCTATCCAAATTCAAATTGGGAGGAGTGGATAAATTTGGGTCTCTGATTGTATTTTTACACCATTTAGAATTCTTCTTCGATGGAGTTGAAGATGTAGAAGGACCTCCTGTCTGTGCTGATGAAGGAATCATCTCTTCCTTAGTTTCCACAATATCCTGGTGTACTGTAGATGTGCTCTGTGATGTGAAAGCTTCATCAAAGACAACATCTTTGTTGATATGAATTTTCTTGGTCAAAGGATCTATCAACCAATATCCTTTAGAGTGCTCAGAATATCCAAGAAAAATACATCTCAGTGTTTTCTCATCTAGTTTCTTCCTTTTCTCTTTCGGTATGTGCATGAAAGCTTGACATCCGAAAATACGTAGATGAGATATGGAGGGTTTTCGACCACTCCATGCTTCCTATGGAGTCATTCCTTTTAGGGCCTTTGTGGGTGCCCTATTCAATAGATACACTACAGTGGTGACAGCTTCTGCCCAATATTGTTGCCCAAGAGTAGCTCCTGTGAGCATACAACGAACCATTTCCATGATAGAACGGTTCCTTCTCTCAGCAACTCCATTTTGCTAAGGAGTATAGGCAGTTGTTAACTATCTCTTGATCCCATGCTTATCTAGGAATGCAGAAAATTCATTAGAGGTAAACTCTCCCCCTCGATCTGAGCGGAGGGTTTTGATAGAAGCCCCTGACTCCTTCTCAACGGATTTCTTGAACTGCTGGAAGAATGCAAAAGCTTCAGATTTCAATTTGAGAAAGAAAACCCACATCTTTCGTGAGTAGCCATCTACGAATAACTGAAAGTACCTCTTCCCTCCAACACTGTTGGGTGTGAATGGACCGCATAGATCGGTGTGAATTAGCTCCAGAGGTTTTCATGCTCTTGTAGAGCTCTTCTCAAATGGTACTCTATGCTGCTTTCCTGCCAAGCAGTCAGAGCACACTGGCAATGTGGCGGAAAGGGAAGGAAGACCATTTACCATATCATACTTGCTGAGCTCAAGTAAGTAGCCAGAACTAAGATGCCCATATCTCTTGTGCCATAGGGAAGTTGCCTCCTTGGTAGAGACAGTCATGGCAACATGTGGAGTAGAGATAGCATCTAGTGCAAATAAGCCGTGCTTATATGAAGCTGTTGCAATCGCTTACCCTTCCCGGTAATAGTACAACACTTCTTTCCATTCTCAACACGAAAGTTGACAACCATATTTCCGTCCGGGATTTGTGTGATCGACAACAAATTATTGGCCAATCCCGAACATAGAGGACTTTGTCAATCGAACACTTGCCATCAGGAAGAGTGACTGAAACTGTACCCTCTCCCTAAACCCTGTAGGTTTTATCATCAGCAATGGTGATAGGTTTGCCCTCTTTGGCCTCAAATGATTCAAACCACGATCTGTCGCTAGTCATATGTTTGCTAGCTCCAGAATTGACATACCAAACAGGATCCCTCTGTGTGGAATCTATGGTAGTCATGAGCACCTTGTGTGCCCATTCAGAATCTGAGTCAGATTCTTCAACAACAACATTCACCTGGGGTTGCTTGTTCTTATTTTGTGGTTTTTTTTGGCCCTTCTGCTTGTTCTTATGCCAACACCTATTGGTGTCATGGTTGTCTTTCTCACAGATCTTGCACCACCTCTTATTTTGTTGAGGTTGTTTGCCTTTTCCTTTCGTATCTTGTTGAGAATTTCCTCCTTTCTGAAAGTTGCCTCCTTTTTGCCCATTACCTTTCTTCCTAGAACCCTGCCTATTGGTGTATAGGGCTGTATTGGAAGAATCATCCTTGTGAAGTTGGCATGCCTCCTGTTGTTGAAGCATATTGACCAACTCGATGTAGGTAATTTGTCGTTGAGACACCTGGATGGAGGTTATCAACATATCAAATGAAGAAGGTAAAGCTCTCATCACAAGTGAAATGAGTAGCTTTTCGTCCACAGTATCTCCCAGAGAACTCAATTTCTCTTTCAACTCAGACACTCTGCACAGAAAGAGTTCAACTGTTTCACCCTGTCTCAAACTCAGGTTATGAAGTTGTTGTTGAAGATGAAGAATGGTGGAATCATTCTTTCCCTCATAGATGGTTTGAATGGCATCCCATGCCTCTTTACCACTTGCTTTGTCAGCTATATGAGGTTGCACTTCATCTGAAATAGCAAACAAAATGAGCACCTTTGCTCGACTATCTTTCTTGTCAAAAGCTATCTGATCTGCTAAAGGACCTATGGATCCTGCTATTGGTGAAGGCCTGGTTGCTACTCCAGTAACAATATCCCACAAATCTTCCATTTGGAGAATTGCCTTCATCTTATGTTTCCATGGTGTATAATTTGGACCTTTCAATAACTAATGCGGATCAGTCATCAACTTTGCAACAACGGCCATAGTGAAGGTTCCTTATATCACCAATTGGTCCCCCTTTCGATATACCTTTTTCTAGGCCAATATACCGTACAAAATACCCGCCCTTATGTGAGGGAAACTATAGGTATTTAGAAATATCAACAAAAATCACCCGCCCTTATGTGAGGGAGACTATAGGTGAGTTTTAGAGATCATACGATACATGGAACATAAGCGGTACTGAAAGGGAATCGCCTTGTTGATGGCACCTACCATAGAATATTCTTCTCATGCGTGGGGCGTAACTTCCCCTAAACACTATGAAGAATACTTCGTCAGGATTTACGCCTAAACACAAGTGCGATAAAGGGTAGTGGATGGAGTAAAAAAATGCAAAAAATGGCAAACTTATCTCTCCCCGATGATTTATAGAGAACAAGCTCAGACGTCGTTGTAGCAGCTATATTAGGCAATGGATACAGTAGCCAAATCATGACAGCTTTACCTGTAAGTGCTGGCCAGAGGTATCACAAATATCGAACACTGTAGTGCAATAAATTGCACGGATGGGTTTTAATTATTTCGAGGACTTACGGAGTGTTTGATTTTAATTTTTAATGTTATAGTGCAAAAATGAAATATGCAACATACAACAAAAAAAATTGCCCACAAGAATAACCCACAAGGTGTCGGACACAGCCGAAAATGCACCTTTTACAATGCCAAATTGCTATTTTTCATAAAATTACTCTCAATTCCCCTTTAATTTTTTTTGAAAAAATATCCCCCCTTAAAAAATTTTCCTTTAACAAAGCATTTTAATAATTATTATAAATTTAAAATTAAAATAAATAATTTTAATTTATATAGTTTTAAAACTTATAAAAAATAAATTAAAATTAAAATTTTAATTTATAAAGTTAAAAAACTATATTAAAAAAAATTAAAATTAAAAATTTTAGTTAAAAATAATAATAATTAAAAAATGACTTTGAAAAAAAAGAAAAATTATACCTTGGGAAGAGTCGGCGGGATTCGAACCCCCAACCTTTAGGCTCCCTGAGCCTTACCGCACGGCTCAAGACCACGTGAGCCAACGGGCTGATCCGAGAAAATCAGCCAACCTCCTCCCTTTTCAATGCCCCGATGCTCCTCCTCCTCTGCTGTGGCCTCCGGTTCTCTGGTCACGCGCTTGGACGCTGCCTTCCGCAGGTTCTCTGTCACGCGCTCGGACGCTGCCTTTCGTCGTTTTTTTTTTTTTTTTTTTTTTTTTGTAACGTCGGCTTTTCCGACGGGACCGGAGGGGGAGGAGGACGCCGCAGCGCGATTCGCGCTGCCTTCACGTCTCTGCTTTTTTTTTCTTTCTTTCCCGGCTGCGTGCGATTCACGCTGTGCACCGGGTAGGGGGGCCTCTTTTCTTTTCTTTTTTTCTTTCCCGGCAATCGCCCGGGGGGGGGGTTTATACCCCTCCTGCGCGCGGGAATTTGTGAATTTTTAAAATTCACAAGGGCTGGCGTCTGTTGGACGCCGCCTCAGCAGACGTCGTCTATGCCCTGCATAGACCAGTTTGTGTGTCCACGCTACGCAGACTGTCGTCTGGGCGTCCATGCGAACGACATCGCCCTGCGCAGACCAGTCTGTGCGCCCGCATTGCGCAGACTACCGTCTGGGCGTCCGTGCAAACAGACGTCGTCTGCGCCCTACGTAGACTACAGACTGTAGTCTGGGCATCCGCGCACAATTGGACGTCTGCGCGATGCACGACGCGTCTGCTCTACTCCCACGTTTTTTTTTTTTTTTTAAAAAAAAATTTCTACGCGGGGACGGTCTTCCAACGGGGTCAGCAAAATCGCGTCACGAAAAAAAATCGCGCTGCTCGAATTCAGAAAAAAGAACTCAGCAAAAATTTTTCGTCCGCCTCCAACCTCTCCCAGTAATCTTGCTCTGGTACCATGTTGAAAAATGAACAGTAATTGTATTATTCAGTTCAGTTTAAATAATACAGCACAAGTTCGAGAATAGTACACCGACACAACAAGAATTGTTACATCAGTTGTAACAGAGAGATAAACTATGTAATACAGACAAATAGTAAGTATGCTAACATGATAGTCTCCTTTGGATAGAGATCCATCAGCCAAGGTAGTGATGCAATAGGTGGTTGTTATTTCATCAACAGAGGCAGAATATCGCGTCGCACGTGAAGCTGTGTGCGAAGTGATATGGTTACGTCGCATTCTGACAAGTATGGGCCATCCATCAAAATCTCCAATACGCTTGTTTTGCGACAATCAGGGTGTTCTGAACCTCTTCAAGAATCCAGTGCATCATGAAAGAACAAAGCACATTGACACACAATGTCATTTCATTCGAGATGAAGTTCCAAAGCACCGAATTCAGCTTCAAAGCACATTCCCACCGATGCTCAAGTTGCAGACATTTTCACTAAGGCACTTGGACGTGTCAAATTTGAATTGTTTCGTAGCTCACTTTGTATTGCAAAATAATGTAAGGGGATGTTAGTATAGCTATTAGTTATTACATTACACAAATAATGTAATAAAGGGGGATGTTAGCGTACTTACTATTTGTCTGTATTACATAGTTTAGCTCTCTGTTACAACTGAAGCTCTCTGTTACAACTGATGTAACAATTCCTGTTGCGCCGGTGTACTATTCCCGGACTTGTGCTGTATTATTTAAACTGAACTGAATAATACAATTACTGTTCATTGTTCAACATATTGAACAAAGTATAGACCATGTATTGAAAACCATGCATTAAATAAACCATGTATTGAATAAAGAATAAACCATGTATTGAATAAATCACGTATTGAATACCATGTATTGAAAACAATGAGGGCAAACCATGTATTGAATAAACCATGTATTGAAATAAATGTATTGCAAACCATGTATTGAATAAACCATTTATGGTAAACAATGTATTGAATAAACCATGTATAGCAAACAATGTATTGAATATCAAATTGATTGAAACCATGTGTTGAAACCATGTATACAATTTAGTGAAAACAATGTACAAAAAACCATGTATTGAAAATAATGTATGGCAAACAATGTATTGAATATCAAATTGACTGAAACCATGTAAACAAACCATGTATTGAAACCATGTATACAAACCATGTATTGAAAACAATGTATGGCAAAACATGTATTGAAATCATGTATACAATTTAGTGAAAACAATGTATGACAAACCATGTATTGAAAATAATGTATGGAAAACAATGTATTGAATATCAAATTTATTGAAACCATGTATTAAAACCATGTATTGAAACCATGTATACAAAAAACCATGTATTGAAACCATGTATACAAACCATGTATTGAAAACAATGTATGGCAAACAATGTAATGAAAACCATGTATAGCAAACTAGATATAGCAAACCATGTATAATTCAAAATTATTGCATCCACATAATTCAAAATTATTTATTGCATCCATACAACTGATCAAACCATTACAATATTGAAAGAAAAGCTAAAAAGTAATATAAAATTTGTATAATATAAAATATTATATTTAAAAATATGTTAAAATAGGAGTCTTTGAAATCATGTTTTCTTCACCACAATGCTGCTTTCTAGAATCATCAGATAAGGAAACAACAGTTCTACTTTTCTATGTTTTATTGTTGCAAAGTTCTTGAATTGTTAGCTACTTCTACCTCAATATCCTTTGCTTCCAATACACCAGATCGTACCAAACTATCACCTGTAGTGTTTATCCCCTTTAAAAATAAACCTTCTTCCTTCGCGGGATCTTCTTTAAACAGTGCATTTAGCTCTTTCTCATTTTATTTTATTGCAGCATCCACATCCAGACCCTTTTCTTTGTTAATATTATTTAGCCAATTTTTTTTCTCGAACAGTGTTTTGTAGTATCTTCTTCAATTCAATAGCATTAGTCACACTAATTTTTTGCATTCCTGATCCAGGTTTTCGTGGCTGACACCTACTGCTTTAAATTCTGATAATTAGACTGCAAAATACGAGAGAAAATATTAATATTAATTAAAAAGTATATTAAAGAAAAATATGATTTTCATATATGTGTAGAACTTACATATGTTGTAAGTCTTGTAGTTTATGCCACTGCTACATTCTTCTTGTCTAGTTCCCATTCATTAAAATATTCTTGGGCTTCGACATTCAAGTTCTCTAATCGGTCAAGTATAATGGCCAAAAATTCATAACTTCTTGTAGCATCGACCTTGACGGTGCCAGATTAGGCTTTTCTTAACAAAGCATCGAGCTTTTGTGGCTCATTCTCTACCTTTGAAAAATCTCATTTCTATGTCTGAAGTTCTTGTATCAACCATTTATTTCTTTGATCATAACCTTTTACCGATATTCCCATTGTCTTAATGTATCAATATCTACAAGAATATTATTAGTAACATTAGCCCTACAATTGTTTCCTAGTAAAATATTTTCAAAAAAAAAAAATTTATCATCATCGGTCGGATGATAATCGGTGTCGAAATTCTAGTGGGAGGAAGAGGAAACATTTGTGGTATCTCCTTGAAAATTCTCCTGTGCTTCATCACCTAACCATAGACCATGAAACATATCACATACTTTTAGTGGAAAATTCAAATTATTCATATCTTGATACATAAAATCATCTTCCAAATTGGTATCTAGAGGGGGCATCTGAGAAGCGCTCTCTACATTTAATAAATTATCAAGTGTTAAAATTGGGAATGGTGTCCCTGAAATAATATATTCACCCGTAGTGTGATTTTGAGTCTGATTATGAGTCTAAAGTGGCTGACGTGGTTGTGTGAGGAACTTTTCCCATGCATGCGAGATTGGTTCCTCACCAGTGGTGCGTGTTGTGGTGATTGTTGGACTTACCATAGATGAACTTGGGGTTGATGGAATTGCTGTAGGACTAGATGATTTTCTTGTTGTGCACCCAATAGAAGCATATATTTTTTTATTCTTGTAAATCGAGTCGGTCCCTCTACAAAATTTAAAATAAAAATTAAAAATTAAAACTAGTTTTAAAAATAATGCCATTAAAATATAATAATTTTAACTAAACATACCCGACTCGGACTCTACAGTCATTTCTATTGCTATTGCAATAGTTGTCCCTTGCCCTGCCCCTGAAAATAGTTAAAAGATTTTCTCAAAATAAATATAATTGAATATTGTTAAAATACATTATTAAAATTAGAAATTTTGAAAAATATGTTTACCTTGTGAGGTGGATGTTTCATCTTCAATGTTCACTGTAGTAGATGCACGTCCAAAAATTTTAGGAGCATAACATATATGTTTTCCATCAGGAGACCTCCTACGTTTATGGGTAGAAGTTATCGGTGATGATTGTGACTGCAATTCAAAATTTCCAAATGATTCTTGAATCTTGATGGCGGTATCCCTTTTACTGGATGAGAGAGCTGCTCTTCTCTATTTTCAAAAGAAAATTAGAAAATAACAAAATTGATTGAAATTTGAAAAGACAGAATAGAGAGACTATTCCAATATATAATTTTACCTGTATTTCATTCTCACTTAACCCAATACGCAATAAATTTGGGTGCAATGCAGTTGGAGGACTTTTTGTTTGAAGATTGTAATAAGCTTCATAAAAAAGAGAAAGAATATAGTTGCTGGAGGTTATCGTATACGCAGATTAAATTTTTTGCGTAGAAAAGAGGTCTTTTTTTAGGTGGTTAGAAATTAAAGTGGACAAATCATATCTCCCTGTATCAATATAATTTATCAATAATGACAAATCCCAACAAGGTATTTCTATAGGTCGGCCCTACAGAATAAGCCTTCCCAAAAATAATTCAATACAACCATAAAGAAATTTATCTGAAACATTGGAAATGTTCAAAACCCTTTTCTATTTTGACATTATAAACAATAGTACATCAAAATTAAGGATAAACAAAAACAAAATTCTTAAAAACTTAGCTTTCAAATGGTCTGGATTCACAGTATATTTGGATACCACTATTGATTTGTCAGAATCAGTCAATGCATACTGGTTGTTAACAAGGAGACCATCTGAAATGGTAGTCCTATTAATCGTTGGACATCTGAGGGTTTCATAGTAAAAACAACTTGCTTGTTATAAAATTGGATTTGTATAGTGGACACATCATGGTCATAGCAACTAACAATACGTTGCATTAGGGAGATGTTGACGTCCAACTGTGGCATCTTAAGGACTCCAGCAAGTCTGGAGGTGTACATCCAGTTCAAATATCTCCTAGGAATGTTAAAAATATTCTTGACATTCGAGAAATAGTAACTCTTGAATGATACCTTGGTTGGGAGAGGAGAAGAACCACTAGCCATTTTTGAAAATGCTGGGAATACGTTGGGAAAATACCCTGAAAATGATCAGAAAACCCTCAAAAAACCACCTTAAAAAGGTCTAAAAATACCATAAAAATGGCCTAAAAACGATTATAAAATGCTAAGAAAAACATTTGGAAAAGGTCAAATTATTTTAAAAAACGCACTAAAAATACTATAAAAAACTTTGAAATAGATTTGGAAAACATTGTGTGAAAGGTGAAAATGATGCTGCTATTCTATTTATAGAAGTCTGCATGCCTAAAGTTGATGGATGCTTAACATGTGGTAAATTAGAGGACACATGGTAGCTTCTTATTGATGGTATTTGGCAGTGGCATTCTTCCTGTTGTTAGGTGACATTCGCCGCCTAATAGTCACCACCTAACAGTCGCCACCTAACAGTCGCAACATGGCGGTTGCATCATGACAACCGAGAAATGCGAGTCGCAATATGGCGGTCACCACTTGATAGTTGCCTTTGACAGTTGCATCTTGTCAATCACATCTTGTCATTGACCTCTTAATAGTTGTATTTTGGTAATCAGCACTTTGATAGTCACCTCTTGAAAGTCATCGCTTTCCAGTTGCCTCTTTCTAGTTGCAACTTACTATTCGCCACTTGATAATCACCTATTGTCAACCGCTTCTTATCGATCGCCACTTACTAGTTGCCTTTTGATAGTCACCTCTTGCCAGTCACCTCTTGACGTTCGCAACTATCAATCGCTTCTTTCTTGCCAATCGCCACTTGATAGTCACTTTTGTTAGTCATATTTTTATCTGTAACTTGACAGTCACCTTTTGCGGTCACTCCTTGGCAGTCACTCCTAGCATTCGATCCTTGACATTCACTTATGTCAGTCGCCTTGTGTCACTCACTTCTATCAATCGCTATTTTTAAGCCTAAAAAATTTGCTGCATATCTTTCAAAAAATTACCACTATTTGATTAAATTTCTACAAAAAAAATGAAATATTTACCCTTATTTATATACACCTTAGCACTAGATTCACCCTGATTTTATATATACACTTTGGGGTTGACCACTTATGCATAACCCTGCTTTACATCATGCCATTAGTACTAGGTTAAATATGATTTCTGCATATCACCCAAAGAATGATAGGTAAAAGAAACAGGTGAACCAAGTATTAGAGGATATGCTTCACATCTATTGTATGGATCAGAAGACCTGATGAAAAGATTTCTTTCACTTGGTAGAATTTATCTACAACAAAGGTCACCATTTGACCTTGGGTATGGGACCATTTGAAGCTTTGTATGTCAAGAGATGTAGGACATCATTATCTTGGGATAATCTAGAGGATAGGGTTGTTCTTGGACCCGATAAGATTAAATAAATGGAGAAATAATTAAGGACAATTAGAGAAAGGCATAAATAAGTCATGGATCATCAAAAAAGGTATGTTGATCTTAAGATATCACCAAGAGAGGTTTCAATGGGTGATATAGTCTTTATGAAGGTGACACCAAAGAAGAGCACTATTAAGCCAACAAAATTGGACCCCTGCTTTGTTGGACCCTTTTAAATTACAGAGAAGATAAGTCATGTGGTATAGCAGCTTGCCTTACCACCTATTTTTTCAAAGATTCACAACACCTTTCACATTTCTTTGCTTAGAAAATATATAGCCAATTCTAATCATGTCTAGGACTTTTCTAAACTACATATGGTAAAACCTGGAGGCTATAGATGTTTGACTAGTAAATATCCTTGAGTTCCATTCCAAATAAATGAGGAAAGGGACCTTGGAGCAAGGTCTAGTGGGACCTCTTGTCTAATACAAATGCTACTTGGGAAAAAGTAGAAGAAATACAAAAATAATTTATAATCCTATTTGAAAATACATTGTAAATATTGTTTTATGTTTAAACTTGGTTGGTACATAGAGGACTGTTAAACTTTAGGAGGGTAGGATGTCACGGCCCAATGTGAATGGATTTCCATTTTGTTGTACTGCTTTTTCAATGGATAGTTTGGCTATTTTATGTCTACTTTTACAAAGCATATATTTTTATGGAAAATATAATGTAAATTATTGATGGAATGTTTGATTTATTCCATGTTTTAGCTTATGAGGGATATATCGATTATGGGAAATGAAATTTTATTCTCATTTGAATTTTTTAGGGTATTTGGAATTGATTTGATACCTATTTTGTGAACTCTTGTTAGCTTTTTCATGCATATCTTAACTCAAACTTATTGGACTAAAAGTCTTACCTTGTAATTGTTTAGGATGTGAAGACTTTGAAGAGGAATAAATATCAATAAAATACCTTCGCATGTTATTGATGGGAAAATATTAGAAAAAAACAACCATTGTCTATTTCATCAAAAGTATTTATTTTTAGATGTGCAACTAACTCAAGTTCTGGCTTTTTGTTATGTCTTCTAGACTAGAAGATTGAGGAGTGAGTTTCAGGTTCCCTCATCAAAAATATTATACCTTTTATCATTAGTGAAAGTGGAGTGAGGGGTTAGTGGGAGTAAATAAATGACATGAAGGGTGAATGTAGTGGAGGGGATTTTACGGTTAAAGAAAAGGAAAAGTGAGGTGTTTGGTGTTTGGTGGAAGGAAATAAGGAAGACGAATTAGGAGACATGAATAGGTGATAAGTGTGTATGGTTTGTAGTATGTTCCAAAGAAATTCCCTTTTCGTATCCATAATTGAAATATTATAGATATGTATGGGTTCTAGGAACTCAGTGTTGTGGTGCTAAATTATTGATTTGCTTTCCATTCTCTGAATTAGGAGGGGCTAATAAGCTTACCTAGTTTAATTTGCTTGGGTATGAATTCGACAAAATCTAGACCAGTTGAGTAGGAAGAGATTCAAATATTTATGTTTAGCATTGTAAATTTTTAAGTATATTTTAATGGTTTCTTTATCATTTGATACTTCTCCTTAAATTGTCATCTTGGACAATACTTCAAAACATGGGGATGCACTGATGCACAAATTTAATAGATTTGGGCATAATGTTATCAACCACCTTGTTAACAGAGAGAAATGTAGGCACCTCATGGATTTCTTCTGGTGAAGAATAGAAACAATGTAGATAAATATATTATGATTGAATGTGTATAAAATTTCATTACTATACCTATCAATGAAAGGAAAAATTCATAGTATAAAATTAAATGAAA
Source organism: Wollemia nobilis (assembly GCA_028583015.1). NCBI lineage: Eukaryota > Viridiplantae > Streptophyta > Pinopsida > Araucariales > Araucariaceae > Wollemia > Wollemia nobilis. The sequence continues at coordinate 919,661 of JAQPPZ010002643.1, forward strand.
AACAAAGTTTCCCTAGTAGGTGAAAGCCTTTTCAATATAAATATTAACAATATTATAAAATTAATTTGAGGAATGGTTTCAAGATGGGTTTTTCCCTTTGAGGTTTCCTAGGATAAATATGTGGTTGTGAATATTTTGTGTGATGTCTTTTTCTCTGGTGCTTTATGAATGTAATATCAATGAATCTATGTTTATTCTAGTTCAAAAAGAATGCTTTAATTTATAGATTTACTTTTCACGAATGTGCTTGGCTTTTCTTCAATTAACTATATGGGATATAAGGACTTATAGATAGTCTCTAAAATAAAATAAAAAGATAAAATAAATAATGTGGGGTGTGGGTAATAAATATTTGGGTAATTCTTTAATGAGTAACACCCCTAGGTAGACCTTATTGCTAAAATTTAGAAGTGTATTAAATACATAATTGAGGTAATAACTCGTATAAGGAATAAATCATGTTTACATAAACCACTATCATTTTTTATTTGATAATGAATGGATGAAGAGGGATACCCTTGAACATAAAAATTTAAGTGAATATCTTATTAGCATAAATGTATATTTGCATTGACTAAGTTTCCTCAAGAAGAAATCGAGCAAAACTGACTTAAGAGACTAGCTTGGTAAGACAATGAATGGAAGGCTTGCTTTCGACATGCTTAGTGTACCTGCTTAAAAAGGCCTAGGTATGGTGTAGAGATTGGCATGGTCCTTTGCTAGACTAAAGGGAACTAAGCTAACTCATCAAAAGAAAGATGAGAAGTATAGCTTGATTTTGCATCTTACCTAGTACACTTGCATTAAATAATATATTTAAGTTGTAGGGATGGGTAATTCTTGTAGTGTTTTCCAAAATAAGAGAATCAATTCCATGCAGGGAATGAATTGCTCAAACTAGTACACATGGTACTCAAAATAACTACATGTCATGCCTATGAAAAAACTCTTGATCATGTTTGAAAATTTGGGGTTGTGATATTTGGTATCACAGCACAATTCTTAGGAATATAGGATTCCTTGCATAAGATTAGGTGATGGTGTGTATAGAATACATGCCCTTGTGAGGGTTACACTTGCAAGAATAGATTATTTATTAATTGGAAACTAATACCTACTATCTCTTATGTGTGAGGCCAAAGACAATATCGACAAAGAGAAGGACAGGGAGTGGTGCCCCATTAACGAGGAAAACATATAAAAATAATGTAGAAGTTAGGACCACCGATGTAGGTGCAAATAATAATAGTAATGAGAGGGAGGATCTCTTCATAATAGTTTCCCTACTTCATGAATAGGTAGAAACATAAAAGTAACTGTTGGAAGTCGTGTTGAATCAAGAAAATAAAGCTAGAAACTCTAGAGGAGGACAAGGTAATGAACCTATTACAAAGGTACAATAGACCAGAATTCAACTAGAAGTAGAATTGGGTAAGGATATGATGCATCTAAAGTATTCCAAATTTTTTGTAGAGAAAGGTGATGATGCAGCCAAAGCTTGGCCAAAAGAGATAGAGACTTTTTGCAACATGAAGAATTATTCTACTAGGACTCAAACATAATATGCCACTCTACATTTACAGGGTGTTGGCTTAGATTAGTAAGAAGTGTTTAGTGGAGAAAAGGGTATTGAGGTTGCAGTTGATCTAAAATGGAAAGATTTCATAGTGGCTTTTAAAGAAAAGGTTCCTCACCAAATATTTTTATACCCAGAAATTTGAAGAGTTCACCAATATTAGACAAGGAAATAAAATGGTGGAGGCATATTACCAAAAATTTGTCAAGTTGCTAAAATATGTGCCCACGTATAATGAGAAGATGAAGGTCCATAAATTCGTTTTGGGAATGAAGTGAACGTGAGAGAACCTAATACACTTTATAAGGCTTATGACTTGGCTAGGAAAGTTGAGACCTATATTAAGCCCTACTTTGACTATGAATGGGTATGTGAGCAATACAGAGAAGCATTAAGAAAAAGAAATAGTTCAAGGTTCATGAAGTGGAAAGGTGATCAAGCAGTTAAATCCGAAGAAAGTAATGATTTCAAAGATCTTCTTCTCATTAACTATTTCCAATGCAATTAAAGTAACAGCTTCTAATCTGGCCGCCCACATGATATAAATGGGAACAATATTTGCTTGGTTTTAGGATATCGGTGTTGCCCTTAATATGCGTTACTGCACTAAATTGATTGACTCACACAATCTGAATTCGAAAAACAATTGTAATATATACGAGTATTAAAAGTAACTTTTTTTAAATAAATTTGTTTAACACTAAAATACATACACAATGCAAATACTTGCTTTAAATTAATACTTTTTATGTATAAAATATGTAATTACAATCAATAATCGCAATTATATTGACATATAGTTATCTATATTATATAATAATTTAATTAATTGAATATAAAAATTATAATTATATAAAATTTATTAAAATTAATGATATTATTAATACTTTTAGTTTCAATTATATATACTTAAAAATTTAATTCAATTATATTAAAATTTAAATAATATTATTATTAATAAAATGTTTTTAATTATATTAATATTATAAAAAATAAAATAAAATTACAGATTTACTAATTATGTTACGATGATGTATAAAAATGTTAATCATGAAAAAGTTAAATATGGAATACTAATTCACACTTCCAAATACTAGAAAGAATAACAGTAAAAAAATTCGACTCCAGAAGAGGACATCAACATAAAAGGCTTCTTGATCCAAATTACAAAAAATAGGTGGTAGTGCTTCCTGAGCAGATTGAAAGTCGCATAACTTCAATAAAACTGCGTATATCCCCAGGGCTGCACATTCTGCTTACAAAGCTATATTTACATCTATATTTTCCAGAGTTCGCCCGAATATAAACCAAGTGCATTATTGTCGTTCACCGTGAAATGGGGAAACATTAGAGGAAGACAACTGCTGAGGTCTGCCTCCTTCTTATCCATAACAGAGGTTTGCACCATTGATCTAGAAATTTCAGATGAATACGGTCTTAACAGCTAAGGGAGATCATTAGTCATCGATGGAAGGACTGAGAATATCCAAGGGCAACTTTTAGCCGATAATTGTTTGGTCACAGGTCTTTCAGGTACGGGCTTCAGCACCAAAGGCTTTTCACTCGACTCTTCCTTATTGTTTTCACCCTTATTGAAGGGCTTTGGCTTACCTGTTAATTTTTGTACAATCTCGCAAAATATCAATGGATCTGTAAAGTTGCCTCCATGCTTTTAGACTCCGATCTTGACCTCTTCCTCTTCATATCTACAAGACTAGGAGAGGTAAAACTTGCTACTTTTGATGAACAAAACAAACACTGCTTTTGAAGGCCTGGGCTGTGGAACTGCCAACCTGCAATTGCAAAACTAATGATAATCCTTGGTTCTGTCTTTCGTGAGCTGTATGCGTGGAGAATCTACGCGTCTTCCCTCTTACAATAGGATAATCTTAGAATTAGATTCTCAAATAATGATTCGGAGCTAGGATAATCTTAGAATTAGATTTTCAAATAATGATCGGAGCTTTGGATTATACGAGAAACTTTGTTTTGAAGACATAAATTAAGGAATTATGAAGGGAATTAGATGATTAGATTCCAATTTATGTGAGTAGAGATTTAAATAAAGTGACAGACTTCGTGACTAAGATGAGCATTGAGAAGGAGGGGTTCAGTAACACAGTGACATAACATGGCTATTGACTATTGACGATGAGATAATTAAGTAAGTTGGTCAACAAATCCAATGTTTAACTAATTTACACAATTATTGGAAAAATATGATTTAAAAAACTTGTGTTCCAATGTAAATCTTCTTTACAGAAGAGTCATAAGCCATTATATGCAAGAGATATAGACATAATGCTGACTGATAGAGATCAATAAGAATATAAATATACAGTTCAATTTTTATTATTTGTTAGGTTTGCGTCATCCATCCAACGTCACAAACCGAGCCGCCAGAATTAAAAAACCAACGAAAGATAAAGTCTCCCAAATTGTTTTGGCTTCATGTATACTTGACCTAATGGTGATTAATAGGATCAATAGGAATATAAATATACAGTCCACTTTTTTTTTATTGTTTGCGAGGTTTGCGTCATCCATCCAACGTACAATTAATAATCGCAATTACGTTGACGTGTGGTTATGTTATTCTTTCATTTTTTACATGTGGAATGGGAACCAGTCACACAGATTTTCGCTCAGTCTTCCTCTATAACTGCCATAATTATTTTAAACTTTTTATGCCGCTGAAAGCAACAGGAAAGAAACAAGCGTTCAGTCTGGCGAGGCCCGAAATTTCAACCTTGGACCTCCCCCGGGTTTGGGTTTGGATGAACCAATTGGTCTGGACCTTCTCATTGTTAAAATATTATAATAATAATTTAATTAATTGAACATAGAAATTATAATTATTTTAAAATTTATTAAAATAAATAATATTATTAATATTTTAATTTAATTATATACACTTTAAAAATTATTTGAATTATACTAAAATGCAAATATTAATATTAAAAAATGTTTTTACATCAATTTAAGTGGTAATTATATTATTATTATAAAAAATAAAATAAAATAACATACTGACTAATTATGTTAGGATGATGAATAAAAGTGCTAATTATGAAAAAGTTTAAGATGGAAAACTCATTCACACGGAAAAAGCAAAGGAGTTGCGAATGCCAAATCCTAGAAAGAAGAACAATAAAAAGATTCGACTAGAGAAGAGGACATCAACATAAAAGGCTTCTTGATCCAAAATACAAAATATATGTGGTAGTGCTTCCTGACCAGATTGAAAGCCGCGTAACTTGATAAATCTGCATTCATCCCCATGGCTGCACATTCTGCTTACGAAGCTATATTTACATCCATATTTCCGAGAGTTCGTCCGAATATAAACCAAGTGCATCATTGTCGTTCACCATGAAATCGGGAAACACTAGAGGAAGATAACTACTGAGGTCTGCCTCCTTCTGATCCATAACAGACATTTGCACCATTGATCTAGAAACTTCAGATGAATACGGTCTTAACAGCGAAGGGAGATCATTAGCCATCGATGGAACGACTGAGGATATCCAAGGGCAACTTTTAGCCGATAATTGATTGGTCACAGGTCTTTGAGGTTCGGGCTTCAGCACCAAAGGCTTTTCTCTCGACTCTTCCTTATTGTTTTCACCCTTATTGAAGGGCTTTGGCTTACCTGTTAATTTTTGTACAATCTCGCGAAATCTCGATGGATCTGTAACAACTATAGTTGCCTCCATGCTTTTAGACTCCGATATTGACCTTTTCCTCTTCATATCAACAAGGAGAGGAGAGGAAAAACTTGTTACCTTTGATGAACAATACAAACACTGCTTTTGCTGTTATGTGAAGGCCTGGGCTGTAGACCTGCCAACCTGCAATTGCAAAACTAATGATAATGCTTGGTTCTGTCTTTGGTGAGCTATATGTGTGGAGAATCGCGTCTCCCCTCAATGAAATTACATTGTAGAAACAACTTGGACAAAGAAATATTATGGCAGTAGGATAGGTATAAAGACATCTCAGGGAGAAAATCTCTGTTAAAAACAGCTGTTTACTCCCGAGACGTACGCATGAACTTAAATAATCATGGCCATGGGATGTTAGTCAATAGTCAACGTTTGTTTTTTTTAGCTCTTCAGACTTTATGGGTAAGAAGTTGGGTATTTACCAAGACATTTAGATGCAAAGTTGGTGGGCATGCTAATCTAGGGATAGTAGTCTGACTTGAGTCCATTGAGTGTGCGCCAGGTTGATGATGGTGGTACCAAGCCTGAGCCACTATGGGTCTCCCTCACTCCAGGTTATGTTTATCAAGGTGAGATGGGGGTTAAAGTGGTAGCACCATTATTTGATGCTAAAGACAATGCCAATTCACCCTTTGACCAGGTATTAAAAAATAAAATAATTACAAATTTCTTTATATAAAAAAAATATATTTTCCTATATTATTTAAAAATATATATGTCGAACTTTATAATATGCATACGGGCAACCCCCAACGTGAGCTAAGGACGATGACGCAAGCAATGGAAAAGGTGGACAACTTCTTCTAAGCACTCTTAAAGATGTTTATGTTAAGTTCTGACTCGGAAATTGTAATATTAAAAGGTTTTGAGTTGAGTCGTTTTTTAGTTTTTAATGTATTTAATTTTTTAATTTTATTAAAAAAATAGTTAGTTGAGATAATTATGTTTTCTTAATATTATAATATAGTATGTAATACAGATATTTGTTTATAGAAATAAGAAAGAGTGTGGATATATTTGGTAATTTTATGTGTTTAATTATAATATTTAATATCATGTCTTTATGGGATATTTTAGTGGTTAGGGTTTTGAATTTTTTAGAAGATTTAAATTCAAACCATAATGAAGTATGGTATGTGGATATGTATGTAAACATGTGTAAAAAAAAAAATGCATACAATATATTTATTATTAAATTTTTATTAGACCCTATTAAAGGGTTAAAATAGAGGGATGTTAAACCAAGATTATTTAAGTATTGTGGTGAATATTATAAAATAATAAATCAAAATATTTAAGTAAAATTTAAAAATAATTTGTTTAATTTTTTTTTTAAATTAAAAATATTTAATAAATATTTAAAAATATTTAAAATTTGATTATAGTTAATAATTAAATTTAAAGCCTATTACATAAAGATTATAATCAAGTATTTTATTAAATTATTGTTTTAAAATTGAATAATAAACTATTTTATAAGTTCATTTATAAAACCTTTAAAAAATTAAAATCAATAAATAAAATTTAAAACTATTTTAATAACAAAATTATTTTTTCTATACTCATCTTAACAAAATGCATCCATGAATATTTTAAAATGTTAAAATTTAAAATTTAAATTCTATAGATAGATAGGTATTAGCGTGAAAGGAATTCCAATCATGGAATATGCCACTAGACTTGCATCATCACATTAACCGGTTAGAAAGTAAGAGGGCCATCCCCCACACACACATGCCCAAACTGGTTATTAATAGGGGTGAGGAATCCCGCAAAGTGGGACCAAATACTTGGACCTTTAAGCCTGCTACTCTATTGGTAAAGAGTATGGCAAGTGTTGGGGTTTATAAGTTAAATAACATTAAAATAGAATATAGAACATTTTTAAATTAAATAATAAACTATTTTTTCAAAGTCTTTTTACAAATATCAAAAGTTCTATTTAATTTTTAAAACACTCAAAAAAAAATATCTAAATATGTAGTAGACTATAATAAATGATATATGAAATTTTATAAATGTAATATCAACAATTAAATATAAAATAAATTTACATTTATTTTAAATTTATTGTCTTTTATTTATTTATTATTATTATTTTTTATTTGGTTAGTGTGAGAAACCATCAACGCATAGGGTTCAATAGTCTCCTCTCAACCATGACCCATCGTAAAGCCCAGAGCTATGCTTATCAATGGCGGATTTAACACACAACCACCCCTCATGAGCCTTAAGCCTCTCAAAAAATATAAAATAAAAAATAAAAAATAAAAATAAAACTAAAACCCTAACCCTTGAGCTATAATCTTTTATTACTTATAAAAATATATATTTATATAACTTCAACTATCACGATAATTATTAAATCCCATGACTATTTTCTCTTTTAAATAATCATAACTACCACTACTAAATTATTCAAAAATTAGATTACCTCACCTCAACTACCACCACACCTATCAAATAACTAATAGTCTTGTTCAAACACCAATTGTTAAGCCTCTCAAAGTAACAAATAGATTCTATTTTAATGGAAGAGTGAAGGGACATTGATTTTGATGTCAATATATTATGTTTCAAGGGACATTGGATCTATTGATTTTGATACCAAGATATTATCATACACCAATTGTTAAGCCTGTGAAAGTAACAAGTAGATTCTATTGAATGGAAGAGTGAAGGGACATTGATTTTGATGCCAATATATTATGTTCCAAGGGACATAAGTAGATTCTATTGAATGGAAAAGTGAAGGGACATTGATTTTGATACCAATATATTATATTTCAAGGGATATTGGATCTATTGATTTTGATACCAAGATATTATGTTCCAATCATGTTTTCAAACAATAGTTAGTTTTTTTTAATGACTCTTAATCAAATTTAAAGTTTGTTCATTAAATTAAAAAAAAATCAAAGGATAGGACTTTTTAAAATTAGTATAGATCATTGCCAAGTATTTGAATACTATCAATCATTTTATCTTATAGGTAAAACATTATTTAAACTTAGGTTTCCTAAATGAGAACCCAATAACATAACACTGAAATAGCTTACAACAAAAATATTTAAAATAAAATGGTACATATTGAAAAAATTTGTGATTTTTTTTATTTGAATATAAATCTTTTGAAAACGAAAAATTTATTTATACTTTATTATAAAAAAATTTAAAAAATTTAAATGAAAACTGAGAAACATATCTTACCGGAATATATGAAAAGGGGGTATTTGTAAAGTGAATATGATTTTGTGAAGTGAAATTACATGGGGCTCATTGGTTAAAAGAGGGCTTTTTTTTGGTCCGGTTTTCTGCGATTAAATATGATGATAAGACGGATCGTTTAGAAGATTATATGCAGGAGATAGACATTATGCTGACTAATAGGGGTCAATAGGAATATAAATATACTGTTCATTTTTTATTATTTGTCAAGTTTTCGTCATCCATCCAACGTCACAAACCCAATCGCCTGAACTAAAAAAACCAACGAAAGCTAAAGTCTCCCAAATTGTTTTGGCTTCATGTATACTTGACTTAATCCTGATTAGTAGGATCAATAGGAATATAAATATACAGTACATTTTTTAATTATTTGCCAGGTTTGCGTCATCCATCCAACGTCACAAACCGAGCCGCCTGGATTAAAAAACCTACGAAAGCTAGTCTCCCAAACTTATAGGAGGAAAACCCTTCTTAATGATTATGACAACTTTGTGATAGGTAAGGACAGACTCCATCCCGCATACGCAGATCAGATAAGTGTCAACTGAACATAACCCACTCCATTTTTTTTTTGCGTCATCCATCAAACGTCACAAACCGAGCCGCCTGATTAAAAAAACCAAACGAAAACTAAAGTCTCCCAAACGTTAGCCTTTATAATGGGTATGACAGATTTCTGAATAGGTAAGGAGAGACTACATCCCCCATACGCAGATCAGATACGCCTCAACTTACGACGACCCATATTGTGAGTATCTAATTTTTGGAGCTCATAACCCTTTTAAATTATTTCTTTCCCAGTATATAGGTCAAACTTAGATTTCATTGTATCGATCGTAGACTTCCGGGGGTTGTTGCCAACTGTATACAAGTAGATATGATGGAGCACTTTTAAATTCTCACGTCACAATGCATGCCTGCTCCACGTAGAAATCCTTTTTATGGAAGATAAAACACCACATAGTAAGATTGTATATTTTATTTTATTTTACGATGGAGAAGGAAAGGTCAACACTAAATTCTAAAAGCTTTCGTGACAGCAAACCCTTACAACTCTATCCCCATTGTAGATTACAGTGAGGTTTTTTTCCCTTTGATTCTTTCGCTTTCAGTTTTGATAATGTTTTTTGGGTATTTCTGAGCCACTTTTTTTAGTTGTTAGTTTTTATTATGTTTTTTTTTATTTTTGGTTACATAGATAAATTGGTTATAATCACAAGTTTTAGTATGTTTTTTTTTTTTTTTGGTTACATAGATAAATGGGTTACAATCACAACTTTTAGTAACTGCCGGTTTAGCTGGCAGAGTTCAAACTATCAACGAAGGCTTCAAACATCCCCATTGATTACATAGATAAATTGGTTACAATCACAATTTTTAGTAATTGCCAGTTTAGCTGGCAGAGTTCAAACTATCAACGAAGGCTTCAAACACACCCATCGTCTCATCTCGATCACACCACCATCTTCGTCAGGCATGAAGAGGACCGCCGGATAAGTCATTAGTTAGGTGCAACTCGCAGAAGAGTGGAATCGGGCTAATGACTATGCATGGGCATGCCAATTGAATTGGAACCTAGGTCTCCTCTCCATATAAGCACCCCAACTTACCAATCCACCTACCACCAAAACCCATGGACTATTTTTTATTATGTTTTTAACTCGGTGTATGTAAAACATTATATTTTTAATAAAATTTTCAATTATTTTAAAAATAAATTGTAGAGATCAATGTTGATATAGACAAGAATAATTAGTTGATAGATATCACTATATATATGCGGTCTTTTGAATTAAGAATTTAAAAACGTTGAGATTTTATATTAACAAAGAAGATTCACCTAACAAAACTTAAGATATAAATATTTTTAAAGGCCTATAAAACATGTATGAGATAAATGGATCTTTAAATATATTTAAGTATATTAACTTAATTTTACATATTTTAATTAAATGATATTTTATTTTTATCATTTCAAATACATAAACCATAGTTTATAGTTGTAATATATATATATATATATATATATATATATATATATATATATATATATATATATGTTTAATCCCTTGTACTAATTATTTTGAAGCCTACTCGAATGATTTGAAGATTCGAAAGCACAAAGAAGTGGAATTCATTAATAAATTGTATTCTAATATTCATATCTACTCATGAAAATTAGCAATTACTTTAAATGTGTTAAAAAAACATCAAAATGAAAATTTAAAGTTATGTAAGAAATTTAAAGTATAAAAATAGTTCAAATATCTTGTCTTTGTTTAAAAATGAAAATCCTAAAACATAGGTAACCCAAGAAAAACTAATTATACATAATAAATCTTAAAAAATCAATTCAATGTTATAAAATAATAAAATGCCTAAATTGATTTTGTCATAAGGTTATTGATAATATATATAATATCTAATATATTATACTATTATTCTTAGAAATATAAACACCCATTTTTGTATGCTAAATAACCACTAAATGAGTCATTAGCTCCACTAACTAGTTTTATAAAAAGATCAAGCTAGTTCAACCCTGTTATATCCAAATTTAGGGCAAAAGGCAATCTAACATTGTGCCTTACCAAACTATCATAAAAATAAACAAAATTTCATAAAATGGATACCATTAGAATAGTTTGAAAGGGGATTTTTAATGAGTATAAATATTCCTATACCTACCTAAGGATTAATACCCTAAAATACATGAAAACAAAAGCAATGTAAGCTTAAAAAAACCCTATGTCATTTCTATATGGTACTTTTGTGAGGTATTTTTATCATCAAGCATCACTTTTTTTAATCAATTTTTTAATGATTTCTCACTCCCAATAATCAGTGATGATAGCTCCATGAATGAATGCATCATATTCCTTTTATATTATCATAGTACATTGGTACTATCATCACCAAACTATTTTTTTGCTAGTTTAACTAATTTTTGTATCATAGATATCACTCAATCGATTATATTTACCTATTTTTACATGTATCTAGGTGGAAAATAAACAATAAAATTTTATTGATTAGTAGTTGCATGCCACTTCACCCTTGTTATCTCTCGAATCAAGGTACTTAACTCCTACAATATCCTTAATCACATCATGCAACTTCCCAATCATAGTATGCAACTAGTGTAAACTTGCCACCTCATATTCTTGCATGATTATCCATGGATATCCTCATAGATTTTCCAAGGGTCCTAAGTAACAAATAAAACCACCCCTTGGTGAAGCTATGGTTAATGATCAATATTTTATAGGTACATACTACTCAAATCATAAGAAAAAAGAGTAGTTTACCTTACCACATTATTGGATTTGATCCTTGCACCTTCCTTCTATTCTTCATCAAGTATTCAATAGATTAAAAAATAGGTATCTATCAAGGGTATTGAACAAGTGTTATCTACAAATATATACACATTGAACAAGGGTAACTCAATTCTAAATTATGGTCTCTTTTCCTCATCTATTTTAGCATATAGTGTTCACCAATTTTTATTTGGTCAACATTAAAATAATTTGTATGATTTTATTTCCTTGTGCGTTTATTATTACTTTTATTACCAACCTTAAAGGGAATATGGGTTTGATCCATTAAAAAATTATATTTTTATTTCTTGAAATTGGATAAACCCCATTACATTTGATTATGGTTTTTTTCTTATTATTGTTTGTAGGATTTGATTCTATAGGTATATCAAAGAAAATTTGTAATCAAATAAAATATTATTATAGGTTTTTATATGATACTTCTACCAATAGTGGTGCTTTAGTAACTATGACACTTCTATCTCTCTATAGTATTCATATCATCTCTAGAAATTTTATCATCCATAGTGCTTATATCATACCATGGTGCTTTTATACCTATGACACTTATATCATCCAATGGTGCTTCTATCTTGACTCTAGATTAGGTACTATAATATTTGATTCTACTAATTTTTAGTCTCAAATTAGCAAATTTAGTCTATTTGTGTTATTTTGTTGTCGTTAGGATAGTCTTTATGAAGGGTTTTTAAAAAGAATCCATTTTATATTTTTAGTTATAAATTTGCTAAATCAATAACTTTATGCATTAATAATTTATTTAGGCATAATATTAAAGGAATATTCATTAGTTTCATAGTGTAATTTCATAATATTTATCATTTGTACCTTCTTATCTAGTTTTGTAGTTGAGTTTACAAAAGGGGATAGGAAGTTGGTTTCTTTGTAAATAAAAAAGAGGACAAATATTGTTTTCCTTCCTATATTTAGGCAATGAAATTAATATGCATGTAGTTACAATTTAGTGTAACATATTTTTTTACATATCCTCTTGAACCTTACTAAAAAGAAAAAAGATGTTTTTACAAGTATTCAAAGTAAAGAATCATGTAGTATAGGACCTTGTATTTGTACATCTAATTTGTATTTGCATATTTTTGCCTTCATAATTATATGTTAGAATTCTAGGATAGAATCAAGATATTTAAAATATTACATATGTGTTAAATCAATTCATCATAAAAGATCCTTAGGTCCCACATATGTCCCCTCAACCTTAAGTGTGATCCCATGCAAAATGGAACAATTGTTAGTGACCATCCCAATCAATGCAATCACATTTGGTGAATCTAGCATGAGCAAAACATAGGTTGTATATTCTTTTCTATCCTACCTAAGATCCCTAATTAAGATAAAAATTTGGTAAATTCTTAAACAAGATCATCTAATTTGTTTGTCTAGTTAAATCACAATAATAAAGACTAATAAAAACCTAATCAAAGGTTAATTCTACTAGGTATTGTTTTTAATCCCTTGAGTAAACATAGTATGTACCTATAGGTTAAATTAGATATACTATGAGCCTAGGCCACTACCCACCCACATAGGGTGTCACATATAATTTAATTTTATAGGGAAGTATAACATGGTGGACTAATTGGAGTTATAATGATGTATTTTACTACCCCGTGTGTACTATATTTAATTTCATACCTATGAGGTTAGTTCCATGTATCATTCTCTTTCATTCACATTAAGTTATTTTTCATGTATGACCACATATATCGATAGGACTAGCTTATTCCATATACCAATGGGTATATAGGAAGAGCAGGTATATATAAAGATGTAGGTGTATTGGAAGACTCCTTAAGATATATAGATTATATAGGTATATGGAGGGAAGGTAATCTAAGGGTTTAAAAAAATGTTCTCTTATTATTTTAAATAACATTAAAAATAAAATACAATAAAATTAAATTCTCCTTCCTCTCTAAACTATAGTTTAATACCACTATATTACTCAAAGTGTTTCCTACTAGTTGGTCCAAAACATAGACCCCTTAACTAAGGTCCAAGAAGACCAAACCACATTTGAAAATCCCATCTAAAAATAATAATATGAATAAACTTCTTTCTTGTGATATCTTTATCCTATTCATGATGAAAAATGGAGGGTAAATTTCAATATCTTGATCACCTAACTTCTTTCTTGTATAGAAATAAATAAATTTGACAATTAATTCAAAAAGAGACAAGAGTTACCTTGGCCACCTCCATTAAGTAATTGTCCTTTTTGGACTTCCCCCAAAAACTCATATATAACCCCCTAACATCTAATCCAATCAACTTATCTCATGGGTAGTTATACATAGATCTTAATGGACCAATCCCAAATCATGCAGATCAAAATATTCTAACTGTCACAACTTCTATGTATGATTGATTAAGAAACCTTCCATCATACTTAGGATATCAACCACATTTACCTCCTATCAAGGAGTTACAACATGTAATTATAAGTTACCCCATCATCCACCACATAAGCATAAGCTATCCACCTCCCACCTCCCATCTTAAGCATGAGCTTGGATTGTGCTCAGACTTCCAATTCTACCATCTCTAATTTTATGTATTAAAATTCTTTTGTCTTAAACTACTTGGGGGAAAATATTATAGTGTCCACTTTGACATAATACAATTGAATGCCTCAACCCTACCATATTATCCTAGAGCACATATTGCATATTCCTTCAAATCCTCTCCCCTCTAAATTGTGAGCCTTAAATATATAAATGGAGCAGTTAAAATATCAAATAACCTTAATTCATGGGTTTTCATCTAGTCATAGGTATTCCTAAGAGTACTTGTGCAAGAATTCACTAGAACCAAATATAGTTAATCGTCCTTTTTATCCAAACTTTAAAACACCAAAATTCCAAATATACAAGGGGAAATAAGACCCCATAGATCACCTTAGGCTCTTTCAAAATATCTATTGTGGCATTGCACATGATAAGATGGCACTTATTAAAATATTCTCCAAAATACTTAGCAGTCCTACACTAGATATTATCAAATACCATAGTTTACCCTTAAAACCTTTAAGAATCTCATCAAAATATTTAATCAATGGTTTTCAATCTATATTGAAGTGAAGGTCATAATTAATTATCTTTGTGAATTAAATCAATCCAAGGGAAAAAATTCATTAAAATTCTAAGTGGATGCAAAAATTTAGTAGGAGACTTCAATATGTTCACTTGTAGAAAGATCTTTTAGATATTTTGTAAGAAATCTTTAGGAATATTTGGTCTTACACCGTGAAATAAAAAGTGTTTCTACCTTAAAGGATGCTATAGACATGAAAAATGAGTAGAATTTGACCTCATAAAAAGGGATCACTTGAAAATTAAGAGAAATACAAGTCTCCCCCTCACAAAAAAGGATAGTATAGAAAAAACATGTTGTTAACAAAGGAATTATTGATTCATTTCAAGCCAAAAATGTGAATACCATCATTGCCCTTTAGAATATATTCATAGGAAAGGAATTAAAATGAAAACCCAAAATAATATTTACTAATATTTACCAACCCCATATAGTTACCCTTGATAAATTTCTAGAGGCCAAAATGATATAACTTCCACTCATTAAACCTATAGACTCTAAGATAGAAACAACTCTTTTGTTATGTCTATAGGAGTAATGCACCTACAATGTGATATTTAATTGGGTGACTTCAAAATTCTCCTTTGTAGAGAGACCTTTTGGATATTTTCATAAAAAAATATTTAAGAATAGTTGGCCTTCTACCTTAAAATTACCAATGTATCCATGTTTGAGGATGCTATAGACATGGTAAAATGAGTAGAATTTGCCCTCTTGAAAAGGGATTATTTGAGAACTAATAAATTGGAAGATAAACCACCTTCTCACCAAAATGGATAGTATAATAACAAGCATGTTGCTAGCAATGGCATCATTGATTTACATCAATCCAAAAATATAAATAATATTGTCGCCCTTCAAAAACTAGTCATAGAAAATTTGTAGAAACAAAAACCCAAAAGAATAATTACTAGACTTAACCAACTTATAGAAATTAACCTTGAGAATATTCTAGAGACTAAAATAATAGAACTTCCATCCATTAAACCTATATACCCCAAGAAAGAAAAGGCTCCTTAATTCTATCTAGAGGAGCAATGCACCTACTACTATATCAATGACCATGTGATAAACAAATGTAAAACCCTTGGAAATCATATTCAAAACTAGATAGATAAATATTGCATTATATTTAGTGACTCTAATGTTAATTCTTCTCCAAATTAGGATATGGGAATTTTCCAAGATCCCCTAGCTAATCATGATAAAAAATAAACCATATATAGCATAATATTATTCCTCCTCCAAATCAAGGCATGGTAGGAATGATCAAGTCTTCTTCCATTGGAGAAATTATGTGAAACCACCACAAGAATAAATATTCTAATAAACCTTTATGATATCCCTTGGTCCTCAATTCAAGATAAGATTTTTCTTCTTTTGAAGGACCACCTTTGGTTATACAATCCTAGATTAAAGAGAAAGGTACATTTAACCTTTGAGAACAACTTGAAATTAAACCTACCAAATTCTCACTTGAGATCCTTATGCCTTCTCCAATACATTGAGAGATGCTATTTAAAATCTTGAGTGAGTATGTGTGTTGGGGATTAGATCTGTTCCCTATGCCTTAGGTTTTATGACCATCTACAATGTGATTCTCCTAAGTGTGTTTGGTGCCCACACCTTCCTTGGAGTTTTCATACTAGGATGTTTGGGGAACATGGGACATAACTCTTTTGAAGAACCTATAGATTTTTAACCAAGGTTGGCTACTTGTTTCGATGTAATATATGGTGCTTTGCTTATGTTCCTAAACTAGCCTACTCTAATAAGGTCTTATAATGGAAAATGTTAGAAGAAAAGTAGTAAATGACTAAAAATAAAATAACATAAAGTAAACCTATGCTAAATGGATGATGTGCCAAAGGTCTAAAACTCTTTTCTCTAGGGTGGGTTGAATAAACACATGCATCTTATATGAAAATGCACAAGGAATACAATTTCTCCAAACATGAGTCACATTGAGCAAACACATACAAGAAATATGAAAAATGAGAAATAGGTATATATTAGATAATGAAAGAAAGATGCTCAAAACTAATTAGCTAAAATAATACAAGTCTTGAGCCAAGCCATGATATAGAGGATAATGAAGGATACCCCATACAAGGCTAGATACTAGACATGGGTATAGTTATATTTTGATCATTTATGATGAGAGAGAAGGAGATATTTATAATAATAAATGAGGAAAGTTTTACCCCCAAATTTGTGTAGGAATTCAAAATTATCTAGCTAGATAGTCAGCATTAGTTTTGAGTGATATTTGAGATCTTAGATATTTGTAGCAATAAATGCTTCTACTAGGTTGGTTTGACTAGACTCCTACCATGTTGTCGAGCAACTTCATGCCAAAAATTCCCATAATTAGACCTATGTAACACCTTCCATTAATGTCTTGGATTTAGTGTTGCATCTTAGGATGGTCCCCATGACACCACCTTAAATAATTTAGTTGCTACTTGAGAAATCATGTTCAGTTTATTCATACCAAAACTAAAACTAGATCATCATCCATTTACTTGTGTTTCATTGCTATGGGTTGCTTTGGTGGTTTCAGTGATAACTAACACATGACCTTCGTTATGCTTATAATAGGTTCCTTTAATGAAGATATTCTCTATTGCATTCCTTATAGATCATGGTTATCACCATTGGTGTTGTTAGGGAAGATGCATTTCATTAGAGGTCCATATCTTGTTATTTCAACAACATCCTAATGATAGTTAGGGCTATTAGATAATGAGCTCAAGTGGGAATGTATGTAGGTGTTATCCTCTTGTACCCTCTTTATCTCTCTCATCATGGGTTTCAGGGTGGACCTTGTATGAGCATCAAGATCCTCTTGAACAATATGGAGTTATCTTAGCCTTTTTCCACTTGCTTATCTTGAGTCACCCCACCTTCTCCCTCCATGTAACTAGGTTTGGTTTGTGGGGTTTTTTGACTAATGATAACTTACGACCTTAAAATGGAGCCATGAACATGAAGAGACATGGATGGAAACTAGGAAAGTAATCCTCCTTATCTAAGGAGGAGAGATATCCACAAACTCTAAATTGGGTAGAATTTTTCCATGAGTAGAGTCCTTTTAGTTATCATTGAAATGGATCTAGGACTCTAGTTCATGACAAATTTCATCTAAGTTATCACAAAAAGGTTTTGATGAATAAATACTATTTTGGTTTGGTTGGTTAGATAAGGTTTAGGGCATGGGAAAATTTAGATTCAACATCATTTAATTATATAAGTTATTTCTATGTTTCACCTTGGATGGTCTTCTAGAATCAGCTAGTTTGTGAGTAATAGGAGCTTTGGGTAGCTTCATTTTATCTTTAAGTGGAATTATTTATCTAAATTATATTTTATTTTAGTATTGGCCTAGTGTAGTGAACATTCACTATGTCTTTGGTGAATCATAGGGTAACTCCAACTATCAGGAGCAAATAAATCCAAAGAAAGGGTGTTGTCCATTGAGCATAGATTTTGAATGGGGAAAAATTCTAAGGATTTTATAGTAGAGGTGATTGCTAGGGAAATATAGTGTCAAAGGTGATATTTCTTGAGACTTTGTGAAAACTAGAATGGGGTTGTGCCTTATTTTATAGGTCTCATCACTTGAGATGACTCCCAAGGTTTATTCTTATGGGTAAAAATTTGTATGTATTCACCCACATGCTCCTTTTGATAGGTAATATGATTGAAATAAGGTTTTGGAGCTAAATATATAAGAGCTAGGATATGGTTGTTGAGGAGTCTCACAAAGTCATAATGAAATATTTTTAATGATGGGCTAGGCTATAATGAAAGCACCATATGCATGGTGGTAAGGGCTGATATGAGAATCTGGTATTGCAGCAGAAATATCTAACTGCTAGGTGCGGCAAAGAAATGGGTCACCATGGGGATATATGGTGGGACCCAAAAGGCCATCGTGAGTGAAGGATGAGGTGATTCCTAAAGCCCCACTAGACCAACATGTAAATTTAGGTAAGTGTTATCTTTGGTGGAGAAACATGTATTCTTAGAGCCCAAGTAGATCCTAAAAGCACACCACCAATATGATTTACAGAAGAATGGGATTCTTGAACCATAAATAAAATGATGGGTAAATAAATGGGATGCAAGTAGACCCTGGTCAAACCCTGAATTCCTACCATAAAAATACAACACAAGCCACATAAATAAAGGACTAGATAAATGTTTGGGTATCCCTCATCCCCTCAAAGGATCCCAAAATTGCACCCAAGATAGAAATTGATGTGAAGCCCTAAAACCCACCCTAAAGAAGATGAATTATAATGAGCATAGTTTTAGGTCAATAGTGAGTAGTGAGTGAATCCCAAAATTCTTCCCATAGTGGAATTCTCACCTCATCAAATGACCTTTGTAGGATGGAAAGCAACACCCCATTTATGAGGGTTCATTATGGGTGGCTAGCAATAAAGATGTTTGGTGCCCATTTAGTGGGTTGAGTCTTACATCCATGGAATTGGTCAGCTTCAAGAGGCCTCATAGTACATTTAATTACCATTTCCTTTTGGTAGAAGGTGAATAAATTTATGATCCATCATATTGATCAAACAATACAAAATTGATCAAGGATCTATATTCAAGTTGTACTACCTACCTCCTTCTAGAATTCACCTTCCACCATAGGCTATAGAAGATTAAAAGAGATTTATAGTATGGTTTCCCTTTCTAGTGTAGCCACATTGTCTCGTCCACCATCCATTGTCTTAAATGTATAATTTATTTTAAAGTTTATTTATTATAGAATGGAATTAATTCTAAGCTTTGGCTCTTTAGCCATTACAACTAATATGTAAAAATTTTATATTCAAGAGATGCAAGTGTATTATTGTTTGATCTCCAATTAGTCTCTTTATTGTGTGAGAATTGAAGATTTTTTTTCTAAATATAGCTAAATGGAAATGCTCTTATTTTTGCAATCTATATTTCACACTATTCATCGATAGTTTTAGAATTTTCTTTTAATCAAGTGCGATGGATGTTAAACAAGGGAATGATTGGATGATCTATTAAGTAGTTTGCTTGTGCTTATTTTATTGGTTCTAGTTTTCTCTACATATGTTTTGATATATCTAAATCCATTCCCTTTTAAGTTCTAGCTTCAGCTCCATTTTCTTTCTCTCAGCTCCCTTTTTTTCAGACATAGTTAGCAGGGATACCTAAGAGCCAATCTTCTCTAGAGGCTAGCCTTGAAAATTTTAGTTTTGAAATTATTCAATGTTGGTCATGATTTACGGGTGTGTAAACCTTTCCATTAGGTACATTTTGCACCAAAAGTTTTTGGCACACCTAGTGGGATGCAATTCTTACCATCTTCATTGAACAAAGTATGATGATACTTGAAAGCAAGAGGATATAGAAACAAAAAGGAAAATGCCAAGTACGATGTGTATAAAACCAAACTTAACGCCAAAAGCCTATATATTGAAAACTGTATGAAATGACAGAGCATGAACAAATCGACACAAGATAAAAGCAATATGGAATAGGTCCCCATTTATTGATATGCTTTCAAAGTCGTGTTACAATACGTCTCCTTCCTTTTTAATGGATAGGAGCGTTAAATATGTTTCTTATCACATCCATGGATAGCAATCCTTCTTCCGCGTGCCCACATGTAAGATGGGCGGACCAAAATGTTGCCGCTACTTGTGTATATGATTTTTGACTCCTTAATTCTCCTCTAATGTCAAAAACCTGCGTTCAAGGAAACATAAAAGATTAGTAGCACCTACAGATAGAATGGAACATGTATTTCCCAAGGCCTACTGTTAGTGTATGCATGAAAATATTAAAACGATAACCAAATGACCTCAGATCGACCTAAAAATTTAACAAAAGCATGAATATGTTACCAAGAAGGCACTTCAAAAGGAAAATTTGGGAAATTCCTCACATATTTGTATTCGCTCCGGGCGGGATGAATAAACCTGTAATAAATTGTCAGAAATCACCCTCTTCAATGTCCTATCTAGGAAGCTCCAAATAACCTACAAAGTTGGGGTTAGCTAATTGGGGGTGTTTTGGGAAGACCCAAAAGATAAGGTTTCTCCAATTTGGCCTCTATCACCTAGATTTTGTTGGTTCCATTTGCAAGTTAGTAAAGGCGGGAAATGATAAAAACCTGGTCAAAAATGCTCAGAATGAAATGAAATTTAAACTACAGCCTATTTAAATAACCTAGAATAAGAAAAAGAATAAAAATCAAAGAAATATATCACATATTTCTAATCACTCTGGGGTGGGGTGATTAGGACTACAACAGCTTGGGGGGCACCCGGGGGCAATACGTCCACCGTTTGGGACTCTGTTTCAGCACCAATCCACTTGGTATGGGTCCAAAACTTCTTATGGGGTGTTGTCAAAAAAATTTGTGGAATATTGTGGCCAAATATTCGGGTTTGGGTCTAGAATGCGCCTCCAATAATCACCCAATAACCTCCCTCCAAAAGAGAGATCAAGGATGTGAAAGCACAAACAATGGGTGAGGATATGTTTTAGCAGCACTTCATTGCTCCAAAAGCTCCTCTTTCTATATTTTTTGGGTGAGAATACTCACTAATTTATAGACCTAGGGTCTCTTTGTTTGAATGCGTATGCAAGGGCACCACTTGAGTTGATTGTCCTATTTTGAGAGAAAATATTATTCCCTAATTTAGAGTCTCCTTGCATGAGGCCTCTAAAATAAATACATGCATTAATGAAGTCTCTCTTCTTGATTTTGAAGACATTCCTCACAATTGCATGTCTTGAAGTTACAGTTAACTGGCGAACCTATCGAGGTTTGACTTTTTGCTAGTCAAACCTGCTATTCATCTCACCCTAGGGTGAATTCTACTATTCGTCCCTGGGTGGGGCAAATACCAGTTTTTATTTGTCCCAAGGTGGGGCGAGTAGGTAGAAAAGTGCCAAATGGTGCCAAATTGACTCTTGACCTTCCAAACTACTATTGGGAGTGGTTAGGACCACTATTTAACCTCTGGGGGCTGCCCTAGGGGTTGTGTGTTTCAATGTGATTGATGCTTGTTGTCAAATAATCGGATTGGTGTTGTTTTTTTGTTTTGGTTTACGCATCTTTAGGTAAGCATCACCATGGTGTACACCCGTAGCTGAGCCCAATCATAGGCAAGCACTGTAGAAAGTGTACAAATGGGGACAAGTCGCCTCTGATATAGTCCTGAGGACTTGGTCATCCTACCTTGGTGGCCTGACACACAAGATAGTCCACATCATGCCATTACAAAATAGGACTATAGAGGCACCTCTTTGAGAGGCACCCCCACTTAGCATAGATCCTTTCAAGAGGATAACCTACACATAGCACTCAACATAGACAGGAGGCCTCCCTTAGACGCTCATTATGAGTGGCCTAGTGATGAAGTGCTAGAGCAACATAGGGTCCATAAGGAAGGGCCACATGATTTCGTCATCCCTCCTTTACCCCGTATTACTTTTAGAAACATTAGACCAAATCTAGAGCATGAGGCTCTCCAGATAGGGCGAGACAATTTTTTCCACACCTTTCATGCATACGAAGGGCAGTACAAGGAAGAACATTACGTTCCTTAAGAGTAGTACATAGCATGAGAGCGACGCACCTTCACACCTGCTATGTATCAGGATCACCCATCGAGGCCAGAGCCTCAGGTGAATGCTACTAACATTGATAGAGGAAAGCAACCCATAGGGATCTCGAATCACCACGATCAAGATAGACATGTAGGAGAGGCATCTAGGCTTCCTAAACAAGAGACGGTGGAACAAATTGACTTGGCATTTGCCAAACATGCCGCCCACCAAGCACAAATCACACAGCTTAGGCAAGATCAAGAACAGTTAAAGCATCTGTATCGCCTTAGCAAAGAGTGCATTCAGCGTTAGATAGCCACATTTCTTCATAACACTATGCCTGAGAAGGTCACAACCCCTCGTGCACATGAGGTAGAAGTATATGATGTTGGATATGTCTCATTATTTTCTAGAAAAGAATTTTATGACAGGCACAACAGCGCAAAAGACGACGGGTAGGGGGGGTCCAGGGGTGCCAGAGGCACCCAAGGACCCTCGGCTACGGTAAAGGTGATTACGTAATAGGTGATGGCTCGGGGTGCGTAGGGGGACGCCCTCGAATATGGTGAAAGTGAAAGATGCTGGTGAAGACCAGCTGAGAATAGCCGACGAAGTCGGCGACGAAAATTTTTCACCTACTTTTATCGCTACTTTTGGAGTGGCCCCCGGGATTCCCACGGTTGGTGGGTGGTTAGTGGGTGTGGGTGGTTTAGCCCACGGTGTTGTATCCACGGTACCCTAATACCACTTGGTGGTTTAGGGTTGTATGAGTTTCCTTATATAATTATTGTAATGCCCCATTTGAGGGATAAGAGAGAGAATAATATATCAAGGAGGATAGACTCTTGTTTGCTGGAGCAGCCCAAATTGGGTGAACCAGGGTAAATCTTGTGTGTTATATGTGCATTGAATGGTGTCATTATTTCCTTAGTTATCATTTCTGCATTATATCTAGAATATGTTTCGTAAGTTCTCTTCATTTGGTATCGGATCCAAGTCATTAGCCATAGGGGGATGCCTTTATTGCTAGGGTTTAAATCCATTTGAAGAAGATCTAGGGTTTCTAGGAGTGAGAGGAAACCTATTCTGGAGTGGGAGTTACGTAGAAGGAGTTTGAAGGAAAAATGTTAGGAAATCATTCAAGGATAGAAATCGAGAAGTTTGACGGCAAAATTTTTGAGCTATGGAAGTTAAATATGGAAGATATGCTCGTGGACAGAGATCAGTGGGCTGCTATTTCAGAAACAACACAACCTACGGGTATTTTCGATGAAGATTGGGAGAAGATGAATTGAAAATCAAGGAGTCTGATTCGACTGTGTCTTGCAGATTCGGTGCTCATCAATGTTTCGGGAGAAGCTACAGCAAAGGATCTTTGGGAGAGGTTAGGGGCTTTGTATCAATCGAAGTCCCTAGTGAACAAATTATTCCTCAGAAAGAAATTGTACAATCTTAGGATGCATGACGGGGATTCGGTTGCAGATCATCTGAATGCATTTAATACAGTGGTAAGTCAACTAACATCTGTAGAAATTAAGTTGAGTGAGGAAGATAAATGCATTACTTTGTTATGCTCTTTACCAGATTCATGGGATAACTTAGTAGTAGCAATTGGTAGTACAACTTCATCCACATTAAAGTTTGAAGATATAGTGGCATTTCTATTATCTGAGGATATGAGGAGAAAAGCCATGGAGGGCACATCTAAGGAAGCCCTAATAGTGAGAGGGCGTGCCAAGGAGAAGGACAAATCTAGATATGGTGATAGGTCTAAGTCAAAAGGTAGATCCAAGTCTCGAGGGAAGTTTGAGAGAAAATGCTGGAATTGTGGCAAGCCTGGTCATATGAAGAAGGATTGCAGATCAAAGAAAGCTGAGTCTAGAAAAAATTTTGATGAATCAACTTCCACAGAGATGAATAAATCCATTGATGAAGCAGGGGATGTGTATCTGGCATCCTGCTCATCGTGCTCCACACGATCGGATAAAAATGATTGGTTGATTGATACTGGTGCCTCTTTTCATATGACTCCTCATAGAGGGTGGTTCGAGTGAATATGAAATATATGATGGAGGGGAGGTACTATTGGGAGATGATTCACCACTCAAAATCATGGGTCGTGGAAGAGTGAAAATTTTGCTGCAGGATGGTAGGGTTAAGACCCTACCAGGTGTGATGCATATTCGAGACTTGCTAGAAATTTGATTTCGGTAAGAAAAATGGCCGATGTAGCAGTGAATGTCAGTTTTGGCAAGGATTCATGCAAAATGGTTCGTGAATCAATGGTGTTGGCAAGGGGAGTTCGGATTGGAACATTGTATAAGCTATTGGGAAGCACTATGACAAATGAGTGCAATAGCTCAAGCTGTTCCCGAGGTTTATTCCGATAAAAGCTCAACACTCTGGCATCAAAGGATGGGACATATTGAAGAAAAGGGATTGCGTACCCTGTACACAAAAGGTATGGTTCATGGTATCCCTAATTCCTCAATGACTTCTGAGTTCTGTGAACATTGTATTTATGGTAAACAAAATCAGGTTAGTTTTCCATATAATGCCACAAGATCTAGTGGGGTACTAGATTTGATCCACAGTGATATTTTTGGTTCTATTCCTATGCCGTCTCTTGGAAAATCATGGTATTATGCTTCGTTTGTTGATGATTTTTCAAGATATGCATGGATTTACTTTCTTAAGAGCAAAGATGAAGTGTTTGAAAAAATTAAGGAATTTAAAGCACTTGTTGAGAATCAAACTGATAAAAGGATTAAGGTGTTGAGGTCTGATAATGGAGGGGAATATTGTTCTAATATATTTGAGAAATTTTGTAAGCAATGTGGTATTGCAAGACAGAAGACTACTTCATATACACCTCAACGGAATGGAGTTGCAGAGAGGTTGAACAGATCACTGATGGAGAAGGCTAGAAGTATGCTCAGTGGTGCAGGTTTGGCATAGGAATTCTGGGCAGAAGCAGTTAGTGCAGCATGTTACTTGTGAAATCAGTCACCTACATTAGCATTGCCAGATCAAACTCCATTTGAAGCTCTATTTGGTAAGAAACCATCTATTTCACATCTTAGAGTTTTTGGCTGTGATGCATATATGCATATTCCAAAGGAGAAAAGAAGTAAGCTAGATAATAAGGCTGTTAAATGTATATTTATTGGTTATAAAGATGGTGTTAAAGGATATAAGCTTTGGAATCCAAAAACTAAAAGTACAGTGTATAGTAGAGATGTGGTGTTTAGGGAGATGATCAGTGATTCTAGGAAGGTAGTTACAGAAGAGGAACCTGGAACGGTCCAATTTGATCTCATGGACAACTATCAGACAGTAGAGGATCTGGAAGAGGAGCATATAGATGAGGATATGGAAGATGAGCATATGGGTGAGGATCTGGAAGAGGATGAAGAAGAGGTTCATACACCTGTGGTAAGGAGATCAACACAAGAAAGGAGACAACCTGAAAGGTATAGTCCATCTACTTTTCCTACTTCTTTTGTACTATCTGTTACTGATGAATATCCTAGAACAGTTAGAGAAGCTTTTAATTCTAGAGAGGCAAACCATTGGGAAGAGTCCATGGATGAGGAAATGATGTCCCTGAAAAAGAACAGAACATGGGATTTAGTGAAATTACCAAGTCGTAGGAAAGCAATAGGTTGCAAGTGGATCTTTAAAAAGAAGCAGAATCGTCGAAGGTAAAGTGGAGAAATATAAAGCTCGCCTAGTTGCTAAAGGTTTTTCTCAGGTTGAAGGAATTGATTATGGTGAAGTTTTTTCTCCTGTTGCAAAGCTAACATCAATTAGATTTATGTTAGTTGTGGCTACTGCATTTGATCTTGAAATAGAACATATGGATGTGAAAATTGCATTCCTTCATGGAGATTTGGAGGAAGAAATCTATATGAGGCAGCCTGAAGGTTTCACTGTTGTAGGAAAGGAGGATCTGGTATGTAAGTTAAAGAAATCATTGTATGGACTGAAACAATCACCTAGAATGTGGTACCAAAAATTTGATACTTATGTTTTAGGAATTGGTTTTGTTCGTAGCAATGCTGATCACTGTGTGTATTCAAAGAAAATTGGTAATGTAATTGTCATTATAGTTCTTTATGTTGATGACATGTTACTAATTGGAAATAGCAAGAAACTGGTCAAGGAAGTAAAGTCTCAGTTGGCATCACAATTTGACATGAAGGATCTTGGCCCTGCAAATTTTATATTGGGTATGCAAATAAAAAGAGATCGCTCTAACAGAAGGTTGTGGCTGGATCAGAAAAAGTATGTTGAGACAGTGTTGAAAAGGTTCAATATGCAGGATTGCAAACCAGTGAAGGTACCTATTTCTCTAGGTGAAAAATTGTCTGCTGAACAATGACCAAAATTAGAAGAAGAGGTAGAGGAAATGTCACATATTCCTTATGCAAATGTTGTAGGTAGTTTAATGTATGCCATGGTTTGTACTAGAGCAGACATTGCCCATGTAGTGGGAGTCTTGAGTAGATATATGTCTAAAGCTGGTAAAGAGCATTGGACTGCTGTGAAAAGGGTGTTTAGATATTTGTGTGGCACCTCTGATTTTACAATCTGCTATGAGGGTATAGGTAAAGAAAATAGACAATTGGATATAGAAGGGTTTGTTGATGCAGATTGGGCTGGAGATCTGGACAGGAGAAGATCTACTAGTGCTTATGTATTCAATTTGTTCGGAGGGGCCATTAGTTGGATGAGCAAGAGGCAGACTAGTGTTGCTCTTTCAACTACTGAACCTGAGTATATGGCAGCCACTGATGCAAGTAAGGAAGTTGTATGGCTGCAAAGACTATGCGCTGAAATTGGGTTCTTTCAAGGAGTCGTGAAGATAAACTCGTGACGATCGAGTGCCATATTTTTGGCAAAGAACCCTGCTTACCATTCAAGAATGAAGCACATTGATACAAAGTTCCATTTTTGTAGGGACATGCTTGAACAAAGGAAAGTGTTGCTGGAAAAGGTAGACACCAAGGAAAATGTTGCAGATGCTTTAACCAAGGCTATAAGCACTGAAAATTTTAGATTCTGTTCAAATGAAATGGGTCTGGAAAAGTATTCAACAAGTGGGAGAATGTTGGATATGTCTCATTCTTTGCCGGAAAATAATTGTATGACAGGCACTACAGCGCAAAAGACGATGGGTAGGGGGGGTCCGGGGGTGCCGGAGGCACCCAAGGACCCCCGGCTATGGTAAAGGTGATTACGTAATAGGTGATGGCTCGGGGTGCATAGGGGGACGCCCTTGGATACGGTAAAAGTGAAATATGCTGGTGAAGACCAGCTGAGAATAGCCGACGAAGTCGACGACGAAAATTTTTCACCTACTTTTATCGCTACTTTTCACCTACTTTTATCGCTACTTTTGGAGTGGCCCCCGAGATTCCCACGGTTGGTGGGTGGTTAGTGGGTGTGGGTGGTTTAGCCCATGGTGTTTTATCCACGGTACCCTAATACCACTTGGTGGTTTAGGGTTGTATGAGTTTCCTTATATAATTATTGTAATGCCCCATTTGAGGGATAAGAGAGAGAATAATATATCAAGAAGGATAGACTCTTGTTTGCTGGAGTAGCCCAAATTGGGTGAACTAGGGTAAATCTTGTGTGTTATATGTGCATTGAATGGTGTCATTATTTCCTTAGTTATTATTTCTGCATTATATCTAGAATGTGTTTCTGTAAGTTCTCTTCATATGAGAGGCACAATCCCCTGGTGTGAGACAGGCCTCCACAACCTCACCAAACTTTACCTCCAAGACCTCCTAGACCTGAGCAGGAGGTCACTCCCAAAAATAATGATGGGAACCCTCCCCAAGGACCCACCCATGTTTATAGGTCTCGTCCATGCACTCCTCAAGCAGCCTATGAGGAGTATGAACAAGAATAAGAGCAGGCTAAAATTCCCTACCAAGGCAGAGGGGCTGCTATCCGGCCACCCCTCCATAGGCCTCAATTTCCCCGCAACCTATAATGGAAGCAAACTAATGAGGAAGAAATTAAATCCTCCGATGCATATAAAGCAATACTAGAGCACTTAGATTCTGTGGAGACCAAGACTTCTAGGCCCCAAAATCCTACTTTACGCCAACTCCGCAGTCATCCTATGCACCTGTCAATGTCGGCACCTCCATACCCTGAACACTTTAAACTGCCCCAGTTGGCACTCTTTAGATGGGAGGAGTATGCCCAAGAGCACATGACTAGATTATTAAGCCAGTGCTTTGGCATTCAGGATAACGATGCTTTGCTATTAAGAATATTTATAACCACATTCATAGGCCCTGCCTTAGATTGGTTCACTCAGTTGCCAAAACATAGCATCAATAATTTGGATCAGCTAGTGGACGCGTTCCTTGAATGCTTCGCCTTCAACCCCAAGAAAAGGGCGTCACTAAGTGACTTAGCTAGCCTCAGGCAGTATGAGGAAGAAACCATGGTGGCATATGCGAACCGATGGAGGACATTGCTTTCAAAGCTGCCCTACCTCCCTCCCATGTCTGACCTGACCCAAATGTTCTCAAAGAGCTGTTTGATATTGATCTCCATGCTATTGTAGCTGCAACAATATGCCACACTTGAGGAAGCTATGGCACAATCCAGAATCATCGAGGAGATCAAGATACAAGATGGCGATATTGCCAAGCCAAATAAGAAATAATGGCCTAAGAACACCAAAATAGGGACCACACAATAGAAACCCGCTGTGATCAATCAGGTTGCTATAAACATCCCTAAGCCTACACAAGCAATATAGCCTCAAAAGGCTAAATATCAGGCAGTGCCTCTTAACAGTTATGATAGAGAAAACTAGAGGTAGGAACAAAATCAATAGCATCACCCTAGGCAACAATTCACACCTTACACAGAGTCCAAGGACTCCCTATTTGATCGCTTGTCAACGGTGAACTTGATCAACCTGTCAGAGATTCAAACCATAAATCCCAATGCGCCCAAGCCTAAGGGGTACCGATAGGACTTGTACTATAGGTTCCATAGACATAAGGGACATGACCTAAATGCATGTTGGAAGTTCAAAGGCTTGGTGGAAGACCTAATTGACAACAAGGCATTGGTGATGGACAACCCCATAGCACAAAACAACCAACATATGGGAGTCTTCATAGACCCTCTACCTACCCATGATGCATAGAAAAAACCCCTTCAAGTCAATGAGGTGCAACATAATTACCCTATGCAGGGGTATGTGGGGATGATAAGCATAGTGACTAGGAACAAGAGGTACCTAGGAGCTGCTCATGTGGTAGCCATAAGAGACGTTCCATCGACGTCACAACCTCAATAACACCTTACACAACCTCCCTCACCTAAACCAGTGGCCATGATTCGGACTAGACTTACCCAAAGTCTAAGGACCACATTGGCTAGGCTCTCCATATACGAGCTCATTCAACAATCAGTGCCCTATCGGGAGGCTCTAATGGAGATATTAAAAGCCATCAAGTTGTAGCCCCATGAAGGAAACTCTTTCAACAACTTCGTGGGACATGTAAAATAATGTACAAAACTAGTCATCACCTTTAGAGAAGATGAATTGAAATTAGTGACTGGTGATGTGGCGGATCCACCCCTACACATTATTGTGCGGGTCAACGGGATTTCATATAAGAGGGTGTTGGTGGACACTGGTTCATCCAGTAATATAATTACAACAGCAGCATTGAAACATTTGAAGTTGCCGACATCTCACATTGTGGCCTCCACCTATACTCTTTGAGCATTCAATGATGCAATATGCTCGATGGTTGGCATAATTGTCCTACCCATCCAAGTGGGGCAAAATACTATTCATACATTGTGCCACATATTGGAAGGTGAGATGGCCTATAATATCTTTTTGGGCTGGCCTTGGATTAGGGACATGAAGTGTGTCCCTTCAATAGCTCATCAGTGCCTAAAGTATACATTTGAAGGATAGGTGCATGTAGTCTCGACAGACTTAGATCCCTTCAAGTACTGCAATACGGTGCAATTCATGCCATAATCGACCCTTCCATCAATGCATTTGGATTTTTAGTTAAATCCATCTAAACAGGGTCCGATTCCATAGGCGTCCCCATTGACCAGTCCATCAAGTCCCCAGTCGGGTCCATCTTCCTCATCTTCTCCTTCAATAATGATGCCACCTATGGTGGCCACACCAAAGGACAAGGTAAAGAAACCCCTAGAAGAGGAACCACCCCTAGTCTCAACCATCTCTACCGAAGATATGCCTAGCCGAATGGAAGTCAAGATGCCTAGTTCACCCCACATGGAGTGGACTCAGGAAGGACTCCCATTCGCTCCCCCTCAACCACCAATGATCACCATTGAGATGGCCAACACGGTCCTAGGGGAGTATCTAGTGCGGAACATTGTAGCAACACCCACACTTGAGTCCATGTAGGACATGGGGAGACCTCGCCTCCCCATCGACTCTGTGGTTCCTTTAGGCTACCCACCCAATCAAAAAAACTTTGTTTATGGGGGCCTGGATAATGGCGTTGAAACCTACATACAAGAAGACGAAGATGAAGAGCCCTTTACTAAGTATTTCAACTATTTGTTCAACCCAGACTTTGCTTTAATATATCTTGGCCAATGTAATTGGCATGGATATGGGTTGGGCCAGTATGAACAAGGAGTGCGAGTTCTATGCCAACCGAGATATCAAATTCTGTATGACAAGTCAGGATTAGGGTTCAACCACCTCCTACCCCTTGACATATTGGTAGAGAACATGCAAGGCCTAGGGATAGGCAATAAGGATGGGTTTGCATTAGATCCATATGCCAATCCTAACACAACATATACATTGGAAGATTACCTCCCATTGCTAACAACCAACCTTGTTGATCGTAACAACCCTTTCCCTTCGGTCAAAAAGGGAAAAATTTTGAGGACTCACCTACAAGAGGGATATGGACAAGACCAAGAAGGGTCTTTAGAATATGAGTCAGAGTACGAGGTAGCACCTTGGGATCCTTTTGAGTCTGATAGCAATCATTCACAAGTGCATCCCATGGATGATGGTCAGGAGAGCTTCCTGAAAATGTTCCCTTTCGATGCTCCAATTGAGCATATGCCACCTCAAGAGAATCAGGTCCCCCGTAGAGAACGGAACAACCTCAATGGGACCACATTAATTTGCTCGAGCAAGATGAGCCTCATATGTCGCACATAGCTTTTGGAACCAACGAAGGACTTTGGATCTCTAACAGTGATTCAAAATATGAAACTGAGATGGCCTATCTCAATCACATGCGATAGATGCAACAACAATATCCCTTGGACATATACGACATGTTTGAACACCTACACATAGGGCCCAGGCATAGGTGGCACTTAAACTAGGTACAGTTATAGCAATTACTACACCCGCCACTCCAGGTATATAGAGAGCATATTTCGCCTAGAGATCCTATAGCACCATCAGTTCCTAGGGCAGATCCTATCCTCTTATCCACACATAGGGCCAATCCATTTGTGCCAGTACCCACAGATATAGATCCGAAGCACAAAGATCATCTAAGATGTCTAAGTAGTCACACCCATAGTAATGGAGACCACAATCATTTCATCAACATGATCTCCATTGACTTAACCGCCCCCATCCATGATCCAACCGACCCAACATGGTCATTGCATCTAGACTTAGATGCTATAGACTGGGATCACGCTGACAAACTGCCATCCCCATTAGAGTACTGGACTTGCGGTGGGATTTTCCATTTCACCCCAGGACAAACTCTGGATGTCTTCCATGCTGAAGAGGAACCCGAGGTTCCTAACGATGATCTTAATTCAGCAAACGATATCCACTTGATCCCAACTCCACACCAGTTGGAGGACGGGTCCCACATGTCGATCAAGGAGATGACTAACGTAGACATCGGCTCAGATCCAAAGAATTTGCAAATCATCAAGCTGGGGGTAAATATCTTCCCCGAAGAGCAATCCAACTACATTGCCCTTCTCAAAGAGAAGAAGGAGGTTTTTGCATGGTCCTACAAAGACATGTCAAGACTAGACCCGTAGCTAGTCACGCATAATCTAACGCTTGATCCGACAGTCAAGCCTGTAAAGAAAAAGCTATGTAAGATGCATCCAATAGTAGCCTTAATGGTCAAATACAAGCTACAAAAATTGTTGGATGCACATTTTGTCATTTGCGTGGATTACCCACCATGGTTGTCTAACATGGTGCCCATCAAAAAGCTCGACGGGAGGATTCGCATATGCACCAATTTTTGAGATCTAAACAAAGTGAGTCCTAAGGATGATTTCCCCTTGCCTAGCATCGACGCATTGGTAGATGCTATAGCGGGCCATAAAATGCTTTCCCTCATGGATGGTTTCTCGAGATATAATCAGATTCATATCAATCTCGAGGACCAACTAAAAATGGCGTTCACAATGCCTTGGGGGACATTTTGCTATAAGGTCATGTCATTTTGGCCTTAAAAATGTTGGTGCCACCTACCAACATGCCATGACGTACATATTCCACGATTACATGCACAAAACTTTGGAGGATTACATGGATGATTTGTTGGCCAAATCTCTTTTGTGCCCATATCATCTCGATGACTTGAGCAAGATCCTCGATGGCCTCATGGAACATAAAGTCAGACTAAACCCCAAGAAGTGTGTATTTGGCATCACATCTGGAAATCTCTTGGGTTACATAGTCTCCAAACAAGGAATCGAGGTAGACCCACACAAATTCAAGGCAATCCTTGAAATGCTTCCCCCAACTACCATCAAGCAACTCAGAAGTCTACAGGGAAAGGTCGCGTCGATCAAGCGCTTCATAGCACAGTTATCTGACAAGTGCCAACCCATGAATAAATTATTGCACAAGGGGGTAGCATTTCACTGGGATGACGAGTGCCAGTTAGCCTTTGATGACATCAAACAATACTTGGCTTCGCCACTAGTATTGGCACCACCTAGACCAGGAGTGTCATTCTACTTATACATCTCAGCTACTGAGGTGGCACTGGGCACCATGTTGTCCCAGAAAAATGAACTACACAAAGAACAGAGCTACTTACTATCTTAGCCGCACCTCGGTCAGTTATGAACTTAACTATGCATACGTTGAGAATCTCTGCTTGGCAATGGTGTTTGCTACCAAAAAGCTATGCCACTACATGCTCAGCAATACGACGTATGTTGTGTCTAAGGAGAATCCATTGCGATACATGATGAGTCATACTTATCATAGTAGCCGCACGGTGAAATGGATCATGTTGTTGATAGAGTTTGACATAGAATTCATTGGACATAAATCCATAAAAGGTCAAGTCATCACCGATCAACTAGAAAAGGATCCTCTTGAAGACGATCAACCTCTGACCGTAGAACTATCGGATGATGGGATCTTCCATGTTTCATAATCGCCAGATTCTGATGAGCCTGAGTCACAGGCTGACATGACCCTATTCTTTGATGGTTCTAAATGTGAGCAAGGAGGTAGTGCGGGAATTGTATTCTTCACTCCACAAGGGGCTCCAATGCCTCTATCATTTAAATTAGACTTCCCGTGCACCAACAACAATGCAGAATATGAAGCCTTGCTCATAGGTCTTCAGACAACAATCACCATGAACATTAAACATTTAAACATCTTTGGTGATTCATTGTTAATTTTCAATCAAGTCAAGGGGATATTCCAATGTAAATGTCTAGTTCTGCAGGCCTACAAAGCCCTTGTGGACAAATTCCTGGCACAACTTGAATGGTATGACATCGAGGCACTCCCTCGATCATCAAATCATTTTGCAGATACTATGGCCTCCTTGGGGTCACTAATCCTACAAGACCCTTTTTGTGAAATAACAACCATTCAGGTCAAAACATTATCGCAATCCATGATGGAGCGTGCAAGCTCTAACCAAACGCTAAGAATCCACCTGATCCAGATTGAACCATCTCAGGATAGGTTCTCTCAAATCCATGATTGTCTGACTCGAGCCAAATGGGGGTCCTTGTTCTCCCCGACCCCTCTTAATAGCAACACAATGCTATTTTTACAAGTTCTTTCCCACTCATCTTTTGCTAGGGATGAACTTCAAGAGGGATTGGTCGTTCATACCATCGAGGTTTCTGATCAGCAGGATTGGTACACACCCATAAGGGATTACCTCAAGCTAGGTAACCTCCCACTTGGATTGACACAAGCCATGAAAAGATCATTTAAATAGAAAGCATCAAAACATGTCTTGTTAGGAGACATTTTGTATCGTCGGAGATATGAAGGAATCCTCCTCCATTGCTT
The DNA here is from genome assembly GCA_028583015.1 of Wollemia nobilis. Classification (NCBI taxonomy): domain Eukaryota; kingdom Viridiplantae; phylum Streptophyta; class Pinopsida; order Araucariales; family Araucariaceae; genus Wollemia; species Wollemia nobilis. The sequence goes on from JAQPPZ010002643.1 coordinate 954,563, forward strand.
GGACTAGCAAGAGTCCGCTTGGGCGATCACCCAAGCCCACGATGGTACATGTGGTGGCCACTTTAGTGATATGGCCATCGCAAAGCACATTCTTTGCATGGGCTATTATTGGCCATCTTTAGAGCGATATTTTTGCACATATGTAAAGAAGTGTGTGAAGTGTCAACACCATGCTAATTTGACACATGTACCTTCTCAGGCCTTGCAATCGATCCAATCAACTTGGATTTTTTCATAGTGGGGCTTTGATCTAATTGGAAAGATCTCCCTTGCATCGTCAGGTCATCACACATTCATCATAATGGCCATAGAGTACTTCACCAAGTGGGTGGAAGCAATTTCGCTAACCTCTACGACTAGAACCCACATTGCAGAGTTTATTTTGCATAACATCATATGTCGTTTTGGTATTCCATCCAAGATTCTTTCGGATAATGGGACGTCATTCAAGAATAAATATGTGCGTGCTTTGACAACAAAGTACAAAATTCAGCATAGTTTTTCAACACCCTATTATCCATAGGCAAATGGGCAAGCAAAAGCGTCAAACAAAATGCTAGTCGCCATCCTCAAAAATACCGTCGTAGACAGTCATAAGGATTGGCATATTCAAATCCAGCTTGCCCTATGGGCTTATCGCACTAGCATTCGGATGCCCACTAGGGCAACTCCATTTTTGCTGGTGTATGGCTCCGAGGCAGTCATGCCTCTCGAGTTGGAAATCCCTTCCTTGCGCATTTCAATGCAAGAGTTCATCGATGATGACACTGCGTTGCAGGCCCGATTAGACCAACTGACATTGCTTGATGAACGACGTGTTAATGCTCTCGAGCATTTGCGTATCTATCAAGAGCGACTTAAGAAAGCATACAACATGAAGGTTCACCTTAGGGACTTTCAGGTTGGTGACTTGGTCTTAAAAGAGAACCAACATAATTCTAATTTGTCATCCCATCTAAGGGACAAGTTCACAAAAAATTGGTTAGGTCCTTATGTGATTGATAGTAGAATAGGACCTGGAACATACCAGCTCACCTCTCTTGAAGGAATCAAGGAAACAGAACCCTTGAACATCAGTCATTTGAGGCCATTCCACATTTAGAGAGCCATAGTCCAACCAAAAGCTCCAAGGATTCCCACAATCACTTGGTCACCCAAAAATGCCCCAAAGGTATCCATAAACCCTTTGGTCAACCCAAAAGCTCCAAGGATTCCCATAATCACTTGGTCACCCCAAAATGCCCCAAAGGTATCTATAAACCCTTTGGTCAACCCAAAAGCTCCAAGGATTCCCACAATCGCTTGGTCACCCCAAAATGCCCCAAAGGTATCTATAAACCCTTTGGTCAACCCAAAAGCTCCAAGGATTCCCATAATCACTTGGTCACCCCAAAACACCCCAAAGGTATCTATAAACCCTTTGGTCAACCCAAAAGCTCCAAGGATTCCCACAATCTCTTGGTCACCCCAAAATGCTCCAAGGATTCCCATAATCGCTTGGTCACCCCAAAATGCCCCAAAGGTATCTATAAACCCTTTGGTCAACCCAAAAGCTCCAAGGATTCCCACAATCTCTTGGTCACCCCAAAACTCCCCAAAGATGTCCATACACCCTTTGGTCACACCAAAAGCTCCAAGGGTTACCATAACCGCTTGGTCAAAACAAATATTCAAAACAAACAAAAACAATAAAATCATCAAAAATAACAAAAAAATTGCATCTCCATTCCATGCATACTCGTAAAAATCAAAATACAAAAATATAAGTTGCATTAGGCATCGCATCCATACATTGCATATTTGTTGGTCATACAAGTCACAAGCACCATAGACTATAATTGCTTGGCAATTCCATCATTTTCCATGTTCCATTCCATTTTATATAAACACATACATCCAGAATAACACCATCCCCATTTTTAGCATAGTCAGTTGTCTCCTAATGTACATAGGGTTTTCGTCATTCAGCTGTCTTTAAATTGCTAGCCAAACACTATACAAAGTTAAAAAGATTTTACAAGGGAAAGTTTTACTTGGATCATGCCTCGTTATGTAACATCCCTACACAAGTTACAACACATAAAATAATTCCCAAGTTGTGTGAATGCAAGAGAAACCTACAAAGAAGTCTAGGGTACCATAGGTGAAAGATTAGTCTGTTCATCCCCCTATGCGAATGGTTCAAGAGTGCTGAGAATTGACAAAAGGATGAGCTCTTCCCCATCAATTCCCCCTAATAAACAGTGGTTTTCACCACTACTCACAAAAATCCCCAATCACCATTGGTCCCTAAGGTTGTAAGGATTCATACTACACATCCCTGCCAAGGATGGGTAGTCATCCCCAAGGTCTAAACGGATCAATGACCATTCAAAAACAAGATCCCCAATCCATCATCATGATCATCTCCAATCACCTTTGGTCTCCCAAGTCATAAGGATTCGTACTACACATCCCTGAACAGGATGGGTAGTCATCCCCAAGACCTAAGAGATCAATGCCCATACTTCATAGTCTCCATAAATCCCTTTGGTTCCCAAAGTCATAAGGATTCATACTACACGTCCCTGAACAGGATGGGTAGTCATCCCCAAGGCCTAAAGGGATCAAAGCCATCCATAAAGCCACAAACCTACAAGCTCACCTTTGCGACCTAAAATGCAAAATCAAATAACAGTGGTTATCACCACTATTCACAATCCTTGCTCACAAAGAAAAACAAAAAATATAATAATAAAAATAAACAGTGATTTTTATCACTATGTATATGAGCAAGTATCCTAAACCATTGAGCAAATACAAAATCTTGAACTTGAATCCCTGGAATTCTCAGCATTTGAAAACCATCTAGGTGATCCTCATTACGGGTTTGGTGGATAGCCTACTTGGCAATGGTGGTATCCTAACCGCATGATGATATGTCTATCACATTAGCTTTGCGTGTGAGCAGACCAATGTTTGCATGTGGATGAGCTAGCTTATGGTACCTTAGATTGTCCCATGGATTAATCTTACTAAATACAACAACGGAGTTAGTGGAGCTAATTAGGTGATCCTCAGTATAGGTTTGGTTGATAGCCTATTTGGCACTAGTGGTATCCTGAAAAATACCACATAAATGAACTCAATTGCACACACAAGGATGTGAAATAACTTGGTTAAACTCAAGTCGGATTTATACCTTGTTCAAAAGTCTTGCGAGATAAATGTACGGTCTTGGCTAGCTAGTTAAACTATCTGAATCTCCGAAAAGCTTAACTACATTTTAAAAACAATTGAAACATTTCATTACGTACATCACCATCATAAAATATGCAAAATACAAAAACAAAGTTTTCACATGCAAAGTCATTCCACAAAGTCATCACATCCGTACAGAAAGCCAGTAAATCTTGTATAGTCTATGGTGCCATCGACAAGTTATCAACAACTCATTTCATTCATTCCATATGCATACATCATATAATTAGAAACATCACATTCATAATAGTATATGCATACATCAATGTAAATACATGTGCATAAAAACAAACCATAAAAACTGCACAAAATGCACCAAAAACAAGCAGAAAGGTGTCCGATAAGAGTGATTTTGCACTTGACAATCCGGGCATGCAAAATAGATGTCGGGATCACAAATCCTCACTATCCTATTCCCTAAGAAGGCTACCATAGCCGGACTACTCCACGGGATGACGGATTTTCGAGAATTTCATCCTCCAAAATGCATCACAAAAGGGTCAAAACCCAACCAAAAATAGCAATAACATTGTCGAACGAAGGCGCCTTTGTGCCTGACATTCTTGGCATCCAAAATAGATGTTGGGGTTACAAATTGTCACTATCCTCCTCCCTAAGAAGGCTACCATAGCCGGACCGCTCCACGGGAGGACGGATTCTTGACAATTTCAGCTCCAAAATGCATCACAAAAAGGGTTAAAACCCACCAAAAATAGGTCAAAATGTTCAGAAACTGCTTGAGTATTCAATGGTAAAACAACTGACGACACCCTTACCTAAGTCATCTTGGGTCAAGCAACTCGTCGCTTTTCTCATGTTGGTCATTCCCTCATCGATTCATTGCTTGAGGGGGTAGTCACACTTAGTCACCAATCAACAAAAATATACCCAATTATGGAAATAACACGCATTCAAAGGATCATTGATAAAGACAATCATGCTCCCGCTTGGGGCAGTAAACAAGCAATAATCACAAGTTGATCAAACACTTGGCATTCATGAATCATGAACTCAAGGTTCCCACAGACAAAAGGTTGCGTCCTTTGCCTATTCATGACTGATCAATGTCCAAGCTCAAGTAACACCTCATCGAAAAAGGTTAAAACTTGAATTAAGTTCCTTAGCTCATCAGAAGAAAGGATTCAAGAATGCGTGCCCTTTCCATACTTGGGGCATCAAGAGTTTGTTAGGTTATTGAGAAACCCTAATCATTAGTGCTTTTTTTATCTATTTTTGCTCAGCGCTGCGCCTTGCACAGTGCTTCCCAAAAAGGGGCATCTATAGACACCAAAACAACACCAATCCGATTATGTGACAACAAGCATCGATCGCATTGACACACACAACCCCTAGGGTAGCCCCTAGAGGTTAAACAATGGTCCTAACCACTCCCAACAGTAGTTTGGAAGGTCAAGAGTCAATTTGGCACCATTTGGCACTTTGCTCCCTACTCGCCCCACCCTGGGACGAATACAAACTGGTATTCACCCCACCTAGGGATGAATAGCAGAATTCACCCCAGGGTGAGGTGAATAGTAGGTTTGACTGGAAAAAAGTCAAACCTTGACAGGTCCTCCAGTTAACTGCAACTTCAGGACATGCAATTACAAGGAACGGCTTCAAAATCAAGAAGAGAGACTTCAATCATGCATGTATTTATTTTAGAGGCCTCATGCAAGGAGACTCTAAATCAGGGAATAATATTTTCTCTCAAAATAGGAAAATCAACTCAAGTGGCGCCCTCACATGTGCATTCAAACAAAGAGACCCTAGGTCTATAAATTGGTGAGTCTTCTCACCCAAAAAGGATATAGAGAGGAGCTTTTGGAGCAACGAAGTGTTGCTAAAATATATCCTCACCCATTGTTTGTGCTTTCACATCCTTGATCTCTCTTTTGGAGGGAGGTTATTGGGTGATTATTGGAGGCACATTCTAGACCCAAACCCAAACATTTGGCCACAATATTCCACAAAATTTTTCGACAACACTCCAACAGAGTCCCAAATGGTGGGCATCCTGCCCTAGGTGCCCCCCAAGCTGTCATAGTCCTAATCGCCCCACCCCAAAGTGATTAGAAATTTGTGATATATTTCTTTGATTTTTCTTTTGCATCTTATTCTAGGTTATTTAAATAGGCTGTAGTTTAAATTTCATTTCATTCTGAGCATTTTTGACCAGGTTTTTATCATTTCTTGCCTTTACTAACTTGCAGATGGCACCAAAAAAATATGGGTGATAGAGGCCAAATTGGAGAAATATGACCTTCTGGGTCTTCCCAAAACACCCCCAATTAGCTAACCCCAACTTTTTAGGTCATTTGGAGCTTCCTAGATAGGACATTGAAGAGGGTGCTTTCTGACAATTTATTACAGGTTTATTCGTCCCACCCTCGAGCGAATACAAATATGTGAGGAATTTCCCAATTTTTCCACTTGCAGTGCCCTCCTGGTAACATATTCATGCTTCTATTAAATTTTTAGGTCGATCTGAGGTCATTTGGTTATCGTTTTAATATTTTCATGCATACACTAACAGTAGGCCTTGGGAAATACATGTTCCATTCTATCTACAGGTGCTACTGATCTTTTCTGTTTCCTTGAATGTAGGTTTTCGACATCAGAGGAGCAGGAAGGAGTCAAAAATCATATACACAAGCGGCGACGACATTTTGGTCTGCCCATCTTACATGTGGGCACACGGAAGAAGGATTGCTATCCATGGATGTGATAAGAAACATATTTAACGCTCCTATCCCTTAAAAAGGAAGGAGACATATTGTAACACGACTTTGAAATCATATCAATAAAGGGGTACCTATTCCATATTGCTTTTATCTTTTGTCGATTTGTTCATTCTCTTTCCTTTCATGCAGTTTTCAATATATAGGCTTTTTGGCGTTAAGTTTGGTTTTATACACATCGTACTTGGCATTTTATTTTTTGTTTTCGTATCCTCGTGCTTTTAGTGGTGATCATAGTGGTACACCAAAACAACACCAATCCTATTATGTGACAACAAGCATCGATTGCATTGACACACACAGCCCCTAGGGCAGCCCCCAGAGGTTAAACAATGGTCCTAACCACTCCCAACAGTAGTTTGGAAGGTCAAGAGTCAATTTGGCACCATTTGGCACTTTGCTCCCTACTCACCCCACCCTGGGATGAATACAAACTAGTATTCATCCCACCTTGGGATGAATACAAACTGGTATTCACCCCACCCAGGGACAAATAGCAAAATTCACCCTAGGGTGAGGTGAATAGCAGGTTTGACTAGAAAAAAGTCAAACCTTGACAGGTCTGCCAGTTAACTGCAACTTCAGGACATGCAATTGTGAAGAATAGCTTCAAAATCAAGAAGAGAGACTTTAGTCATGCATGTCTTTATTTTAGAGGCCTCATGCAAGGAGACTCTAAATCAGGGAATAATATTTTCTCTCAAAATAGGACAATCAACTCAAGTGGCGCCCTCAAATGCGCATTCAAACAAAGAGACCCTAGGTCTATAAATTAGTGAGTCTTATCACCCAAAAAGGATACAAAGAGGAGATTTTGGAGCAACGAAGTGCTGCTAAAATATATCCTCATCCATTGTTTGTGCTTTCACATCCTTGATCTCTCTTTTGGAGGGAGGTTATTGGGTGATTATTGGAGGCACATTCTAGACCCAAACCCGAACATTTGGCCACAATATTCCACAAAATTTGTCGACAACACCCCATAAGAATTTTTGGACCCATCCCAAGTGGATTGGTGCCAAAACAAAGTCCCAAACGGTGGGCGTCCTGCCCCCGGGTGCCTCCCAAGCTATCGCAGTCCTAATCGCCCCACCCTGGAGCAATTAGAAATTTTTGATAGATTTCTTTGATTTTTCTTTTGCATATTATTCTAGGTTATCTAAATAGGCTGTAGTTTAAATTTCATTTCATTCTGAGCATTTTTGACTAGGTTTTTATCATTTCCTACCTTTACTAACTTGTAGATGGCACCAAAAACATCTGGGTGATAGAGGCCAAATTGGAGAAATCTGACCTTCTGGGCCTTCCCAAAACACCTCAAATTAGCTAACCCCAACTTTGTAGGTCATTTGGAGCTTCCTGGAAAGGACATTGAAGAGGGTGTTTTTTGATAATTTATTATAGGTTTATTCATCCCGCCCCAGAGCGAATACAAATCTGTAAGGAATTTCCTTATTATTCCACTTGCAGTGCCCTCCTGGTAACATATTCATGCTTGTGTTAAATTTTTAGGTCGATCTGAGGTCATTTGGTTATTGTTTTAATATTTTCATGCATACACTAATAGTAGGCCTTGGGAAATACATGTTCCATTCTATCTGCAGGTGCTACTGGCAGCACGAGGATACGGAAACAAAAAGGAAAGTGCCAAGCGCAGTGTGTATAAAACCAAACTTAACGCCAAAAGCCTATATATTGAAAAATGCATGAAAGGAAAGAGCATGAACGAATCGACACAAGATAAAAGCAATATGGAATAGGTCCCTCTTTATTGATATGCTTTCAAAGTCATGTTACAATACATCTCCTTCCTTTTTAGGGGATAGGAGCGTTAAATATGTTTCTCATCACATCCATGGATAGCAATCCTTCTTCTGCGTGCCCACATGTAATATGGGCGGACCAAAACATCACCGCCACTTGTGTATATGATTTTTGACTCCTTCCTGCTCCTCTTATGTCGAAAACCTGCGTTCAAGGAAACATAAAAGATCAGTAGCACCTGCAGATAGAATGGAACATGTATTTCCCAAGGCCTACTGTTAGTGTATGCATGAAAATATTAAAATTATAACCAAATGACCTCAGATCGACCTAAAAATTTAACAGAAGCATGAATATGTTACCAGGAAGGCACTGCAAAAGGAAAAGTTAGGAAATTCCTCACATATTTGTATTCGCTCCGGGGCGGGACGAATAAACCTACAATAAATTGTCAAAAAGCACCCTCTTCAATGTCCTATCTAGGAAGCTCCAAATGACCTACAAAGTTGGGGTTAGCTAATTGGGGGTGTTTTGGGAAGACCCAGAAGGTCAGATTTCTCCAATTTGGCCTCTATCACCTAGATTTTGTTGGTGCCATCTGCAAGTTAGTAAAGGCAGGAAATGATAAAAACCTGGTCAAAAATGCTTAGAATGAAATGAAATTTAAACTACAACCTATTTAAATAACCTAGAATAAGATGCAAAAGAAAAATCAGAGAAATATATCACAGATTTCTAATCACTCTGCGATGGGGCGATTAGGACTGCGATAGCTTGGGGGGCGCTCGGGGGTAGGACGCCCAATGTTTGGGACTCTGGTTTGGCACCAATCCACTTGGGATGGGTCAAAAAATTCTTATGGGGTGTTTTTGACAAATTTTGTGGAATATTGTGGCCAAATGTTTAGGTTTGGGTCTAGAATGCGCCTCCAATAATCACCCAATAACCTCCCTCCAAAAGAGAGATCAAGGATGTGAAAGCACAAACAATGGGTGAGGATATATTTTAGCAGCACTTCATTGCTCCAAAAGCTCCTCTCTGTATCCTTTTTTGGGTGAGAAGACTCACCAATTTATAGACCTAGGGTCTCTTTGTTTGAATGCGCATGCGAGGGCGCCACTTGAGTTGATTGTCCTATTTTGAGAGAAAAGATTATTCCCTGATTTAGAGTCTCCTTGCATGAGGTCTCTAAAATAAATACATGCATGATTGAAGTCTCTCTTCTTGATTTTGAAGTTGTTCCTCACAATTGCATGTCCTAAAGTTGTGATTAACTTGTGGATCTATCGAGGTTTGACTTTTTTCCAGTCAAACCTGCTATTCACCTCACCCTGGGGTGAATTTTGCTATTCGTCCCTAGGTGGGGCGAATACAAGTTTGTATTCATCCCAGGGTGGGGCGAATACAAGTTTGTATTCGTCCCAGGGTGGGGCGAGTAGGGAGAAAAGTGCCAAATGGTGCCAAATTGACTCTTGACCTTCCAAACTATTGTTGGGAGTGGTTAGGACCACTGTTTAACCTCTGGGGGCTGCCCTAGGGGCTATGTGTGTCAATGTGATCGATGCTTGTTGTCACATAATCAGATTGGTGTTGTTTTGGTGTCTATAGATGCCCCTTTTTGGGAAGCATTGTGCAAGGCGCAGTGCTGAGCAAAAATAGATACCCAAAGCACTAATGATTAGGGTTTCTTAGTAATCTAACCAACTCTTGATGCCCCAAGTATGGAAAGGGCACGCATTCTTGAATCCTTGCTTCTTACGAGCTAAGGAACTTAATTCAAGTGTTAACCTTTTTCGGTGAGGTGTTACTTGAGCTTGGACATTGATCAGTCATGAATAGGCAAAGGGTGCAACCTTTTTGTTGTGGGAACCTTGAGTTCATGATTCATGAATGCCAAGTGTTTGATCAGCTTGTGATTATTGCTTTTTTACTGCCCCAAGCAGGGGCATGATTGTCTTTGTCAATGATCCTTTGAATGCGTGTTATTTCCATGATTGGGTATATTTTTGTTGATTGGTGACTAAGTGTGACTACCCCCTCAAGCGACGAATCGATGAGGGAATGACCGACATGAGAAAAGTGATGAGTCGCTTGACCCAAGATGACTTAGGTAAGGGTGCCTTCAGTTGTTTTACCATTGAATGCTTAAGCAGTTTTTGAACATTCTGACCTATTTTTGGTGGGTTTTAACCCTTTTTGTGATGCATTTTGGAGCTGAAATTGTCAAGAATTCGTCCTCCCGTGGAGCGGTCCGGCTATGGTAGCCTTCTTAGGGAGTAGGATAGTGACAATTTTTAACCCCAATGTTTTTTGTGGATGCCAATAATGTCAGGCGCAAAGGCGCCTTCGTTCGGCAATGTTATTGCTATTTTTGGTTGGGTTTTGACCCTTTTGTGACACCTTTTGGGGATGAAATTGCCAAGAATCCATCCTCTCGTGGAGCGGTCCGGCTATGGTAGCCTTCTTAGGGAATAGGATAGTGAGGATTTGTGACCTCGACGTCTATTTTGCATGCCCGGATTGTCAAGTGCAAAAGCACTCTTATCGGACACTTTTCTTGCTTGTTTTTGGTGCATTTTGTGCATTTTTTGCTATTTTTGAAATTTTTGCTCTGTATTCATCCCTGGGTGGGATGAATACTAGTTTAGTAATCATCATAGGGTAGGACGAGTACTAACTAGAGTGCTCATCCTAGGGAGGAACGATTACAGGCTCAAGAAGCCTATTTAAAGGCCAAAACTGGGTTTTGGGCTCATTTGCATTTGTTTTTCCTGGCAATTTGGAGCTCTGAGGAGGAGGAGGTCAATTCTGTGAAGCGAAGCGCTATCAAAATTTTCCTGCCACCATGATTTCATGGACCGGATCCTCAAGCGGCGGAGCCGAAGCGAGACCGGTGAGTGTTCTTCCTCTTTATTGGTTTTTTTTTTGTTATTTTTTTTTACAGTTTGAAAACCGCAAGTTAGTTGTTTTAGGTCCGTTTGTTTTTGTTTTTCAAATTTAAAAATGAAACCCTAGTCTATCAAAATTAAAACTTAGTTGAAAACTTAGTATAACCCTAGTTAAACAAAGATCAAAAGTTAGTCAAAAACTGAGCTAAAAAACTTAGTTTAGAACATAACCCTAAAACCTCGCCTAACCTAAATTAAACAAAGATCAAAACTTAGGTTAGAAACGTAGGGTAAAACTGAGCGTAAAACGTAGCTTTAACCCTAGTTATTTGTAGATTGTGTTTGTTTTTGTGTTTTTAATTTACCAGTTTAGAGTTAAAAACCCTAGGTCTGAGAAATTATTTTTGAATGTTTTTGTTTGTTTTTTAATTTATCAGTTAGAGTTAAAAACCCTAGGACTGACAAATGATTTTTTTTTATTTTGTTGTTTGTTATTTTGTTTTTAATTTATCAGTTAGAGTTAAAACCCTAGAACTAACAAATTAGTTTTTTTATTTTTATGTTTGTTTTTAATTGATCAGTTAGAGTTAAAAACCCTAGAACTGACAAATTAGTTTTTTGTGAATGTTTTGGTATTTTTGTGCATTTTATCTCTCGTTATATGTCTGTTTTTAGCTGTACAGTTTTTCCTGGATTTTAATGTTTTTGGTTTTGTTTTCTTTCGTAGGTTGTGAAGAGTCGGTACCGTGTGCCCACGGTTTTCACTGAAGTGCAGGAGGTGCTAACTTTGACTGACTGGGCATAGCTTGATGCCCTTGGGCTCAAGCAGGTGACTCATATGGCCTATCTGACGGTCCTGATCAACTTGTGGGATCCCCGGACCAACACCTTCCATCTCCCAATAGGGGAGATGATAGTGACCTTAGAGGATGTCTATCAGATTCTATGGATTTTGATAGACGGACTGCCGATCCGGACGACGTCGTGGGATCAGTGGACAACAGTGTTGACACGCTGCTTTGGACATGGAGAGGAGATGGGGGTGGACAGCCCAGTGGAGAGGGCAGAGGGTGACTACCAGATTGGTGGCATATTGGTTTGATGGTGGCTAGAGAGGGGTGTGTTGGGAGTGAGGCATGCATTACTTATGGGCCTCATTTCCAACATGCTTCTCCCTGACTCTTCGGGTGCGAGGTTCCCATGGAACCTACTAGAGGTGGTGTTTCGGTTAGTGGAGTGTCCTACGGATGCACCTATGATCATGAGATGGGGACAGACTCTATTGGCACAGCTCTATGATGAGTTGTACAGCTCTATGATGAGTTGTACGAGGTTCGCTATCAGAGGCGGAAGGGGATTAGTTGCAGCTATTTGTTGTAGTGTTGGGCTTGGTAGCACATAGCAGTGGAGAGGCCGATGGGGCTGCCCTGGATGATGTGAGAAGAGATGGTAGACCAAGATATTGGGTATAGGGCACTATGGCAGAGTTCTGAGGAGAAAGGTCAGAGTCGATGATGGGCAGGTGTCGTAGGGCACTATGCCGATGCCTTCGCTCGGCTTGCTCCAGGGGAGGTGTTTTGGCGCCCCTACCGAGACTGTCCAGCCTGGCCTGAGGCTGGAGAGTGGCTCTGGCGGGTTCGTAGGGGGAGGTGGCTGATTGGGCATCATGGGACTGAGTAGGAGTTCTTCCCATATGGTCGGGTTACATGATAGTTCGAGGTGCACCAGGGGTTGCCTGGTGAGCCCGTGGTCTATCGATGTCGGGGGAAGAGAGGACTCTAGCTTGGCCAGTCATTGCATAGCTGGGTGAGGATGTAGATACAATGATTGACATCCCGGATGTGGATGACATTGGGGTTACCATTGAGTATGAACAGTGGTGGACTTTACAGAAATGGCGATGCGAGGGGCCTCTAGGGGGCGCAGAGGCGGTAGCAACAGGTGATGAGGGTGCAGAGGCACCAGGTGAGGGTTGGGGGTTGTGGACATGGTGGAGGTTGAGGATTATTTTGGGGGGGATTTTGGTGTGCTGGATCATCCAAAGATGTAGGACGTCCCGAAGCAGCGGGTGCCAGAGTAGCCTACCTTTCTAGAGATGTCGATGCCTCAGGAAGTCTCAGAGGATGTTGAGGTAGGGTTGTGCATTGAGAATGCATGATTAGAGGGGCTACTCTGGAGGTGGGATGAGGATCTCGAGGATGCACTGCGAGAGAGGGATCTCCTATGAACGCAGCTGGCAAAGCGGGAGAATGCATTGGCTACGTACCGCCGATAGGATGGGGATATCGATGCTGTGTGAGAGATTGATCTCCTACAGATGCAGCTGGTGGAGAGGGATAAGACATTGGCATAGTGTGATGAGAATTTGGCCATAGTTCATCAGTGGGAGATGGACTTGCTTCGGCATCGGTTTGAGATGGAGGCAGATATTATCTACCTCGGGGGGTGGATTCCTACGGCTAGTGTAGGTGGATCATCGCACCGCATGAGAGGGAGCGATACTGAGCAGTCAGCATCCTCTCGACGTAGGCGATTGGATGAGGGAGGCGCTAGTAGGCATGATGCGGGGGCTAGCAACAGACGCCCTGAGGGGTCCCATAGGACCCACACCATGGGGGGTAGTTCCCGTCGCACCGATCCTGCATGATCATGGTGGCCGACGCCCTAGGCTTAGGGGTTTTTGAGTTTTTGGCTTTTGTTGCGGGGTCAGAGGACCGATTCATTGTAGCCTGCAGGCATTTTTGATGATATATATATAGATGACTCTTTTTTGGTGTTTATGCACTTTTCATGGTTTGTTTTTATGCACATGTATTTACATTGATGTATGCATATACTATTATGAATGCGATGTTTCTAATTATATGATGTATGCATATGGAATGAATGAAATGAGTTGTTGGTAACTTGTCGATGGCACCATAGACTGTACAAGATTTACTAGCTTTTTGTACGGATGTGATGACTTTGTGGAATGACTTTGCATGTGAAAACTTTGTTTTTGTATTTTGCATATTTTATGATGGTGATGTACGTAATGAAATGTTTCAATTGTTTTTAAAATGTAGTTAAGATTTTAATCAGATAGTTTAACTAGCTAGCCAAGACCGTACATTTATCTCGCAAGACTTTTGAACAAGGTATAAATCCGACTTGAGTTTAACCAAGTTATTTCACATCCCTGTGTGTGCAATTGAGTTCATTTATGTGGTATTTGTTAGGATACCGCTAGTGCCAGATAGGCTATCAACCAAACTTGTACTGAGGATCACCTAATTAGCTCCACTAACTTCGTTGTTGTATTTAGTAAGATTAATCCACGGGACAATCTAAGGTACCATAAGCTAGCTCATCCACATGCAAACATTGGTCTGCTCACATGCAAAGCTAATGTGATAGACATATCATCATGTGGTTAGGATACCGCCATTGCCAAGTAGGCTATCCACCAAACCCGTAATGAGGATCACCTAAATGGTTTTTGAATTCTGAGAATTCTAGGGATTCAAGTTCAGGATTTTGTATTTGCTCAATGGTTTAGGATACTTGCTCATATACATAGTGATAAAAATCACTGTTTATTTTTTTTGTTTTTCTTTTTGAGCAAGGATTGTGAATAGTGGTGATAACCACTGTTATTTGATTTTGCATTTTAGGTCACAAAGGTGAGCTTGTAGGTTTGTGGCTTTATGGATGGCTTTGATCCCTTTAGGCCTTGGGGATGACTACCCATCCTGTTCAGGGACGTGTAGTACGAATCCTTACAACTTTGGGAACCAAAGGGATTTATGGAGACTATGAAGTATGGGCATTGATCTCTTAGGTCTTGGGGATGACTACCCATCCTATTCAGGGACGTGTAGTATGAATCCTTACGACTTGGGAGACCAAAGGTGATTGGAGATGATCATGATGATGGATTGGGGATCTTGTTTTTGAATGGTCATTGATCCATTTAGACCTTGGGGATGACTACCCATCCTTGGCAGGGACGTGTAGTACGAATCCTTACAACCTTAGGGACCAATGGTGATTGGGGATTTTTGTGAGTAGTGGTGAAAACCACTGTTTATTAGGGGGAATTGATGGGGAAGAGCTTGTCCTTTTGTCAATTCTCAGCACTCTTGAACCATTCGCATAGGGGGATGAACAGACTAATCTTTCACCTATGGTACCCTAGACTACTTTGTAGGTTTCTCTTGCATTCACACAACTTGGGAATTATTTTATGTGTTTTAACTTGTGTAGGGATGTTACATAACGAGGTGTGATCCAAGTAAAACTTTCCCTTGTAAAATCTTTTTAACTTTGTATAGTTTTTGGCTAGCAATTTAAAGACAACTGAATGACGAAAACCCTATATACATTAGGAGACAACTGACTATGCTAAAAATGGGGATGGTGTTATTCTGGATGTATGTGTTTATATAAAATGGAATGGAATGTGGAAAATGATGGAATTGCCAAGCAATTACAGTCTATGGTGCTTGTGACTTGTATGACCAACAAATATGCAATGTATGGATGCGATGCCTAATGCAACTTATTTTTTTTGTATTTTGATTTTTACGAGTATGCATGGAATGGAGATGCAATTTTTTTGTTATTTTTGATGATTTTATTTTTTTTGTTTGTTTTGAATATTTGTTTTGACCAAGCGGTTATGGTAACCCTTGGAGCTTTTGGTGTGACCAAAGGGTGTATGGACATCTTTGGGGCGTTTTGGGGTGACCAAGCGATTGTGGGAATCCTTGGAGCTTTTGGGTTGACCAAAGGGTTTATAGATACCTTTGGGGCATTTTGGGGTGACCAAGCGATTGTGGGAATCCTTGGAGCTTTTGGGTTGACCAAAGGGTTTATAGATACCTTTGGGGCATTTTGGGGTGACCAAGCGATTATGGGAATCCTTGGAGCTTTTGGGTTGACCAAAGGGTTTATAGATACCTTTGGGGCATTTTGGGGTGACCAAGTGATTATGGGAATCCTTGAGCTTTTGTTTTTTTGTAGACAAAGGGTTTATAGATACCTTTATTTTGGTGAAAGCATTGGAATCCTTGGAGCTTTTGTTTGACCAAAGGGTTTATAGATACCTTTGGGGCATTTTGGGGTTGACCAAGATTTGGAATCCTTGGAGTTTTGGGTTGACCAAAGGGTTTATAGATACCTTTAGGGCATTTTGGGGTGACCAAGCTTTGGAAACCTTGGAGCTTGGCTGACCAAAGGGTTTATAGATACCTTTGGGCATTTTTGGGTGACCAAGGATGGGAATCCTTGGAGCTTTTGGGTTGACCAAAGGGTTTATAGATACCTTTGGAGCGTTTTGGGGTGACCAAGCGATTATGGGAATCCTTGGAGCTTTTGGGTTGACCAAAGGGTTTATAGATACCTTTGGGGCATTTTGGGGTGACCAAGCGATTGTGGGAATCCTTGGAGCTTTTTGTTGGACTATGGCTCTCTAAATGTGGAATGGCCTCAAATGACTGATGTTCAAGGGTTCTGTTTCCTTGATTCCTTCAAGAGAGGTGAGCCGGTATGTTCTAGGTCCTATTCTACTGTCAATCACATAAGGACCTAACCAGTTTGCCATGAACTTGTCCCTTAGATGGGACGGCAAATTAGAATTTTGTTGGTTCTCTTTTAAGACCAAGTCACCAACCTGAAAGTCCCTGAGGTGAACCTTCATGTTGTATGCTTTCTTAAGTCGCTCTTGATAGATACGCAAATGCTCGAGAGCATTGACGCGTCGTTCATCGAGCAATGTCAGTTGGTCTAACTAGGCCTGCTACGTAGTGTCATCATCGATGAACTCTTGCATTGATATGCATAGTGAAGGGATTTCCAACTCGAGAGGCATGACTGCCTCGGAGCCATACACCAACAAAAATGGAGTTACCCCAGTGGGCGTCCGAATGCTAGTGCGATAAGCCCATAGGGCAAGCAGGATTTGAATATGCCAATCCTTATGACTATCTACGATGGTCTTTTTGAGGATGGCAACTAGCATTTTGTTTGACGCTTTTGCTTGCCCATTTTCCTGCGGATAATAGGGTGTTGAAAAACTATGCTGAATCTTGTACTTTGTTGTCAAAGCATGCACATATTTATTCTTGAATGATGTCCCATTATCCAAAATAATCTTGGATGGAATACCAAAATGACATATGATGTTATGCAAAATAAACTCCGCAATGCGGGTTCCAGTCGTAGAGGTTAGCGAAATTGCTTCCACCCACTTGGTGAAGTACTCTGTGGCCGTTATGATGAACGTGTGACGACTTGACGACGTAGGGGAGATCTTTCCAATTAGATCGAAGCCCCACTACAAAAAATGCCAAGTCGATTGGATTGGTTGCAAGGCCTGAGAAGGTACGTGTGTCAAATTAGCATGGTGTTGACACTTCATGCACTTCTTTACATATGCGCAACAATCTCGCTCTAAATATGGCCAATAATAGCCCATGTAAAGAATGCACTTTGCGATGGCCATACCGCTGAAGTGGCCACCACATGTACCATCGTGGGCTTGGGTGATCGCCCAAGCGGACTCTTGTTGGTCCAAGCAACGAAGGAGGATTCCTTCATAGCTCCGACGATACAAAATGTCTCCTAACAAGACATGTTTTTCCGCTTTCTATTTAAATGATCTTTTCATGGCTTGTGTCAATCCAAGTGGGAGGTTACCTAGCTTGAGGTAATCCTTGATGGGTGTGTACCAATCTTGCTGATTAGAAACCTCGATGGTATGAATGGCCAATCCCTCTTGAAGTTCATCCCTAGCAAAAGCTGAGCAGGAAAGAACTTGTAAAAATAGCATTGTGTTGCTATTAAGAGGGGTCGGGGAGAACAAGGACCCCTAGTTGGCTCGAGTCAAACAATCATGGATTTGAGAGAACCTATCCTGAGATGGTTCAATCTGGATCAGGTGGATTCCTGGCGTTTGGTCAGAGCTTGCATGCTCCATCATGGATTGTGATAATGTTTTGACCTGAATGGTTGTCATTTCCCTAGAAGGGTCTTGCGGGATTAGTGACCCCAAGGAGGCCATAGTATCCACAAAATGATTCGATGATCGAGGGAGTGCCTCGATGTCATACCATTCAAGTTGTGCCAGGAATTTGTCCACAAGGGCTTTGTAGGCCTGCATAACTGGACATTTACATTGGAATATCCCCTTGACTTGATTGACAATTAACAACGAATCACCAAAGATGTTTAAACATTTAATGTTCATGGTGATTGTTGTCTGAAGACCTATGAGCAAGGCTTCGTATTCTGCATTGTTGTTGGTGCATGGGAAGTCTAATTTAAATGATAGAGGCATTGGAGCCCCTTGTGGAGTGAAGAATACAATTCCCACGCCACCTCCTTGCTCACATTTAGAACCATCGAAGAATAGGGTCATGTCAGCCTGTGACTCAAGCTCATCAAAATCTGGTGATTCTAAAACATGGAAGACCCCATCATCCGGTAGTTCTACGGTCAGAGGCTGATCATATTCAAGAGGAGCCTCTTCCAGTTGATCGGCGATGACTTGACCTTTTATGGATTTTTGTCCAATGAATTCTATGTCAAACTCCATCAACAACATGATCCATTTCGCCATGTGGCTACTATGATAAGTACGACTCATCATGTATCACAATGGATTCTCCTTAGACACAACATACATCGTATTGCTGAGCATGTAGTGGCGTAGCTTTTTGGTAGCAAACACCACTGCCAAGCAGAGCTTCTCAACGTATGCATAGTTAAGTTCATAACTGACTAGGGTGCGGCTAAGATAGTAAGTAGCCTATTCTTTGTGTAGTTCATTTTTTTGGGACAACATGGCACCCAGTGCCACCTCAGTAGCTGAGATGTATAAGTAGAATGACACTCCTGGTCTAGGTGGTGCCAATACTGGCGATGAAGCCAAGTATTGTTTAATGTCGTCAAAGGTTGACTGGCACTCGTCATCCCAATGAAATGTTACCCCCTTGTGCAATAATTTATTCATGGGTCGGCACTTGTCAGATAACTGTGCTATGAAGTGCTTGATCGACGCGACCTTTCCCTGTAGACTTCTGAGCTGCTTGATGGTAGTTGGGGGAAGCATTTCAAGGATTGCCTTGAATTTGTGTGGGTCTACCTCAATTCCTCATTTGGAGACTATGTAACCCAAGATCTTTCCAGATGTGATGCCAAATACGCACTTCTTGGGGTTTAGTCTGACTTTATGTTCCATGAGGCGATCGAGGATCTTGCTCAAGTCATCGAGATGATCTGGGCGCAAAAGAGATTTGGCCAACAAATCATCCATGTAATCCTCCAAATTTTTGTGCATGTAATCATGGAAGATGTACGTCATGGCATGTTGGTAGGTGGCACCAACATTTTTAAGGCCAAAAGGCATGACCTTATAGCAAAATGTCCCCCAAGGTGTTGTGAACGCCGTTTTTAGTTGGTCCTCGGGATTGATACGAATCTGATTGTATCCCGAGAAACCATCCATGAGGGAAAGCATTTCATGGCCCACTGTAGCATCTACCAATGCGTCGATGCTAGGCAAGGGGAAATCATCCTTAGGACTCACTTTGTTTAGATCTCAAAAATTGGTGCATATGCGAATCCTCCCGTCGAGCTTTTTGATGGGCACCATGTTAGACAACCATGGTGGGTAATCCACGTAGATGACAAACTGTGCATCCAACAACTTTTGTAGCTCATATTTGACCATTAAGGCTACTGTTGGGTGCATCTTACGTAGTTTTTGCTTTACTGGCTTGACTGTCGGATCAAGCGTTAGATTATGCATGACTAGCTACGGGTCTAGCCCCGGCATGTCTTTGTAGGACCATGCAAAAACCTCCTTCTTCTCTTTGAGAAGGGCAATGTAGTCGGCTTGCTCTTCGGGGGATAGACTTACCCCCGACTTGATGATTTGCAAATTCTTTGGATCTGAGCCGATGTCTACGTCAATCGTCTCCTCGATCGACATGTGGGACCCGTCCTCCAACTGGTGTGGAGTTGGGATCAAGTGGATATCATTTGCTGAATTTAGATCATCGTTTGGAACATCGGGTTCCTCTTCAGCATGGAAGACATCCTGAGTCTGTCCTAGGGTGAAATGGAACATCCCACCACAAGGCCAATACTCTGATGGGGATGGCGGTGTGTCAGCACGATCCCAGTCTATAGCATCTAGGTCTAGATGCAATGACCATGTTGGGTCGGCTGGATTATGGATGGGGGCGGTTAAATCAATGGAGATCATGTTGATGAAATGATTATGGTCTCCATTACCATGGGTGTGATTGCTCGGACATCCTAGATGATCTTTGTGCTCCGGATCTAGATCTGTGGGTACTGGCACAAATGGATCGGCCCTATGTGTGGATAAGAGGATAGGATCTGCCCTAGGCACTGATGGCACTATAGGATCTCCAGGCGAAAGATGCTCTCTGTATACCTAGAGTGGCGGGTGTAGTAATTGCTATAACTATACCTGGTTTAAGTGCCACCTATGCCTGGGCCCTATGTGTAGGTGTTCAAACATGTCATCTATGTCCAAGGGATATTGTTGTTGCATCTATCACATGTGATTGAGATAGGCCATCTCAGTTTCATCTTTCGAATCACTATCAGAGATCCAAAGGCCTTCGTTGGCTCCAATGGTTGTTTATGACATATGAGGCTCATCTTGCTCGAGCAAATTAATGTGGTCCCATCGAGGTTGTTCCGCTCTCTATGGGGGGACCTGATTCTCTTGAGGTGGCATATGCTCAATTGGAGCATCCAAAGGGAACATTGTCAGGAAGCTCTCCTGACCATCATCCATGGGATGCACTTGTGAATGATTGCTATCAGACTCGAAAGGATCCCAAGGTGCTACCTCGTACTTCGACTCATATTTTGAAGACCCTTCTTGGTCTTGTCCATATCCCTCTTATAGGTGAGTCCTCGAACTTTCTCCCTTTTTGACCAAAGGGAAAGGGTTGTTACGGTCAACAAGGTTGGTTGTTAGCAATGGGAGATAATCTCCCAATGTATATGTTGTGTTAGGATTGGCATATGGATCTAATGCCAACCCATCCTTGTTGCCTATCCCTAGGCCTTGCATGTTCTCTACCAAGATGTCAAGGGGTAGGGGGTGGTTGAACCCTACTCCTGACTTGTCATACGACATTTGATATCTCGGTTGGCATAGAACTCGCACTCCTTGTTCATATCAGCCCAACCCATATCCATGCCAATTACATTGGCCAAGATATCTTAAAGCGAAGTCTGGGTTGGACAAATAGTTGACATCCTCAGTAAAGGGCTCTTCATCTTCATCTTCTTGCATGTAGGTTTCAATGCCATTATCCAGGCCCCCATAAATAAAGTTTGTCTGATTGGGTGGGTAGCCTAAAGGAACCACAGAGCCGATGGGGAGGTGAGGTCTCCCCATGTCCTGCATGGACTCAAGTGTGGGTGTTGCTACAATGTTCCGCACTAGATACTCCCCCAGGCCCGTGTTGGCCATCTCAACAGTGATCGTTGGTGATTGAGGGGGAGCGAATGGGAGTCCTTCCTGAGTCCACTCCATGTGGGGCGAACTAGGCATCTCGACTTCCATTCGGCTAGGCATCTCTTCGGTAGAGATGGTTGAGACTAGGGGTGGTTCCTCTTCTAGGGGTTTCTTTCCCTTGTCCTTTGGTGTGGCCACCATAGGTGGCATCATTGTTGAAGGACCAGATGAGGAAGATGGACCCAGCTGGGGACTTGATGGACTTGTCAACGGGGACGCCTACGGAATTGGACCCTGTTTAGATGGATTCAACTAAAAATCCAAATGCGTTGATGGGAGGGTCAATTGCAGCATGAATTGCACCGTATTGTAGTACTTGAAGGGCTCTAAGTCTGCCGGGACTACATGCACCTGTCCTTCAAATGTATACTTTAGGCACTGATGAGCTATTGAAGGGACACACTTCATGTCCCTGATCCAAGGCTAGCCCAAAAAGATATTATAGGCCATCTCACCTTCCAAGATGTGGCACAATGTATGAATAGTCTTTTGTCCCACTTGGATGGGTAGGACAATTGTGCCAACTATCGAGCATATTGCATCATTGAATGCTCGAAGAGTATAGGTGGAGGCCATGATGTGAGATTTCAACAACTTTAGATGTTTCAATGTCGATGTTGTAATTATATTACTGGACGAACCTATGTCCACCAACACCCTCTTATACGGAATACCGTTGATCCACACAATGATGTGTAGGGGTGGATCCACCACATCACCAGTCATTGATTTCAATTCATCTTCTCTAAAAGTGATGACTGGTTCTATACATTGTTTTACATGTCCCACAAAGTTGTTGAAAGAGTTTGCTTCGTGGTGCTGTAGCTCGATGGCTTTTAATATCTCCATTAGAGCCTCCCGATGGGGCGCTAATTTTTGAATGAGCTCGTATATGGAGAGCCTAGCTGATGTGGTCCTTAGACTTTGGGTAAGTCTAGTCCGAATCATGGCCACTGGTCTAGGCGGGGGAGGTTGTGTAGGGTGCTATTGAGGTTGTGACATCGATGGAACCTCTCTTGTGGCTGTCGCGAGGGCAGCTCCTAGGTACCTCTTGTTCCTAGTCACTATGCTTATCATCCCCACATACCCCTGCATGGGGCAATTTTGTTGCACCTCATTGACTTGAAGGGGTTTTGTCTGCACATCATGGGTAGGCAGGGTATCTCTGAAGACTCCCATATATTGGTTTTTTGGTGCTATGGGGTTTTCCACCGCCAATGTCTTGTTGTTGATTAGGTCTTGTACCAAACCTTTGAAATTCAAACATGCATTAAGATCATGTCCCTTTCATCTGTGGAACCTACAATACAAGTCCTCCCGATACCCATTAGTCTTGGGTGTAGTGGGGTCTATGGTTTGAATCTCTGGCAGGTTGATCAAGTTTACCACTAACAAGCGGTCAAACAGGGAGTCCCTGGACTCTGTGTAAGGTGTGAATTGTTGCCTAGGACGACGCTGCTGATTTTGTTCCTACCTCTAGTTTTCTCTATCATAACTATTAAGAGGCACCGCCTGATAGTTAGCCTTTTGAGGCTATGTTTCTTGTGCAGGCTTAGGGATGTTTATAGCAACCTGATTGACCACAACAGGTTTCTATTGCATGGTCCTTGTTTTGGTGTTCTTAGGCCATTCTTTCTTCTTTGGCTTGGCAATCTCACCATCCTGTATCTTGATCTCCTCAATGATTTTGGCTTGCGCCAGAGCTTCCTCAAGAGTGGCATATTGCTACAGCTACAATAGCATGGAGATCAATCTCAAACAACTCTTTGAGAACATTTGGGTCAGGTCGTACATGGGAGGGAGGTAGGGCAGCTTTGAAAGCAAAGTCCTCCATTGGTTCCCATATGCCACCATGGTTTCTTCCTTATACTTCCTGAGGTTAGCTAAGTCGCTTAGTGATGCCCTTTTCTTGGTTTTGAAGGTGAAGCATTCAAGGAACTCGTCCACTAGCTGATCCAAATTACTGATGCTATGTTTTGGCAACTGAGTGAACCAATCTGAGGTAGGGCCTACGAATGTGGTTATAAATGTTCTTAACAACAAAACATCATTATCTTGAATGCTAGAGCACTGGCTTAGGAATCTAGTCACGTGATCTTGGGCATCCTCCTCCCCTGTAAATAGTGCCAACTGGGGCAGTTTAAAGTGTTCGAGGTATGGAGGTGCCGGCACTAACGGGTGCATAGGATGACTGTGGAGTTGGCATAAAGTAGGATTTTGGGGCCCATAAGTCTTGGTCTTCACAGACTCTAAGCTCTCTAGTAGTGCTTTATATGCATCAAAGGATTTAATTTCTTCCTCCTTAGTTTTCTCCCGTTGTGGGTTGTGGGGAACTTGAGGCCTATGGAGGGGTGGCCGGATAGCATCCCCTCTGCCTTGGTAGGGCATTTCAGCCTACTCTTCTTCTTGTTCATACTCCTCATAGGCTTCTTGAGGAGTGCATGGGTGAGACCTATAAACATGGGTGGGTCCCCGCGGAGGGTGCCCATCATTGTTTCTAGGAGTGGCCTCCCGCTTAGGTCTAGGAGGTCTCAGAGGTAAATTTTTATGAGGTCATGGAGACCTGTCTCGCACCAAGGGATTGTGCCTCTCATATACTTCTACCTTATGCACACGAGGGGTTGGGACCTTCTCAAGCATAGTGTTATGAAGCAATGCAGCTATCTGACGATGAATGTGCTCTTTGCTAAGGTGGTACAGATGCTCTAACTATTCTTGATCTTGTCTAAGCTGCATGATTTGCGCTTTGCGGGTGGCATGTTTGGTAAATGCCAAGTCAATTTGTTCTACCGTCTCTTGTTTAGGAAGCCTAGATGCCTCTCCTACATGTCTATCTCGGTTTTGGTGATCTAAGATCCCTATGGGTTGCTTTCCTCTATCGAGGTTAGTGGCATTCACCCGAGGATCTGGCCTCGATGGGTGATCCTGATACATAGCAGGTGTGGAGGTGCATCACTCTCACACTGTGTACTACTCTTGAGGAACATAATGTTCTTCCTCGTACTGCCCTTCGTATGTGTGAAATATGTGGGCAGAATTGTCTCACCCTATCTGGAGAGCCTTATGCTCTAGATTTGGTCTAGTGTTTCTAATAGTAATACGGGGTAAAGGAGGGATGACAAAATCATGTGGCCCCTCCTTATGGACCCTATGTTGCTCTAGCACTTCATCACTAGGCCACTCATAATGAGCATCTAAGGGAGGCCTCCTATCTATGTTGAGTGCTACGTGTAGGTTCTCCTCTTGAAAGGATCTATGCTGAGTGGGGGTGCCTCTCAAAGAGGTGCCTCTATAGTCCTATTCTATAATGGCATGATGTGGACTATCTTGTGTTTCAAGCCACTAAGGCAGGATGACCAAGTCCTCAGGACTATATCGGAGGCAACTTCTCCCCCTTTGTACACCTTTTGTAATGCTTGCTCGTGATTGGGATAAGCTACGGGTGTACACCATGGTGATGCTTACCTAAAGATGTGTACATTTTTTATGTATTTTTTTATGATTTTTATGCTACACTAAATATAAAATATCACACACATGCAAAAGTGATGATTATCTCGTTTAAAGATTAAAAGTGTGCCCTAAATCTGGTTTAGTGTGTTTTGATTTTTTTGTTTTGAAAGATTTTGTAAAGAATGTTTAAATGCAATATGGTGGCACTTATGACTTCCAAAAATTGTCACCCCTTTGATATACCATTACCAGGATGATATACCAACCTCTCTATATACCCGCCCTTATGTGAGGGAGACTATTGGTATGTGAGAGCAGATTGTACATGGAACATAGGCGGTATGGAAGGGGAATCGCTCTGTTTATGACACCTACCATAGAAGACTTATCCTCATGCACTGGGAATCACCCCAGCTACACTTGGTCAGCTTTCATCAGGATTTATGTCTAGCAATAGTCGCGATCGGGGTTATGGATGCAGTATCTCAAGCCAAGGTGGTGATGAAATCCACCGTTGGTCTTGCTCAAGGGTTGGGGTTTTACGACCAACTCCTTGTTGTTTTAAATTACCACGTGGTGTGTGGTGTTCTTTTTAAGTTGCATAAATAAATAAAACAAGCATTCAAACTCTCCTATGCAAGTAAATAACTAGAGAACAGAAAGCAAAATTTGATAGAAGGTGTTTAAGACCTCTACCTCTTCTCTACCCAAATCGGATGTCTCTGAATTTTTGCTCTAAAATTTCATAGAGAGCTATTCATCTCGAGGTGAGATGAATAACAGATCTGTATTCATTCTAGGGTAGGACAAATTCCTATTCGTCCCTTGATAAGATGAATTCTAGCTCTATACTCATCACAGACTGAAACGAAAAATAGTCCAGCGTTTGAAAACTTGGTACCTATAAGCAAAAACAAGCAACTTTGATCAGAAAGTTAATCTTAAAAATCAATGGACAAAGGTCCCACTGTGATCACCACTGAAAGCACGATCTCTAGAGGTTGGCCTTGAAAATTCTATTTTTGAGGTTATTCAATGTTGGTCATGATTTGTGGGTGTGTAAACCTTTCCATTAGGTACATTTTGCACCAATAGTTTTGGGCACACCTAGTGGGATGCAATTCTTACCATCTTCGTTGAACAAAATACGATGATACTCTATTATATTTACCTCCAAATTCATCTAGCGATGCTACCATAAATTCTATCCAAATCCTATGATCAGTTGCATTCAGATCATATTAGGCCCCTTATTCTTAAAGAACTCAAGATTTGATAAATAGTCTTGACCTCATTAGGTGAGAAACGATATTCATCTGGTGACTCCCATCTTAAGGAAGGACCCAAAACATTTTAAGGATAAACACTTCAAGAGATCCAATGTCTCAATGTCATTACCCTCCATAGAATGATTTAGACCCTTTGAATATCTAAAATCTACATGACATCCCTAAGGTAACTTTTAAGACTTTGCCGAGTTTTGATGGTATGATTAGAACTACATTTGAGCATTGTCAATATATGGCCTCTTTGGCTGTGATTCATAAAATCAGATACAAATATGTAATGATCAGGTTTCTCACCCCTTCTCTCAAAGGAATGGTATTTCTATGGTATAAATATTTGGAATATAGGAGCCTCTACTCATAGGACAACTTGGCAAAGGTGCTCATCAATATTTTTTAAGATTCTAGGGATCCCTTCTTGATGCTTAATCAATTTCTATTCATCAAACACAATCCTTGAGAAAATATTGTTGATTTCAATATCCATTTTAAAAGTATGTGGAGAAGGATTCCCCATGAATTCTAGCCATCCCTGACTCAGGCATACTTGTACTATACTAGGGCTTTTAGCATTGAAATAAACCTTATTATTTAGAAATTCAAATAAAAAAGATTTCTCTAGGTTTTCAAGGATGCCATACGATCTGAAAGCATACTAATCCAAGTGGGAAAAATACCTCCAAGGGAGTTTGTATGTTTGTTGCATCCCTTTTTAGGTGCATCTCTTGTTCCACCCCTTGAGGAGATCAAGCAGTACTTGTACGAGATAATGTAATATGGTGTTATCATTAATCCTTAGGAGGAGCAAGAAATGAAGTTTAGTATCCAAATGATAGCCAAAGAAGTTTGGGAGAGGAAAGTACAAATCCTAGAGAACAAGAGCTCTAACCTCAACAATTGGAAGACAACTATGCAATAGTGTTGGAAATTTGAGCAAGTTTTTTTGTCATTGATTTCAAGAGATTGATGTCCAAGTTTCATCAGCATTAATGTCATCAGGTGTTTTTTCCAAAAGGTAAGGAAGAATTTTAAATAAATAGGATATATATTTATTTTAAATATTATATGCCTATAGGGTTTGTGAAAGAACATGAGTATCATTGTTATGTGACATGAGTCAAGGTTTATAGTGTGAGTTGTTGGAAGTAAAGTGAAACACTTGGTTAGGGTTTGTAAGCAAGTTGTGTTTCATTGAGTGGATGGTTGAGTGAAGTTGATTGAGCATTATTGATTGAGAGCATTGGAGTGATAGTTCAATATTTGTGAAACAAATTATTCTTTATTTCTGAATTGATTTGAAAGAGAGTTTGAAAGTGATAGAGTGATTTGTGAGTGTGAAACATATTGAGTCTCTTACCATTCTCTATATGTTTCTATGGTTAAACAAGATTCTGAGTGAAACTTGTTTGTGTGATTGAAGAGGTTTTCTGAAAGAGATTAAGTTGAGTTGTGTATGCAAGTTTTGCAATTGATTTGAGTAAGCTTTTGTGAAAGCTAGTGAGCATATTTGAGTAAGTCCTAGAGGGGACTTAAGGAAAGAGTTGAGTAAGATTTTGTGAAAGCTTAAGGATATATTAGTGTGAGCTTTTGTGAAATATTGCAAGCATATTTGAGATAAGTCTTGGTGAAGACTTGTAGAGCAGATTTGAGGTAAGTCTTAGTGAAGACTTGTTGAGCAGATTGGACAAGTTCTAGGGAGGACTTGTTGAGAATATTTGAGGTAAGTCTTGGTGAAGACTTGTTGAGTAGATTGGACAAGTTCTAGGGAGGACTTGTTGAGATAGATTTGAGGTAAGTCTTGGTGAAGACTTGTTAAGAATATTGGACAAGTTCTAGAGAGGACTTGTGGATAGATTTGAGGTAAGTCTTTGAGAAGACTTGAGAGCAGAATTGATTGATTGATTTGTTCAAGCTTTGTGTTAAGGCTTGGGGTAGATCTAAGCAGAGTTGATTTATGATTTGATCAAGCTTTGTGTTAAGGCTTGAGGATATATTTGAGGACAGATTTGAGATATTTGGTGCAAATTTGAGGATAGATTTGTGCTAGACCAAAGATAGACTTGTGAGCATATTTGTGCTAGATCGAAGGACAATGTTTAGTGTAGATTTGAGATAGAGTTGAGAGTAAGCTTTGGAGGTGATAGAGTAGAGGAAAGTAGTCTCCAATGGATAGAGATCCATTAGCTAGGGTAGTGAGGATAGAAGTATTTTGAGTGAGGACAGAGGTCTTCAGTGGAGAGAGATCCACAAGCCAGTGTAGTGGAGGCAGTAGTCTTCTAGAAGATCACTAGCCAGAGCAGAGGAGAAAGAGTTCTCCTATGGATAGAGATCCATAAACCAGCAAAGGGGAAGGAGTTCTCCTATGGATAGAGATCCATGAACTTTATTAGGGTATTGGTGTCTCCTTTGGATAGAGGTCCATAAACATTGTAATAGGGAAGGATTCCCAAGAGATTTGTTGAGAAAATTTTAGTGAAATATTTTCTCCGTGGAGTAGCCCACATTGGGTGAACCATGTTAAATTGGTGTCTCTATTGTGTGTGATGATTTGTGCATTGCTTTGATTACTACTACTAATATTACCATTGATTATATTGGATAATATTATTTGGAAAGAAAAGTAAAAAGTGGTCTTATATTGTTCACCCCCCTCTCAGTATAAGCTTGTGTTCTTCAATTGGTATCAGAGTGGGTTCCTTCGGAAGAGTTTAATAGCTTGAAGGAAAATCTTATAGGAACACAGATGGATTCTCAGAGTGGATCTTCAAGGAATAAGGCACCATTATTCAATGGGAACAATTATGCATTCTAGAGTGTAAGAATGAAGGTTTACCTAATGGCACAAGGAAATGATATATGACAAGCAGTTGAGGATGGGTACATACCACCAGCTACTCCACCTACAGATAAATATGGTAAGCTCCTACAACTGAATAATTCAAAGGCAATGAATGGAATCTTAAATGGTTTACGTGAAACAGATTTTGTAAAATTTATGCATTGCACATCAAAAAAAGATATTTGGGATAAACTAAAAAATATATATGAGGGAGACAAAAAGGTCAAGATGGTAAAATTGCAAAATCACAAGAAAATATTTGAAGACCTAAATATGAAGGATGAGGAAAACATTGCTACATACTTACTTCATATGGATGAGGTTGTTAAATCCATGCAAGGACTTGGGTTTAAAGTTGAAGAAACGGATGTTTGTCAAAATATTTTAAGGTCACTCCCTAAGAGGTATAGTGAAAATATTTCAGCCATAGAAGAATCAAAAGATATTGAAACTTTGACAAGGGATGAGCTACATGGGATTCTCACAACTTTTGAGATGAGAATAAAAGAGGAGACTATTCCCCAGAAAGAAGCAACCTTCAAAGTTACAAAGAAGACAAAGGGTAAGAAGTCAGATTCAAGTAATGAGCTATCCAGTGATGAAGAAGCAAACTATGGCAGAAGAAACAAGGACACAAGAAAGTATAAAGGTACAAAAATAGTTAAGTGTTTCAAATGTGGTAAATATGGTCACTATGCATCTGATTGCCTAGAAGCTAGAAAGTAGCAGTGGTGATGAGAAATAGGATCATAAGAACAGGGAAGCAAGAAAATACAGGTATCAAAATAAAAGTAGGGATGGACAAGGCAAGCAAGGAAAGAAGTTTTTCCAAAGGTATAAGAAGATTTTTTATGCAGATAAGGTAGGCAAGGATTCAAGTGATAGTGATGGAAGGTCATTAGATAATGAAGAAGAAGAAATTCTATTTTTGATAGTAGAAAAAGAAGATGTTAGAAAAAGGGCACCAATAATTCTCAAGTGTTTTAGGTGTGGTAACTTTGGTCATCTTGAAGACCATTGTACAAGGAATGGGTTCAGTTTCAGTGAAGATGAATATGAAGATGCTCTTGAAGGTCTAGAAGAAGAAAGTCTACTTATGGTGATAGAAGAAGAAGGAAGTACCTCTAGTGGAAATAAATCAGAAAGGAATGAAGATGATCTTAATGATAAAAAGGTAGAGGTAGAATAAAAAATGAAGAGGAAGGAGAAGTTGATCTTGAAGGTGAGCTTATTTCTACTCTTAAGGAATTAAGGAAGGTAAGAAAGTAGAACTCAAAACTCAAGATTCAATTTCAAGAATGTGATGAAGAAAAAGGAAAGCTTATAGAAGATCTAACCAATTCAATATCTAAGACAAGGAGATATAAAGAGAAGTTAGAGGCAAAGGTCTTAGAATGTGAAATATTAGAGCATGAGGTAGCTTCACTAAGGAAGGAAGTAAAAGAGTCTAAAGACAAGCTACACAGGTTTGGGAGAAGCTCAAAGAACTTGGATAAGATTATCAAGGTACAAAGATCTTCATCAAATAAAATAGGACTTGGTTTTGAACAGGAACATAGAGAACGAGGAGAGGAGTCAATCTCAAGCTCCATTGAAGAAGAAGCTTCAGAAGAAGAAAGTGTAAGAGAGAGTGAGACTTCTGAGGATAAGTTGGAAAATAGAAAGTTCAACAAGGAAAGGAACAATGCACAAATGAGGAATAGATGGAACAGGAAACAACATAGGGAAGAAGAAACTAAGAGACCAATGGGGTCAAGGCAAGGTTTCTTCAATGGATGTTGCTTCTCATGTCACAGGTTTGGTCACAAGGCTTCGCAGTGTAGGACACATGAAAAATAGGGATATGGTTTCACTAAAAGGAATTTTAGAAATGGGCATCTATTTCAAGGGTATTGCTACTCTTGTAATCAATTTGGTCATAAGGCAGTTAATTGCAAGGTTCATGATAGGAATGGATATGGCTTCACCAGGAGGAACTTCAAGATATTTGCACCTTCAAGGAACTACAACATTAAGTGTTATAAGTGCAATAATGTTGGGCATATGGCTAAGTGGTGTAGAGCAGAATTTCTAGAGACAAGCAGGAACATGAATATTCAGAGGAATCAGAAGGATCAGTTGAGGAAGAAGGTGGACAAAGGAAAGGAGCAATGTATGTTGGGAGTAGAGATACTCCCACCCCAAAATTAACCACCTCAAGGAGAGGAGGTGGGGAGGGGGCTGAGCTAAGAGTCTTATCCTTAGCCCCAAAGGTGTCCCTTTGCCATTGATGTCAAAGGGGGAGAGATTTGAGTTAAGGGGAGAGCATTCAGTTAGGGGGAGCAAAACTAAAAAAGGTAAAAGAAATGGTTAAAGGAAAATGGGTTGCCATCAATGACAAAGGGGGAGATTGTTGGAAATATGAGCAAGTTTTGTTGTCATTGATGTCAAGAGGTTGATGTCCAAGTTTCATCATCATTAATGTCATCAGGTGGTTTTTCCAAAAGGCAAGGAAGAAGTTTAAAGGAATAGGATATAATATTTATTTTAAATATTATATGCCTACAAAGGCCTAAAAATATTGAAATCCCAAGGATGGAGAAGCAGGTTTAAAAGGAAATAATAATATTATAATATTTAATATTATAATATTCCAAGCTAAAGGTTGAGGTGAAGAAAAATGAGGTCCAAGGAGTCATTAAATTATAAATCCTCAAAAAGACCCATTTGGCAGAGTTTAAAGGTTATTATTTAATTTATTTAAATTAAAATATTTTAACCATAGGTTAAAATTTTAATTTAAATAAATAATAAAGGTGCCAAAAGTTTAAATTTTAAATTTAAATTAAAAATCAAATTTACTAATTGTCGACGTGTTGGAGTGCATAGAAAATGGTATAAAAGGGGCAATGGTTTTTATTTAAAACCATCCATGCAATTCGTATGCCCAAAGTATAAAGGAATTCGTGCACTGCATTTGAGTGAAGAGAAAGGAAAGAATTCACATGTGTTAAATGTTAAAGGGCAGACATCATGATAAACCTAAGTGGAGTACCAAACATATCTCAAAGTGCTTGGTAGTGCAAGTGGCAATCAAGGGTTGGTTAAGGCATTCATGAGGGCAAGATCATGGGTTCGATTCACGCGATTGTGTTTTGCAAAGGGAAATCATTTTCGTTTGTGCTTAGTGGGAGAAGAGACAAGGAACAAGAGGTGATTCATGCACCTTTTAATTTTGTGTGGGCATGTAGCCCAACTGGTGGTTGAGATTTGGGCTAGGGCTTTGGAAAGGCAAGGTCGTGTGTTCGAATTTTGGTGGAAATAATTTTTGGGTAGAATTAAAAGGAAAGGTATGCATTTCACGATTTAATTTTTCCAAAGGTTTTGATATTCGGAAATTTGCATTAAAGGGTTTTGTGAGATTTAAAAGGTAGTTTGTGAGTTTGTTAAGGGAGATATAAGGTGTAAGAAAATTAAAATATTTTATTTTAATTTTTGGTGGTTAGAATTTATTTTATAAAGTTTGGAGTTATAAGTGTTAATAAAAGAATTTGATTTTTATGTGGTGGATGTTATTCTGAAAGGTTGGAGTTTATAAGGTGTTAGTAAAGGAACTTGATTTTTGAATATTAATTTGAGAGTTTGGAGATTATAAGGTGTATTAGAGATTTGATATTTTGTATGGTGAAATAAATATTGGGGAAAATATTTGAGTGGAGATTTTTAGATAAATTGTTGCTATCTAACCTTGAAAGTGGCAAAGAGGATTTGAGTGTGATTGAGATAGGTTTTGAAGTCAGATCTCCATAAAAACAAAAGGTATGGGCATATCATCCTTATGAGTGAAATATTGTTGGATTGAATGTTGTGAAATGCAAAGTTGGAGTGAAAAGGATTGTTTGATAAGCATTGTTGGAAATGTTGAGTAGGTTTTCATGTGCATGACTTGTGGATGTTGAAATATCATGAGTATCATTGTTATGTGAAATTGAGAACTATATTGAACTAGGGTTTGTGAAAGATCATGAGTATCATTATTATGTGAAATTGAGAACTATCTTGAGCTAGGGTTTGTGAAAGAACATGAGTATCATTGTTATGTGATATTGGAATCATCTTGAGTCAAGGTTTTCCATAGTGTGAGTTGTTGGAAGTATAGTGAAACACTTGGTTAGGGTTTGTAAGAAAGTTGTGTTTCATTGAGTGGATGGTTGAGTGAAGTTGATTGAGCATTATTGATTGAGAGCATTGGAGTGATAGTTCAAGATTTGTGAAACAAATTATTCTTTATTTATGAATTGATTTGAAAGAGAGTTTGAAAGTGATAGAGTGATTTGTGAGTGTGAAACATATTGAGTCTCTTACCATTCTCTATATGTTTCTATGGTTAAACAAGATTCTGAGTGAAACTTGTTTGTGTGATTGAAGAGGTTTTCTGAAAGGATTAAGTTGAGTTGTGTATGCAAGTTTTGCAATTGATTTGAATAAGATTTTGTGAAAGCTAGTGAGCTAATTTGAGTAAGTCCTAGAGGGGACTTAAGGAAAGAGTTGAGTAAGATTTTGTGAAAGCTTAAGGATATATTAGTGTGAGATTTTGTGAAATCTTACAAGCAGATTTGAGACAAGTCTTGGTGAAGACTTGAGAGCAGATTTGAGGTAAGTCTTAGTGAAGACTTGTTGAGTAGATTGGACAAGTTCTAGAGAGGACTTGTTGAGCAGATTTGAGGTAAGTCTTAGTGAAGACTTGTTGAGCAGATTGGACAAGTTCTAGAGAGGACTTGTTGAATAGATTTGAGGTAAGTCTTAGTGAAGACTTGTTAAGTAGATTGGACAAGTTCTAGAGAGGACTTGTTGGATAGATTTGAGGTAAGTCTTTGAGAAGACTTGAGAGTAGAATTGATTGATTGATTTGTTCAAGCTTTGTGTTAAGGCTTGGGGCAGATCTAAGATGAGTTGATTCATGATTTGATCAAGATTTGTGTTAAGGCTTGAGGATAGATTTGAGGATAGATTTGAATATAGAATTTGGTGTATATTTGAGGATAGATTTGTGCTAGACCAGAGATAGTATTTGTGCTAGATCGAAGGATAATGTTTAGTGTAGATTTGAGATAGAGCTGAGAGCAAGCTTTGGAGGTGATAGAGTAGAGGATAATAGTCTCTAGTGGATAGAGATCCATTAGCTAGGGTAGTGAGGATAGAAGTATTCTGAGTGAGGACAGAGGTCTTTAGTGGAGAGAGATCCACAAGCCAGTGTAGTGGAGGTAGTAGTCTTCTAGAAGATCACCAGCCAGAGAAGAGGAGAAAGAGTTCTCATGTGGATAGAGATCCACAAACCAAAAAAGGGGAAGGAGTTCTCCTATGGATAGAGATCCATGAACTTGATTAGGGGATTGGTGTCTCCTTTGGACAGAGGTCCATAAATATTGTAATAGGGAAGGATTCCCAAGAGATTTGTTGAGAAAATTTTAGTGAAATATTTTCTCCGTGGAGTAGCCCACATTGGGTGAACCACATTAAATTGGTGTCTCTATTGTGTGTGATGATTTGTGCATTGCTTTGATTACTACTACTAATATTGCCATTGATTATATTGGATAATATTGTTTGGAAAGAAAAGTAAAAAGTGGTCTTATATTGTTCACCCCCCTCTTAGTATAAGCTTGTGTTCTTCAAA
The DNA here is from genome assembly GCA_028583015.1 of Wollemia nobilis. Taxonomy (NCBI): domain Eukaryota; kingdom Viridiplantae; phylum Streptophyta; class Pinopsida; order Araucariales; family Araucariaceae; genus Wollemia; species Wollemia nobilis. The sequence continues at coordinate 988,979 of JAQPPZ010002643.1, forward strand.
TATCCTTGGCCACCCAGCCCCCATTATAGAACAAAGGAATAAGGATGATTTCAGATAGGGAAACATGGCTATGTCATGGTGGAAGAAGAGAATATGATTCAATCCCAAGTCTAGACAAACTCCCCTTACATGGTGGAATTTAAGAGGAAGGAGCCAAAAATCATCATGAAGGAAAAAATAGAGATCCTATGGTGAACAACCCGATTTCCTTCAACTTAATGTAAAAGTATAATTTTTGAAAAAGCACGCACTGGGTAATACCTTAGCCAAACACACATATGGATGAGCATGCTCCTTCCTCAATAGTACAAGTCATTGATGCAAGGGACCAAATAAATTTACAAAAATATCCTTCAGAAATCCCATTACTATGCCATAAGAGGCTACAAACATATAAAAGGTTATATATCCCTGCTACCAGTGTCAAGTAGAGAGAAAATATGATAGATTAGTTTCATTATTTATTCAATATTTCTATCCCTATGCTAATAGGGTTAAGAAAATATTTTTTGGATTCTAATAAGGTTGACATGGTAGGCATTTCTATGGGTGGAGCACATGTACCTACTTGTAGACACCTAAAACACGTCATGTCGAGGCGACTACTCATATGGGACATGCTAGAAGACCATATGAAAGATATTAGATAGATACCAATGTGAAGTAGTGGTTCTAACCACTCATTTAGGCATTTTGGCCTAATCAGTATTGGCCACGACTGACACCCATGGTTAACAAAGCTAGTTGCGCTTCAGAGTCACAGTTATCCTTCAAAATTAGTTGGACCTCTACTGATCCAAAATTGGTTACAATGGCAAATTGGTTGAATATCCAAGTGGTTAGATGGTAGAAAGTTCCAGAAGCATCCATCCAATTGCCCCAGTTGCCCTTTATTTATCTTGGCTTCTCCATTAAGCTAATACAAGGTCTTCCCAAGTGCTATATAACCCCCCTCCAAATTGGGGAGAAGTCTAGAATAATCTAAAGTTGAAGCATAGTGAAGCCCTATAAAGTTGTATACTCACCTGCATCCATTGAGAGTAACACTTTTGCTACCTATTTGGATATTACATGGCATTTGGAATCAAGAAGGCTATGGAGGGCTAGAAGAAATCAATAAAACCAATTGATCCCAATCCATCACCAATCTGAGCAATTCAACTGCTAAATATGTCATAGGACATCAAGGAAACCTTTAAAAATCAACTCATCAGAGTGAATTGAGGAATCAAGCCCTGATTTAGAGATCAAGGACATTCACAGCTCAATCGTGACTGTCAATCGTGGCTAACAGTGCCAACCACTTCACAGACCCATGGTCAAGGTTTAATAATCTTTTCAGCCAGTTTTAGCAGTAGGTTTTCATTTCTATTTTTTCATTTAGGTAAATTTACTATAAATTGGCTTTCTATGTTTTCATTAGACTGTTACAATCATTGATTTAGGGTATATTCCTCTCATTTCCAAGTATTAGTCAATTCTAGACTAGGTGTTACTATTTTCATGCATGCTCTCAATGCTTAATTAGGATGTTAGATGACTAAATATATGTCTCCTTTACATTATTTATGGTAAATTTACCATGTTTTAGCATATATTTGTATCTTTACATGCTTTCTTTATTTCATGTTTCTTATAACATCTTTTATGCAATATTTAGATTAAAGGCCTCATCAAGAGATGATACCTTTTCTTTTAATATGTTTCTTGTTGTTTCTTGGATGCAGGGTTAATAGGTTCTTGTCATTCAAAGCAAAAAATACCTCTAATCATGGAGAATAAGGCCACATTTTCCTTGGAGCGGTTCATGTCAACCTAGGAAGCCTGCAGATTACACCTACCCTTGTGTGGGGATTTTCTATGATTCTAATAATTGTATCACATTGGGTATCCCTAAGAGGGATGGATTTTTAATCGAGTTTCAATGGAAATTTAATAAAAGAAGTTCTTCTTTGTGGTTATTTGCAAATTTTTTCATTCTTGTATGCTTTATGTGATTTTTTAGTTATTATTAGCTTAGGTGTATGTATTCTACGTTGCTATAGAAGGCGATCACAGTAGGAACCCACATTTTTTGCCACAAAATATTGACTTACTATGTTTTATGATGGCAAGCCTTAGCCATTGTTGACATTCATAGTTAACATTTATCACCACACCACAAAGACACTGGAAATAGTTGCAACTATGTCTGACAAATGCGGTGAGTAGAAAATAGAATAGAAGCAGATATTAGACACCACCATAAGGATTGGATCTGAGGTAGGGTCATTTTTTCCTCTCTGTATTTTTATGTCTATGTTTTTATAGAAATAGAATGCAATATATAGATGTTAATTAGAAAACATAGCAAAAATTAGAATGGAAAATTTGTAAATGCTTTTTATTTTTCTACTAGCCATTGCTAGGAATAGTGGATCTTAGATTGCAGTCTGCCCTAGTCTCCAGTGGTTTAGGCTATTGTGTGTTTAGATTTTGCATGTATGAGGCCCAATTAGTGGCCATTTTCCTCATAGATAGTTGCATTCTCTGAACATCATCTAGTGTAATCGTGCATTCTCTTAAAGTGAAATGTTATTTTTCAAAGCATGTAGGAAAATCATGTGAATGTTGGTTTATGCATTTTTATTTCATGCAAAGTAAAAATAACCACACACACCATGACACACTTTAAATGTTAGTGAGTTGGAATTCACATCCAACCACTAGTAGGTTTCAACGATGGTGGTAGTTATTTCCATCCATTTGCCCAACTCCCTCGATTATTTTATTACTAGACTAATACCAGTACCAAGAACAATAATAGCCCATGCAAAATAGCATGCATTCCTCTTTTTAGGGGTGTATCACTGTGCATAGGTGAATTGGGTGAGGACATGGAGGACCTGTGCTCCTTGCCTGAGTGTGGGTTTCATCTCCACATTTTGGGGGGTTTACATGATCATGAATTTCATTACCAATTGTCAAGCTATGAGTATACAGGTGAAAACCCTTAAACAATTGAGTATATCATAAATATTTTGGATACATGATGAGAGTTACTTTTTGATACAAAATATTTGAAAAATTATCAAACAGTTTAGGGCTCACAAACAAAAATTTAAAAGAGATAATCATCATTTTTTACTTTATATGCCTTAAAATTTACATGCGATATAATATAATATCATGGTCCAAATACGGAGAGGTTGATCCAAACATAGAACTAAGGTCAAGGCCAAATCTCCACCCAATACACAGCAAAACGTGCAGGACCCTCAACCACAAAATCCTCCTGAATGTTTTTCAGTGAGTATTAGAGGGGATAATTCTATGTACAGGGATCCTATTGGGAATACCCCAATTATAGTAGCCACTAGACACTCCTAAATACACATATTAGAGCATGGGGCTTCCTATCATGGGGTCCCAAACATGTTAGAATTTATCGTGACCTCATTCCACGTGCTTCCATGGGATATGCTGAAGAGTATGTCATAGAGGAATCCAAATTGGTACCCCTTTGACCTATAGCTAAGGGAGGTGCAAGGCCCCCACTATTTGAGTATAGATAGGCTCAAGATCTACCCATTCAGGGCTAAACAGAGAGGGCCACTTCTGATTATATACCCATGCAAACTCCCAATAGAAGTGACCCTTGTAGGATCACCATAGATATGTCTAAAGTGTAATCAAATGGTATGTCACATCATGAGCCATGGCATAGTAGATAGTTATATGGTCTAGACATAATCTTAGGACAACTAGGTTATTAACCTTCATTTGCACCTTCTCATTCTGTGAGTGTGCATAGTGGAAGTACAATTGGGACCATTAGGGAACCTATAGAATGCTCCAAAAATTCTCGTGATATGTATACCCCTCCATTCCATGTGAGTACAAAGTATAGGTAGCCATTGAACACAAATGCCATATTCACATACAAGGGTAAGAGAATAGCAAATTAGTCTATTGGAGGACACACCCACAAAGGTTCTCGAATAGAGCGCACACACCAGAGACCTCAGATGACTGATCACATAGATATATCTCACAATCTGGTGTCATATTAGAGACATTAGATCCTCAAATATCAATTGTAATATGTTCGTGCAGAGTAGGAATGCATTTAAAATAAGGACACTTAGAGGTAAAGGTTCATAAGAAAATTGTTATATGAACAGTGCATTCACGAGCAACACATCCTTGATCAAAAGGAGCATGCTGAGAGGGAGGACCAATTGGCAAGTGTCGGTTTACCTCCCCATAGTGAGTATAGGGAGATAATTGATAGAGGAGTTACTTCATAACTCAAGTTGCACCCTAAGCATATAGACACCCATACACTCCATATAGCCCAATACAAAGATCGGTGTTCCACATACAAACATCATGGGAATAGGCAGTATGAAGAAGAAGTGGGATATGAGCTAGATCAAGTGTATCCTAAAATATTCCAGGTTGAAGTGAATGATAAGCCTAGTCCTACACCTTGACCGAAGAGGAATCTACCTCCAAATGTGCCTCAAAGGTAATCTGAATAAGAGGAGTTCCTATATTCATAGGCCTATAAGGTCTTGGCTTAAAAGGTTAAAACTATCGAGAAGCAAGGAATGGCTTATCAAAAACCTACCTTGAATAAGATTCATAACAAACCTTTATGCCCATTAGTGCCTATTCCTGCCTATCCTAAGCATTTTGAAATGCCTAAGCTAGAAACTTTTAAAGGAGAGGAGGACACTCAGGAGCACGTCACAAGTTTTCTAGACATGTGCTTTTAGATTGATAAAAATTATGCCTTGCTCCTACTATATTTCATTAAAACCCTCTTAGGCTCAGCCTGAGAGTGGTTTAATCAACTCAAAAGACACATCATAACTAGCTTCAAGCAACTGGACAACGCATTTCTTGAATGCTTCTCCTTCGATGTCAAGAAAAAAGTGAACTTATCTGATCTAGCTACTTTAATGCAACATGATGATGAGCCAGTTATGGATTATGGGAAACGATGGAGAAATATGATGGTAAAACTACCATTCTCCATTCTTGCCTCTGAATTAACCCAAATTTTTATGAAGATTTGCACAAATCACATTTTATTATTGTTGTAGTTGCAATAATATCAAACATTTGAAGAGGCTTTGATGCAAGCCAAAGTGATAGAGGATATCAAGTTATAGGAGGGTAACTTGAAACTGAGAAGTAAGAAAGAGTGGAATAAGTAGAGAACTAAGAAACAATAGGCCAAGTTGGCCCATGTTAATCAAGTGATTTTAAACCTTCAAAAAGAGGATAAGGGGCAACAACAATGAAATTATCAATCCCAACCTCCTTCTGTGTAGTATGAGCAGCGCAAAAAAAACTATAAGGGTAAGGACAAATAAATATTCTCTCATCGTATATTCACTCAATTATAAGAATTGTTGACATTGATTTTCCATAAATTGTGTGAGGCAAAGGCAATAAACTTACCAAAAATAAAATTAGTGGACCCTAATAAACACAATCCTAAGGTATATAAGGATGATCAATATTGCATATTTCATCAAACGAAAGGTCACGACATAGAGGTATGTTGGTATTTCAAACACTTAGTACAAAATATGGTCGAAAGAGGTAAACTTCTTATGGATAATCCAAAAGTTCCAGATAATAAAAATATGGGAATTTACAAAAATCCTCTACCCAATCATAAGGTGCCAAGGAACAATGTTGGCCAAGTCAATCAAGTACTCATCGAACCACCAACCCATGGGTTCATCAAAATTGTAAATGTCATCACAATACATGCGAGGTATGAAAGACCAAATCAACCTCTATTGCCTATTAGGTTCCAAGTTGCACCTCCTCCAAGGCCAGCCTAGAATATGCCAGGCCCACCAACTAGACTCATGGTGACAATCAAGATTAGGTTAGTTCAAAACCTATAGATGACTCCAACAAAGTTGTCAATTTATGAGCTGATTTAGTAGTCTCCCAAGAACAAGGAGACACTTATGGATATTGTAATGTCCATAGAAGTACAATCCTAGGATCTTGAAGCATTCACACACTTTGTGGGACATGTGCAATAGTATCAGGAACTGATCATACAATTTTATGATCATGAAATCAATATGATTTCCACTATCACAGTGGACCCACCGCTCCACATCATTGCATACATAAATTACAAACCTTTTAATTATGTTTTTATTGATACAAGATCATTAATCAATATAATCACAACCAAGGCATTGACATACTTGAAGTTGCAAAAGATGCATATCATACCTTTCGCCTTCACGTTGAGAGCTTTTAACAATGTATTATGCTCAACTATCAGCATGATAGTCTTACCTATTCAGGTGGGACTGAAGAACATCTTGGTGATGTGTTATGTGATTGAAGGTGCTATGTAGTACAATATCCTTATAGGAAGACCTTGGATAAGAGAAATGCATTGTTTCCCTTCCATTCTCCATCAATGTATTAGATACATTCATGAGGGATAATTTCATGTGGTACCTTCAGATGAAGAACCATTCAAATACATGAACTTAGCAGATTTTTTGAGGGACTTCATGCTCCCCTCAATGCACCTAGACATATAACTAGTGTCGCTAATTACAGAGAAAGGAGGAAAAATTATGGAAGTGTGTGTAAAACCTACAATGTCTGCATATCAATAATCGGAGCACACAACAATTAATTATACTAGACCATATGCACCCATAATGCATCAGGATGATAGGAAGATAAAGGCAAATATGGGGAAAAAATAAATAAAAATAGTGCCCAAGATAGTTTTCATTTAGGTCCCTACTCCCATGGAATTAGAGGATGCTCAAGGATAAGTTGAAGAGGCACCTCAGCCTACTTTTTATACATCTTTAGTAGGGTCATCTACACCACAGGTGACCATTCATTTGGTTAATCCTAGATTAGGTGACTATATTACTTAGAACATGACATTTACATCGATCATCGATACTACATAGGATATGGGTTGACCACATGCCCATCACCTTCCTATAGGAATAGTGGTACCATTGGGGGTACCTCCTAGTTAAACCAATTTTATCTATGGAGGGCTCAAACAACTTACATATCACACTACCATGGATGAGGATGATGATGAACCATTCACTATGAATGTTCATTATCTCTCTAACCTAGAATATGCCTTACAATATTTCAAGCATTACCATTAGCATGGTTACGGTCTTGGATTATTTGAGTAGGGATGTAGGAGGCCTTACAAAGAAAAATATTAGTTGCCAACTGATAGGTTTGGGTTAGGGTATTATATTGGTGGATAGGATGAACTCATTGTGGTATCTTTAGATTGCTTGTACCTTAGTCTAGGGGGTAAATTCAACTTCAACCATTATCACCCCAATCCTTTTGCCTTTTGAAGGGATAAATAGTTAGTGTATTATATCACTATAGACCCAACTCAGATATATTATGATAACATCTTGGTTGAGATCGGTCCATAGCACATACCAAGAGACAAAATGAATGAACAAACCCATGGGGCAGCTGATGACACAGACCTATAAGTTTAGAACACTAGCATAGTGGTAGATTTTTAATTAGAGAATCAGTCTAATGAGGACAAAGTAGAGTCATTCTTTGAGAGAGGTGGACCGAGTTGTATGTATGAGAGTTATGATGATGATGAGTCCTTGTGCAGTTTGCAATCTGAGGATGAGATTGAGTTGGATTACCTAGGCCCTCTAAATTTATGTCATATATTACCCTTGGATATAGTCATTGAGGATGAGTAATCCTCTATTGATGAAAGTAGCTATCAAGGGTGGGCTTACATGAGGCCCCATATTCCTAATATTCCAGTTCTAGTAGGTAGTGGTGAAGGTTTTTATTATGACAATGATGACAAAGATGAAATAGAGAGAACCTATTTGGGGCCTCCCTACTTGCATCATCATAATGCACCATGCACTGTAGAGGATATGTACAGAGATATCAATCTCCACCCTTGCCTCAGAGCAAAAACCACCTATTTTGGATAGGATTTATCATATGATTTTCCCTAGTTGGCCGATATATATGGATATCCTTGAGCCTAGTGATCATGTGTTTGAGTTTGTCCATAGACCAGATCCAAATATCCCCATACCCCAAAAACCACATCTTGGGGATGGAAGTTATGTAAATGTAGAGTCACATGCACATGGTCCTAAAGACATGATCCATTCCATAAATATGATCTCCATTTATTTGACAACTCCACTTCATAATATAGTTGACCCCTCCAAACCATTGTATCTTAATGTAGATGCTATTGTTTGGGATCATGCTGACTCAAAATTGTAGCCTAAAAATTTCTTCACCAATGAAGAAATGCTACAACCTTTTTATTTAGTGCCAGGTTGTACACATGATGTTTATCATGCTGAGAATACTTCCAACATGGAACCCGTAAACCCAATATATGACATCCACTTGATCCCTATTCATCACTAGCTTGAGAAGGGATCCCACATGTCAGTAGAGGAAACCTTTAAAGTGGATATCAGTAATGATCCCACAATTCCTAAGAAGGTTAAATTTGGAGAAATTTTATCTCCTGATGAGCATACCAACCTCATCCCTCTACTAAAAGAGAGACTCGATCTCTTTGCTTGGAATTATAAGGACATATCGGTTCTAGATCCGAAATTGGTTACTCATAACCTTTTGCTAGATCTCTCAAAAAATCCATTCAAGTAGAAACTTAGGAAGATGCATCCAATAGTAGCCTTAATGGTTAAGGATGAATTTCATAAGCTACTAGATGTAGAGTATGTCATTTACATTGACTATCCAAAATGGGTATCAAACATGGTTCCTATAGGAAAACCTTATGGAATGATCCATATCTGTATAAATTTTAGATATCTCAATAGGGAAACACCAAAGGATTCATTTCCATTGCCAAAAATAGATGATCTCGTAGATGCAACTGCGGGTCATGAGATGTTCTCCTTAATGGATGATTTTTTGGTTACAATCAAATTTAGATTAAGCTTGACGACCAACATAAAACCATGTTCATAGCACCATGGGGGACATTTTGTTATAAGGTTATTCCATTCGGTCTTAAGAATGTTGGTCCTACATATAAGTGGGCTATGACATAGATCTTTCATGACTACATGCATAAGATCTTGGAATATTACATCAATGAGTTATTGGAAAAGTCATTGTTGCATTCAGAGCATGCAAAGGTCCTAAGAAAGGTCTTTGATCACTTGATAGAGCATAATGTCAGTTTGAATCCTAAGAAGTGTGTATTTGGCATAACTTCAAGAAAGCTCTTAGGATTCATCATTTCAAAATGAGGGATCAAAGTAGACCCAGCAAAGATCAATGCAATTTTAGAGATGCATCCTCCCATGAATATCAAGGAATTAAGAAGCCTACAAGGAAAAGTATCATCCATAAAGTGATTTATCTCATAATTATCAGACAAATATCAACCCATGAATCTACTGCTACACAATGGGATTCCATTCAATTGGGATGAGGACTATCAAGTAGTATTTGTTGAGATTAAGCACTACCTAGAAACGCTGCCAATACTAGCTCCACAAAGACTAGATGTACCGTTATTGCTATATATATCAGCAACTAACTTTGCATTAGGGACCATGTTAGCCCAAAATAATGTGCAAGACAAATAGCAAGCCATATATTACATTAACCGAACCTTGGTGAGTTAGGAGCTAGGATATGCCTATGTGGAAAAGTTGTTTTTAGTAGTGGTGTTCACTACAAATAAATTGTGGCATTATATGTTAAGTCATACTACGTATGTCATATAAAAAAAAATCCTTTGTAGTATATGATGAGCAAGACGTATCATAATACATGTACTACAAAGTGGATCATGGTATTGATAGAATTTGACTTGGAATTCATTATCCAAAATTCCATCAAGGGACAGGTCATAGCTAATCAACTAGCAAAGGCACCACTAGAAAATAGTAGGCCTCTCACCATTGAGTTTCCTGATGATGCAGTCTTCGCATTATCAAAGTATCCTAAACCTGAAGAACCAGATAACAAAGCTGATATGACCTTGTTCTTCGATGGTTTTGAGTGTGAGCAAGGGGGTGGTGTAGGAATAGTGTTGTTCATGCCACAAGGTTATCCCATGCCCTTATTGTTTAAGTTAGATTTTCCTTGCACCAACAATAATGCTGAATATGAAGCCCTAATATTAGGCCTCCAAATAGTTATCGTTGCACCACAAAGCCACGTAAAATAGTTGTAGGTGTGCCTAACAAACATGGTTAGTATAAAATAGAATAGTAGCAGATATCGAACACCACCATCAGTCATGGATCTGAGGTAGGGTCATTTTTCCCTCTATGTATTTTTTTGTCTATGTTTTTATAGAAGAAGAATGGAATAGATGGATGTTTTTAGAAAACATAGCGAAAAGTAGAATGGAAAATTTGTAAATATTTTTTAGTTTTCTACTAGTCGTTTCTAGGAATAGTGGATCTCTGATTGTAGTCTGTCCTAGTATCCAATGGTCTAGGAAATTGTGTGTTTAGATTTTACATGTATGAGGCCAATCAATGGCTATTTTCCTCATAGATAGCTGCATTCTCTGAACATCATCTAGTGTAATTGTGCATTCTTTTAAAGTGAAATATTCATTTTCAAAGCATGTAAGAAATGCATGTGAATGTTGGTTTATGAATTTTTATTTCATTCAAAGTAAAAATAACCACACACACCATGACACACTTTAAATTCTAGTGAGTTGGAAATCACATCCAACCACTAGTAGGGTTCAATGACGGTGGTAGTGATTTCCACATTTTGGCCCAACTCCCTTGATCCTTTTATTACTAGACCAATACCGGTACCAAGAACCATCATAGCCCATGCAAAATATCATGCATTCCAATTTTTAGGGGTGTATTGCTATGCATGGGTGAATTGGGTGAGTACCAAAAGGACATGTGCTCCCTTCTTGAGTGTGGGTTTCATCTCCATATTTTGGGGGGTTTACTTGAACATGAATTTCATTTTTGGTTGTCGAGCTATGAGTATACAAGTTAAAACCCTTAAAATACTGAGTATATCATCAACATTTTGAAAACACAATGAGAGTTACGTTTTGATACAAAAAAACTTGAAAAATCATCAAATAGTTTAGGGCTCACAAACAAAAATTTAAAATATATAATCATCATTGTTTACTTTATTTGCCTTAAAATTTACATACAAGATAATATAATATCATGGTGCAAATACGGAGAGGCCGATACACAATAAAATGTGCAGGACCCTCAATCGTAGAAACCTCCCACATGATGTTTGGTGAGTATTAGAGGGGATAATTATATGCATAGGGATCCTGTTGAGAATACCCTGATTAGAGGAGCCACTAGACACTCCTAGAGACATATATCAATGCATGGGGCTTCCTAGCATTGGGTTCCTAAATAGGTTAGCATTTACCATGACTGCATTCTATGTGCTTCCATGGGATCTACTAAAGAGTATGTCATAGAGGGATCCATATTGGTACCCCTTCAACCTGTAGCTAAGGGAGGTACAAGGCCCACACTATATAAGTATATACAGTCTCATGATCTACCTATTTAGGGCTAAACAAAGAGGGCCACTTTCGAGTGTAGACCCATCCAAACTCCTAATAGAAGTGCGCCTTGTAGGATCACCATAGAAATTTCTAAAGTGGGAGCATATGGTATGTCATATATTGAGCCATGGCATTTTAAATAGTTATATGGTCTATATAGAGTCTTAGGACATCTAGGTTATAAACCTTCATCTGCACCTTCTCATTCTGTGAGTGTGCATAGTGGAAGTACAATTAGGACCATAAGGGAACCTAGAGAATGCTCCTAGCATTCTCATGATATGCATGTCCCTACATCCCATGTGGGTACAAATTATAGGTGACCACTGAATGTAAATGCTATCTTCATAGACACAGGTAAGAGCATAGCAAATAAATCTATTGGGGGACACACCCACAAAGCTACTCGAATAGAGCACACACATTAGAGACCTCATATGACTAATCATGTAGATATATCTCACAAGCTGGTTTCAGAGCAGAGATGTTAGATCCTCCAATATCAGTTGGAATATGTTCACATAGAGCAAGAACACCTCAAAAATAAGGACACTTAGATGCAAAGGTTCATAAGACAATGGTTATATGAACAACACATGTGATCAACACATCCTTGATAAAAATGAGTGTTGAGAGGGATGACCGATTGGCTAGTTATGGTTTACCTCCCCGTAATGAGTATAGGGTGAGCATTGATATATGAGCTACTTTGCAACTTGAGTTGCACCCTAAGAATATAGACACCCATATTCACCATACAGACCAACATAGAGATCGATGTCCCACATCCAAATATCATGGGCACAAGTAGTATGAATAAGAAGTGGGAAATGAGCTAGATCAAGTGTATCCTAAAATATGAGAGGTCAAAGTGGATGATAAGTGTATTCCTCCACCTTGACTGAAGAGAAATCTACCTTCAAATGTGCCTCAAAGGTAATCTAGATAAGATGAGTTCCTATCTTCATAGGCCTAGAAGGTCTTGGTAGAAAATGTTAAAACTATCGAGAAGCAAGGAATGGCTTATAAAAATCCTACCTTGAATAAGATTCATAAAAAACCTCTATGTCCATTAGTGACTATTCCTTCCTATCCTGAGCATTTTGAAATGGCTAGGCTGGAAAATTTTAAAGGAGAGGAGGACGCTTAGCAGCACGTCATGATTTTTCTAGGCATGTGCTTTCATATTTATAGAAATGATGCATTTCTCCTATAGAAATTCATTACAACCCTCTCAGGCCCAACATGAGAGTGGTTTAATCAAATCAAAAGGCACAAAATCACCAGCTTTGAGCAACTGGCCAATGTATTTCTTGAATGCTTATCCTTTGATGTGAAGAAAAATGTGAACTTATTCGATCTAGTTGATTTAATACAACATGATGATGAGCTAGTTATGGATTATAGGAAATTATGGATAAAGATGATGGCAAATCTACCATTCTCCATCCTTGCATCTAAATTAACCCAAATATTTATGAAGAGTTGCACAAAGAATATTTCATTATTGTTGTAGTTGTAGCAATATCAAACATTTGAAGAGGCTTTGGTGCAAGTCAAAGTGATAGAGGATATCAAGTTATAGGAGGGTAACTTGAAACTGAGAAGTAAGAATGAGTGAAATAATAAGAGCATTGAGAAACAATAGGCCAAGCTAGCCCACATTAATCATGTGTTTTTAAACCTTCAAAAATGGGATAAGGGGCAATAATAACAAAATTATCAAGCCCAACCTCCTCCTACGTAGTATGAGCAATGCAAAAAAAACCAAAAGGGTAAGGACAAAGAAATATGCTCTCCTCACATATTCAATCAATTATTGGAATCATTGACATCAATTTTCCATCAATTGTGCAAGGCAAAGGCAATAAACTTACTAGAAATTAAATTAGTGGACCCTAATCAACCCAATCCTAAGGAATATAAGGATGATCAATATTGCATATTTTATCGAACTAAAGGTCATGACATAGAGGTATGTTTGCATTTTAGATAATTAGTGTAAAATATGATTGAAATAGGTATGCTTCTTGTGTAAAATCCACAATTTCTAGATAATAAAAATATGGGAATTTACAAAATACTCTACCCAACCATGATATGCAAAGAAACAATGTTGGCCAAGTCAATCAAGTATGCATCGAACCACCAACCCACGGGTTCATTAGAATGGTCAACATCATCACAAGACATGAGAGGTATGAAAGACCAAATAAACCTCCATTTCCTATTAGGGTCCAAGCTGCACCTCCTTCAAGTCTAGCCTAGAATGTGCTAAGCCCACCAACTAGACTGATGGTGACAATCAGAAGTAGCTTAATTCAAAACCTATAGACAAATCCAACAAAGTTGTCAATTTATGAGTTGATTCAATAGTCTCCTAGTCATAGGGAGACACTTATGGATATTCTAAGGTCCATATAAGTGTAGTCCTAGGATCCTAAAGCATTCACACACTTTTTGGAAATGTGCAATAGTATCAGGAACTGATCATACAATTTCATGATCATGAAATAAATACGATTTCCATTATCACACTGGACCCACCACTCCACATCATTGCATGTGTAAATCACAAACCTTTCAAGAAATTTTTGATTGATACAGGATCATCAATCAATATAATCACAACTAAGGCATTGACATACTTGAAGTTATGAAAGATGCATATCATACCTTCCGCCTTCATGTTGAGATATTTTAACAATGCATTATGATCAACTATCGGAATGATAGTATTACCTATTTAGGTGGGACTGAAGACTATCCCAATGATGTGTCATGTGATTGAAGGTTATATGTAGTACAATATCATTCTAGGAATACCTTGGATAAGAGAAATGTGTTGTGTCCCTTCCATTCTCCATCAATGTATTAAATACATTCATGAGGGACAAGTTCACATGGTACCTTCAGATGAAGAACCATTCAAATACATGAACTTAGTAGATTTTTCAAGGGACTTCATGCTCCCCTCAATGCACCTAGACATATAGCCAATGCCACTAATTAAATAGAAATGAGGTAAAATTAAGGAAGTGTGTACAAAACCTACAACGTCTACATCTAAATGATTGGATCACACAACAACTAATTCTACTAGATCATCTACATCCATAATGCATCAGTATGATAGGAATATAAAGGCAAATATGGGCAAAAAAAGATAAAAATAGTGCCCAAACTAGTTTTCATCATGGTCCCTACTCCATGGAAGTAGATGATGCTCAAGGATAATTCAAAGAGGCACCTCAACCAGCTTCACCTACGTCTTTAGTAGGGTCATCTACACCATAGGTGACCATTCATTTGGTTAATCCTAAATTAGGAGAGTATATTGCATAGAACTTGATATTTACATCGATTATTGAGACTACATAAGATATGGGCCGACCACATACCCATCACATTCTATTAGGGATGGTGGTACCACTGGGGGTACCTCATAATCAAACCAATTTCATCTATGGGGGTTCAAACAACTTACATATCACACTGTCATGGATGAGGATGATGATGAACCATTCATTGTGAATATTCATTATCTCTCTAACCTATAATATGCCTTATGATATTTCAAGTGTTACCATTGGCATGGTTATGGTCTCATATTATTTGATTAGAGGTGTAGGAGGCCTTACAAACCACAATATCAGTTGCTAACTGATAGGTTTGGGTTAGGGTATTATATTGGGAGATAGGATGAACTCTTCATGGAATATTTATATTTCTTGTACCCTAGTCTAGGAGGTGAAGTAGCCTTCAACCCTTATCACCCCA
Source organism: Wollemia nobilis (assembly GCA_028583015.1). NCBI lineage: Eukaryota > Viridiplantae > Streptophyta > Pinopsida > Araucariales > Araucariaceae > Wollemia > Wollemia nobilis. The sequence goes on from JAQPPZ010002643.1 coordinate 1,004,346, forward strand.
ATATCTTTACCTTTTGAAGGGATAGCCAGTTAGTGTATTAAATCACTATAGAACCACCTATGATATATCATGAGAACATATTGGTTGATACCGGTCTAGAGCACATACCAAGAGACAACTTGGGTTAAAAAATCCATGGGGAAACCGATGACAGGGACCTGCAAGTTCTAAACACTAGCATATCGATAGATTATGAGTCAGAGAATTAGTCTAACAAAGACAAAGTAGAGTCCATCTCTGAGAGAGGTGGACCAAGTTGTATGTATGAGAGTGATGATGATGATGAGTCCTTACGTAGTGAGCAATCTAAGGATGAGATTGAGTTGATTTACCTAGGCCTTCTAAATTTATGTCATATATTACCCTTAGAGATAATCGTCGACGATGAGCAATCCTCAATTAACGAGAGTGACTATCAAGAGTGGGTTTATATGGGGCCCCATCTTCCTAATCTCCCAGTTTCGATAGGTATCGGTGAAGGTTTTTATTATGACAGTGATTATGAAGATGAAATATAGAGAGCCTATTTGGGGCCTCCCTACTTGTAAGTTTAGACACAAACCTGCAATTTTAGAACACTAGCATAGTGGTAGATTTTGATTTAGATAATCATTTGTTGGAAAATTACCATTAGTAAAAGGTTAAAAATATGTTTTACCTTGGGTAAAGTTGACTTACCTTTTACCTTACCTGGACGGCAGTGGACGGCAGCATTTGGACGGCAAGAGAATTTGAAATTACTTTCTTTTCCCCCAATTTCTCCTTTTCCCCCCTTTTTCTCTCAAATGGTTATTTAATGTTTATTTAATCTTTGTAACCTCATGATTATGGTTAATGCAATTTACTGTTTTATCACCACACTCACCTTTCACATTTGGTATCAGAGCCGAGAGCCGAGACCGGCCCGAATCCCGAGGCGATGGGGCCCGTAGTTCGAGGCGGCGGCACGGATCCCGAGGCAGCCCGTAGGAGCCGAGGCGGCACGGATCCCGAGGCGGCCCGTAGGAGCAGACCAACATGATTCTCGAGGCACTGGTGGAGCTGGACGAGGCGGCCCGTAGGAGCAACAGATCGACGTGATTCCCGAGGCGGTGTTGACGTGGCGTGGCGACCTGCACGCATCCCGAGGCGGTGTTGACGTGGCATGGCGACCTGCACGCAGCCCGAGGCACTGTTGACGTGGCGTGGCGACGTGGCGTGGTGTGACCTGCGCGCGGCCCGAGGCTCGTTGACGTGGCGACCCACGTGCGGCCCGAGGCAAAAGGTGGTCTTCGCTGTCATAGACTGCCCGCAGGCAATCTAAAGCACTACGTGTGCTTAGCTCTTTTTAAAGAGCTCAAACATCGCCTCAGCGACGATGTGGGACTAAAGTCCCAAGAAAAAAAATTAGCTTCACGCTGAAGCGCGAAGCCAATAATAGCTTCGCGCTCGACGCGAAGGCTATTAGGCAGGGAGCCCGCTTAGCTCCCGGATCTGCCCGGTAGCACAGCGGCTACCCTCTGCCTTGACTCCCGCGAGGTCGAACGATCGATCCTCGGCGGGGTCATTTTTTTAGCTTCGCGTGATCTAGCGAAAGCCATTAGGCAGGGAGCCCGCTTAGCTCCCGGATCTGCCCGGTAGCACAGCGGCTACCCTTTGCCTTGACGCCCGCGAGGTCGCACGATCGATCCTCGGCGGGGTCAATATTTATAAATTTTTTTAATTAAAAAAAAACTATAAGGAAATATTTTAATTTTTTAAAAAAATTTTATTTATTGTAATTTCCTGAGAGGAAATAACTGTACAATTAAAAAAAAAAAAAAAATTAGCAAAGTTTTATTTATCATTTAAAAGTTGATCAAAGACATTTCCTAAGAGGAAATAATTGTAAAGTTTTTAAAAAAAAAAAACTTTGAAAGTTGAAATTTTTTTTTTAAATTTCCTAAGAGGAAATCTTTGTAAAAGAAAATTTTTGGGAAATTTTCTTAAATGATAAGATCGGAAGGATGTTATCAAGCCCTCTGCAAGTTGTTACTGAGAACAAACGCTGAAAACTTTGATAGGCACGTGAAAACACTAGGACTTAATACAGTTTTTTCACAGTTGCAAAACGCGGTTATTGCAAACCAGAGAAATCCTGATCTAGGATACGAAGCAGATTCAGAAGATAACTCCTTTGGCAGCAGATTTGAACAATCCGACACAGTGGCAATTGCTTCACAAGGATCTGAATATACTCATTATAGTAATTCAGTTGAAATCCTACAAACTCCTTCTCCTGAAATAATATTGATCAGTGACGATGATGAACAAGTCGTTGACAATTTTGTAATTGTTGAACAACAAGAGTGAGTTGTTTATGATTGTAAATCAAGCAAGGCTTGATAGTTTGTAAAGTCTTTTTTGAAATAAGACTATATAAGAGAGGTTTCTTGTTTTAGTAGATAATAATGGGATCACATAATAATCTACCAATTCCCGAATTTAGTGGGGATAATTATGAGTACTGGTCCATCAAAATGAGGACATTACTCATCGAAAAAGGACTATGGGATATTATTGAAGACGGTTACATTGCTCCAACAGATTGGACTACTTTAAGTGCAAATGATAAGAAGATCTACAAAGATGCACAGAAAAATAATTCTTTTGCCTTATACCATCTTCAATCAAGCATTAGATCCAAGTATCTTTCCTAGAATTGCATCTTACTTAATAGCTACAGATGCATGGAATGCCTTGAAAGAAGGATTCCAAGGAAGTGATAAAGTAAAGCAAGTCAGGCTTCAGACCTTAAAAAGAGATTTTGAAAATCTCAGAATGAAGGAAAATGAAAGAGTCGGAGACTACTGTGTTCGAGTCAAAGCAGTAGTTGATATGATGCAAACTTTAGGTGAAGACACAAAAAATGAAACAATTGTGAAGAAAGTGTTGAGAACACTTCTTCCTAAGTGGAATCACATTGCCATCATAATTGAAGAATCCAAAGACCTTTCTACTCTTACATTTGATAGTTTGATTGGATCATTAACATCACATGAAGAGAGACTTCAAGGAGCACCTTCAACAAGCTATGGAGGTGATGACAAAGCCTTCACTTCAAATGAAACTGCAAGACGAGGACAAGGAAGAGGCCGAGGCAGAGGACAACAACAAAGAGGCAAAGGCCAAAGCAACTCCTACAGAGGAGGAAATCAAAACAGAGGTGGAAATCAAAACAGAGGAGCCAATCAGAACCAAAGCGGCAATGCAGGCCGTGGAAATCAAGGACGAGGAAGTAACAAGACTAAAACAACTTGTTTCAATTGTGGGAAACAAGGCCACTTCGCTCGTGACTGCTGGTCAAAGACTTCAAAAGATCAAAGCAGTCAATATGGCTCATTCTACGGAGAAGAAGAAGGTCCACCAAACCTTTTTCTCTCTTATGGACAACCAGATCAAAATCTAAATGATACATGGATTTTAGATACTGGTTGCTCCAACCACATGAGTGGCAAAGAAAATCTCTTTGCTACATTAGATTCAAATTACAAATCTCATGTTAAGTTAGGGGATAATAAATCCTTGCAAGTTGAAGGCATAGGAGCTATGGAAGTTCCAACAAAAGAAGGCCTTAAAAATGTGAATGACATATACTATACTCCACGACTACAACACAATTTGTTGAGTGTTGGCCAAATGATGGAGAAGCATTACAAATTAGTTTTTGATGAAAGAAAATGTACAATCTTTGATAAAAACAATTGTAACCGAGTCATCACGAAGTACCTATGACAAAGAATAGGTTGTTCCCTCTAAAATTTGGTGAGCCAGGGGGAGCTCAACTTGCAAACATTGCTATTACAAATCCAAGTGAATTGTGGCACTTGAGATATGGTCACCTCAATTCCGCTAGCTTGAAAATGTTAACATCACAAGCTATGGTGACAGGACTACCAAAAATTCTAGAACATAAAAAGGTATGCGAAGCATGTGCTTTGGGAAAGCACTCCAGAACAAAGTTTCCAAGAGGCCGAGCGTGGAGAGCAAGCTATCCTCTTCAGCTAGTACATTCGGACATCTGTGGTCCAATGCAAACTAAAAGCCTTGGAAACAATTCTTATTTTCTAACATTCATAGATGATTATTCTAGAATGTGTTGGCTCTATTTTCTGAAACACAAAGATGAAGCATTTGATTGCTTCATAGACTTCAGAAATAATGTAGAAAAGCAAAGTGACTACTATGTCAAATGTCTTCGCACTGATAAAGGAGGAGAGTACTCCTCAAATGAATTTTTACATTATTGTAAGCAAAATGGGATAAAAAGGCAGTTCACCACTGCCTATACCCCACAGCAGAACGGTGTGGCCGAGAGAAAGAACCGCACCCTTGTTGAAATGGCACGAACAATGCTTCAGGCAAAGCATCTCACAAACAACTATTGGGCAGATGCAGTGAGAACAAGTGCATATATTCTAAATAGAAGTCCGACTTCTAGTTTAGATGGTATCACTCCTTATGAAGGATGGTACGGTAAGAAACCAAATGTCAAACATTTTCGAGTATTTGGTTCTTTAGCTTATGCACACATTCCTGAGGAGAAGAGAAAGAAGCTTGATCCAAAGAGTCAAGCATGTGTTTTTGTAGGGTATTGTGATTCAACCAAAGGGTATAGATTGTACAATCCCAAGACACATAAAATCATTATCTCCGGGGATGTAATTTTTGATGAAGGGGGAGAATGGGGTCATAAAAAATTTGTTGATTTTGACTCTAATTCGGACAGTTCCACATTAGTACCTCCCACATTGGTACAACCCAAGAAAAGTAGTGGAAAAAGTCCTCCTCCACAAATTCCACATCAGGAATCTTCATCAAGTACATCAAGTGGTACACCAAGTCCAAGAGGGACTTCTTTGTTGGCACCCCCAAATTCTCCAAAATGATTTCAAAGATCTGTAAGCGCTCCAAGTCCGATGGATATTGATCCAGTTTCTCAAAGGAAAGAGACAAATAGAGGAAAGCGCATACTACAGAGTCATCCATCTTCTCAAATGTTGGATAGGAATTTCCAACAAAGATACACTAGGAGTCAAGCTAGTGAGATGGACGACATTTTGTCAAGACTTGAAAATCTTCAAATGTCAGGAGATGATGAGTCTCATGAACCAAGGGGTGATGTAGTCAATTATGCTTTGTTGGTTGCTGCACAACTAGAACCATCTAGCTATGAAAAAGCTTGCATTGAAAGTATATGGCAAGATGCCATGGAAGAGGAAATATCCTCAATTAAAAAGAATGATACTTGGGAGCTTGTGAAGCTTCCCAAGGGAAAAAAATGTGTTGGATGTAAATGGGTCTATAAGACCAAATTCAATGCTGATGGAAGCATTGAAAGGCACAAGGCAAGATTAGTAGCTAAAGGTTTTACTCAGAAATATGGAATAGATTATGAGGAAACCTTTGCTCCAGTTGCTCGACAAGAAACAATCAGAACTGTTCTTTCCTTGGCAGCCCATAAAGGATGGAACATTCAACACATGGATGTGAAAAGTGCATTTTTAAATGGATACCTGACAGAAGAGGTGTATGTTCAACAACCTCAAGGTTTCCAAGAACCAAGAAAAGAGAATCTTGTTTATAAATTGAAAAAAGCACTTTATGGCCTCAAGCAAGCACCACGAGCATGGTACTCACGAATTGACGGCTATTTCAGCAAATATGGTTTCACAAAAAGCAAGAGTGAACCAACACTATACTACCTGAAGAATGGAGTAGATATCCTCATAGTTTGTTTATATGTGGATGATCTAATATTTATGGGTAGTAATAATAAAATGAATATGGAGTTCAAAAACTCCATGATGAATCAATTTGAGATGAAGGATCTCGGATTAATGAGATACTTCCTAGGAATGGAAGTACATCAATCAAAGAATGGGATCTTCATATGTCAACATAAATATGCTCATGACATGATCAAGAAATTTGCTATGCAAGCGAGTGCAAATCAGCTGCAACACCAACCGGACATGGAATCCAGCTAAGCAAAGAAGATGGAGCACCAAAAGTTGACTTGACCAATTTCAGAAGCATGGTTGGGAGTTTAATGTTTCTCACCAACACTAGGCCAGATATACGGTATGTTGTTTCTCTTGTATCACGGTTTATGGCATGCCCATCCGAGCTGCATCTTCAAGCAACCAAACGAATTTTACGATATGTAAAAGGTACATTGGATTTTGGAATCCATTACCACAAGTCTAACTCTGTGAAGTTAATTGGTTATAGTGACAGCGATTGGGGCAGTAATATAGATGACAGAAAATCTACATCAGGGAACTGTTTTAGTCTAGGTTCAGGACTAATAACTTGGAGTTCCAAGAAGCAATCTGTTGTAGCATTATCATCTACAGAAGCTGAGTATATAGCCATTACTCATGCTAGTACTCAAATCCTCTGGTTGAGGAAAATCCTTGAAGAGATTGGCGAAAAACAAATTGGTCCAACCAAACTGAATTGTGATAATATCAGTGCCATACAGTTGGCATATAATCCGATCCACCACAAAAGGTCAAAACATTTTGATATGAAGTATCACTTCATAAGAGATATGGTGGAACAGTAGACAGTTGAGCTTCAATATTGTAGCACTTTGGATAATACAGCAGACATCTTCACCAAAGGCATGGCTAAAGCTCAATTTATAAAGCTGAGAGACTATATAGTCAGTCCTCTCAACTTTAAGGGGGAGAATGTTGGAAAATTACCATTAGTAAAAGGTTAAAAATATGTTTTACCTTGGGTAAAGTTGACTTACCTTTTACCTTACCTGGACGGCAGTGGACGACAGCATTTGGACGGCAAGAGAATTTGAAATTACTTTCTTTTCCCCCAATTTCTCCTTTTCCCCCCTTTTTCTCTCAAATGGTTATTGAATGTTTATTTAATCTTTGTAACCTCATGATTATGGTTAATGCAATTTACTGTTTTATCACCACACTCACCTTTCACATCATTCTGATAAGGACAAAGTAGAGTCCATCTCTGAGAGAGGTGGACCGAGTTGTATGTATGAGAGTGATGATGATGATGAGTCCTCGCACAATGAGCAATTTGAGGATGAGATTGAGTTGGCTTACCTAGGCCCTCTAAATTTATGTCATCTATTACCCTTGGAGATAGTCATCGAGGATGAGCAATCCTCCATTGATGATAGCGGCTATCAAGAGTGGGCTTACATGGGGCCCCATATTCCTAATCTCCTAGTTCCAGTAGGTAGTGGTGAAGGTTTTTATTATGATAATGATGATGAAGATGAAATAGAGAGAGCCTATTTGGGGCCTCCCTACTTGCATCATTGTAATGCACCATACACTATAGAGGATATGTACAAAGATATCAATCTCCACCCTCACCTCAGAGGAAGACCACCTAATTTGGATAGGATTTATCATATGGTTTTCCTTGATCCACCGACATATATGGAGCTCCTAGAGCCTAGTGATCCTATGTTCGAGTCTATCCATAGACCAGATCCAGAGATCCCCATACCCCCAAAACCACATCTCGAGGATGGAAGTTATATAAATGTAGAGTCACATGCATGTGGTCCTGGAGACATAATCCATTCCATCAATATGATCTCCATTGATTTGACCACTCCACTTCACAATATAACTGACCCCTCCAAACCATTGTATCTTAATGTAGATGCTATTGATTGGGATCACACTGACTCACCACTAGAGCCTGAATATTTCTTCCCCAATGAAGAAATGTTGCAACATTTTCATTTTGTGCTAGGCTATGCACATGATGTTTATCGAGGATGCTTCCAACATGGAACCCATAAACCTAGCAGATGACATCCACTTGATCCCTATGCCTCACCAGCTTGAGGAGGGATCCCACATGTTAGTAGAGGAAACCTTTGAAGTGGATATCAACAATGATCCCACAATTCCTAAGAAGGTTAAATTTGGAGAAATTTTATCTCCTAATGAGCATGCCAACCTCATCCCTCTACTGAAAGAGAGACCTGATCTCTTTGCTTGGACTTATAAGGACATGTCGGGTCTAGATCCAAAATTGGTTACTCATAACCTTTCACTAGATCTCTCAAAAAATCCAGTCAAGTAGAAACTCAAGAAGATGCATCCAATAATAGCCTTAATGGTTAAGGATGAATTGCAGAAGTTGCTGGATGTAGAGTTTGTCATTTCCATCGACTATCCAGAATGGGTATCAAACATGGTGCCTATAGGAAAACCTGATGGAAGGATCCATATCTGTATGGATTTTAGAGACCTCAATAGGGCAACACCAAAGGATTCATTTCCATTGCCAAACATAGATGCTCTCATAGATGCAAATGTAGGTCATGAAATGCTCTCCTTAATGGATGGTTTTTCTGGTTACAATAAAATTTAGATTAAGCCCAAAGACAAACATAAAACCACATTCATAATGCCATGGGGGACATTTTGTTATAAGGTTATGCCATTCAGCCTTAAGAATGTTGGTGCTACATATCAATGGGCTATGACATACATCTTTCATGACTACATGCATAAGATCTTGGAAGATTACATCAATGACTTATTGGCAAAGTCATTGCTACATTTAGAGCATGCAGAGGTCCTGAGAAAGGTCTTCGATCACATGATAGAGCATAATGTTAGGTTGAATCCTAAGAAGTGCGTATTTGGTGTGACTTCAGGAAAGCTCTTAGGATTCATCATTTCAAAATGAGGGATCGAAGTAGACCCAACAAAGGTCAAGGCCATTTTAGAAATGCATCCTCCCATGAATATCAAGGAATTAAGAAGCCTACAGGGCAAAGTAGCATCCATAAAGTGATTTATCACACAATTATCAGATAAATATCGACCCATGAATCGACTACTACACAAGGGGGTCCCATTCAATTGGGACGAGGACTATCAAGTAGCCTTTGTTGAGATTAAGCACTACCTGGCGATGCCACCAATACTAGCTCCACCAAGACCAGATGTACCATTCTTGCTATATATATCAACAATCGACTTTGCATTAGGGACCATGTTAGCCCAAAATAATGTGCAAGACAAAGAGCAAGCCATATATTACATTAGCCAAACCTTGGTGAGTTACGAGCTAGGATATGCCTACATGGAAAAGTTGTGTTTAGCAGTGGTGTTCGCTAAAAAGAAATTGTGGCATTATATGTTAAGTCATACGATGTATGTCATATCAAAACAAAATCCTTTGTAGTATATGATGAGCAAGATGTATCATAATACACGTACTACAAAGTGGATCATGCTATTGATAGAATTTGACTTGGAATTCATTAGCCAAAAGTCCATCAAGGGATAGGTCATAGCTGATCAACTAGTAGAGGCACCACTAGAAAATAGTAGACCTCTCACCATTGAGCTTCCTGATGATGCAGTATTCGCATTATCAAAGTCTCCCAAACCCAAAGAACTGGATAACAAAGCTGATATGACCTTGTTCTTTGATGGTTCGAAGTGTGAGCAAGGGGGTGGTGCAGGAATAGTGTTGTTCATGCCACAAGGTGCTCCCATGCCCTTGTCATTTAAGTTGGACTTTCCTTGCACAAAAAATAATGTTGAATATGAAGCCCTAATATTGGGCCTCCAAATAACTATCACCATGAAGATCAAAAGGTTAAATATCTTTGGTGATTCCCTTCTCATTGTCAACCAAGTGAAGAAGTGTCTAGTATTGAAGGCCTACAAAGATCTTGTTGACACTTATCTAGCTCAGTTGGAGTGGTACGACATCGAGGCAATCCCTCATTCATCAAATAGATTCATAGAAACTATGGCATCTTTGGGATCCTTAATTCCTCAGAATTCATCTACCGATTTTACTACCATCCACATAAAAATATTGTCACACTCTACCATGCAGCATGAGGCTTTGGATAACAAAGAATCAGTCAACATGATTCATATAGAACCAAACCATGAATGGTTCTACAGAGCCAAAGACTTTCTCAAGAGGGCATCCTAGGGGATCATTGATCTCGTAGAGTCCTACGGGGAATGGTACTACCATTCACCATAAGGTTGTTTCCCAATCTACATTTGTGAATGTTAAACCATAGGGGGAACATGTTGTCTTGATAGTTGAGGTTGAGGTCTATCAGAACTGGATGTCACAAATACATGACTTCCTAAAACTTGGTGTAATCCCTCAGGGATTGTCGTGTGCTGCAAAATACACATTTAAATAGAAAGCGACAAAGTATGTCTTGTTAGGAGATATTTTGTATCATCGAAGTTACGATGGAGTTCTCCTTCATTGTCTTGAGCCCCAAGAATCATCTTGGGCAATTTTGCAAGCTCACGATGGTACGTGCGATGGCCATTTCAGTGGCATGGCTATCATCAAGTGCATCCTTTACATGGGCTATTATTGGCCTACTATGGAGAAGGATTACAATGTGTATATCAGGAAATGCATTAAATGTTAGCATCATGCTAATCTTGCACACTTGCCATCATAGGCCTTACAGCCCATTCAAGTGGCTTGGCCATTTTCTCAGTGGGATTTGGATCTAATCGGTAAGATCTCTCCTCCATCATCGAGCTGACATACATTCATTATCATAGCTACTGAGTACTTTACTAAGTGGGTGGAAGCAATCTCATTAACAATGACAACTAGAGCATGTATTGCGGAGTTCATACTCACCAATATCATAAGTCATTTTGGGATACCATCCAAAATAATATTGGATAATGGAACATCATTCAAGAACAAAATTGTGAGGGCTTTGACATCCAAGTACAGGATCAAACATAGTTTTGTGACTCCATATTATCCATAGGAAAATGGGTAAGCTGAGGCTTCAAATAAGATAGTGGTATCCATATTGAAAAATATGGTACAAGAGCACCACAAATATTGGCACATCCAATTACCCCTTGCATTATGGGCTTATAGGACTAGCATTCGGACACCCATTGGGGCAACTCCATTTTCACTAGTATATGGCACTGAGGCCATCATGCCCTTAGAGTTGGAGATTCCAATGTTGTGCATCGCATTGAAAGAGTTCATCGATGATGACACTATGTGCAACAAGCTCACCTAGATCAATTGATGCTACTTGATGAACATCACGTGAATGCCCTTGAGCATCTCCATGTTTACCAAGAGTGCTTAAAATGAGCTTACAATAACAAATTCCATCTGAGAGACTTTGAGGTTGGTGATCTTGTGTTGAAAGAGAACCAACAGAACTCAAATCTACCACCAAAACTATGAGACAAATTTATGGCTAATTGGTTAGGTCCTTATATCATCTCTAAGAATATTGGACCTAGGACATATCGCTTAACATCACTTGAAGGGGTTGAGGAGCCTGAACCTCTCAACATCCTTCATCTTAAAGTGTTCTATGCCTAAAACCATTAAAAGGCTCCAAAGGCATCTGTAAGCCCTTTGGTCATACCATTAAAAGGATCCAAAGGCATCTGTAAGCCCTTTGGTCATCCCATAAAAGGCTCCAAAGGAATCTAAACCCTTTGGTCAAATCAAAATTTCAAAAATTCATAAAAATTAAAAAGCAATAAAATCTAAAAACATTGCATTTCATTTTGCATTGTTGCATCTCATTTGCATTTTGCATTCTCATTTTGCATATGCATTCATTTAATTGCATTGCATTTAGGCATTTCCATCCATCACACTTGCATTAGGATAGGTTGTGTTTGCAATCTTACAAATGACACCACATTTGTATTTCAATCATGCATCTATGCATTATCATCATCACACATCACCCTTGTGAGTAATTGTGTTTTTCAACACAACCCCTCCTATTGCTATGAAGAATATACTAGGGTTTTTCGGTCATTCAACCATACCTAGTGGTCTTCTCAAGAGTTTGGTAGAAATCTTGCTTTACTTTTGTAGATGAGGTCTAGTTTTGATAGCACTTAGCATATCAGAATCCTATCACTAATCAAACACATTTAAACAATCCTAATTAGGGTAAGGAAGGATGAAAACTACAAAAGTGGTCCGGGTCACCTTAGGCGAAAGGTTTTGTTACTTGCTTATTTTGTGAGGAGCAGTGGTCTAGAGTAGAGGTCATTGGAAAAAGGACAAGTTCACCCCCTACCCGAAGAGATCCCTTGCTTAAATCAAAATGAGCAAAATCCTAGAGTCAAATCCTATCCCTTGCAAAAAAAAAAAAGTATATACAAAATAAATAGTGATTTTTGTCACTATATATGAGCAAGTATCCCAATAAATTGAAGAAAAGAAGGGGGTGAACTTGAATCCCTGGAATGGTCAATACTCAAAGCCATGGAGTGATCCCCAATACAACAATGGGCTGAATGAATCCTGCCTGACATTGGGGTAGGTCTAGCAAGTCACAAGTGAGCTAGCTTTAGGTGGCCTGGATTGCCTAGTGGTCTAGTCTAACTAAATCCAAACCTAGGATCGGATAGACATTTGAGGATCCCCAATACAACAATGGGCTGAATGAATCCCACCTGGCACTGGGGTATGCTTATGCCTTATCTAATATATTCATTTGCACACATAGGGGTAATGAATAGCTTGGTCTTTCAGAGTGAAAACTTTATTTTTCAGAAGTCTAGTATAGTCATTAATACAACTTTTGATAAGTCAACTAGGGTGTTTGAGTTTCATGGAAAACCTCAAAAATTCCCAAATAGCAACAACCATCGCAATCATCAAGGATCAAATTTCTCTTTATAAGATTTTGTTTATTAAATAATGTTCATAATATAGGTTAGATACCGGATGGATGTCAGAAATGATATTTAAATGACCACTGACTATGTTACACATATTCTTTTAACTTGCAAGAGATTATGAATAGAAACAATATATCATGACATAGTGCACATGGGTGATTAATTGATTAATTCTTATGATAAGATATATCAATTATAGTTCATGATTGTTATACATTCTGTGGTGTCATCCAGTAGATAGTTAAACTCATATTGCATTCATACATTATGTTTTAAGTGATTAAAGCATACATGTCCATTTACAAAAAATCATCATCATGAAAATTATGCAATACATACATGGCATGAATCATGTCATAACATCATAAATTAAATGCATACAAGTACTATAAATTAAACATGCATTTAACATCAAACATTGCATTCATATACATTCATCATAAGTAGTCCATCTACACATATATATCACTGCATCTAATCATACATCACATAGCTATCTAGCGCATGTCATATATACATCACATCATATAGCATAAAATAAACATAACACATCAGCATTGCATCCATATGCATCTCATAAACATAAAATAAATAAAATCTACACATATAATGAGTCTCAAATGTCAGATCATATATATATATATGTTGTGTGTATCAATAAAGAGTACATCAACATATGTCAAAAATACCCGTAGGCTACAACTGTGTAGGTCCTCAACCTTACACTAAAAAATGGTACAATATCTATCACAGATCCATACTAAGAAGCACCTACACCCCCAGTCTATGAGGCTCCACCATCACCTCCACCCTCCCTATGAGTCCACCTGGAGCTGGCACCTAAGGTCCTCTCAGATCTGTGCATCCTATGACTAGAGTGAGCTAAAGACTGCCCTATCTCCCTAGTCTGAGTCCTCTGAGAGCCTAGAGCTATGGTCCTCTCTGAAACCTCACCCCTAAGTAGCTCAATCTCTCCTACTAAGCTAGAGATGTAGGCAACATCTGATGATCGCTCATCGATGTGTCACTGCACCAGAGCCCATAGTCTCCTGATCTCTACCATCGGGTCCACCACTGCTAGTCCTATACTATTGGAACTATTGGAACTACTAGGGCAACTAGAGCCACTAGAACAACCTATGAAGATGAGGGGTCTCCCCTCATAGACCTGAGTGAGTCACGCTCTATGATCATAGCATCTAGCTAGGACTATAGGAGGATACACTACCTTGTGATCCTCTGAATCTCCATCTCTACCATGGTAAGTTATATCTGGAGAGCTATCTTCTCCTCCTCATAGTCATGCCACTAAGACTACCCTACTATGAGCTATGACTATAGGTCACTAACCCATGCCTATAAGGTAGCTATGGAGGTGTCTCTCCCTAGCATCTACATCTGTAGTGTGCCTACCTGAGTCTGTAGGCTAGCAACCTAAGCCCTGAGCTATCCAATCTCATTATCAAGAGCTACCTCACCCTCTACTAGTGCCTCAACCTCCTCCTTAGCCTAGGGGGCCTCCTCTATAGCTCCTCCCTCACCCCATCTACCCTTAGTCCTCTGATAGACTTGGTACCCATGAGGATCGACCTCTACTCCCTCTATGCCCTCTACTACTACTCCCTCTACTGGTCTACCTAGTGGGCCCTCCAAGCCCTACCATAGCATGGTCATCCACCAAGTGTCATAGTATACTATCATCCCTACATCTGATAGGCCTGACTCCTAGAAATCATCATCCTCATCACCTAAAGGAGTCACCCAAGGCCATGTCAGGTCCCTCTCTAGAGTGAGATGGTGATAGATGGTGGGGAGCTCTAGGATGTCCTACCTGATACCAAACTACCTGGTGATGCAAGAGAAGTAAAAGAACTCTCATACCTCAAACTTGCATCTAAGGAGCCATCTATCTATGTGCCTATCATAGGTACTCATCAGCCTCTATCCATGGAGGGCAGTCTAGGTAGGGGTACCACTCAACCTAGCTTACCTGTAGCCATGCAAACTACTCGATGTAGTAGCTCAGGTCCCCTACATGAGACCTGCTCCTAAAGCCCTCCTAATCTCGAGGCCAACATGTTGCATAGCACTAATACCTCCTCAATGTCTATGATCTCGAGTGGTAGTCCTATAGGGTACTCAATATTGATGTGCTACCACCCCCAGATCTAAAGAAGCAAGCTACAACCGATGCCCACTCTACTCCTCTAGGTGATATGATACAACTCATTATAGAGTTATGCTAATAGGGCACTCCCCAAGATAGGATCAGGGGCTATTGAATGGTGCTCGCTAGGACATCTCACATCCTAGCTAGGAGGTTCCAGGGGAACCTCACTCTAGAAGTATCAGGGAGCACGATCTGCATAATCAAGTGCATAAATATGGTCACTCACCGAGAGAAGACCTACTAAGTGTACCAATGCTCAATGTGGACCCCTCCATGGTCCAAGTGTTGTTGTGTCACTACGATGACCAAAGATCTGATCAAACACTATCTTCTTCACATCTATCGATGAATATGTGATGGCCTCACCATCTAGAGGGAGTCAAAATATGTGGTACACATCCTCTAGTGTCATAGTCATTTCATTGGTAGGTAGGTGAAATGTGTTGGTCCGTGCATCCCAACATCGGGCCAAAGCTGTCATGTAGGCCTGATCAGCCCTAATAGTGGGAAGGTATAAAATGTAGCCAAATCCCATGGTCCAAACCAATCTCGCTCTACCTGTGTTAGGGCACCATGTAGGTTATAAAGGATCTTTGATTCCCTCACCCTCATAGTTAGAGTCTGGTCGAAAGTAGCATAATAAGGCAAAAATGATTAAAAATCAACCAAAAACATCAAAAAATGACTTAAAAATGTCAAACAAAATCACAAAATATTCAAAAACACATAAACATCAAAAAATGCACTCAAAATTTAAAAAAATGGACAAAGCACTTCAAAAATTAAAAAAAATTTAAAAATTTAAAAAAATTTCTAAAGTTGTCGAACCGTGGTTCAGACCCATGGTCAGGATGGTGGTCAAATTTGATGACCGTTGAGATTTGAATCTCACCATGGCTGACAGTAGTAGCCCCCAATTTTCCAATTGGGGACCATGCCTACCAGTCGTGGCTAAGGGAGATGACCTTTTTGGGGTCATTTCCCATCCCGAGACACCCAAAAAAAATTAAACCCTCCCCATTTAATCTAACCTAGGCTAAACCTATCTAGGGTGAGGTTCATTACCGATAGTTTAGTGATGTTAATTTAACCCATTACTTAATGAGGTTCAATTTTATCTAGTAATTGCAAAAATGAGGGTTTGTGTGCTTCTACCTTAGTAGCACCGGTACCTCCAGGTTGGTCTGCCATCAGTGAAGGTGGTAGTGAGGTCGAGTTTGCAGCAATATTTCACGTCAAATTTGATAACTCACCTCTCAAAGCACTCAGGTTTGCAAAGCTATCAATTGGAAATAATGACATCAAAAATGATAGATTTTTCTTAAATATTTTCCATTTTACCCCTGACCATGGCTGACACCCACGAGTGCAAGATTAGGGTTTTCTGATCGTGGGTCGGAGCCGCGACTAGGAAAATTTGAAAAGTTAGCTACGTCTGACAAGCATGGCTAGAAACCTACAATAAATGCTCCAAAATCCCATCATGAGGAGTTTCAAAATGTCAAATTAAAAATATCCACCTCACCAAAATTTTCAAAAATATTAAAAATAACAAAAAAATTAGATAATATCAAAAGTCAAATGTGCCTTGTATCCAATTATTTACCCTATACACTTGGTGGTTGTAGTGACTGGTGCTCCATGCAATCCGACAAGATGAGTAAATTACCATAAGGACATTTGGGGTAAATTCATCATCGCCAAATTGATATGCTTCATTTCAATCCCGAAGAAGGCCTTTGAGGCTGGACCGCTCCATGGGAATGAAGCAATCATGTCAATTCTTCTATGACATTTTTAGTAGATCATCGACCAATATGATTCAACACATGCCTAATTGGAATTGTTATCATTTTGATTCCCTAAGAAGGCCTTCATGGCTGGACCGCTCCATGGGATAGAAATATACAATTACTATTAATAGTTGTAATCATAGTTGATTAGGCCTAGCCAAGTATCAAGTGCTAAACCTTAAATTGTTCAAGTCATTCATAGTGGTCAAGTGACTCGTCACTTCATTTAATTGTCATTACCCTCATCGACTCATCACTTGAGGGGGTAGTCATAATATCATAATCATAATCAAAGTCAACAGAAGATCCCTTGATCGTAGATCCCTTGATCTTGTCAAAATTGCGTTCATCTTACGAATCATTGCCAACGACTATCATAAGCTTACCCTTTGTTGGGGCAAAAAGCAACTATGATAGTTAAGCTAGTAGCTCTCCTCCTTTCGGATCTATATGGCATGGAAGCCTATAGTAGCGTTGAAGCTACCCGATCACCGCTGGAGCTTGCCAAAGCTTTGCAAATTTAAGCCTTCCATCCAGTTGGAAGCAATGATTCTAGGATGCGCATCCTTTTGTAGGACCTTGGGCATCTAATGTTGATCAGACTAATGATCATCATCCAACCTACGACATCATTTTAGGAGGTCTATTTTTTCTCAATGTTGTTCGATCTCACAATGCATCTCAAAAGGGGCATCTGTAGACACCTAAAATACATCATGTCGAGGCGACTACTCATATGGGACATGCTAGAAGACCATATGAAATATCTTGGATAGATTCCAAGGTGAAGCAGTGGTTCTAACCACTCATTTAGGCATTTTGGCCTAATCAGTGTTGGTCACGGTTGACACCCATGGTTAACAGAGTTGGCCGCGCTTTAGAGCCATGGCTAGCCTTCAAAATTAGTTGGACCTCGGCCGACCCAAAATCGGTTACAATGGCCAATTGGTTGAATATCCAAGTGGTTAGAGGGTGGAAAGTTCTAGAAGCTTCCATCCAACTGCCCCAACTACCCTTTCTTGATCTTGGCTTCTCCATGAAGCTAAGACAAGGCCTTCTCAAGTGCTATAAAACCCCCCTCCAAATTGGGGAGAAGTCTGGAAGAATCTCGAGTTGAAGCATAGTGAAGCCCTATCAAATTGCATACTCACTTGCATCCATTGAGAGGAACACTTTTGCTGCCTATTTGGAGATCACATGGCATTTGGAATCAAGAAGGCTATGGAGGGCTAGGAGAAATCAAGAAAATCAATTGAGCCCAATCCATCACCAATCTGAGCAATTCAACCACCAAATCTATCAGAGGACATCAAGGTGACCTTTGAACATCAATTCATCGGAGTGAATTGAGGAATCAAGCCCTGATTTGGAGAACAAGGACATTCATGGCTCAACCATGGCTATTAGATGGCTAACAGTGCCAACCGCTTCATAGACCCATGGTCAAGGTTTAATCCTCTTTTCAACCGGTTTTAGCAGTAGGTTTACATTTCTATTTGTTCATTTAGGTAAATTTACTATAGATTGATTTTCTATCTTCTCATTAGACTGTTAGAATCATTGATCTAGGGTAGATTCCTCTCATTTCCAAGTATTAGTCAATTCTAGACTAGGTGTTATTATTTTCATGCATGTATGCTCTCAATGCTTAATTAGGATGTTAGATGACTAAATCTATGTCTCCTTTACATTCTTTATGGTAAATTTACCATGTTTTAGCATAGATTCATATCTTTACATGCTTTCTTGATTTCATGTTTCTTATAGCATATTTTATGCAAGATTTGGATTAAAGGCCTCATCAAGAGAGGCTACCTTTGCTTTTAATATGTTTCTTGTTGTTTCTTGGATGCAGGGTTAATAGGGTCTTGTCATTCAAAGCAACAAATGCCTCTAATCATGGAGAAGAAGGCCACATTTGCCTTGGAGCAGTTCGTGTCAACCTAGGAAGCCTGTGGATTACACCTACCCTTGCGTGGGGATTTTCTATGATTGTAATAATTGTATCACATTGGGTATCCCTAAGAGGGATGGATTTGTAATCGAATTTCAATGGAAATTTAATAAAAGAAGCCCTTCTTTGTGGTTATTTGCAAATTCGTCCATTCTTTTATGCTTTATGTGATTTTTTAGTTATTATTAGCTTAGGTGTATGCATCCTAGATTGCTACACTACTAGTAGAACTCTCCTCAATCCTCCCATACACCACTCCCCCCTTTCTACCTATCCCTCTCATTAGAAAAGCATCTAATACATAATTGCATGGTGGATCTAAGGGCCAAGGTCTCAATCATGTCAGTGGAAATTTGAAGAATTTTAGGACTTGGCCCAAAGCTATAGAAGCCAAAAGATTTTCTTTTCAAAGGAGAGTATTTGAAGAAGGTAGGGACTCTATGCAGGGTCCCTATGTTGATATGTAGACACCCAGACTTGGTTGTCATCCAAGATATAGAGGTGGTAGAGATCCCTCCCCTATTTAGCTTATGCTTAGCTCTAGATTTTCTCAAGTGGATGGGAGGATGTATAACCTAGGAGCATGACCAAATGTTCATCCCATTGGCTACGAAAATTATTTTGATATGGAATTAGGGGTTGCACCCTTTCTTCATAAAAAATTATGGTGAACCACAAGGGATATATCTTCAGGGGGTCATAAGAAAATGCATGGAAAATTTAGATGATATCCCAATGGTATGGTCACCCCATCTAGAATTCCATTATGAAACCTTTTCCTAGCTTCCTGGTGGCAATCTGCTAATTGTATTTTAGGTTTGGTTGGATCAAAGGGATGGTAGTCTAGGTGGTTGGATAATAATTTAGAATGTGGTAGTAGTGGGGGAAAATCAAATATGGGTTATCAATTGGATGGATTTAGGTATAGATCATCACTATCTATCTTTAGAGGAGTCAGCACCGAAAGGATGAATTGATATGACAAGAGTAGCTTGCACACCAATCATTCATACCCAAAGTATAGGAGCTTTGAGGTAAGATAGAATAATTGGAATATCGATGTAGCTAATGATGATTGTGGATAGTGCCAAGTTGAACATGAATAAGGGCTTAGGTTCGGTACTTTATGGTCAAAACATTACATGTTTATGGTATGACTTGATCAATCTTAACCGAAGCATGTGAAGCACACTATAATTTTGTTGAAATAGCTAGAAAATAAATAAAAATTTGTGGTAAGTACATTGCCACATAGTAGGTGATATCATCTTGAGCTAATGTTGTAGGGATTTTAATTCCATGAGGTTATTTCCAACTAGCTAGGTTGCTATAATCTATGAAGTCAAAAATGCAAAGGGATCCTGAGGTAGTGCCTTTCTCAAAATCACTTCCCCTTAATTTCGTTCTTTCTTCCTTCCTTATGTGTTGGTTTTTATTTTTTTATTTTATGTCAATGACTCTGTAGCCCAATGGATAATGCTCCTAAAAATTCATGATCACGTGAAGCAAGTATAGAAATACTCATGCAATCAGAAGAACATGTCATCCCAACATAAGCAAAAAATCATAAGGGTACCCAAAAATATGAGATTTGGATGTACTACTAGATAATTCATGTCAAATAAAATATTTCATGAACAATGCACATATCTTGGTTAGCTGGGAGAATCACTCTATATAAGGTGCCTCATATGCAACTTGAAAATTCACTGAAATATGAGTCTAAGAGCATAGTTGAGGGTTTTCATGATGAATTCTAATGAACTGAGCAAGTTCTTGCTTGATTGCATGAAGAAGAGAGGCTATAATAAGGTAGATAAATATCCTTGGCATTTTGTTTGTTCTTGAAATAGCCTTGGACTACATCGAATTATGTTAATAGAAATACAATTTCTAGGGATGTCCCATGGATTGGGTAATTCATATTGACATAATTATGGAATATCCCCAAGATTATCTTCCCTTTTGTTTCATTACTTTTATACATTCTTCTCATTCTTATATATTCCTCTTGTGCTTGTTGTCACTAAATCCCTCTATTAGTGGCACTTTTTGTCTTCCTGCTACTACCTCTTTCCCTCTTTTCTTCCCTTCTGTGTGTTCTTGCTCTGGATTGTCATTCTGCTCTCTTATTTTTTGCTCTTTTCTTCACTTTGGACCCATTATTTTATTTCCCTTCATGATGTTCCACCTTGTTGTTTTTGTAGTTCCCACCCCATCGTCCATAACCCTCCTTTATCTTGCAACCCTCCTTGGCTACTTTTTTTGTGAAAATTCTATCCTTTTCTTCTCTCTTCCCATGTTTGGAAGTACTTTTTGTTAAAGGATATTTCTAGGTCCCTGTTTCTACAAAGTGAAAATATATTTTGAGCCACCAAAATTATGGGTGAAAATTTTGATGTATTCACCCACATGCTTCTTTTGATAGGCAAGATGATTGAAATAAGGTTTTGAAATTGAATATATTAGAGCTAAGATATGGTTTATGAGAAGTATTTTGGTAGAGTCATGATTAAACCTTTTGAAGAGAGGACTGGTGTGTAATGAAGGCAAAAAATGCACGGTGGTAAGGACTGAGATGAAAGTTTAGCACTATAGCAAAAATATCTAAGTGCTAGGTGTGGTGGAGAAATGGGTCACCATGGGAATATACGAAGGGTGCTAAAATACCATTGTAAGTGAAGAATGAGGTAATTACTAAACCCCCATAGAACCAACATGTAAATTTAGCTAAGTATTGCCTCTAGTGGAGAAACAAGAATTATTGGAGTCTAGGTAGGTTCCAAAATCCCACCATCAACATGATGGATGGAATAATGATATCCTTGACATATTCAAAAAATAATGGATAGAGAAATGGGATGCAAGCAGATCCTAGCCAAACTCCAAATTCCTACTATGAAAATATGATACAAGCCACCTAAGGATCGGGTGAAGGTTTGGAATCCATCATCTCTCTGAAGGATCCTAAAATCATGCCCAATATAGAAAGTGATGTGAAGCCTAAAAACCTACCCTGAAGAAGATGAATCATAGTCGACAAAGTTTGAGGTTGATAGTGAGAAACAGGTGGATCACAAAAGTCTCCTCATCCTAGAATTATTGCCACATTAGAGGACCTTTGCAGGATGGAAAGAAATTTCCATTAATTAGGGTGCATGATGGGTGGTTAGCAATAAAGATGTTTGGTACCCATTCAGTGGGTGGTAGAAGGTTGATTCTCGCATCCATGGAAGTGGTTAGCTTCAAGAGGCCTAATAGTGTATTTAATTATCATTTCTTTTTGGGAGTAGTTGGATAAATTTATGATCTATCAGATCGGTCAAACAAAGTAAAATTGATCAAGGATCTCGATTCAAGCTGTACTACCTTCCTCCTTATGGAAACCACCTTCCATCATAGACTACAAAATATTAGAAGGTATTTGCACCATTGTCATCCCCATTGGCACAACCACATTGTCTCATCCACCACCCACCATCTTAAATGCAACATTTATTATAAAGTCTATTTATTATAGAATGCAAGTCATTCTAAGTATCAAATATTTATCCATTACAACTCATGTAAAAATGTTCTATTCAATAGATGCAAGTGTATTACTCTTTGATCTCCAATTAGTCTCTTAAGTGTGTGAGGATTGAATTTTTATTTCTACTAAAGCTAGATTAATGGAAATACTCTAATTTTGTAATCTAGATTTCATGCTTTTCATTTGGTAGTTTTGGAATTTACTTTCAATAAATTGTGATGGATGTTAAACAAGGGAATTATTGGTTGATATGTTGGGTAGTTCACTTATGCTTCTTGTAACGGTTTGATTTTGCTCTGCATATGTTTGATGCAGCTAAATCCATCCCCTTTTAAGTTCTAGCTTTAGCTATGTTTTCTTTATTTTAGCTCCCTTTCCCCAAGTATAGTTAGCTAGGATACCTATGAGCCGACCTTATCTAGAAATTAGACTTAAAACTTCTAGTTTTGAGGCTATTCAATGTTGTTCAAGGTTCATGTGTGCAAAAATATTTCCATTAGGAAGATTTCAAACCAACAACTCCCCTATCTATTGATCTTCTGACAAAATGTTGACATGGAATGTTTTTTTCATGTTTGGGTAGTGAGAGACACCATTGTATTTCATGTTTTATTATGCCTAATTATAGAAATTTCCCTTCTTCCAATCAAAATTATCTTCATTATTGATCTCGATAGGGATAGTGTACATGCCTTGACATCATAAACCTTTTCTTTCAAGCATGTGAGATATCAAACCCTTTGCTATAGGTATAAAATCATTTATGTCCTTCAACAACTAGATATATGCATAATGATGATTTTAATTATTTATAATGTATAAGGGCCTATAGGGCTAGTGTTTTGGCCTTTACATTGTATTACTAACCCATACCACTATGGTTGAAATTTTTTCCATAACCAAAATCCTAAACTTTCATAATTTGGTACTTCATTTCATGGGTTGGGTGTGTTTCACCCCTAAGTTTGGTCCTCCCCTCTTCCTTAATAAAAGTGTATTTGGTAAATAGTCCTCTTGTGGGCACCTCCTCCTCATACTTATACCAAGTTACACTCTAGAGGATAATTTCAACCTCAATTTTAGTTCATTTTGTCTTTCATGCTTGCCTCAATTCTTGATATCCTCTTGGTTTTAGGTCAAGACCCCTAGAAATATATTTTTTGGATGTTACTAAGAGGTTTATTACTAGGACAAGTCCCTCATCTATCCACCCCTACTATATTTTATCTAGGGATGATTTGAATACCTCTACCACCACTTTTGGTAATGTAGAGGTGTTTATTATGGGATCAACTGATGAGGCCTAGAAATACCTCATTTTTGTTATGTTTTGAACATTAAAATTACCATAAAAAATAAATATTATGTTATTTTATTCCAAATTGTTATTAGAATGCATTATTTGTTATTTTTTGCATGATTTAATGTTTAGTAGAACTATACCATGTTTTGACTATTTTTTAGTATTTTTATGACTATTTTGCATTATTTTTGTTGGTAAAGTAGAATAGAAAATTAAAGCAAATAAGCATGTTATGGTTTATACCTAACTCAAGCATATTTGAAATGTCATACCACTGTGAAACCAAGTTTTCAAGTTGATTTGGTGCCAAAAATAGTCTATTATAAAATAGGGTATTTGACAGATTCTGTGCAACATACAAATTCTAGCCAGCTAGCATATTAAAGAGGAGCATTGAAACAACAAAAAAAGAGCAAGTAAAAGTGGATAGAATGTGTTCATGAATACCAACAAAGACCTCTAATCCACTTAGAAACATTCTCATGTGGTCAAATGAGAGCAACAAGGCATAAAGCAGAAAATACAAGGATAGTTGTAAAACATCATACAAAAACTAGGAATTTCTCCCACATTATCCAATTGATACCAACAACTTTTGACAAGTATGCAACCTATTGCAACAAGAAAACTATAGTTTTTCCTACACAAAAACAATAGTCAGTTGACCTTTTTGACATGAGAAAATGAAGATTTGGGGAGATGAAATATTGCACACACATTCCTAAAATCATACCCAAGCATCCCACAATAGAATAAACACACAAAGGAGAAAATATTGCATTTTTAGCTTACTGTCCAAAAGCTGGAAAAAGTCAATAAAATTGTAGCATCTTCTAAAAATAGCTTTTTGGTAGATTTTCAGGGAATATTGAGCAATTTGGCATGTATGAAGATGTGGCTAATGGTATTAATATATTTTTGGCCTATTTTCCATCAAGTGGGAAGCGAGGATAAGCACACAACTGGATTATGTGTTAAATCAGGACTAAGTTGCAGCCAAGTAGCAAATCAAGAAGCAACAACATAGGAGATTTTATTTTATAATTTTCCACCTATGTTGGTATTTTGGATTAATTAGTATAAATACCTCCACCTACCCACATTAAATATACTAGGGAGTAAATATGAAGTAATAAGAATAGATGTCATAAGTCAACAAGTTTGAATTGTAACAATAATTTTTTATAGGAGTTTTCAAATAAAGTGTAGTTTTTATTCAAAACATGTGAATTCATGAGTGTGAGAGCATTTAGGATTTAGGCTTTGGTGTGGTATTACCTTCTTCTATACCAGGGAGAAAGGGCCCACTCTTAGGGCTAGAGGAAAGACCAGTTTTTAGGTTTTTTGTTAATTTTCTATTTTAGCAGTTTTTGCTAATTTCTTGCTTATTTCTTGTAAACACAATTTTCCCTATTTTTATCATATTTTTCTATTTTTTTTAAGTGTGATGTGTGAGATTGAATGTGCACATAACTGACCTATATTTTTGTGTGTATTTATTATTTATATTTTTTGTAATTTCATCTTTAGCAACTTTTTGATATTTTTTAGCAACTTTTCAATTTTCAACAATTTTTCCTATTTTAGCAATTTAATTTCAGCAACTTCAAATTCAACAATTGTTAACTTGGTTGGTTTCAATTTAGCATTTTCCATTTATGTTATTTCAATTTAGCAAGTGTAAAATAGTTTTTGTTTCAACAATTTCAATTTAGTAAATTGTCAGTTTCTGCAACTGTAGCTTAAATGTTAAATTTTGCAATTTTTGTAAGTTAAATTAGCTTCAATTTTACAAATTATTTTTAGTGTGACATTAAAAAATATTAAAAAATTATTTCACCAAATAAATCTTGTGAACTAGTTGCATGAACTACAACTTGCCAAAACCTTCTATCGTAGACAGCCTTGGACATTGCCTTGGATTTGACAAATATTGAAAATTAAATGATGAAAATAATGACACTCATCATTTTTGACATCGTTTCCAGGTAACATAGGTGTTTTTAGGAAACAAAATATTCAAACAATTGTTGTTTGTGCTAAGTTATCAACTTTAGAGTAAAAACCTGAAATATAACAACTTGCATGAAACATAGTTGTGAAACTGATAGTTTTAATTCATAAATTTAGAGACACAAACATAGAAAATTTTCAAAAACCATACAAAGAAAAATTTATAATAAGAGGTTGAAACTATACCAAAGTTATCTGAATTAAGAATCAAAAGCTTACTAAAGCTATATTCTTAATAATACTACAATATTAATCAAGATATGTATTGGATATTATGGGAAAAATGAGATGCAAATACACTTGAATTTGAAAAAATTATTGAACTTTGTAAAAACAATTCCTGTTCAAGGCTAGAAAACACAAAAATGATAATAGCACAAATTATTTGAAAGAATTTATGAAAGAGTTTGCTAATCTAAAATTGATATTTTATACCATATTAACACAACATTAGATGAAAGTAATGAAAATAATGAATCCATTAAACCTTTGGCTATCTATTGTTCAAGATTTGAGAAGAAGCACGCTCTTCATGATTTTTCTTTGAATAAAAATTCCATATATATTATATGTAGCATTTGTGAAAAAGGACACCCCACATATCAATGCCAAGTATTACCAAAACTCAAAAGTATCTTTGAGAAAAGTATCAACCTATGACAAAATTCAATTTTATATAACAAATATAAAAGGGTAATTTTCTTAAGTTTCCATATCAAAATTCTTCTCAATTTTCTAAACATTGGGGAAATAATCCTTGGTATATGCCATGGTCTACTTCAAGTCCACTTCAACCACATTGGAGTCAACCACCATGGGCATATTATTAAGAGTGGTCTCAACCTAAATGGATGCATCAATAATAAAATCAACATCCACCATGGTTGCAACCAAAAATTCAATGACAAGAATGGGTACAACTACAATAAGTAAAACAACCTCCACTTTTAGTTCAATCTATGGTCAATCCAAATAATGTTAAATAGGCAACCCCTATATTTATGGCTTAATAAAAAAATAGCCATAATAAATATTAGTTACTGTGACAACACTCAATTGTGTTCAATAAAACCACTTCTTGAACATATTCCACTTATCAATGTAGAAATGAGAACTGAAGAAAAAAAAATTGAAAACCCATCTACATTGAAACAACAAAAAGAATATAAAAAAGAAAAATAAAACCTCTCTCAAAATGATTTAATGAAGAAAGTATTATATCTTGAATAGTTTGAGATATCATAAATAACATTTTCAAAATTATATTTTGTAAAGGAATTAAAACATTCAAATGTTACAATCCCTTTACTTCAAGCTATTAAATATGCACAAATCATTAATACGATTGTTCAAGAAATGTGTTTTAACAAACCAAGAAAAAAGAAGAAAATATATTCTAAAAACATGAAAGTAGGTGAAAATTTAGTAGACTTGCTTGCAGGAAAACTTGCTCCATCTAAGTATGATTATCTAGGAAGCCCATGGTTTCTTGAAACATATAAGAAAAATAAAAAGGACATTTCAACTTTGGCCTCCATAGTTGTAAATGATAATGTAAAAGATTTGGATTCATCCAAAAGGATTATGTTTGATGAAAATGTTATAATCAACTAATTGCATGATTCAAAGCTTAAATATGAACCAATTACTATCCAACAATTATTATGGAATGAAGAACAAGAACTTAAATATTTGTCACCCATTTTAATACAAGATAATTTATTTCATTTACCACATGGATGACATCATCATATTCTTTCATATTTTCATTTCCATCTATCAAAATTAATTATTTCAAGAATTTTTTTTGATAAAGATACACAAATATTCCATTCTCTTTTACCACACCATTTCTCTCTTTATTTATTAATGCATTATTTTCAAAGAATCAATTCAATACATCCTGACACAAAACAAATTGAAACACAACCAAAAATACCTTTAAAAATTAGTAGTTGGTTGACTAATGACAAGGAAGTAAAATTATTTAATGCATTGATCCAACATCCTAATGCTTTACTAACACTTCATACATATTTAGAAGTTGGCATTGAGTTGTTGCAGGTACAAAACAAGAGAATTTTATAGTTGAATGCATTGGATGAATTTTTGTTGGAGGTACTTCACCAAACAAAGTTCATTCAACAACAATGGAAAAAGTGGCATGATGATCACATTAGGAGCAACAAGGATGAACCAAAAGTGCTTGAGAATGGATTTTTTTAACTTTCTTCAATTGATTATTCAAGGAGGACATTAGTGGTGAATTGAAATTATTTACGATGGTACCATAAACCACTAACAAATGTGGAATGTGCTAGATATTTCTCACAATTAAAATTGCATATTATAGAAGAGGCTTCCTCTTTTGATAGATATTCCAAATGATCATATGTTTGAATCATGAAAATAAAAAAGAAAACAAAAGAAAACAAAAAAATAAAAAGAAAGAGAAAAGAAAAAAAAAAGAGAAAAGAGAAAAAAAAAAATAGAGAGAGTCATAGCGTAAATTATGTTCTACAAAATAAGTATGTTTAAGGACTTGCATCAATTTTAGAAAGGTGAAGAAAGAATGAAGTCAATACTTTATTTTCAGCAATAAGGATGAAATGATGATATAAGAAGATTCTTATTGCTCATATGAAAAGAAATGATAATGTTTCATTGTTGTTGTTTTCTTGTAGAAAAATAGATGTGTTCACGTAGATTAAGGATTGTTCTTATCTAAATAAAAATGAGAGACATTCTCTCTCATTAAAGCCTTATGAGAGACATTATCTTTCATTGAAGCTCCTAAAATAAAACAAAGAAAAAATAGAAGTTGATTGAAAACAAAAAATGAAAACCTCTTCTGATGAAAAAAGAGATGAAAAACAAAAAAAATGAAAAAGAGATACACAAATATTATTAAAAAATGAATAATTCAGTAGTGAAAACCTTTTCAAAGGTGCTATTGAATTAAGGCTTACATAAAAATTGGTTTTTGGCATGTTTGCATTTTTTATCTATCCATCATTGTTTCACCATTGTATTAATCTCACAAACTGTAGATGTGTCCTATTTTTTATTTCATATGACTTGCTAACAATCATCGAAAGTAGTAATTTGTAAAGTGCATGAAAAAATTTCAAGACAACCAGGAATGTGTTTCTTGCATTTTGTCATAGTAGACATTTAGCATGTAATGTATGATTATTAAATGTATAGCATAAATAATATATAAAATTGGCAAGTAAAAATGGATATTATCTCCAAAATTTCAAAAAGCACCATATTCTACTCTTTTTTGAATGAGAAAATAAGGCCTAGTTGCAAAAAATAAAAAAAAGAATACAGAGCTCTAGAATAAAATAAAGCTTTGGAATGAAAATACATTTATGGTTGTATATATGCAAAAAAAACATAGATCTCTAGAATGAAATAGATATTTAGATGGGTGAATTTCATTTTTTGTAGGACTGCCCAAACTGTCGAACTCATTTTGGCCATATCTCACTCATCCGGACTCGGATTGAGCTAAAATTTTGAGGGTAGATGCCTGAAAAACCCTAGAACGTCTCCACAAATTTTCATATCATTTGGAGCAACACAGATCCTAGCGCATCCCTATGTGTGAACGAGATATTTGGCAAGAGGCTATGCGAGGGTTTCATCTGGGTTGAGTGCAAGCAGCTCCAGAGGTTGGTTTTTAGGGCCTTCGGGCCCTAGCGGCCAATATTTTTGTGGTTTATGCTCAATATTTTAGTAAGAAATGTTGCAGGGGATCCAATATGGGTTAGAAATTTGTCTTTCAATAGATCATACTATGAACTTGAGTGACAACGACTTCCAATTTGTTGCACAAAAGAAAAGTGAAAACCATACCTTTCCATGACGTCTAGGGCAAGGATTAAAGAGATCACGAAACAAGTTTCAAGTAGTTGATCAAAAAATGGCTCATATCTCAAGTGAATCTGGTGCTAAGGTGCACCCACAAAATAATTCTACTATGAAAACCCCTATCAAGGGTAAGAATTTTGAAGACTCAGCCCCAAAAATGAATTTTAGGGATGCCCTCTGTGGTGGACAACCTCAGCCCAATGCTAATATCAATCTTAGGGCTTCCCATAAACCTCTAAGAATGCCTAAGATTGATCCCAGGAAAATGGAGTCAGGATGTCTTAAAGCGACTGATGGAACTCCTATTGTTAAGCTTGATATGGGTAACATTTAGACTGGCATTGAAGATTTGAAAAAGAGGACTAATTTGTCGGTTCATGGGTTTTTTCTCGAGTCTATCTACTTTCAAAGTCTGGGCTGCAAAAATCTAGAAAACTAAAGGTGAGTTACAAATCTCTATTTATCCAAATGGTTATTTTCTTGTTTTATTTGCTAATAATGAAGATAGAGAGAAAACTTTTCAAGGGGGTCCTTGGTTTTTTGGAAGGGCAGGGCTTTTCATGAAGCCCGGCATACTAAATTTAAAGTCGAAGAAGAGATGCCTTCTATAGCTCCCATGTGGGTTAGACTCTTTGGCCTCCCTATTGAATTTTGGAATCCTACTATTTTTTCTTCAATTGGAAACTCTTTAGGAACTTTTATGATGACTGCAGATTGTACTCAAAATTTTGAACATATTATTTATGCTCGGATTTGTGTTTTAATGGATTTTGACAAACCCCTACCTAAAAATATCACATTACAATTTGGGGAAGACACTTGGGAGCAAGTAGTGGACTATGAGAACATTCCTTTTCATTGTAGAATTTGCCATGAATATGGTCATTTGGCTAGTGCTTGCCCAAATAAAATTCCTGATCAAAAGAAAGAAGATATAAACTCAAGCAGGTTTCCAAATACCTAAGAAGAAGAACACTAAAAAAAAACCAGCTTATGAAGGATCAATCAAAGTCATCTCGCTAATATGTTTGAAATCCTTTCCACAAATGATGTCCCAAGTGAGGAAGAGGAAATAATGGAAACTGAAATCTTAGAAACACAATTTAAATATGAAGGGAAGAACTCGAGAGACAAACCAACAAATCAAAGGTTTTCAACAGAAAAAAAAGGAGAAAATTTACACAAGAAAAACAATCTTTCAAATGTCAAAACTTCAAATAATGCAGGTCCCAATATAGACTCCGTTGAACCATCTAGTAAAATTTTGGTTGTGTACGAGCATTCTTCAAGGTTAGAAGCCATCTCAGATTCAATTGGAATAAGTCAAGAAATAAGGAAAAAAAATTGAAGATGGATTCTAATCAAAAAGCGGTCGCAAGACCAATCAATATCATATGGTAAAAGAAGGTGAAAAGCTTGTAGAGGAAGGTAAGATTAATGCCCTTCCCAAATTTTTTAGCCCTGGTATTAATGAAGATCATCACTTGGAATATTAGAGGACTCAAAGGGAGTCTTTCAAAACAAAATGAAATTAGAAGAATGATTCAGATAAATCATCCACATCTTGTTTTCCTTCAAGAAACAAAGATGTCAATGGAGGATATGGACTCAATTGCCAGTAAAATTTGGCCAGCTAGAAAAGTGGTTTCCCTCAGTTCCCAAGGGACTTCTGGTGGCATTGCTTGTCTTTGGGACCCAAAAGAGGTAGTTATTCACCATATGGTTGGCAGTTGGGGTTTGTTGGCTATAGCTATTCAAAGTAGACATTCCAACCAAATTATGCTCTACATTATTGTTTATGCTCCGACTTCTTTGGAGGAAAAAAGAAGACAGTGGAAGGATATTACTCATATTATCTCTCATTTTCCTGAAGCTTGGATCTTGATCGGAGGAGATTTCAATACCATCCTCTCTCTGGATGAGAAAAGGGGGGGAAATAGAAATTTGGACAAAAGCACTGACCTCATGAGTGAATATATTGCAAACCTCCATCTTGTGGATATCCAACCAGATAATGGCCTTATGACTTGGTCTAACAGAAGGCAAGGCTTAGCTTGTATAATGGAGAGATTGGATAGGTTTTTGCTCTCTGAAAATTTCTTAATCCATGGTCACATTCCTAAAGTGAAGACTCTTAATAATGTTGGTTCGGATCATTGGCCTGTCATGGTGGAAATGTGGAAAACCAATGTGAGTTTCTCTCTTTTTCGTTTTCAATTAATGTGGCTTAGAGACATTTCCTTCAGACCTCGTGTGCAACAATGGTGGAAGGAAGGTAAACCTAGGCATGGGACTAAGATGTTCTGTTTTGCCAAAATACTGCAATACATTAAATCCAAAATCAAGACTTGGAACTGGAAAGAGTTTGGGGATGTTCATAAAAAAAACATGAAGTTATTGCTCATATTGAAAATTTGAATAAGAAAATCCATTTAGATGGCCTCACAGAGAAGAGAAGTGCAGATGAAATTAAACTCACAACTCAGTTAGAGGAATGGGGAAAAAAGAGAAGAAATATTATGGAAGCAAAAATCTAGAATTCAATGGCTCAAAGAAGGAGATCGAAACACAAATTTCTTCCACAAATCTCTTCTAGCTCGAAGATCTCACAACTTTATTTCTTCCTTAAAATCAGATTCTGGAGATGTTGTTTATACTTGGGATGGCATGAACTCTATTGTTGTTGATTACTTTTCCAATATTTTTGTTGCTACTCCTCTTGACTCAGCTTCACAACAAAATGTTCTTCAAGAAATCCCTTCTCTTATCACTTATGAGGAGAACTCTATTTTGACTGCTCCTGTTACTATCAATGAGCTTCAACAAGTAGTTTTTAAAATGCAAAAAGGGAAAACCCCAGGTCCTGATGGTTTTCCCATTGAGTTCTACCAAGAGTTCTGGGATATCCTTCATGTTGATTTATTAGAGGTGGTGGAAGAAGCCAGGAAAGCCAAAGAAATTTTGAAGGTTATCAATAAAACTTATATTACTCTTGTTCCAAAAGCTCAAGAGGTTGATCATATCTCAGCTTTTAGACCTATTGCTTTATGTAATGTTCTTCTCAAAATCATTACTAAAATCATGGAAGAAAGGTTGAAGCCTCTTTTGCATAAGATTATTTCCCCGGAGCAAGGGGGTTATGTGGAAGGACGTCAAATAGTAGATGAGATAGTTCTTGCTCAGGAAGCCATCCATTCCATGGATATGCAAAAATCTCCTTCCATGTTCATTCGGTTAGACTTATCCAAAGCTTATGACAGAGTGGATTGGCACTTCCTTATCAAAGTTTTGAGGCAATTTGGTTTCTCTAAGGATTGGATGGATTGGATTATGGGATGTATCTCTTCAGTTTCCTACTTAGTTCTTATCAATGGCAGGCCTTCTCAGTCATTCCCAACTTCCAGAGGTATTAGGCAAGGTGACCCGCTATCCCCTTATTTATTCATCATTCTTGTTGAATGCTTGGGTAGGACTATAACCAAAAAGAGGGAAAACAAAACCCTTGAGGGAGTTACCATTGCTCATGGAGCTAGACCTATCTCTCATCTTCAATTTGTGGATGACTCTACTCTTTTAGGTAAAGCTACAATTAAGGAAGCTTCTAATATTAAGCAAATCATTAGCTATTTTTCTAAGGCTACTAGGCAGTTGATCAATGAAGACAAATCTAAAGTTATTTTCTTTCATTGCTCTGCTAGACAGGAATCCATGGTCTTGGATAAATTAAGATATAAGAAGACCTCCCTTCCAATCACTTATTTAGGTATTCCCATAAATATTCAAAGGCAGAAAAATAAATATTGGAATTGGTTGTTGGACAAAGTCAAGAAGAAAATTGGAAAGTGGACCAACAAGTGGCTTTCTTCTGGGGGTAGAATCACCTTGGTAAAATCAGTCCTTCAAGCTATTCCTATTTATGTTTCTTCCATTTTGAATATCCCAAAGGTTGTTCTTCGAGAATTGGATCAAATCAGTCATCGTTTCCTTTGGAGTGGTACTAAGGAGAAAATAAAATGGGCCTTGGTGAAATGGGATACTTTATGTCTTCCTAAGAGTGAAGGGGGGTTAGGATTCTGGTCTTCTATTAATAACAACAAAGCTTTAGCTGCTAAATTATATTGGAGGATGTTGCATAACCCCAATGCTCTTTGGGCCAATAATCTCCATGCTAAATATGCTGAGAACAAAAGTCCCGAAGACCTTGTTCGCTATCAACTTCCTACCAAAGGTTCTCCCATTTTAGCAGTTCTTAAGACTGGTGAGGATTTGATAAAGAAAAAATTATTTTGGATCATTCATAATGGTCAACAGGAAATTTTTTGGACAGATTCTTGGGATGGTCACAAGCCTTTGATAACTCGGTTTCCCGATTGGAGGCCTTGGATGGAGGAGCTTCACCGAGCTAATTGGATAAAGGTGGCTAATTACTATCGGTACCATACTGGTAATTCAAAGGTTGGTAGATATTGGATCCCTATTGAGGACTGGCCTATTCAAATCCTAGAAAGGCAAAGACAAGATATCCAAGGCATCCTTCATATGAGATCCCTCTCTTGGTCCCATGAAAAAGATTGTTTTGGATGGAACAACACTACTAAGGGTGAGTATTCAGTTGCTCAAGGTTATTTGACCTTATGCCATAATAATCCCAACCATTCTTCTGACATATTTTCTCGATTGTGGGCTCAAAATATCTGGCCTAAGGTGAGGTTCTTTAATTGGATTTTATTGCATCGTAGGGTGCTTACTGGTGAGCAACTTATGAAGCGTGGTTTTCATGGCCCTTTTAGATGTGAAATGTGTGAAGAGAATGTAGAAACTCTCAACCATATTTTTATTGAGTGTACTTTAGCCTCCGAGCTATGGAGGAGAATGGCCACTTTACTTGGCTTACAGTGGTCCAATTTTTTTACTTTTGAACAACTTTGGAGGGATTGGCCTAATCAAGAGGGTGTTGATCATTTTATTAGGTAGTTAGTTTGGATGGGTTCTACCATTCTTCTTTGGAATATTTGGAATGAAAGGAACAACCAAATTTTTAATCAAGATAGGAAGGATATTCACTATATTTGGCAAAATACCATAGCCAACTTAGTTGAATCAGTCCATCAACTCCTTAATCACCCCCAAAACTCCCACCAAATATGGGATCAAGTGATGCAAATATTGAAGATTAAATCTTCTAAGGGCAACCAACTTAAAGGGAATGTGAGTATTAGTAAGATGGATAGGACAAGAAATTGGCAACCTCCTCCTAAGGATTTTGGAAAATTCAATACCGATGGAGCCTCTAGAGGGAACCCTAGAAAAGCCAGGTGTGGGAGGAATTGGTAGACTTTCAGATGGCTCCCTGGTTTTTACTTTTGCTGAGAATTTGGGTATTCTTTCCAATAACCTTGTTGAGGGGTATGGTATCCTCAGAGGCCTTCAGGAGGCTACTAAGGTTGGATGGGAAAAGGTGTTAGTTGAGTCCGACTCTCAACTTATGATTAATCTCTTGAAGACTCCTTCTAAGAATCATAAGGTGGATTGGAGAATAAAAAGAATTATTGAGAAGATTCAATTAATCCAGATGGGATTTTTGAAAGTTGATTACAATCATGTGGTCAGAGATCAAAACAAGAGTGTTGATGCTTTAGCTAATTGGGCTTTGGACAAAGGTGATCTTACTTGTTATGGCCACCCTCCTAGATGGTGGGCTTCTCAAATTAGGGAAGCTCTTCTTTCTATCATTTCTTTGGATGGCTCCAGTTCGAAGGTACCTAGTTTCTTCTTGCTTTTTTTTTTTTGCTTCTCTTTGGTTCATTCAGTTTTTTTTTTCCCTAGCTCATTCTATTCTTTATTTTGTTTCCTCTGTTGATTCTTGCCTTAATAGTCTTCTGGTCTAGATAGGTCATTGTTATGTTCAATTTTTTTTTTTGTTTTTTTGTTTAGTTTTTTAAGGTGGGTGGGTTCTTTTGTTTTGTTTTGTTTTTGTGTTCTTTGTGTTGTTTTTTGTTGTTCTTGTGTTTTTGTTGTTTTGTGTTTTTTTTTAATGTTTTTTGTTATTGTTCTTGTGTTTTTTTCGTTCTTGTTCTTGGGTTTCTCTTTGTTTGTGTTAATTCGTGTTTTTATGTGTGAGTGTTTTCTATGTTTTTTGTTTTTGTTTATTGTCTTGTTGTTGGTTTTTATTTTTATTTTTTTTATTTTTTAATTTTTTAGGTTTTGGTTGTGTTTATTTTTCATGTTTTTTTTGGGTTATGTCTTTGTAGTGTTCTGTTTTTTTTGTCTTGTTTGTGTTTTGTTATGTGGTTCTTGTGTTTTTCTATGTGGTTTGTGTTGTGGTTTCTTTTATCTTATTGTGCGTGTTTGGTTGTGCTTTTTTTTTTTGACACACTCAAGGAGCATGTTTTTTATTTTATTTTATTATTTTTGTTGTTTTTACTTATTTATTTACTTATTTTTAAATTGGTTTTGTGTGTTTGTTTGCTCCTTGAGTATGTCAAAGGTGGTAGGCCAGGTCCGAGTCCTGGGCATTTTTGGCGGAATGGATACCCCTGCCTCCTTGGGTCTTACCCGAAAGTGGCATCCCTTTTGGGATGTTTTCCACAAATAAAAAAAATGAAATAGAGCTATGGAATGAAAATTTATGTTCTAGCTATATGTATGCAAGAAAATAACACAGAGCTCTAGAATAAAATAGAACTTTGGAATGATATTTCATGTTCTAATTGTATATATGCAGGAAAATAATACAAAGCTCAGGAATGAAATAGAGCTCCTAAAAAAAGTTTTAAAATTCAAAATCGTGCGGTAGCATAAAAATTCAAATCGAGTTGATGCGCACGTGCAAAAATGAAAAAAAAATCGTGTGACATAGGCCTTAACCTCCATGAAATTGGGCACGAATCTTTAGGCATACGTGGTAGCAATCCAATCGAACAACATTCAACACGTTTTGAAGCACTCAATTGTACCTAGTTTTCATCACTTGCTTCTATATCCTTGTGATTAGGGCACTTTAACATGTGCAATCACATAGACCGAGGGGATGGGCATCCATTTTTTGTGTAAAAATATATCTAAGTTGGTTAAATCATGCTTTCTAGCTTAGCTGATGGTTTTAAACACATGCATGGAAAATTTTAAAAAAGGAAAGAAAGAAAAATCCCACATGACGCACCTCACATGGTCACCAAGAACTCAAGCACACCTTTCCAAAAAAATACGTGGTAACCATTGAGCAAGTATATTTTGAAATAGTTTAAAAAAATGAGAAACATGCATAAATATGACAATACGTGGGGTATGTGTAAATTTGAAAATATGGCATGCATAAATTTAAAAATATTTAGGGCATAAAAATTTAAAAATGCATGGGATGCACATTTGAAAAAAATGTGTACCCTTTGTTTGTCGTTTTTCCATTGTACTTGTATTAAAGTTTTGAAAAATTTAAGCAAGACCAACTAGAGTAGAACTGGGAAGGGTGACCATCCTGGGAATTCTTGGTTGATGCACAACTGAAATACATTGTGTTTTTTGTTATATTTTACTCGTATTTTTGAATTTTGAAAATAGTTAAGCAATACTTGTTGGATTAGAACTAGGAAGGGTGACCATCTTGGGAAGTCCTAGTGGGTGCACAGTTGAAGTACATTCTATTCTTGAGTGTAGTGGCCTTACTAGAAAGACCAAGAAAGTTTAAAAATGGTAGTAGAAGAGCAACATATTTGGTGTACTATTTTCAACCAACTGCCTAAAATAGGGCATAAAGAAAGAGGAAATCTGAAGGTAGCCCTACAAAACAACCAAGTATCTAAAATTTCTACTCAGAAAGAAACATCTAAATAGATAAAAATATCTACAAAGTTAGAAACATTGGCATTAGTGAACTGAAATTGTTATTTAAATGAACATATTTTCCTTGGCTAAAATAACAGATTCACCATCATCAAAAGAAACTAATTCCAATTTTATAATGAAGCCTGCAGAAAGCACAATTATAGGAACTAAGCAAGCTGAAAAAGTAGGTACACAACAATTGAGGAGGTCTACTAGGATACAAAAACATTATGTTATAGAGGATCTGGCTAAAGTAGAAGAAAAAAAATCTAAATCACAAAATCAACCCCCTTCACCTCCTCTAAGAAGGAGTTTAAGAAAGAAGCAATAGGGAACAACTAGAGTTGTTAAAACCACACCTACAACATCATCCAACCATAAGAAAAATATAAGATAAATTCTTCATGAGGATGAAGATGAAGTAGCTAAAGAAATACCAGTAAAATGACACTCTAGTTCATGAATCACTTCATTAGATGGAACAATTAGTTGTAGAGGTTGAAGGGTGACAACATTGGAAGAACTGTTTACAAAACCTGATTTTGGGATAGCTAGAAAAAAAATTATTGAAATTGATGGAGCATGTTATATAGGGAGTAGCACACAAGAATATTTTGAAATTGCCTCATGGACTTGAATAAATCACTTTGGAGCAAGATCTTGATAATTCTATTTTTTGCCATTGTTATTGCTATGGTAGAACAAAACATGAAAAAAAGTGTACACCTCTAAATTAAATTGATAAGAGGATCATGGATGCTATAGGGAATCCACATCATAGAGAGGATACTCCAGAGGTGGGTCAAAAACAACATATTCACAAAAAATATATAAAAAATGATATTTTAGAACTTTTGGGTGCAACTCTGAAACATTCTACAACTGAATAGGCTTAGCTCCATAATATCCAAAAAACTCCTGAATGACCAAAAAAATAACTCAAATTTACTAAAAATCACTTAAATTCTAGAAAAAATTCATAAACATCCATAAGAAATTCTTGTAGTACAAACTTACCTCATTACAAGTAGGCCACTCCAGGAAGATAAAAATCAAATTTTTACAAGTTATGTTCAAAAAGAAATAAACTGTAAAAATTACAGAAACTAATATAGCACAATAAATAGCACCCCTTGTACCATCCAATGATGAAAAAAAGAAAAAAAAAATTAGTAGCATCTGGTTCAAATTTTTCTAGGATGCATAAGGCCATGCATCAGGTCAAGTTAGGGGGGATGATGAGGCACGAAAATACCTCATTTTTGTTATGTTTTGAACATTAAAATACTGCAATAAAAACAAAATAAGATATTATTTTATGACAAATATGTTATTAGAATGCATTATTTGTTATTGTTTGCATGATTTAATATTCAGGAGCACTATACCTTGTTTTGATAGTTTTTAGCATTTTTATGACTATTTTTGCATGATTTTTGTTGGTAGAGTAGCATAAAAACATAAAGCAAATAAGCATGTTATGGTTTATGGCTAACTCAAGAATATTTGAAATATCATCCTACTTTAAAACAAAATTTTCAAGTTTATTTGGTACCAAAAATAGTATTTGCTGTAAATCAGGGCATTGACAGATTTTGGGCAGCATACGAATTCCATCAAGCTAGCATATTAAAGAAGAGCATTGAAACAATAAAAAATAGAAAGTAAAATTGGATGGAATGTGTTCACAAAGATCATAAAAAGACCTCTAATCCACTTAGATGCATTCACATGTGGTCCAAATGAGAGCAAAAAGGCATAAAGAAAAAAATACAGAGATATGTAAAACAACATACAAAAACCAACCCTTTGCAATTTTAAAGGCAGTCACAGACCAAGTCAAAAGTGGCAAGTGTGAATGGTTGTAATATGTCTAAAATATAAAAAAAATAACTGGTTTCAGACCTGTAAGTGCTCCCACATGACCCAATTGATACCAACAACGTTTGACAAGTATGTAGTCTACTGTGACAAGAAAACTGTAGTTTTTCCTACACAAAAACAACAATTAGTTGACCTTTTTGACATGAGAAAAAGAAGATATGTGGAGATAAAATATTGTACACACATTCATAAAATAATTCACAAGAATCATCCAATATAATAAACATATAAAAAAGAGAAAATATTGCATTTTTATATTATTGTCCAAAAGTTGGAAAAAGTCAATAAAACTCCAACATCTTCTAAAAAAAGCTTTTTGGTAGAATTTTATAGAAGAATGAGCAATTTGGCATGTGGTAATATGTGGCCAATGGTATTAATATATTTTTGCCCTATTTTTCATCAAGTGGGAAGCAAGAATAAGCACACAACTATATTATGTCCTAAATTAGTACTAAGTTAGTTGCAGCCAAGCAGCAAATCAAGAAGCAACAACATAGAAGATTTTATTTTGTAATTTTCCACCTATGTTGAGAGTGTGGAGAAATTAGTATAAATACCTCCACCTATCCACATAGAATCTAATAGGGAGTGTAGGCCCAAAATGGCCACATACTTACTAAAATTTTGTATAATTTTGACTAAGGGATAGAATCATAATTCCGCAAACCTTACAATACACTTTGAAGTGGAATCGTGTCAGAAGATATAAATCCGCTCAACAGTTAGTGAAGTTTTCATGTTTGAAGTGATTTCAGGTGATTTCCTTCTAGATATGAAATGATGATAGATCTAAAATCCACAAAAGTTCCTAAGAGACGATGATCTCAAATCCAATTTTTCTTCTTCTTGTAAATTTATTCTAAATTAAGGTGCTATAAAAAATCTGATAAGTAATCTAATTAAAAATTTTATTTGCATAAAAATTTGCTTAAATTTTTTAAGATTTTGTATTTTTTTCTGCTTCTATAGATCATGTGAATCCTGGTGTCTAAGATCACCAAGTTGTTGTAATGAGTAGGATCTTGTAGTTTTTTGTAGACTATCCTAAAATACTCCTTCACCAAAATATGGTCTTGAATTTTCTTTCACAAGCCTAATATTTGGTGGCTTGTTCTCCTCTTGTGGTCTCCTCCTTCTACTATAGATTTGGAGACATATTTTTCTCTAAAGTGGTGCCTTCTTTCTGTGAGAGGTAATCTTCAAATCTCCTACATCTGGTTAGCTTATTCTATCTTCAAGTCTTCTTATCGAATTATAACTTCAAGCAGGATCTTATTCTCAAGATTTTGAATGTCTTGAGTTCTTCACTGGATTATTCTTTTGGGATTTAGCACTCCTTTCCAAATTTTTCTTCTTCGATTTGGCACCCATTACTAAATTTTCCTTCTCTTGGGCTTCTTGTTGGATGTCGAAAATCATTGTAAGGCATTCAATATAAGGGTCTTATCCTTGGTAGTGGATTTCTCCAGTGATTTCTTCTTTGATAATTTCTTCAATAAGCTCTCCTAGCATATTACTAGATGCTCTTTGAGATCTTTCCAAGGTATTTGATCTTGTAGGTTTTTTTGGTCTTTCTTGATACCTTATCTTCAATCTTCTACACTTGGATGTGGGTGGTGAGACCTTCTTCTAGATCTCTGATTCCACTACTTCTGAATGCAAGAAGGACTCTCGTGGTCCTTATTCTTCTTCTTCCAAGATTGGAAGTTCTTCAATGAGATCTCCTAATCTCTTCATTTTTGCATTAGGTATTGATTTTATTCTAAAGAATATACTCTTCCTAACTTTCTTGTAGGAAGTTTCCCAACTCACTAAATCTTCTTTCCCTATAACAAAAATATTAGAACTAAAATATTAATCTTCTTCTAAATCAAATATTCTTTTCAAATTCTTCTTTAGGATCAAGGCTTCTAGAGCCTTTTTTAGTATCTAGGCTTCTATGGCCTTTTTAGTATCAAGGCTTCTATGACCTTTTTAGTATCAAGGCTTCTATGGTATTTTTAGTATCAAGACTTCTATGGCCTTTTTAGTATCAAGGCTTTTATGGCCTTTTTAGTATCATGACTTTGATGGTTTCTTATTTAAGGCTTATATGCCTTTTATTCAAGGCTTCTATGGCCTTTTATTCAATGCTTCTATGGTATTTCTTGTATCAAGTATTCTATGGCCTGAAATTCAACTGTGAAGTTCTTCAATATAGCAATGGAGATATTTAGTCTCATGAATTCACCTTGAATCTTCACCAAAAGTCTTCTTCCA
Organism: Wollemia nobilis; assembly: GCA_028583015.1. Taxonomy (NCBI): domain Eukaryota; kingdom Viridiplantae; phylum Streptophyta; class Pinopsida; order Araucariales; family Araucariaceae; genus Wollemia; species Wollemia nobilis. The sequence continues at coordinate 1,045,670 of JAQPPZ010002643.1, forward strand.
TAGTATTCTTCTCTTGCACAAGGAAAAAATATCTGCACTATGAAGGCACACTAACATTTGAGTTGGAGTCTCCTATATTTCTATTGTAGGAGTCCCAATCCTCTAAGAATTAATTTTTAGTAACAAAAGAAACTTTAAGCAATAGTTAGAAAATTCTAGATATCTTGGATGATACTCACTAGATGATTTATCAATCTAGTGTATTGAATATTGAGTCCTAGTATTCACAAGTTTTTCTTGCAACTTTGTGGAAAATACTCTAGTCAAATGTAATCTTAGTATTTTTGGAATTAATATTTCTTTCAGTCCTCACTTGGGCTCTCCTTAATTCTACCATGTAGACACTTCTAATATTTTTGACACTGGTTGGTCTAGTAGCGTGTTAGACTCAATAATAATGGTGGTTTTCCTATTGACCTACTATGGCTAGATCTACAGTAGCTTTGATACCACTCTTAGATTTTGATGTAATGAGTACTAGAAGATAACAATCACAAGATGCTAAATAATATGAAAGAAATTAAATCTGCTAGATGACTCAAATATGTTGTAAATAAAAATGACAAAATAATACAATGTAGCTATGTAAGAAATGAACACTTTATTAATAAATCTACTAAACTACATTGCACCCATCACCAATGTATGATGATATACATAGAACTATACTATGCTCTAAGCTACACTATCTGACTATGTCCACAGACTCTATATATGTATTACAATGAGACCTTTATTATATAGGAAAATAGGTTCCTTGGACAATAATCTACCTAGATATGCAAGGGACAACTTACACATATACAAGTTGCACATTGACACTTGTGCATTTATTACATTTAATGAATTAACTAGATAAATTACCCCTAAAGTAATCTAATGTCCTAAGTATGTACCTTGGAAGATACATTTACATGACCCGAATGATGTAATATAATCTATATATAACATACTTATGGGTGAACCACACATGTAAATCATTTGTTCATTTGGATATATCTACAAAAAAATACCCTTTAGTGCCTTGGGTAAAGGCTAATCATTTAAATCTACATAAGCAATTATCTAGTAACAAATTAAGAGGCCATCACTTTGAGGTGAATCACATTTGTACATACTTTTTCCCTTTGAAAACATCTACAAAACCAAAATAAAATCCTTTTAGAACCTTGCTTAAAGGTTAATTGTATAAAGTTTGCCTAAGCACTTGTCTAGTAATTAGTCTAAGAGGCTAGAATTTAGGGGTAAATATCATTTGTACAAAAACATTATCCTTTAGCCTCTTTCCTAAAGGATAATATTTTAAAGTTGCCTAAGAATTGTTCAATAATCAATATAAGAAGCCATTTCTTAGGGGTGAATTAGTCAATTTATTCAAGTTCACACTTAAAGAGAGTCAAAAAGCTCCTTCAAATGCATGCTTGAGTGTCATATTTCATAAAAATATCCTTAAACTTCATGCTTGAAGGTCATAATTAACATAAATATCCTTCATGTTCATAGTTGAAGGTCATCATTCATAAAAATATCCAAGTTCATGATTGAAGGTCATCATTTACAAAAAGCTCCTTCAAGTTTCACACTTGAAGCTGATTATTCATAAAATATTCTTGAAGTTCACACTTGGAGGTCATCAATAAAAAAGTTACTTAAATATCAATCACAATAACCTACTTCAAGTTTAAACTTGGGTGATGCCAATAACAAAAGGATTATTTAAGTCTATACTTAAGGGTTAGTCATAAAACAAAGAAAAAGAAAAAAAAACCTATTCATGTTTGTGCTTAGAGTTCATCAATAGAAAAAATCTCCTTTAAGTCTATACTTAATTGTCATCAATAAATCAAATATCCTTTAGGTCATGGATGTCCATTCTTTCTCGCCCCCTAGAAACCTACGACTCAAAAATTTTTGCAACCTATCCAAGACATTTCTCATCCTTTACTATAGAAATTAAGTGCTCACCCAGGTGTTGTAGGTGAGTTTGAGAGGAGAGGGAAATCCTCCAAGAGAAGTCCCAGGTTCAAATCTCCACCCTACAAAAAAGTTGAATTAGGTATCCAAAATCCAATTGATAATGTTGGTGCGGGCAGGGTCGGGTGTGACTCTCGGGTGACTTTGATGGTGTAGAACCCCCTGTTCATGGTCTCTCAAACCAAGGCAGCCCCGCAAGGGGTTTTTCACTTAAAAAAAAAAAGTGCTCAAAATAATATTGCCACTCTCTTCCATGTTTGTAGGCAAAAAAATTGTTTCCTCAGTGGCAACCCTTTTTAGAGATAAATTTTGAATTGGTTCTTCCTCTAATGGTCAAATACATAAATTTTCCACCCAAGCAAATTTGTAGCTATAAATTTTTTGATACCCCTAAAATTATAAAATAGAAAGTTTCTCATTTTTGCACCCATGTCTATCAGCAATTTTGTTTTTAGGATCCTCTTGCAAAGTACCTTTTTATTGTAAGATATCTTGTTATTCTACATATAGGAGCATAGTCCTTGTGGTATAAAAGTATGTTCTCTTTCTATGATTTTTATATTCGAATTTTTTTAATTTTTCAATTAAATTTGTTATTCATGATCTATTACATTTAATCTCTTTGTCTAAGATCCTTTCATAGTATTCTCACCTCCCCATCACATCATTTTGATACTCACATGCTAGAATCTTCTTGCAATATTTTACTAGCATCAATCTAGATCCACCACTCACATGCTTGGTCCAACACCTTCAAGATTCAACATTGATTTCACCTTTACAACTACATTCTATGAATTTATTGCTAGAAATACTAGCAGGCAATAAATTCACCTAGACTGCTTTCTGTCATAGTTGTTGATCATTTTTTATTCTTTGTAATTCCTTTATATTATTTTTACCTATGCTCTAATTTTACATGAAGAAAAACTTGTTTTACATCTTTAAATCAAGTTTGTACACACTCTATAAGATGAAAATATGTTCTATAAATGTGTTCGTCAAGATTATACCCTAGGATGAAATATATATATGCGCCCTAGATCCAACAAACATTGAAAGGCTAAAGAAAATAAATGTCCTTAGGCCAATATCTAGATTGGAATGGTTCCATTGTTATTCTAAAAAATGGCATAAATATTAGGGAAATAAATTAATAGAAATAAAAAGAAATATGGCTATAATTTGAAGAGATAATGTGGGGATGAACTAACAGTAAGATTAACAACCCAATTTAAACTAACAAAATTCAATAGAAGGACAAAATAGAAACTAAAATTAGATCATATTATAAAGCATGACTTCCAATAGCATTCTAGCATTTATTTCCCATTGTAAATGAAATCTAGACTCAAAATTTAATCCACCAATGACGATATAATGTAATGTAAATGCAAAGAAAAAATTATAAATATATATAAAATGATCAGCAACTCAGATCCAAATAGTCCTTGAATCAAAACAAATGTTTTAACTGTGAGAGTTTCATAAGAAAAATATCCATATTCCTTTTTTACATCAAGTTTCTTAGTTTTTATAGAGGATTTTGCCTCCAAAATTGAATTATTATTAAATAAAATGATGACCAGACAAAGATTGGTTGGCAGTAATTTTATCCTTGGTAGTAGCAACAAGCCAATCTGGTGGTACATTGGGAAACAATGAGCAATTTTGACAAGTGGAATATTAAGACTTAACAATAATCATCAACCAAATTTTCATCTTCATGTTGGTGCCTCAAAAATAAGCATTCACCATAGTGGATGCCACCTAGGAATCAACAGGATCACACTAGAGTCAAGAGTGAAGCAGAAAACATTTAATTTTGACAATCTTCTGGTTATCCATGGAATTTGAGCTTAATCAACAATAATTTCAGTAACATTTATTTATTTACCCCAAAAATTGAATTTTCCAGCCTTGAAATTCCTCCCATAATGATCTTCGCTCAAGGTGCCATTGAAAATGGCTTTCACTTGGAGGAAAATATAAAAATTAATTTCGCCAAGGTGAGCCCTGAAATGGACTTTCGCCATGATTTTACCCACTTTCGCCCGAAAAGGGATTTTCACCATGATTTTACCCACCTTCTCCAGAAAAGGGATTTTCACCAGAAAATAAACTCTCACCTACCCAATCCTGAATATTTTGCCTAAAAATGGTATTTTGCTCAAAGCGTTACCCGAAAATAGATTTTTTTGAGCGAAACTTATTGCACACTTGGGAAAACTTTTAAATTGAATTTTAGTGTGGCAAAAATACCAACAAGACGATGAGCTCATAGAAAATGAATTCACCCTATAGATTAAGAACCTTTCTAATTCAATAATTTTATTAGTGTCAACATCAAAATGAGTCTCAATCAATCCCATATATATCCTATCACCTTCTTGATCAAGTTTAATATGATTTTATAATAGTCCTATTTTATTTTTATGTAGTTAATCATCTTCCAAAGATTTTTAATTTTATTTTGTGAGAAGGATAAGGGGCTTGATTGTAGACTAGAAAGATTGAAAATTTCCCAAGCATCAATCAAGAACCCTAAATCTAACTCATCTATTTGTTTTCCCTCTTTAGCATTATTTTGTATGTTTGCAGGTTAGTAGATTAAATTTCCAGTGATATTTCATAAACTTGGTTTCTAGGTAGTGAATCTATGTAATTGGTGAACCTAATTTCATACCTCAAATATGTTACTTATAGATTCTAAGTATCTGAATTTCTATTTTATATTAGTATAAATTAAAATTCATTATGTACTCTATTTTTTTCAGTTAAGATAGCATATTTATAAGGGAAAAATTAAGGAACTTAGATTCTTTTTTTTGCATTCATTATGTAGAGGGGAAAAACTACCTTGCCACATACAATTCTTGGTTGGATCCATTAGAAGTCAAGGTGATCATGGGAGTGTGTTATATTCTCTACACTCAGGGGCTTAGGGATTGAATAATTCACCAAGAATGGTTTAAGGAATCGTTCCAAGTCCAAGGATGGAATGTTTGATGTGTATATTGAGAAAACATCTATGTTTGGATTTTCTAAAATCTAAGCTAAAAAATAAAATAATAATGCAAGACAAACAACAATGTAAGAAATGTTAGAAATAGATTCTATTACATCATTTGGATCATGTAAATGTACCTTTCCTTGGTACATACTTAGGACATTAGATTACTTTAGAGGGAATTTATCTAGTTACTTCATGCAATGTAATAATTGTAGAAGTGTCAAAGTGCAAGTTGTATATGTGCAAGTTGTCCCTTGCACATCTAGGTAGAGTGTTGGCCAAGAAACATATTTCCTATATAAAGGGCCATAGATATAGAACATAGATATATGTAAAGAGAGTGAGTACTACATCAATAGGAAGTAGTATTGACCTGAGTGGTGTGATGTAGTAGTGTGATGTAATATAGTGGAGTGTGATATGCTCAATATCCATTCTTGAGTAGTAGCTCTATTCATGGAGTGTTCATTTCATCCAAAGCTATTTTGTAAATATCTCCATCATTTCTATATATTATTTTCATTCATATCACATATTTACTTTATGTCATATTATTATGCATCTTGTGTTTGCTATCTCCCATTACATGTTGCATAAAAATCTAACAATGGTATTATATCCACAGTAAAAAAATAGGAAAACAACCATTATCATTGACTCTAAGTTTTTATCAACCTGACGCATCATTGGACCAGTCACTATAAAAAATACTTAAGAGAGTATAGGTGGTAGAATTAAGGAGAGCCACAAGTTAGGACTAAAATAAATCTCAGCTTTTGGAATACTGAGATTGCATATAGATAGTGTCTTTCAATAGATTTTCAAGGAAAACTTGTGAAGACTAGGACTCAACATTTGATCCATTAGTTTAATTAATCAACTAGTTAAGCTCATCTAAGAGATATGAATAAATTGACATGAAGTTTCTTTTATTGCAGGGAATTAATTCTCATATGATTGGGACACCTCTTACAATAGAAATCTAGGATATTTTAATTTTGTTACCCACAGGTTGGAGTTCTTTCATAGTGCAGATATTAGTTACTAAAAGAGAAGATTACTACATAAGAGACTTTTGGAGTAGAATTATGGTGAAGTTGGGAGATAGGAGATCTCCATTGCTATATTAGAAACTTCATAATAATAAAAGGCCATAGAAGCCTTGATCCAGAATAAAATGCCATAGTAGCCTTGATCTAGAAGGAAAGGCCATAAAATCCTTGAAGGAAAGGCCATAGAAACCTTTATGAAAAGGTCATAGAAGCCTTGGTACTGAAAAAGGCCACATAATCCTTGATCCTAAAAAATGCCATATAAGCCTTAATAATAAAAATACCATAGAAGAATTGATCCTGAAGAAGAATTTAGAAGAGAGTATCTAATTCAAACACAAATTTTAGTACTAATATTTTTTTGTGGGAATAATGTTAGAGTAAAACAGCAAAGAATTCATTAAACATATGATGCTTAAATAATACAAAATGGTGCCAGGATTAGTCCAGGAAATGAGGAACTAATCAACTGCAACACACTATTAATAATGGGACGTTCAAATAAACAGATACGCCCAATAATAATGTAATAACTATATGCTAAAATATGAAATATGCTAACATCCCCCCTTATTACATTATTTTGGTAATGATAGAACTACTAGCTATATTAACATCCCCCCTGATTACATCATTTTGCAATACAAAGAGAGCTGCGAAACAATTCAAATTTGACACGTGCAAGTGCCTTAGTGAAAATGTCTGCAACTTGAGCATCGGTGGGAATGTGTTGAAGCTGAATTCGATGCTTCAAAACTTCATCTCGAATGAAATGACATTGTGTGTCAATGTGTTTTGTTCTTTCATGATGGACTGGATTCTTGACTAGGTTCAGAACACCCTGATTGTCGCAAAACAAGTGTATTGGAGATTTGGATGGATGACCCATACTTGTCAGAATGCGACACAACCATATCACTTCGCACATAGCTTCACGTGTAGTGTGATACTCTGCCTCTATTGATGAAATAGCAACCACCTGTTGCTTCTTGCTGTGCCAAGAGACAGGACCAGATCCAAGATGAAAAATATATCCTAAAGTTGACTTGCGATCATCAAATGATCCGGCATAGTCGGAGTCCGTGTATCCTTGTAAGAAGAATTTGTTGTTCCTCTTGTATTCTAGGCCATATTCCATTGTGCCATGGACATAGTGAAGAACACATTTTGTTGCTTTCCAATGAGTGGTCTTAGGCTCCTGCATGAACCTCGAAAGATAGTTGACAGCAAATACGAGATCTGGCCTAGTATTGGTCAGATATATGAGACTCCCAATCAACTGTCGATAGAGAGTACCATCTACCTGAGGTGAATCATCATATCATGATAACTGAAGTCCAGTCTCCATCGGAGTTGCCATTGGCTTGCAATCAGTCATGCGATATTTTTCCAACAATGTCTTGGCATATTTTTTCTGAGACACTTTGATGTAGTGCTCCTTCTGGCTGAATTCCAGACCAAGACAATAATGGAGAAGTCCGAGATCTATCATCTCAAAATATTGACACAAGTCTCTTTTGACAGTAGAGATCATAGTTTTTGAACTCCCTGTAATGAGCAGATCATCAACATAGAGTACAAGCAACACTATCTCAGAACCCTATTTCTTGAAATAGAGGTTTGCATCTGACGGACATCTCTTAAAACCATGTTGTAGGAGGTGATTGTCCATTTTTATATACCAAGCTCGAGGAGCTTGTTTCAGGCCATATAAGGATTTGACCAATTTGCAAACTTTTTGCTATTGGCCTTCCACTGCAAATCCTTCTGGCTGAGTCATATAGACTTCTTCTTGGAGATCACCATTTAGAAAGGCACTTTTGACATCCATCTGATGAACTTTCCACCCAAACTATGCTGCCATAGCACAAATAACTCGAATTGTTGTCATCCGAGCAGTAGGTGCAAAAGTTTCCTCGTAGTCAATGCCTTCCTTTTGAGCATAGCCCTTTGCAACAAGATGGGCCTTATGCTTATCAATTGTCCCATCTGCTTTGTACTTGACTTTATACACCCATTTGCAGCCAATGGGCTTCTTTTCGTGTGGTAGATCGAGAAGCTTCCAAGTTTTGTTTTTCATCAAAGACTTATACTCTGCATCCATAGCAGCCTTCCACTGAGGCTCACCGAGAGCAAATTGTACTGATGCAGGTTCAAGATCATCTATGGAAGACATAAACACCTTATCACTATCAATATCCATATATTTTGTATCTCTCGTTGGATCTATAGAAAGTTCTTCAAAAGATTGACACAGATCATCAACCCCAGTATTCTCTGTTGTAGCTTTCTCCTGTCGAGCCATGCTGCGAGTACGAGGCCTATCCAAAGTCAAATCTGGTGGAGTAGATAGCTTAGAGTCTTTGATTGTATTTGTATACCACTTTGGATTCTTCTTCTTAGGTGTTGAAGAAGATCCAGAAGAACCTCCAACCTTTGATGAAGGAGATTTAACAACCTGAGTTTCCACAAGGTCTAGGTATACATCTGATGTGTTTGCTGATGTGAAAGCCTCATCAAAAACTACATCTCTACTAATGTGAATCTTCTTGGTCAAGGGATCAATCAAACGATAACCCTTAGAGTGCTCATCATAGCCAAGAAGAATACACTTCAATGTCTTCTCATCTAGCTTCTTCCTTTTCTCTTTTGGTATGTGCATGAAAGCTTTACATCCAAAAATGCGTAGATGAGAAATGGAGGGTTTCCTACCACTCCATGCTTCCTGTGGAGTCATTCCTTGTAGGGCCTTTGTGGGTGCCCTATTCAATAGATATACTTCTATGGTGACAACTTCTGCCCAATATAGTTGCTCAAGTCTAGCTCCTGTGAGCATGCAACGAACCATTTCCATGATGGAACGATTCCTCCTTTCAGCAACTCCATTTTTCTGAGGAGTATAAGCAGTAGTTAACTGTCTTGTGATCCCATTTTCTTTCAAGAATGCAAAAAATTCTTTAGAGGTGAACTCCCCCCCTCGATCTGAGCGGAGAGTCTTTATAGAAGTCCCTGACTCCTTCTCAACAGATTTCTTGAATTGCTTGAAAGAAGCCAAATGCTTCAGATTTCAGTTGAAGAAAGAATACCCACATCTTTCATGAGTAATCATCCACAAATAACTAAAAATACCTCTTACCCCCACAACTGTTGGGAGTGAAGGGACCGCATAGATCGGTATGAACCAACTCCAGAGGTTTCTTTGCTCTTGTAGAGCTCTTTTCAAAAGGCACTCTATGCTGCTTTCTTGCCAAGCAGTCAGAGCAAACTGGTAAAGTGGTAGAAAGGGAAGGAAGACCCTTTACCATACTTAACTCAAGTAAGTAACCGGAACTCAAATGTCCATATCTCTTGTGCCATAGGGAAGTTGCCTCCTTTGTAGAGACCGTCATGGCAACATGTGGAGTAGAGATAGTATCTAAGGCAAATAAGCCATGCTTATATGAAGTGGTTGCAATGTTCTTACCCCTCCTGGTAATAGAACAACACTTCTTGCCTCCCTCAACACTAAAGTTCACAACCATATCTTTGTCTAGAATTTGTGTGACTGACAACAAATTGTTTGCCAATCCTGGAACATAGAGAACTTTATCAATCTGACACTTGCCATCAGGAAGAGTGATTGAAACAGTGCCTTCTCCCTGAACCTTGTAGGTTTTATCATCAGCAATAGTGACAGGTTTGCCCTCTTTGGCCTCAAAAGACTCAAACCATGATTTGTCACCAGTCATGTGCTTACTGGCTCCATAATCAACATACCATATAGGATCCATCTACTTGGACACTGTGGTAGTCATGAGAACTTTGTGGGCTCTCTCAGAATCCATGTCAGATTCTTCAACAACAACATTCACTTGTTGTTTGTTCTTTTGTGGTTTGTTCCGGCCTTTCTATTTTGATTGCTTATTCTTATGCCAACATCTGTTTGTATCATGACCTTCTTTGTCACAGATCTTGCAATATCTCTTTTTCTATTGAGGTTGTTGAGTTTGTTTCCCTTTTGAATCCTTTTGTGAATTCCCTCCCTTCTAAAAATTACCCTTCTTCTGGTTCTGTCCTTTCCTGTTGATGTAGAGAGCAGTGTTAGAAGAATCATCTCACTGTAGTTGGCGTGCCTCTTCCTCTTGAAGCATATTAACCAATTCTACAAAAGTAACTTTTCGTTGTGATACATGAAGGGAAGTGATCAACACCCGATAAGAATCAGGTAAAGCTCTCAATACAACTGAAGTAAGGAGCTTGTCTTCAACTGGTTCTCCCAAAGAATTCAACTTTGCTTTCAATTCAAAAACTCTGCAAAGAAAGAATTCAACTGTCTCCCCCTGCTTCATGCTTAGACTATGTAATTGAGATTGAAGAAATAGAATGGTGGAATCATTCTTTCCCTCATATATAGTATTAAGGGCATCCCATGCCACTTTACTAGTTGCACAGTCAGCAATATGGGGTTGAACTTCATCAGACACAACAAGCAAGATGAGCAACTTTGCTTTGTTGTCTAGCTTATCAAAGTCTCTTTGAGTAGTTGAAGGAGTTGTAGCACCAGTAGTAGGTGAAGGTCTGGTTGTTGCTCCAGATACAACATCCCATAAGTCATCCATTGCTAGGATGGCCTTCATCTTATTTTTCCATGGTGTGTAATTAGGACCTTTCAACAACTGATGAGAATCAGTCATTAGTTTTGCAGACATGATGAAGGTTCCTTATAACACCAATTGGTCCCCCTTTCGATATACCTTTTGCTAGGCCATTATACCATACTAAATACCCGCCCTTACGTGAGGGAAACAATAGGTATTTAGAAAGATCAATAAAAAATCACCCGCCCTTACGTGAGGGAAACTATAGGTGATTTTTAGAGATCATACGATACGTGGTACATAAGCAGTACTGAAAGGGAATAGTCTTGTTGATGGCACCTACCATAGAAAGTCTGCAATCCGCATGCGTGGGGCATAACTTCCCCTAAACACTTTGGATTTCAGAACTCTCGTCAGGATTTATGCCTAAACACAAGAACTATTAGGGTAATGGATGGAGTAAAAAAATGCAAAATGGCAAACTTATCTCTCCCTGATGATTTATAGAGAACAAGCTCAGACGTCATTTTGGTAGCTATATTAGGCGGCGGATACAGTAGCGCAATCACGACAACTTTACCTGTAAGTGCTGGCCAGAGGTATCACAAATACCGAACGCTGTAGTGCAATAAATTGCACGGATGGGTTTTAATTATTTCGGGGACTTAGGGAGTGTATTTGATTTTAACTTTTAATGTTATAGTGCAAAAAATCAAATATGCAACATACAACAAAAAAAAGTGCCCATAGAAATAACCCACTAGGTGTCGGGCGCAGCCGAAAATGCACCTTTACAATAATGCCAAATTTGCTTTTCAAAAATTACTCACTTTCCCCCTTGGATTTTTGAAAAAAAATACCCCCCTTCTTTTTATCTTAAAAAAAATAATCTCTCCACAAATGATTTTTCAAAAATTATTTTAGATCCTTAAAGTTAAAAAAAAAAAAAATTAATTTTAATTTATATAGTTTTTAAAAAACCTTTAAAAAGAAATTAAAATCAAATTAAAAAATTTAATTTTAATTTATAAAGGTTAAACTATAGAAAATAAATTAAAATTAAAAATTAAAGTTTTAACTTTAGGAAATAAAATAATTGAAAAAAAAATATGCGGAAGAAATTTTTTTTTTTTTACCTTTGTTGAAGGGGGGTCGACGGGATTGGAACCCGTGACCTGCAGGCTCCCAGAGCCTTACCGCACAGTCCACCACCAGGTGGACTAGCGGGTTGATCCGACAGGATCAGGGGCCCCCTCGTATTTGAGGAGGGTCCCGGCAGCCCTGCTGCTCTCGGTGGGCGTGCCGCCTCCTCTCCGTTTCTGGCAGCGACAGGTGGACACGGTTGTTGCTATGGCTACCTCCGCTGCTGGCAGCGGCTAGAAAGGCCACGACTATGACCTCCATTGCTAGTGGTGGCGGGGGTGGCTTGCAGCCTCCATTGCTAGCGTGGCCTACAGCCTCCATTGCTATAGTGACGGGGGTGGCCTGTCACCGCCTGGTCATGCGTGTAGTGCACGACCTCGACTATCGCAACTGTCGTGACAGTCGCACGTGTTGTGCCTACAGTGCAACCTCGAGGGAAGGGGAGGGGAGCCCTCCCAATGTCATGAGATGTCACGACGTGTTGGGAAGGGTGGGGGGTCCTCCAACGTCGCATTTGCGCGACGTGTTGGGGGGGTGTGGGAAAAAAATGTGCGGGGGGGGGGGGGGGGGGGTTTTTTTTTTTGAAAAATGTGCGTTGCGCGCATGGGGGAAGAGGGGCGTGGGGGGGATCGCATGATGGAAGCGCGCGATCCTCAATCAGCCCCTGTTCCTTCTTTGTTTTTTAAAAAAATGCTCCTTCCCAGCACAGTAGACAGTGCTCCTTCCCAGCATAGTAGACAGTGCTCCTTCCCAGCAAAATACAGCAAATTAATGTTGTGTTCCTAGCAAAACTTCATTTTTTTTAAATACAGTCGCACGTCCCTCTAGCAAGCGTCTGCAAAAAAAATTCTGCAAATGGCTCGGATACCATGTTAGAGTAAAACAACAAAGAATTCATTAAACATATGATGCTTAAATAATACAAAATGGTGCCAGGATTAGTCCAGGAAATGAGGAACTAATCAACTGCAACACACTATTAATAATGGGACATTCAAATAAACAGATATGCCCAATAATAATGTAATAACTATATGCTAAAATATGAAATATGCTAACAAATAAGAATATTTGGTGATTTTGGAAAGCTTCCTACACAAGGGTTAGGAGTATCTTATTTATAATCAATCTAGCATCTAAATCAAAGTGATCAGGAGAATATCTCATTGATGAAGAAGGACTAGGAGAGTCCTACTTGAATATAGACGCAACATTATCAAATATCCAAGAAAAGATCTTACCACCAACACTTCGAAAAGGAGAAGGTTGAAGATAATATCTCAAAGAAGACCAAAATAAGTTGCAAGATTTAAGGCATTGGAGAGGTCTCTATGAGCTTACAGTAAAAGGTTTAGAGAGCCTTTCTAAAGAATTCATCAAAGGATTTCCAAGGAGAACTCATTAGAGATATTCACTATTGATGATAGTGAAATATTTGGTACAATTGTCACCATCTGACAACAAGCCCAAGAATAAGAATTTGGTAAGGAGTTTCAAATATTAGAAGACCTAAAGATATATAGATTATTGAGAATAATATCTCGTTTGAAGATAGAATTCGACAAGAATATTCATATAGACTAAGCCTACCAAATTGAGGAGATATAGAGATTGCCTCTCATAGTAAGAAGGCACCACTTTAGAATCAAATATCTCTTCACATATATAGAAAAAATGAGGAGACTACAAGAGGAGAACAAGCCACCAACAATTCTAGGATCATGAAAGGAAGACCGTATTTTAGTGAAGACAAAGTTGTTTAAGGTAGGCTATAGAGAGCTGCAATATTTTATCTAAGGTATAAACTTGTTGATCATAGACACTAATATCTACATCCTCTAGAAGTGGCGAAAAGGGAATTCAAAAAAAGGTAAGAAACTATTAGTGCAAGTATATTCATTAAGTGGATTACTTATCAATTTTTTTTAAGCACCTTAACTAGATTGAAGTTGCAAAAAGGAGAGTTGAATTAGAGTTTTCAAAAGGTGTAAAATTAAAGGACTCTTTAAGGTTCATTTGCACTTTAGGAGTTTATTAGATTTTAGAATCTCAAAATATCTATCAACTATCTCTTATCTACTTTAGAAAATATAATGAAGACTAGCTCTTATTACCTTGTTGTTAAAGAAATTTCAAAATAATTCTTGAAGATTCATTTCATATTATTCTTGATTATTTATAGTATATTGATTAATTCCATTATTTTTTTAGAGTTAATTGGAGTAATAATGTGATATTATTTGTGCATTAAAATATTAGTATATTTGCACTATTATATTGCTCTAAAAAATATTATTGATTGTGTTCATGATAAGGGCACAAAAATAGAATTTGTAAAAGTGTCTAAAAATACTATTAGTGCACAAAGATATGTAACTTTGGGTGGCCTGAGGAATCCACAAAATAAGATCAGTCCTCCAAGTATTGGAGAGGAAGATAACCACCAAAAAAGAGCATCAAAGGAAGCACAGAATGAGACTTGGTGAGTCTCAAGTTCAAGGCACAAAAATAGTGCATAAAAATACAACAAAACAAAGCTTCCATCATGTGGTTACAAGCTTGGATCCATTCATAAAACATCCAAGATAAAATGGGAAGGTGTCTATTCAAAAATACAACCTCAAAACCCTTATATTTCACTCAAATATTCTGCCTCAAAACCAGAAATTTAAACGTAAAAATAGGATTGCAAAAGAAGGTACCATAAGTATATTTTATATAAAAACTTTTTTACATTATATTGCACAATCCTAATCTGGTTATACAGGGAAAAAATAAATATTTAAAGGTACCCTAAAGGCACTACACTTGCTGGAAAAACTAGCCAAAAGCGGTATGCTAGTAGTAATCAAAGCTTAGCTCAAGGAGCCAATCAATGGGCTCATACTCCTTGCATTCAAGATGATCGAACATGTAATATACATCATGCCAAACAAAGGAGAAACATCGTTAACCAATAGAAATAACATCTACTAAAGGAGGACATAAGCAAGAAAGGAATAAAGGAAAAATGAAGTACCATTGGAGTGTCACTTAATCCATAGCTATTAGAAAAAAATAGTGCTCAAATACTCCATATTTTTGCTCTATATCTCACTTGAAATCAAGTATAGGTGAATAAAAAGAGATTTGGGGATTTTTTAAGCTAAAAGGATCTAAAAAAATGTTCGTTTGAACTAGTTAAATGAAGGATATCCACGTAGAGAATAATGTGACACTTCTCACCAAAGGAAAATCCTAACACTCAAGTCAAGAGAAATCTCATATTCAATAAAGAAGTTACACAAACATGCTAGTGCATTGAGTATATGGGATACACTTATCCCTTGGAAGTTTGAACATTCTACTAAAGAGTGTAACACTCTTATGTTACAAGAAGGAAGATAAATATTTATTTTACACCAAACTCTCCTCAAGTGCTCGATGGGAAATGGGTGTACCACTTAGCACCTTAGACAAGAATTTTCTCCATATTAAGGACATCAATGACAAAGATCAATGAGAAGGTAAGTAAATTATCATATTTTCATTTACACTTCATTGTTTCCATGCATAGTGCAAAATTGCAGCATGGAAAAAAGGTGTCAGAACCTTTAATGATAAATCCAAGTGAGGTCAAAGCAAGATTCCAAGTAGTGCCAATTTTGGATGTGTATAGATCCAAGCAATTCCATTGGAGGGTATAGTCATAGCTTCAAGACATCTACGTAAGCATCATGTAGTCCTAGCTTCTCAACAAAACATCATCGTATATTGTTTGGTGAAAGGTAAATTTTAATTCCCATTATTATATGTTTTCTTTCCTCGGGAGGTATAAGGTTGTAATTAAAGTAATTTAATTAATTGAAAGTAATTTATCAAATGGAATACTTTATCAAATAAATACAATATTTGCAATATAAATCCTAGGAGAAATAAGGGTTTCTACTAAAATAAATAATAATTATTTACAAATATTATTGTGATCTAATTTATCTAAATATTAGGGAGTCATAAGGGCTACTACAAAGATTTAATTAATTGGAAAATTAGATACACTAAACCTAATTCCCAAAACATTATTCATAAATAGAGGTTTATTATAGCTTTTACAAAGGTTGGATATTCATAATATTATTATCTCAAACTTATCAAAAGGAGATAAAAGATCCAACAATATTACCTCTTTAAAATTTGGGAATAGTGCTTAGTTCAATAGGAGCAATAAGGGATAATAGGAATTGATTTTTGCATTTAGAAAACCTTTACAAAATCAATCAAATATTGAACTATAATCTACAAAAGCACTATATCTAGTCCATAGAATACTAGAGAGTCATAAGACATTCTACAAAATATAAGGATTGATATTAGGGAATTTAAATAGCTTAAAACAAATTCTTCCTTGTTGAATCCCACTTACTCAAGGGTCCTATTTAATTTTCCTGGAAGAAGGTGAAAGCTATCTTGGTATATGAAAAACTGTGGGATATTTTCAAAGGGAAAACAAAAATACCTACCATAGATGATATTGAAATCTAAAATCTCATAAGAAATGACCCAAATTCTCTAATAATAATAACATTTTATATCACTTATGAAATACAACCCTATATCAGTTCTACAAAAACATATTCAGATGCATGGAAAAGCCTAGAGAAAATATTTGAAGGAAATAATAAGGCAACTATTCTCCATATTTAGACTCAAATTCATTCATTAAAAATGAATAATGGAGAAATTATTGAACTATTCCTGATTAAGGTAGCAAATATCAAAAGGAAATTATTTACCTCAGTAGAAATAGTCAAATATGAGCTTCTTAAAAACTATGAGAGCCCTTCTAGACAGTTATAAGCAGTTGGTAATATCTTTACAATTTCTATGTTAAGATACTTATTTTGATTAATTAGTTAGTATTCTACAAGAATATGAAGTAGAAAATATAGGTAAATTTGAAATATCTAAAAATGCACTGGCTTATAAAGAAAATCCACAAGAAAACATTGCTACTTCATTAAAAGGACAAAAATTATGGTACAACATGTATTGTCAGATATGCAAGAAAAATGGCCATAACACCAGCTATTATAGGTTCAATCCCAAAAATTAGAATAAATTAAATCATATGAACAATGGGAACCAATTTTAGATATGACAAAATCAAAATCCTTGTCAGCAATAAATTTAGTGTTCAACCAGTTATCCTCAATAGGAGTATCAAAAAAGAAATAAAAAATGGCATCTATCTCATAGGATAGAAGAAATTTAAGAAATAGAAGAATTGATAGATGATTATGAGATCAAATATCTCTCAACAAGAATGAACGACTATGAAGACACTAATCACTTGCTTGAACAGGTTGTAGAAAATAGAGAAGAAGATTTAGAATATCAAGGACTCTATGAAGATCCACATTGAATACTAAAGTCTTCAATATCCAAATAATTTAATACAGGGGGGTGTTAGAAATAGAGTCCATTACATCATTTAGATCATGTACATTTATATTTCCTTTGTACATACTTAGGACATTAGATTATTTTAGGGAGAAGTTATCTAGTTACTTCATGCAATGTAATAACTACACAAGTATGAACGTGCAAGTTGTATATGTGCAAGTTGTCCCTTGCACATCAAGGTAGAATGTTTGCCAAGGAGCCCATTTCCTATATAAAGGGCCATAGATATAGACCATAGATATGTGTAAAGAGAGTGATTAATACATTAGTAGGAAGTAGTATTGACCTGAGTGGTATGTAGCAGAGTGATGTAATATGGTGGAGTGTGATATACTCAATACCCATTCTTGATTAGTAGCTCTATTCATGGAGTTTTCATTCCTCTAAAGTTATTTTGTAAACATCTCCATCATATATATATATTATTTTTATTCATCTCATAGATTTACTTTATGTCATATTATTCTACATCTTGTGTTTTCTATATCCCATTACATGATGCATCGAAAACTAACAAGCAAGAAAGGACTAACCCTAGAATGATTCTTGGTTTTCAATGATGACTAAACCCTAACTTGCAAAAAATATCATTTTCTTTTTAGTAAGGGTTTTAGAGAATGCTCAAATATAATTAACCTTAAAATACAAATTATATGCACTCTCTTTCAAATATCTAAAAAAAGAATAAAAATATTTTCTTTTGTTTATATTTAAATTTGGAATCAAGATAAACAAAAAACAACCTAAAATATTATCTAGGATACTTATCTGAACTGGTGATTAATCAAGCTTTAAATTTTGTCCAAAATATCTAAATAGCTTCAAACCTACAAAACAACTTCACAAAATCCTAGAAAATTTGATCAACATTTGGGGGGCTACTTAGGCCATTGTAATATTGAGCTTGGAGGCACAACAATCAATCCCCCTTGGTCCTTTTAATTGATAATTTGTAAATGAAATAATTATTTACCTTTGGAATAAACAAAGTGAGATGAAACAAATGTAAACAACAAAATGAAATTGGGAGAAAAAACTTGCCCCCAATCCCTAACTAACCAAATGCAATGCAAAATAGGAAATAAAAGCTTGAAATATACTAACAATGCACAAAAACCTGATTAGCTAATGGAGAAAGCAAGGAGAAATGAGAAAGTGAAGGTAGGAACCAAAATGGTAGACCTATTCTATCATAAAAACTATTCAAATTGTTTACCAAGGCTAACCAACCACAAAAAACATATAAGCAAAGTAGCACAACAATCCAATAGTAGAGATTCATAAAGAGCATTTTTTGCAAAAGAATAACTTCACAACTTGTTGCACTAAGATCACTTAGAAAACTTGGTTGAAGAAAAATGGAGTACAAACCCTCTATTTATAAGAGGTTTGGGTGGGGAAATAAAACTTATACTTGGGTAAATACAAATATCACAGAGGTCAGTGAAAAATTGGGCAAGACAACTAGATCCATGTGCAATATTTCTACACTTTAGGGGGCCAAACATTGTCAGAAAGGGACAAAATGTATACTGTTAAAAAGAAGTTTTTGAGCTCAATTCTATGGTAGTGGTTTTGAGAAGAATGGAGAAGATTTTATGGGGGAAAATCTGGATCAAATATGACCTTACTTTAGAGAGTAAAACTAAATATCTAAGGAATTTTGACTAATCTTAATGGGTCAATTTTCCATGTCTACATTTTACCCCCTCTTTGATGAATTTATGGCCTAATAAATGCGTCAAAGGAAGATGTAGACACCTATGGGTGAAAAGTGACAAACACAAAAAAAATGGGTGGCAAGTTTAGAAGAAAGAAGTAGTGCAAAAATGGTGCCATTTTGGACACTTAAATATTTTACATGTAAAATGAGGCATTAGGGACATTAACGTCTCTCAGGCCAAGATGCCCCCTCATGTTTTAGAAGGAATTCCAAATTTATTAGGAAACTCAAAATGATTGAATAAGAAAAAAATAGAGCATCAACAACAAAAAAGGATAAAAAGACACCAATAAGAAGAAAGAGGAGAGAGAAAAATATAAAATTAAAATATTAGGTTTTACTTGCATTTTAAAGTTTTTATTTAAGCATGATAATCACAAACATAATGAAATGCAAAATGATCCTAACTAAATGAATGTAAAATGAGCTTAACTAATGAAATGCATGAAAACTAACTAAATGAATGCAAACAAGATGAATGGAAAGTGAAAAAAAAGAAGAAAAGAGAAGGAAAATAAATGGCTAAAGAAGTAAAGCTCCAAAAGGTCAAAATAAAATAAAAAGAAAAGAAACAGAGTGGAACCTCATAAGGATGTATGTTAATAAATGGCCAAATAGAGGCTATCCCTCTCTAGTGGCTATGAAGCTATCTTGTAAATGTGTTATACTCATAAAAATAGTTAAGTGTGGAGTGATTCCCGCTATGGTTGTAGTTCTTGCTAATGGCCAGAGATGAAGAAGTATTCTCGCTAGGATGTATGCTTTAAAATGGCTTAGATGGATGTTGCCCCTCGTGTGTGGCCATGAATCTTATCTTGTATGGCTTGAAATATGAGATTAATTTTCCAAGATGAGTACTACCTAATAGGGGTGTGGTATGAATGGTTAAATTTAAATGCAATATAACAATGTGATCATGCGTGTGTGTGTTAGATAGAAGGAAAATAGAAGGATGAGAGAATAAAAAAGCAAACAAAAGTATGTGTGTGTCCTTATTGAAATTTCAATAGCTAAGATATGTGCGTAAGATAATTAGTGGCCATATGAAAATCATAAATGATAGTCACATGGTATCTACCCTATCCCACAAGGATCCTTTAACAACTAAATATCAAGAAGGAAGAGTGTGGGAAAAAATAAGACAATATGTGTTGATGTAATGAGGAATGTATATCCTTTGTCTTAATGAAATGAAGAAATAAGACATGCAAAGGAAAAGGATATACAAAGGAAGAACTATATCCCTTAAATTGGAGAAACTTTATGATAATTTTATACTTTCAAAGGTCAAGGAATATAAAATAGGAGAATAAAAGACATGATCAAATGAAATGATGAAAATGCATGGAGATAGGCCCTATTTTAAGGATTATCTAAGCATTAGAGCCCTAGTATAAGTGCAATGCATGCGAGCTAATACCTGTTGAGCAAGATGCAGAAAAAGTATTGTCATTGTTGTCAACACAAACAGAAAGACCAGTTGATGCAGTGGACAAGAGTTCAGAGGTCAGTGAGATCATGTACAGTAAGTTTCCAGAAAAACAGAAGTGGCCCAGATTCAGAAAATCGAAGAAAAAGACAAGTTAGAAAACTATCGCGATATCGCGACATGTTTTCTATCGCGATTCGCGACATAATAGAGGAGAGAGAAGGCACATGAAAAACTGTCACGATTTCGCGACATCTCGGAGGAGAGAGAAAGCGCATGAAAAACTGTCATGATTTCGCGACATCTCGGAGGAGAGAGAAAGCGCATGAAAAATTGTCATGATTTTGCGACATGTTGGCAACAAAGAAGCCAAGTGGAAAAACTGTCACGATTTTGCGACATGTTGGAGCAAAGAAGCCAAGTGGAAAAACTATCGCGATTTCGTGACATGTTGGAAGCAAAGAAGGCAAGTAAGAAAACTGTCGCGATTTCGTGACATGTTTGGAGAAAAAGGGCTAAGGAAGAAAACTGTCGCGATTTCATGACATGTTCGAAAGAAAAGCGCCAAGGGCAAAAAGTGTCGCGATATCGCGACACGTCGGGTTTTCACGACCCGAAGAGGAGAGAGAATGTACGACAACAAAAGTGTAGCGATTTCGCTACATGTTGGACTTTCGTGGGCTGAAGCAAAGAGGAAGTGCAAAGGCAAAAAGGTGTAGCGATTTCGCTACATGTTGGACTTTCGCGGGCTGAAGCAAAGAGAAAGTGCAAAGGGAAAAAGGTGTAGCGATTTCGCTACATGTTGGATTTTTGGAGGCCGAAGCAAAAGAAAAGTACAAGGAACAAAAGTGTAGCGATATCGCTACATGTTGGGATTTCGCTAGTGCATGAAAAGAGAGTTGTACGGATGCGAAAGATGTCATGATTTCATGACATGTTGCATTTTCATGGGTGAAAGGCAAAGAACAGTGCTAAGGCAGAAAATATGTCACGATTTCGTGACATGTTTCGATTTTGCTGAGGCATGCGGAGAAAAGTGTACGGCAGTGAAAAGTGTCACGATTTCGTGACATGTTCCATTTTCATGGGTGCAAGCCAAGAAGAGTGCAAGGAAGCGAAAAGTGTCACGATTTCGTGACATGTTCCATTTTGGGTGCAAGCCAAGGAGAGTGCAAGGAAGCTAAAAGTGTCACGATTTCGTGACGTGTTCCATTTTCATGGGTGCTTGCGAAGTAGAGTGTACAGAAGCGGAGAATGTCATGATTTCATGACATGTAAGGTTTTCACGGTAGCAAGCCGAAGAAGCATACATAGGGACAGTTGCAGAATAAAACCTTGCAGCAAAACAAGAACTGTTACAGGTGGGGTTACAGAAATGTGACACGTGTAACAAACTGACAGAATCTACAGTGGCCGACAGAATCTGAAGAAGAACAGGCAGAATATATTATTATAATAAGACAACTGTAGTTGGGTGCGTAGTGCGATGAAAAGAGCACGAGAAACGGGAAGAAGACACAGCATGAGTGCGGTTATGAATCCGAGGTACTTCGAGATTTGTGCAAAAAGCATGCACTGTAACTGTAAGTGTAAAATAAGCGAGAAAAGCTTGAACCAAAAATAGAGAAAATATATTGCCAGAGATAAAAAGAAATACAGAAAGCATGGGCTGTAATAAAATAATAGATTGTAGTAAAATATACAAAACCCGAGAAAGCGCATGCATGAGGTAGTGAGTCAGCAGTGCGGTGGCAGGCCGAGAAAGGACAGATGGCATAGGCTGTAACAGCATGGTAGAAAGCATGTGAAAGCATGGGCGGTAACAGTGCATCGAAATCAACGCAGCAAAATGGAGGGAAAAGTAGAACCGTTTGAAATAAGCCGTTGCAATAAGCCGAAAACTATGAGCCGGTATAAAGAGATGTAAAAATGCAGTTAGTAGGGTTACTGCAACCAAGTTTCATTTTTGAAAACAAAAAGAGAGGTTGAGCAAGAGTGCTGTAAGAAGCACAAAAAATACTGAAACCAGGGTTTTATTCTTGAAAAATTAAAAGAGAGGTTTTAGTAAGAAATAGAACATATTGAGTCTCTAACAATTCTCCTTATGCTTCTATGAGATTTATTTTGAGTAAGCAATAGACCAGTGAGGGTCTTGTAAAAGAGAAGGCATTTTTATGTCAATCTAAGATTCAAAATAAGAGATCCAAGTTGGTGCTTGGAATAAGGGGTTGGTGCTCCTTTCTGTTGTAGCAGATAAATCAGGGGTTGGTGCTCCTTCCAGTGGGTGCTGGTAAATGGTTTGTAAAGTTGAAGCTTTGCAAAGGCTGGATTTGGATTGAAGTCCAAACAGTCTATTTTGAGGAGTAGCCAAACCGGTGAACCTCGTTACATCTTGTGTTGTGTGTTGCTCTCTTGTTGTATTTGCTATATCTATTTTTGAGCTAGCATTATTTCAGCATTAAGTGTTATAGATTTAAATTTTAAATAGCTGCACTGATTCACCCCCCCTCTTAGTGCCATTGTGAGAATATCAATTGGTATCAGAGCAAGGTTCCTGAACTAGCTTAATCAGCTAAGGTGATCTTGGAAGAATCACAATGGCCGATGGAGAAGGATTTTCATCCAACAAAGCCCCTTTGTTCGATGGAACAAATTACTCTTTCTGGAGACTCAGGATGCAGACTTATCTGTGTGCCTTGGGATATGACATTTGGGAGTCTGTAGACAGTGGATACATAATATCTTCTATTCCTCCAACAGATGCTGCTGAGAAGAAAAAGTTTGAGAACAACTCTAAAGCAAAGAATGCTATAATGTGTGGATTAGTAGACAGTGAACTGATAAGGATCATGAGCTGTAAAACAGCAAAAGACATGTGGGACAAACTGCAGAGCATTCATGAAGGAGATGGCAAGATCAAGGAAGCCAAGCTTCAAACGCATCGAGCTCAGTTCGAAGCATTAAAAATGAATGATGATGAAAACATAGAGGCATATATGTTGAGAGTCAATGGAATCATTAATGCGATTAGAGGACTCGGAGAGGAAATGGAAGATGCAGTTGTGGTAAAAAAGGTACTAAGAACTCTTCACAAAAGATTTAATCCTAAAGTTTTTGCTATAGAAGAGGCTAAAGATTTAAATACTTTTAGCATGGATGAGATGCATGGCTCTTTGACTGCATACGAAATGAGAATAGGACAAACTAAGCCCACAGATAGAGAAGCTGCTTTTAAAGTGCACAAAACTATAACAGCTAAACAAGAATCTGAGGATGAAGAATCTTCAGATGAAACAGAAGCAAACTTTGTTAGGAAACTAATAAAGGGAAAAGGAAAGTACAGAGGTAAGTTACCATTTAAGTGTTTCAACTATGGAGGCATCGGGCACTTTGCAGCCAAATGCCCTATGAATGAGAAAAACAAAAGTGGTGAAGGGTCACACCAAGAAAGAAGTGACTGGAAGAAGAAACCACATTTCAGAAAAAGCAACTTCAAGAAGAAAAGCTTCATATCCAAGAATGTCAGCTCTTCTGAAGACTGCTCCGGTGAGGATTCTGAAGAAGAAGCAGATGAAGCTCTGTTCATGGCATTTGAAGAAAGAATAATAGAGGAAAAACCGGAGTGTAATGAGAAACCTGAAGATGAGGCTGAAGTTTATCTGGAAGGTGAGTTAGTTGCTGCACTTCAAGAACTGAGCTCAGAAAGGAAAAAGAATAAAAATATTTCAAGAAAGCTTGAGGATGCCAATGAAATAATAAACAGCTTGAAAGTACAGACAGATGAATTTAAGAAAATGTCTGAAGTTCTTGATGTACAATTAACTATAAAGACAGATGAATGCAGCAAGCTAGAAGAAGACATTGTTAAGTTAAGGATGCAGCTAGAGGAAATGAATAGGAAATTGAGCTGTTATCATAAGTTTGAAGACAGTACTGTAAAACTGGATAAAATGTTAAATAACCAAAGGCCTTCCGACATCAAATTTGGTTTGGGCTTCGATGAAGGAGAATCATCAAAGGGTTCAAAGGCCTTAAATATAGAACCCATAAAGAAAGAAGAAAAGATCAGAGTTGATCTAGAAAAAACAAATCATGTCAAAGAAAGCATTAATGCCAGACTCAAGAAGAGTACTGACAAAGATGGATTCACAAAAGTCACACATCCAAGAAGGAGAAGATTCATGGCTCCTACTTCAAACTGGCAAAGATCTGCCCCCAGGTTTAATCATTCCTTCTCTGGCTACTATTTTAAATGCAATGCTTATGGTCATAAAATTTCAAATTGTAGGTATAATATAGGACAGAGGAATTTCAATAGTAGAAATGTTTTTTCACCTTTGATAGAGTATGCAGTAGAATGTTATAACTGTCATAACTTTGGACATATTGCAAGAAATTGTCTTAGCTCTTTTGCAGGAAATAAAAATCAGGGAAGAAAATATCAACCAAATGGATTTAAACAAAACAAAAAATTTCTCGAAAAACAGGCACAAGTCAATGAAAGGGAAAAGGCTAAACAAGTATCCAAAACTACAGTCAAACCAGAGTGGAGAGAAAAGGAGCAACCCAAGGAAGAAAAGGAATCCTTGATTGTACAGACAACATTCAAAGCACAGAACAAATCTGCACCATGGATACTAGATAGTGGATGCTCCAGTCACATGACAGGTGACAAACAAAAATTTGAGAAATTACAGAAATATGAAGGTGGTTCTATAAAATTTGGAAATAATGATGGAGCCAAAATAGTTGGCAAAGGATCAGTCAAGATAAGTGATGAAAAAATAAAATCTAAAGAAGTATTGTTTGTTATTGGTCTGAAGCATAACTTGTTGAGCATAAGTCAAATTTGTGACAAAGGTCATGAAGTAATTTTTAAAAGGCAGGGTTGTGAAGTAAGAAAAGCAAACAGTGGGAAGTTGATAGCCACTGGATTGAGGACTTCTAGAAATCTGTATACTCTCTCAGAGACTTCAGAAGGATCTTGCATGATTGGACAGGAAGATGAAAGTTGGTTGTGGCACAAGAGGCTCGGTCATATAAGCTTTGACAATCTGGTAAAAATCAGCTCAAAAAGGGTAGTAAGAGATATACCCACTATTGGCAAACCTTCAAATAGCATATGTGCTTCATGCCAAAAGGGGAAACAAACTAGAGCCACATTTAAATCAAAGGAGTACTTTACCAGCAAACCTTTAGAACTAATTCATACTGATTTATGTGGACCCATGAGAACACAAAGTTTAAATGGTGATAAATATTTTATGTTGTGCATAGATGACTATTCCAGAATGACCTGGATATTCTTTTTGAAGCAAAAATCTGAAGCTTTTGAAATGTTCAAGACTTTCAAAAACCAAGTTGAAAATGAAACAGGAAAGAGGATCAAATGTTTAAGATCAGATAGAGGAGGAGAGTTCATCTCAGAGGAGTTTGTAGAATACTGTCAAAAATATGGGATCAGAAGACAGTTTTCAGCAACAAGGACACCTCAGCAGAATGGTGTTGTAGAGAGAAAGAACAGAACTATACAGAAATGGCACGGACAATGTTGACTGAAAGCAAAATTGCAGATAGATTTTGGAAAGAGGCAGTTCATACTGTAGTTTACATCCAAAACAGATGCATGTTGAGGACACATGAAAGCAAAACCCCTTATGAGCTTTGGTTCGGCAAGAAGGCAACAACAAAATACTTCAAAGTCTTTGGCAGCAAGTGTTACATCAAAAGAACAGAAGACAATCTTGGTAAATTTGAAGATAGAGCTGATGAAGGTATCTTTGTTGGCTATTCATCAAAAAGCAAAGCTTACAAATGCTACAACAAAAGACTAAAGAAAATTGTGGACAGTGCTGATGTTAAATTTGATGAAGACAGGAAACAAACTATCAGCTGTGAAGAAAACTACCCTATTTATAAAGAAGCTATTGAAGGAGATGAAGAAATGGAAGCAGAAGAGAATCAAAAAATTGACCCAGATGACTTAAGTATTGATTCAGAAGTAGAAGAAAACAATAAATTCAAAACTGGAAGCTGGCAAAAAAATCATCCCAGAGAGCAAATCATTGGGGACCCCACAATTGGTGTTAAGACAAGAAGAAGAGTAGTAAGTAACTACTCCCTGTTATCCAACATTGAACCCAAAAATATTGCTGAAGCAAGCACAGATGAAAGTTGGATGGAGTCAATAAATGAAGAACTTGATCAGATTGAGAAAAACAAAACCTGGGAATTAGTACCAAGGCCTGCAAATAAAAACATAATCGGTACAAAATGGATTTTTAGAAACAAATTGAATGAAGATGGACAAGTTGTAAGGAATAAAGCAAGATTAGTCTGTAAAGGCTATGCTCAAGTTGAAGGGATTGACTTTGAAGAAACTTTTGCACCAGTGGCCAGACTTGAAGCAATCAGACTATTTCTGGCTTTAGCAGTCTACAGGAATTTCAAAGTTTATCAGATGGATGTGAAATCAGCATTTTTGAATGGAAATCTTGAAGAAGAAGTTTATATTGAACAGCCAGATGGTTTTCAACTCTGTGATAATCCCAACTTTGTTTGCAAGCTGAAGAAAGCATTATATGGCTTGAAACAGGCACCTAGAGCATGGTATGCAAGACTGGACAACTATCTCACTCAGCAAGGGTTCAAGAAAGGTATGGTGGACAACAATTTATATATCAAAACAGAGAATGACAATCTTATTGTCCTTGTTGTTTATGTAGATGATATAATATTTGGCAGCAACAATGGTGAGTCATGTAGAGACATAGCAAATAAAATGCAGAAAGAATTTGAAATGTCTATGATTGGTGAACTTTCATATTTCCTTGGACTGCAAGTTAATCAGACTGACAAAGGAATTTTTATTTCTCAAGTAAAATATGTGAAAGAAATGCTGAAAAAGTTCACAATGGAGGATAGTAAACCTGTTAGCACTCCTATGATAACAGGCTGCAAGTTAAGCAAGGATGACAAATCTCCAGATGTTGATCAAACAATGTACAGATCTATGATTGGGAGCCTATTGTATTTGACAGCCACCAGACCAGACATCTTACAGGCAGTTTGCATGGTTGCAAGATTTCAGGCTAGTCCAAAAGAGACTCATGTGACAGCTGTGAAAAGGATTCTTAGGTACCTCAAGGGTACTATGGAGTATGGGTTATGGTATCCCAAAGGAAAAGACTTCACTCTGATTGCATATTCAGATGCAGATTGGGCAGGATGTATAGATGACAGAAAGAGTACAAGTGGAGGTGCATTTTATCTTGGAGACAGATTGGTAGCATGGCACAGCAAGAAACAAGAATCAGTCTCTTTATCCATAGCAAAAGCAGAATACATTGCAGCAACAACATGTTGTACACAGATATTATGGATGAGACAAACACTGAAAGATCTAGGTATTAATTTCAAAGAGCCAATATCAATTAAATGTGATAATACCAGTGCAATTAACATCTCAAAGAATCCGGTTATGCATTCCCGCACCAAACATATTGCAATCCGGTATCACTTCTTGAAGGATAAAGTTGCAGAAGGAGAGGTCAAATTGGATTTTGTTCCAACTACAGAGCAAGTAGCAGATATATTCACCAAACCATTACCCAAGGAAGTTTTTGAGTACCTTCGAAGTAAGTTGGGAGTGGTCACATTTCCCAAGAACTGACTATCAATTGGGATCACATTCTCAGGGGGAGCATTTATGCCTATGTTTATAGTTTTGCTCACATTCATGATTTTTGCTAACTATAACAATATGTGTCTGAGAATGTTGTGCATAGACTCAGGGGGAGTCTGCAGCAGCCCTTTGGTATTATTGTCAAAGGGGGAGAAGAAGTACAGAAGAATTACAAAAAATTGCATGAGTGTTGCCAACAATTCCAAAGGGGGAGATTGTTGAGCAAGATGCAGAAAAAGTATTGTCATTGTTGTCAACACAAACAGACAGACCAGTTGATGCAGTGGACAAGAGTTCAGAGGTCAGTGAGATCATGTACAGTAAGTTTCCAGAAAAACAGAAGTGGCCCAGATTCAGAAAATCGAAGAAAAAGACAAGTTAGAAAACTGTCGTGATATCGCGACATGTTTTCTGTCGCGATTTCGCGACATAAGAGGAGAGAAGAGCAAAAACTTTCATGATTTTGTGACATCTCAGAGGAGAGAGAAGGCACATGAAAAAATATCATGATTTTGCGACATCTCGGAGGAGAGAGAAGGCGCATGAAAAACTGTCATGATTTCGCGACATCTCGAAGGAGAGAAGTGGAAATACTCTATGATTTCAGACATTTAAAAGAAGATCTGACATGTTGGAAGCAAAGAAGGCAAGTAAGAAAACTCGTCACGATTTCACGACATGTTTGGAGAAAAGCTAAGGAAGAAAAAGAAGAAATGGAAGAAAAGCGAAA
This sequence comes from Wollemia nobilis, assembly GCA_028583015.1. Lineage (NCBI taxonomy): Eukaryota > Viridiplantae > Streptophyta > Pinopsida > Araucariales > Araucariaceae > Wollemia > Wollemia nobilis. Next base: position 1,074,437 of record JAQPPZ010002643.1, read on the forward strand.
GAAAAGAGAGAGAGGAACAAAAGTGTAGCGATTTCGCTACATGTTGGACTTTCGGGCTGAAGCAGAAAGAAAGTGCTAAGTGAAAAGGTGTAGCGATTTCGCTACATGTTAGACTTTCGGCTGAGGCAAAGAGGAAGAGCAAAGGGAAAAGTTGTAGCGATTTCGCTACATGTTGGATTTTCGGAGGCCAAAGTGAAAGAAAAGTACAAGGAACAAAAGTGTAGCGATATCGCTACATGTTGGGATTTCACTGGTGCATGCAAAGAAGTTGTACGGATGCGAAAGATGTCACGATTTCGTGACATGTTGCAATTTTGTGAGTGAAAGGCAAAAGACAACGCTAAGGAGAAAAATGTCATGATTTTGTGACATGTTTCGATTTTGCTGAGGCATGCAGAGAAAAGTGTACGACAGCGAAAAGTGTCATGATTTCGTGACGTGTTCCATTTTCGGTGGAAGCCAAGAAGAGTGCAAGGAAGCGAAAAGTGTCACGATTTCGCGACGTGTTCCATTTTCACGGGTGCAAGCCAAGGAGAGTGCAAGGAAGCTAAAAGTGTCACGATTTCATGACGTGTTCCATTTTTGTGGGTGCTTGCGAAGTAGAGTGTACGAAAGTAGAGAATGTCATGATTTCGTGACATGTAAGGTTTTCGCGGTAGCAAGCCGAAGAAGCATACATAGAGACAGTTGCAGAATAAAACCTTGCAGCAAAACAAGAACTATTACAGGTGGGGTTACAGAAATGCGACACGTGTAACAAACTGACAGAATCTATAGTGGCCGACAGAATCTGAAGAAGAACAGGCAGAATATATTATTATAATAAGACAACTATAGTTGGGTGCGCAGTGCGTGAAAGAGCATGGGAAATGGGAAGAAGACAACGCGGCAGCATGAGTGCAGTTGTGAATCCGAGGTACTTCGAGATTTGTGCAAAAAGCATGCGCTGTAACTGTAAGTGTAAAATAAGCGAGAAAATCTTGAACCAAAAATAGGTAAAATATATTGCCAGAGATAAAAAGAAATACAGAAAGCACGGGCTGTAATAAAAATAATAGATTGCAGTAAAATATACAAAACCCGAGAAAGCGCATGCGTGAGGTAGTGAGTCAGCAGTGCGATGGCAGGCCGAGAAAGGACAGATGGCATAGGCTGTAACAACATAGAAAGCATGTGAAAGCATGGGCGGTAACAGTGCATCGGAATCAACGCAACAAAATGGAGGGAAAAGTAGAACCATTTGAAATAAGCCGTTGCAATAAGCCAAAAACTATGAGCCGGTATAAAGAGATGTAAAAATGCAGTTAGTAGGGTTACTGCAACCAAGTTTCATTTTTGAAAACAAAAAGAGAGGTTGAGCAAGAGTGTTGTAAGAAGCACAGAAAAATACTGAAACTAGGGTTTTATACTTGAAAAATTAAAAGAGAGGTTTTAGCAAGAAATAGAACATATTGAGTCTCTAACAATTCTCCTTATGCTTCTATGAGATTATTTTGAGTAAGCAATAGACCAGTAAGGGTCTTGTAAAAGAGAAGGCATTTTTTATGTCAATCTAAGATTCAAAATAAGAGATCCAAGTTGGTGCTTGGAATAAGGGGTTGGTGCTCCTTTCTGTTGTAGCAGATAAATCAGGGGTTGGTGCTCCTTCCAGTGGGTGTTGGTAAATGGTTTGTAAAGTTGAAGCTTTGCAAAGGCTGGATTTGGATTGAAGTCCAAACAGTCTATTTTGAGGAGTAGCCAAACCGGTGAACCTCGTTACATCTTGTGTTGTGTGTTGCTCTCTTGTTGTATTTGCTATATCTATTTTTGAGCTAGCATTATTTCAGCATTAAGTGTTATAGATTTAAATTTTAAATAGCTGCACTGATTCACCCCCCCCCTCTCAGTGCCGTTGTGAGAATCATCACTTTCTATCATCACAAAGTCACCAAAAATCTATATGATCAAACAATAATGCAAGTATGATCAAGCAACAATGCAATTATATGACAAGCAAAATGCATATGGAATGAAATGTCAAGAAAACCATGAAAATATGATAGGCAATCATGTAGTATGCTCAAGAAATTTGAATTCAAAATAAAAACTAAGCTAAATGCAATATGAGAAAATGAAAAATGTATATTCTTGCATAGTATCTTTTTAAATGCATTATGTTTATTGGTTCTTTAAGTTCTTTACTATCCAAGGGGAAACCAAATTAAGTTGCATGAAAGTTATCATATTGTAGAACAACATGTTAGTGGGATAATTTGGTCCCTCATCCTCATCGCTCCACTCCAAGCCTTGATGATCTAAATATTTGGTATAAGTAATAAGGTGATCATCATCATCAAATAACAAAGGTTGGTTTTTATTGGGTATGTATCCTATGCCACATCTCCCAGGATAAATCCCAACTTCCAAAGTCTATTGAATACCTTTCTATTGGAGCCCAAAATATTTATGTATATATCCCATACTAGACATAATTTTCTTAGGAAGTGGGTAATCTTTGGACATATAATAATGGGTAAAATAACACTCTATAGGAAGAGGGTTTCTACCATAGATATTTTCTTTGAGGGTCATACCTACAAAGATAAATATACACATATCAATGTGTATAGCTTCACCCTTTTTATGAGGTAAACCCATAGTCCTCGATGAATATGGTAACTTGGAAAGATCAAAAGATGTTCTTGAAGAAATGGACTCACTTGTTCCTATGATTAAAATTTGATTAACAATTTCTCATTTACCTTCAAATTTTCAAGATGTTTGGTAGGGTGAGAAGCAGAATAAGAAAGAGAGATTGAAGGATGGAAATTGAGATATGATTGATATTTTTGAACCATTGAATAATGCTGAAATGGATGAGGTTCACCTAAAATTGTGACAAGTTTATTTTTGAATTTAAACTTCAAGCATTGATGAAAAGTAGAAGGGACAACCTTAATTGCATGAATCCAATGTTGTCCAACAAGAAGATCAAAATATGTGGGGCAAGGAACCACACTAAACAAGGTATCTAATATCATAGGTACAACCTTAAGGGGGAGGGATATAATGTCATAGGCCTCTTAGGACTCGTTTAAAGCTTTGATGATGACATTGTATCTAGTTAAATATTCCTCTTTTAATCCAAAATTTTGGAGAAATTGAAAAGTGTGTAGAATGAGGGAAGAACCATTATCTATAAAAATTCACTTGATAAGTATTTTCTAATAAATTCAATGGTGTAGATGGAAGAATACCCACACAAGTTTAAGGAAGGAATATCGTCATCCAAAATGTGATATGATGTATCCCAAGATAACCTACAGTATAATCTATAGCACTAGGGGAAATTTCTTGAGGAACATATTGTTGACTTAGAAGTTTCAATAAGGGTTCCCTATGAATAAGAGAAGCTTGTAAAATTTCTAAGAGGGATATCTTGATTGGGGTACTTTATGTTGAGGTTTCAACACTAAAGGTGGGGTTTCTACTCTTGTTCTCATTTTTTGGTTACTCTTAAAAACTAATGGTGGGTTTAAAAATTGATTGGATGTAGAACTCATCTCCTGCTAAGAGTTTTGAGTCATTTGATCTTGATCTGGTTGCCTTGTAGTTACTACTATTGTACCAACTATATATTTGTAGGGATTTGGGACATTATAATATGATACTTAATTAGATGCATGTTTCCCATGCTTAGGTAGGGGATATTGGAAGATCCCCATGTATTGATTAATTATGGGTGCTTGTTGAGTAGGAGTGTAAAGAACCATTACACAAAAACCTCAATGCATTAGTGAAATATGAATACACCACAATCATAACATTCCCACCCACTTCAATACTAGACTTTGGACTATGGGCCTAACTCTTCATATACTCCCATGCGAGGACTCTACATGACAAACCCGATATTCCACCCACTCCATGACTTGAACCTGGGTGGTTTTTCTAATTCCAAATATTGTGAACCTCTTTTCTCATACCATAAATAATTCATTTATATGAAGAAATATTCAACATGCATTCACAAATAAATTAATTTCATAATAAATTGTTCACATTAAAATAAAGATTGATTATACCCTTGAGGTAGGGTAACACCTTACAATGATCCTTATGGAAGTAAGTTACTCCATAAGATCTCTAGCTCCATGAACCAAGACTTCTCCAAGAATACATCATAGATACCTTTTATAATGCGGGTACATCTCTCTTTATACAAGAGTGTGATGGTTCACCTTCCATGAGTTATAAGATCACCCATGTGGTGGTTCACCTTCCATGAGTTACAAAGTGCATAATAATATGACAATATTCCTTGTGATTACATAGGACAATATTCCTCCAATGATTACAAATATGATTCTATGACATACCTATTTCTATTTTGACATGTGGAATTCCTTAATAATTAATTTATAGATCATACCATTATACAATACAATATTAAATTATTAAGTACCTATCTTGGTACCTAACAAGGAGGTTGATTGTTTGTTGGAGGATTATGTTGAGTACCCTCTATAATAAGGTAATATTCATCAACTAAGTCTTGAACCACATGTTTCAACCTCAGACATGGATTTGTCATGTGCATCTCGACTCTATGATACTTGAAATATTGATCAAGCTTATACCCATTGGCTATGGTATAGATTACCTTATGGGAGGTAACTTAATCATATTATCTTCCAAGATTTACTTTAGGACCAACAAAATAGGCTGATTGAGTCTTACAAAATTCCTTGGTGGAGGTTTTTGAGGTGCTCTAAGCACCATCTCTTGTCAGGTGTTAACAATATTGTTAACAAGTCTACTATCAGTCACGTCATCACCAACTACATACTTATTCTTATACTGACATTTCATGGTCCTTTATTCTTATTTATTTGGATTAATTTGCCCTATTTGAATAAGATTTTGATCTTTACTTATTGCAAGATCTATTTCTTGGTTAAAATAGGTAATAGTTATTGTTTCCAATTCATATGAAATTTGCTCTTGTAAATTTCCAATAATTATCTCTAACATATCTCGAGGAGGCAAGGTGTATCTTAATCATCCAATTAAACTTCTCCAATGAGACAAGAAGTCCAAAAATATTTCATCCTTATATTGCTTCAAAATGTATAAATATTTTATATTCATATTTTTCTCCACATAAGCTCCAAATTATAGAATAAATATCTTTGCTTTCTCCTCAAAATTCCTCAGAGAATGATTAAGCAGTTGATAATACCATTTCAATGCCATATCACCAAGGCTCTTAGGTAACATATTTAGTAACAATATGCCATCACATATAATATCATGGAATGTTGTCCTAAACATCCTTAAATTCTCAATTGTGTCCTTTTTTCCCTTATAAATAGATAAAACTGACATTGAAAATTGCTTAGGGTAGAGCCTAGAGGTGATGATAAAGGTTGATTGCACATTTCCTTATAATTGTAGGTGAAATTAGAGGTTGCATCATGTCTAGACTTAAAACCAATTGCTTCACCACATTTATCAAGTTTTGCATATGAGTATTATGCGATGCAATTGTAGACACCCAAAAGTCACACATTGTCCATCTCCTCATCCTCACGGTCAATCAATTTGTAAAACCCTTGAAAATTGCATAAATTGGCTAAAAACACTATTCATTTATCAAAATCACTATTCATCCTCCTTAGCCCCCTTGGGCTAGCTAAGCCCTTTCCTACACCAAATCATAGGTCCTCAGGCAATCTCATTCCTAACTCAACCAAGGTTGAATTCTTCACCATGGTCAAAAAGCACTTTATGCTCCAAAATCAACAATTTTGATCAAAACCTGCTTTATGGCTAATCACATGCATAATTAGATATAATACTAATTTGGTCTAATATTGACACCTCACCTAGTCCAATTTGACTACCCTAGCCTTACATATCACCTATCCTAGCCTAGCCACCTCTCATACAGATATTTCTCCACCTCAAACTCGTCTGGGCCATAAATGAAATATGGAGACTTTTGCACAAAAGAAGTAATTTTTAATTAAAAGATATTTCTAAAAAGGTCTTCATAAATGCCAAATGGATATTTTTAGTAGGTCATTATGACTTATGGATGGGTGAGGTATTCTCTCACCCAAATTCATTAATCACCCAGGATACCTCCCAGGTGAACACCTCACCATTGACACCTCACAGGGGACACCTCATCCCCTCCTCCTCATATTGGCCATGTCTATAAATAGAAATCCATTTCCACTATTTAAAGGATCCCAACATTTGCATACCGAAAATCTACCAAAATAACTACATCCAAAACTCATGAAAAAATCATCACCCATACATCACATACACACCACTATAGCATATTTAGTTACCTTTTGTGACATTCCTTGTGAGTGTGATAGGAAAATGATCCCAAAAGTGCATATTTTGAAGGTGATCCACCGAAACATCAAAGTAACAACTGGTCCAGGTGGTTCCAAAAATCTAACTTGCAGATCCGATCACTAAAATATAGGTTTGCACAACCCCATGCAAACCTTCGGGTTCACAACAAATTCGTATGACCCCATGTGAACCTCTGATATAGACAACAAAATAATCTAGATAGGTAAATATGGCCTATTTTAGTTTTTTATGTCACTGTTATCAAGTTATTTCATGTTTTAATTTGGTTTTAAGAGGATTTTGTCTTCATAACCATGGGCTTTAACTAAGGCAGACCCCCTAACACTCTAACAAGATTTTACAGGTTCAAAAGGTACAAATAACACATCCAACCAATGGTGGCCCACGAGTAAGAAGCTCACCTAAAATTGAGGAGCATCAAGAAGACTAATCCTACTACCTTTGTACACACTCGGAAGGGCTTCCTCAGGAAAGATTCCATTGTAGGATCTAGGGAAAATTTGTAAAAGGATATCAATTTGTAACCCTTTTATCAAATCAATACAAAATTAGTGTGATTCTATAATTGTGAATGATATTTATAGGGTCTTTATTTTTATTTTTGGTAATTAAGGTACAAAATCAATACAACCGGGTTTTACAAGTTGACCCAAAACCTATTACAAAAATAGCACAAAGCTTTAAACGGAACAAGACCTCAATAGGGACAGTCTGTCCACAACCTCCTACTTGGGCCACACAGCCAACAAAGAGAAACACACTTACAAAGGATTACACACACCTTAGAGCACAGGAAATTGACAATTTCACCTCCTAACACTTTATCTTCTCTTTTGGTCATGAAACTGTGACATGTCACGATATCGTGACACTTTTCCTTCCTCCTCTTTCTTTTCTCTTTTGGTCATGAAAAAGCGACATGTCGCGAGATCATGACACTTTTCCTTCCCGCTATTTCTCTTCTCTTTTGGTCATGAAAATACGACATGTCACGAAATCGCGACATTTTTTCCCTCTTGCTTATTCTCTTCACATTTGGTCATGAAAAATTGACATGTCGCGATATCGCTACACCCTTTCATTTTGAACATGTGAAATCGTGACACTTTTCCTTCCTCCTCTTTCTTTTCTCTTTTGTTCATGAAAAAGTGACATGTCACGAAATCGTGACACTTTTCCTTCTCGCTCTGTCCATTCTATTTTGGTCACAAAAATTCGACATGTCGTGATATCGTGACACTTTTTCCCTCTTGCTTATTCTCTCACTTTTGGTCATAAAAAACGACATGTCACGATATCGCTACACCCTTTCTTTCATTCTGAACATGTCGCAAAATCATGACATTTTTCTTTCCTCCTCTTTCTCTTCTCTTTTGGTCGCGAGAATGTGACATGTAGCGATATCACGACACTTTTCCTTCTTGCTCTTTCTCTTTTCTTTTGGTCGTGAAAAGATGTCCTATTGCAAAATCGTGACACTTTTTCCATCTTGCTCTTTCTCTTCTCTTTTGGTCACGATAAACCGACAGGTCATGATATCATGACACTTTTTCCTTCTTTCTCTTTCTCTTCTCTTTTGGACACGAAAATCTAACATGTCGCAAAATCATGACCATTTTTTATTCAAGCTCAAACATCGCCAGAAAGCGACACTAAAACCTTCTTGCTCACCATGTCGCAATATCACGACACTATTTCTATATGTCGCGATATCGTGACACTTTTCATTTCTTGCCCTTTCTCTTCTCTTTTGGTCATGAAAATGCGACATGTCACGATAACGCGACACTTTTTCCAGGTAGAGATATCGCGACACATTTTCCTTCTTGCTCAACATGTCGCGATATCATGACACTCTTTCATTCTTGCTCATCATGTCGTGATATTGCAACACTTTTTCCCTCTTGCTTATTCTCTTCTCTTTTGATCGTGAAAACGCTACATGTCTCGATATTGCGACACTTTTTCCTTCTTGCTCTTTCTCTTCTCTTTAGTCACGAAAATACGACATGTCATGATATCACGACACATTTTCCCACTTACTCTTTCTCTTCTTTTTTGGTCACAAAAATGTGACATGTTGCGATATCACGACACTTCTTCCTTCATGCTCAACATATCGCCAAAAAGTAACACTTTTTCCTTCTTGCTCAACATGGATCGACATCGCGGCACTCTTTCAATCATGTCGTGATATCATGACGCTTTTCCCTCTTGCTTTTTCTCTTCTCTTTTGATCACGACAACGCGACATGTTGTGAAATTGTGACACTTTTTCCTTCAGCATGTCGCGAAATCGTGACACTTTTTCCTTCTTTCTCAGCATGTCGCGATATCGTGACACTCTTTCTAGCATGTCACGACATCACAACACTTTTTGTTGGTTTCATTCTGGCACGCCAAATTGGACCCGACCAAGCATTAGATCAATCACATTATAATAACTTTTATGGCCTATTTCTATATGGCAAATAGCTATTGTCTTTGAAGGAACCCATGAAAGAGAAAATAATAACCTAAAATTTAGCTTAGGCTAAACCACAAAGGGTTTTTTGGTGCACCAGTGAGCTCCCCAACAAAGGATAGAGAGTGCACACTTGGGCGTGTGGATTCCCCAATCTACCTCAAAATTAGTTCTTGAACCACATGTATTGGTTTAGACATCCACAAACAATAGCAAGGTAAGTTAGTGGAGGTTAAGAGCCTCATGTTCCCAGGGATTGTGTGCCCCCATACCTAGACCACCAATAATATCTCACCATTGTGTATGCAAGGTTAAATCATCCTTTTATTTTTGTGCAACAACATTTAATTTCCTTTCTTGTAATTTTATTTTATCAAGTATTTACAAGTTATACAAGGTTTATGCTATCTTGTCATGTTTAAATTGAGTTTTAGACTTTTTCTATGCAGCTAGTTGTCCTAGAACCCTCCAGGAGATTCAAAACTATCATCAAGGCTCCAAATCTAGTTCACCCAATCATCAAGAACAGATTCGCATGACCCCATGTGAACCTCTTTCCAGAGGATAGGTTTGCATGACCCCATGTGAACCTCCCAAAACCATAGTAGATTTTGAGCACGAGGTGAAACAGGCTATTTTACACACCTCTAGGCACATGTATTGTATGAAATAACTATTTTTCCTCTATTTCAAGGTTCATCCCATCCATAGGGATTCCAATCAATCACTCACATTTTCTTGTTTGCTTTAGATAGGTTTCAACTTGCTTTCTAGTTTAATTTTCATTTGTCTTTTATTTTCATGTCATTTCGCTTCCAATACTTTCCTTTTCAAGTAGTTAACTAGATTTCTATTTCAAAAGCACATTAATCTAGATTTTATTTTGTGAGGACATAGCTCCATAGATTTCACTTCCAAAAGTGCATTTAGTTATATTTCCTTCTAAAATGTATTTAGCATAGTTTTTTTTGAAAATGCACTTAGTCTAGTTTGCTTCTAAAATAGTTTGGCACAACAACACCACAAACTCACATCCCATGTAAACGGTGTAAATATATGGCTTTCATCTCTAGCCTAAATTGGATTTCATTACCAATTCACCACTAGAGTTTAGTGATATTTGAATTTCACTCTCTATTGGCTCACCTCAAGTTTTAGTCACCATAGTATCCCCCCAAGGGGATCATTATGACATTAATACTTGGTCGGTCCTTCCTACTTTGAGTGTTGGTTATATAAAATTCATCATTTGAAGGTACCTTCAGAGTGGGTAATATTAGAAATCCCCTTTACCATAGGGCTTTTCAAAATAATTATTGGGTATATCTTATCGTTATTGTGCATGCCTTAAACATGAGGGTGAAGCGAAATCCTTGATTAGGGCTAGTAGTAGTACATTGACAACACGACCTCTCTTTGTGACAGTTTATTTGACTCATCAAAGCATTTTGAGTCCCCCCTTTGAATATCATTTTACTATGCCTGTTACATCTAGATTGCCATTCACATGTTGGATATAGTTATATTCTATGCACCTTTTCAAATGGTAGGAGGTTCTGTATCGCAACATACCTGTTTCAAGTAGCACTCATAAAAATACACAAAAAACAAAAAATAAACAATTTTTCTTATCAGTTGAGTCTCGACACAGTGGTTACCATAACACAAAAAAATTTCTATAACTCACTAATTTACTTATCCACAGTTGCATTTTCATGCTATCCACTACACAATCTATTTTTATGTGGTTTGCATGACCCTGTGTGAATATTCTAAACTCAAATAAATTCATACCACCTCGATTGAATCTAAATTTTAGGCTACAAAACACCACACTACAGGTCTACACAATACACAGAGGATATCCACTGCACATATACATATTCTATCTCTATTTCTCATGGTTTGCATGACCCCATGTGAATATCTGGTTGCAAGAGTGGTTCACATGATCCTGTGTAAAACTATTTTTTAGGTCATCATAGATTTCATTCCATAGCACACAAATAATTCACAGAGCACTTATCCATCATATGTGCTAGTTTTTAGCAGTTCACATGACCCCATGCAAATTTTTAATTTTAGGAGTTGTTCACATGACCCCATATGAATCTGTATTTAAAAAAAAAATAGTTCTATATTTAGCCATGAACATTTTTGTGGTCTAAATCACATATCCCTTGGCTATCACTATCCTTTTGCACACATCATCATCTTGGTCACATGTAGCCAAACGCGTGAAGCCCTTTACCATGCCATTGACACTGCCCAAAGTATTGTCATGACCATAGGTGCCTCTTCTTCTTGGACCCCTTATCCACCTTACAAGTCTGATAAGATTTCATACATAGTTCCACCTGATCTATTAACTAGTTCTTCCGCCCCATGCCCTAGCCCTACTTCACATGCCACATCATCCACGCCATCCCATACCTTGGACAAGGCCTTCAAGGAGACATCTCCTCTAAAATACTTATCCTCTCCCAATACCCCATCCAACTATTGCTAGCATATCATTTACAACCCTCTTGGTCATCTTGTATCCATCATGGTTGCCAATTAGTTCACACCACCTTCATCACCATCTACCACCCATTCTTTCCTAGAGCATTCATCCCATCCTCTTTTGGGAGATGACTATAATGTTGAAATTTCCTAGATCATGTCTAATGTCATTACTATTGTCCATACCATAATAATTATATCTACACCCCCTACTTCCACACCACCTTCTACCACATCCTCATCCCAAGTCCTACCTTCACAGCAGGTCTCATTGAGTTTCCATCCTTCATATCAGCCACCATCATCACTTCCACCCCAATATTTTTCACACCCATCTTACTATTATCAGTTGACCTCACAATAGCTATCCCATACCTCTATCTAAATTTACCCCCAATAGGTATCCTCATCCCCACAACCACATCCACTTATTTTGTAGTTCACCATCCATGGCCCCACCAGATATCAACCATCTTCATCTTATGGACCTCTAGTGGCACCATCTACACCATTTTGCCTACCTCCACCACCATATTTTTGACCTCCACCATTGAACCTTGCCTATTCAACCAATCCACATCGCTATCCAGTCCAACCTGAATCCTTTCTTGCCATCCCATATGCACCACCCCAATGCTCATCCATTGCTCCCCCATATTCAAATCAATTTTCCTTTACCATAGCCTCATATCTCCCACAACCATCTTCTACACCACCTACATTCTTCACATCACCACACACTTGGTCCTCTACCACTACTGCTCAGGCACCACCCACATTTCAATATGTATAGTAGTAGTAGGTGCCTATTCCTACCCAGAAAATTCTTGGCTATTATGATCAGTGGCAATCACCACCCGCCATCCAATATTCATACATTTCATCACCTCCATCTCAGGTTCCTCTTCCATAATTTCAAGTTAAGTTGGCACCTAACCCAAAATAGAATTCTTACTATAATCATTGGAAGTAATAGTATTTGTAATACCCACCACATTTGGATTATTTTTAAGCATAATCATAGCCACTACCACTATCCTAATTGGCACCTCCATTTCCTGCCCCATAAAATACCACTACCATGCTCTCTAGTGAATTTCAAGCCATGTAGGAGCATATTCGTCTGTTGGACTTGCACACAACCAATTATAGACCTAAAAAACCCATATATGATGAGTTGTGCAATGAGCCAATTCACCCTTCTATTCCTATTCATTTATATCCTTACCAATTTGAGATCCCTAAATTTGATAAATTTTAAAGAAAGTAAGATCCTAGAGAGCACCTCAATAATTACCATTTTTCCTGTTATTAGCTTCATGGTAGTGATCCCCTCATGCTCAACACCTTTAGATTATCTCTTGGGGGATAAGCCTTATATTGGTACAATAATTTATCTCACCACAACCTATTCATATTCAAACAATTGGCCAATCTATTTCTTGAGCACTTCTCAATCAATATCAAAACCAAGGCTACCTTCTCTGATGTCTTCGCTCTACACCAATTTGATGATGAGTCAATTACCGATTTTGTTGCTCATTGGAGAGTGGTTCTTCATGACCTTGATTTTACTCTCCCACCTTCTAAGCTTTTCATTTTATTCATAAATCATTGCCATAATAAAATTTCCCAAACACTACAAATTCACCAAAGTCATACATTTGAGGAAGCCATTGCCCAAGCCAAGGTTATCAAGGACATCAAGGTCCACACGGGTAAGATCAAGCTTTGGAAAAAGTAATCATACCCATCCAATTACTACTACAACCATCCTCCATATGTACCACCTACCTCCAAACCACCTCAAACCAATCAAGTTCTTCTGGCTTCATCACCCTCTCCATAATTGCAAGCCCCATCACCTCAACCTCCACAACCTGCACCACCTCGATCATCTCAAAATTCATATCAATATCCCCCACAACCTCCTTCCAATCCATACCAAGGCCACAACCCTCACCCACCACATCCACCACAAAATTGGACCCCACTATCCAAGCGTCTTCCCACCTTATTCCATCAATTGTATGATTGGGATCTTATTACCCTCCCTAATATTTAGCCTCTGAATCAACAACACCCACTTCCATGTGACCATAATACTTAGGTATTTTAGGATTTCCATCACTAGCATGGTCATACTATTGATACCTACTGTATCTTTTTCCATGCTATGCAAGACCTCATTGACTATGGAACTATCCAAGTTTCTAATCCCCTTGCATCGCAAAATCAAAATTTGGGTATATATCAAAATCGACTACCTGATCAATGGGGTACCCAACCCCAAACTGATCCATGCCAAGTTAATCATGTCAATAAAGGTCCTTATAAAAAAGGATTTGTGGGTATGGTTAAAATTACTACGTGTAACTAATACTACCCACCTCTTGATGTAATTCTACAACCACCCACTTCTTTACCACCTTCTTCAAATCCACCAATTCCTTCACCCATTCCTCCCCTACCATATAATGTTATCACCATTCATAGTAGCATTTACCATCATCTCCACATTGCCCCTACTAGGTTATCCATTTATTACCTCCTACAAAAATCCCAACCACATCGAGAGGCCCTTGATTCTATCCTCTTCTCACTTGATCTAGAAACCTATGATACAGACACCTTCACCATATTTGTTGGAAGTGTTCAAATATGCCTACAAAATTCTATTAGATTTCATGACCATGAGATTACTAAAGTTGTAGGTGAGGGAGTGCATCCTCCATTGCATATCCAAGCCTCAATCAATGTTGTTACCTATAAGTGTGTCATCATTGATAGTGGTTCTTCCATTAGCATCATTTCCACTACCACCCTAGGCCACCTTTGTCTTCCACCTTCTCATATCGCTACTCCATATATGGACCTTCATGCTTTTGATGTATCTATGCATCCTACCATTGGTACCATAGTCCTTCCTATCAAGTCTAGTGCTAAAAAAATTTCCACCCTCTTCCATGTTATCGAAGGTGAAATGTAGTATAACATCCTTTTGGGATACCCATGGATTCAGGACATGCAATGTGTCCCTTCCATGTTGAACCATGGTATCAAATATGTCCATAATGGTCTAGTCCACTACATTATTGTTGACGGTGACCCATTCAAATTTTATAATATTGTCTCCCTTTCGTCAGGTCTACCCTCATTCTCCACCCAGTTCACACCCACTCCATGTTGGTCCCTAGATACCACCTATCCCACATATTTACCATCACATCCTACTCCCAACTTGACCAAAATTACCTCATCCTTAGAAAATCCACTATAGACTCACCATACCCAGCTATTCCCACATTCTCATATACTCCATCATCCTCCTCCACACCACTTCCTCCATTTACCTTTACCACTACATCTCCTTTCATTTCTATCTCTGGTAACCCTCCAATCCTACCTACTCCATCCCCATTCCCTCATTGCTTTGTGCCTCACTTTGCATGAGCTTGATAAGTCACCAATCAGACAACCCCATATCCTATTCTGACCTCTCAATTTACCACTACCAATCACCCTATTGTTGGAACACCTACTGAGTGCTATGAGTGGACACGATGTGCCACTCACCTTGAAAAACAATTAGCTCAAACCAATTCTCCACATACCTCCAATTCACCAAACACCCCACCTACACCTATACCATCCTTACCATCTAGGGGGTACTCCCCTCAATCTAAAAAAATAGTCATTCCTCATGTTTCCATACTCATGACCACACCTGGTCCTAGTGAGTATCATATTTGTAATGCTCGGGTTACCCTGCCTACCCTATCCACCTATGATTTTGGATGGCCTCGTGAAGGGCCCTTGACTATTGGGGTTGTTGTTTCTCTCGGTCCACCTGACAATTCTACTAATTTCATATATGAGGAACTTGATTCATCTATAGAACTTCCAACACCCCCGTCACCATAAGCTATATTTTATGGCAATATTGACCACATGTCCAATCCAAATTTTACCTGGTATTTCCTCCACATGTACAACTAGTATGGTTATGGTCTAGGGAGATACGAACAAGGGTGCCACACCCTAGTCAATATTCCTTTATGTAAGCCTACTAACCATTTTGAAATTGGCTACCATGATCCCACAATAAATACTATCAAGACTGATTTACACAATCTTAGTCTTGGTATTCTTGAGGTACTTTTTGAGGATGAATTTGAGCTTAATATTCCAATTTAAAATTCATATCCTCATTCTACCATTGATATTCCATCAACCTTTTTCCATTCATCTTCACCCCATGAACCAATATCACCTCCTGAGGTTGAGGACCTCGCTCATCAATTTACCCACTTATCACTCTATCCACATTCATCGGTTGATGTACCTCCTTCGCCTTTGCCTATTATTCCTTTCATCCCTGCTCATGAACTACAACCTCCACAAGGCCCCCATTCTTGATCACCTTCTCTGCCAATTATGTTGTGCCCTAGCCATCACCAACCATTTTCTAGCTCATTTCTATCTTCCTCTAATTCCTCTCCACCATCATATCCTACTTTCACTACATCTAGTATATATTTTAACATGATATCTATTGACTTATATGCCCCCTTCGATATCCCCACCATCCTGATTACATTCCACCTCCTACTTCTGACTTTGTTGACTTTGATGACATCTCACCCACACCCTTACCAACCAATTTACTTCCAACACCACATTTGTTACAATATTCCAATGCTCCTTTACCTTCCATCCTGCATCACCTCCCATGGATTAATCAATTAGATCTTTATATCTATGACGAATTCTAGCCTCCATATGCCATCGATGACCTCCATATCATTCCCTTACCTGCCCAAATTTAGGATGGTTCTCATATGCTTATTGAGGAAACTATTGAAGTTGATATAGGTGATGATATTGATCACCCCCATATCGTATACCTTACTGCTAGCCTTTATGATCAAGATTATCTTCTATTTACCAATTTCCTCTAGAATTACATGAAGGTATTTGCATGGTCCTACATGGATATGCCAAGCCTCGATCCATCATTATTTATATATATATTAATCTTGGATGACAATTTTAAACCTATCCAACAAAATTTGCATTGCATGCATCCCACTGTTGCTCTCATGGTCAAAGAGGAGTTATAGAAACTCCTCTATGTGAGATTTATATAGCCTATCAATTATCTTGAGTGGTTTTCAAACATGGTTCCTATTGGAAATCCCAAGTGGGGTATCCGTATTTGCATTGATTTTAGTGATCTCAACAAAGTGTGTCCCAAGGACAATTTTCCATTCCCTAATATTGACACCTTGGTCAATGCCACTCCCAAACATGAAATGCTATCACTAATGGATGAATTTTTTGGTTACAATAAAATTCATGTCAACCTAGATGACCAACATAAGACCTCATCCACCACCCCCTAGGGGATATTTTATTACAAGGTCATGCCCTTAGGCCTTAATAATGTTGTGTAAACTTATAAATGTGTAATGACCTATATCTTCCATGACCTCATGCACAAAATAGTTAAGGATTATGTTGAAAACCTCATCACCAAATCCAAAACTCATGGTCAACACCTTGAGGACCTTCATCATATCTTCGATCGCCTCTTAGAGCATAATGTTCAATTAAATCCAAAAAAAGTGTCTTTGGTGTTACCTTAGGAAAAATATTGGGTTTTATCATTTCACAAAGAGACATTGAAGTTGATCCCCAAAATATCCAAGAAATTCTTGATATGCCTCCCCATACAAACCTCAAATAGTTATGTGGCTTGCAAGGAAGAATCCAATATCTTCGATGATTTATCGCCCAAATCTTAAATAAATGTCAACTGTTCAACCAACTTATATAAAAGGGGGTCCCTTTCATATGGGACAACAAGTTTCAATCAGATTTTGATGCCATCAAAGCATACCTCACCTCCCCACTAGTTCTATCACCACCTCATCTAGACCGAACTTTCCACCTCTACATTTCCACCACCGATGTCACATTGGGCACTCTTCTCACCTAAAAGAAAAAAATGGATAAAGAGCAAGTTGTATACTACATTAGTCACACCTTGATTGATTACGATACCTGGTATTCCTACATGGAAAAACTTTTCCTTGTCATTATCTTTGCTACACAAAATTTATGACATTACATGATTAACCATACTACTTACGTCGTAGCTCATGACAACCCACTATGTTACATGATGAGTAAGAGTAATCATAATAGCCACACAACCAAATGGATCATGCTCATCACATAATTCGATATTGAGTTCACTAGTCAAAAATCCATAAAAGGCCAAGTCATTTTTGACCAGCTGGCTGACACACCTTTACCAAGTGATGCTTCCTTACTCATTCAGCTTCTCAATGATTCTATTTTTCATACCACTGAATCTAAAGAATTTATGGAACTAGAATCAAACCTAGACTTAACCCTATTTTTTGATGGCTCTCGATGTGAGCATGAAGGGGGTGTAGGCATAGTATTTTTCACACAACATGGGGAGCCACTCCCCTTTTCATTAAAGTTAGTATTTCCTTGCACCAACAACAATGCTGAATACGAAGATCTCATAATCGGCTTAAAATAGACTATTTCCATGCATATTAGATGCCTAGACATATATAGGGATTCTCTCCTCAATGTAAATCAAATCAAAGGATAATGGTAATGTCATTTCCTAGTTCTTCAATAGTATAAAAAGGTTGCCAAAAACCTGCTAGCCCATTCTGAGTGATACGACATCACTACTACTCCACGATCCACTAATAATTTTATTGAAACCATGGCTTTCCTCAGGTTCCTCATCCCATAAAATCCACTTTCTAAAACAACACAGGTTCCTCTTCCATTTAGCCATTTCCACCACCCTGTCTTCTCACACTGATGGCATCAATATCATTGAAGTTAAATCACATGACCCATAGTTTTTCCAAGTTAAATATTACATCAAGCTTGGTATCCTCCCACTTGATTTAAATTATACTCACAAATTATCTTTCAAACTACATGCAATATGATACACATTGCTTGGTGATATCCTCTACAAACATAGTTATGATGGCATCTTATTCCATTGTCTTGAACCATACGAATCCCAATGCATCACTCAAGAGGCTCATAAATATAATTGTGGTGGCCACTTCAATGGTATGGCCATTACCAAATGAATCTTAAGAATGGTTTATTATTGGCTTACAATGAAGCATTATTGTTCCAACTATATCAAAAAGTGTATCAAATGCCAACACCATGCCAATCTCACACATTTGCCTTCCTAGGCTCTTCAAACCATTCAATAAATGTTGCTTTTTTCTCAATGGGTTTTGGATCTCTTTGATAAAATTACCCCTGACTCATTAGGAAATCACAATTTCATTATCAATACAACCAAATACTTCATGAAATGGGTTGAGGTCATTCCTCTCATCTGAAATATCGGTTCCAAAATTATTGATTTCATCACACAACACATTATTTTTCACTTTGGAATCCCATCCAAGATCATATCTGACAATGAAATACCATTCAAAAATAAGCACGTGCATGCATTATGTGAAAAAATCAATATCCAACATAGCTTTTCTGTCCAATACTATCCACAAGGTAATGGGTAAGCTGAAGCTACCAAAAAAACCATTTACGTCATTCTCCACAAAATTGTTACTGAATTCCACCAAGATTAGAATAATCAAATGCCACTGGCCTTGTGGGCCTATCACACAAGTATTCGTACTCCAACAAGGGCAACTCCATTTTCTCTTTTTTATGGCACTGAAGCCATTATGCCCTTGGAGCTCAAAACTCCATCCTTACGGGTCTCTCTACAAGAATTCATTGATGACGACACCACTCATCAGTCTAGGTTAGACCAATTGACCTTATTGGATGTACGTTGTATCCATGCCATTGAACATACTCATGTTTACCAAGATTGTCTTCACTGTGCTTATAACTCCAAATTTCATCAATGAGAATTTCAAGTTGGGATTTGGTCCTAAAAAAAATCTACAAATTACTAGCCAACCGCACCATCTCCATGATAAATTTACACCAAATTTTCTAGGTACTTACATGGTGACTCAAAAATTTGGATCTGGGGCATTTCACCTTGCCACGATGGAGGGTGTTTTTGAACTTGATCCCATTAACATTATTCATCTAGGAGCATTCAAGACCTAAGCATAGGTGCCACCGCTCATCATTATTTTTATATACCATTTTACATTAGCAAAATCGAAAACCAAAAAAAAAAAAAAAAACAAAAAAAAACATTCAAAAACAACCAAAAACATCAAAATCACAAAAAAAACAGCATTTCCTTTTGATGTTCTATGACATTAGCTAAACTTTGCATTTAATTTACAAAACTACTTTTCCAAACATCTCCCTTCACTTCATTTTCTTCTAGTTATTCAATAATGAATGTTTTATGGTCATGCTTTGAGTGGCTACATACCTTTTATTTCTCATATTTCCCCTCCCTTCTTCTCTTTATTTTCTTCCTCTCTCTTTGAGGTAACCTTTCAATGTTGTATGGTCACGCTTCGAGCAGCTACATGACTTGGATTCATTTATTTTTCTCTATTCCTTCTATTTTTTTCTTCTATTATCTCTCTTGGTATTCCTTTTCAATTTTTTATGTTCATACTTCGAGTGGCTACATACCTTTTATGGGTTCCCCTTATTATCTTCTTTTCCTCTTTCCCCTCTTTTCATCTTCTTTCTACTTCTTTTTCTAATTTTTTTGCTATTACATTCCCTTTCGTTCATCCCAATGCTCTAGTACTTCATACTGGGTTAAAATTTATATATAATTCACCCCATACTCTGCATATCACCATTCATAACCGTATTATTTTTTTGTATTCATTTGTACATAATCATTGTGAATACCATACTGGAATCATTAAATATGCACATGCTAGCACAAAAATTTTGGTGTCTAAACCCATTTTCATGAGACAAGATTATTGAAATGTTCTAAGTGCTTCACCCAGCTACAGTTATTTAATCAACCTTCATCCAAATTTGGTATTTTAAAATACACTTCTAGACTTTCCTTGGTTGCCTTGCTCTCATTCATGGATTAAATTGCACATCCTACACATTAAAAAAATTTTGGAAAGGGGATGATTATACTATATGTATATTTATAACCCAGTCACAATTCTTATGATCATCATATCATTTACATGATTTATCCCAAACTTGAGGATTGACAAAAGGACAAGCTCCACTAAAAAATCAAAGGGTGGAAAAATCCAACACCCACAAAATAAAAAATAAATAAATAGATAAATAAAAAGAGAGAAAAGAAAAAGAAGAAAAGAGATCCATCATACAGGGTTAGAAAATAAAAGGAAAAGCTTTGAGAGTATTACTCAAACTGCTTGAATCCCTGCAATCCTCAGGTCTTCTTGATGAGCTAACTTACAGGCTGAGTTACCATTCAGTCACACCCATCCCTTTTTCAAAGTGGTCAAATGAACAATCAAATTACACACACTAATCCATTTTTGAGGTCTTGTTGACCAAGATGGCCTAGAATTACCAAAATTTTGCTCAATTATTCAATGGGTTTGATTCCTAAAAATTGTAATGTTAAAATCTCTCTCAAACAATTCATGTCCAACTTCCTTGAAAAAATTGAATGAATCACACCATCTACCCTCTGCAAATATGCTACATGATTTATCCAGGAAATAATGTTCCAATTTCACACTATCATTCCATGCATATTCATTTTCTATTATTTTCCATATAATGAGTTATACCTATGCATTCACACATTCTATGAATAAATACCATTATATTCTACTATTACCACCCAACCACAATCATTACCAAATCAAAAGAATACATAAAGAAAACACATAAATTCAAGTAGACACAAGTGCCACATAATATCATATGTATATTTGTATATATCAAAAACAATGCCATTGGGCTACAATAAAATGTGTGTGCCCTTATGGGCCTATCATCACCTATTCATGTACATACACCACAATCAAAATTTCCATACAACTACAATAAAGAGTGTACCCTTATAAGTACATCACCACAAAAATAATCTACTCATCTTGAGTGCCTACAAAAATAAAAAAAATTGCAAGCCACTATGCCCCCATAGCCCCATAATGACTACTACCCTGTAAGAGTCTCACCACTCCCATAATTTGCTAGAACCCATACAACCACCATCTGTGATGCCTCCACCCATGATGCTACCACATATGATGACTCTACCTCTCCAATCCCTACCTCTTGTGGTACCTCCACCCATGCTGGTGGTGCCATCCTCATTGGTGCATACAATATCATAAGTGCCATCACTTTCTAACCCATATTACCAACTAATAGCATGATATGTTGTATCCTCTATGGCTAAGGTTGTGATAAGGAGAGAGATCTAGAGTATGTCGATATTGCTATACCTCTCACCATAAGCTCCTCCTTGCACCTCATCCTATTTGTAGTCTCCTTCATGTTAGCTACCATCAACCTAATATTCCCCTCCTATAATTATGCCACCTTCCTCTATGCCACCTCTAGTTGTGGCACTACCTCCCTTAGGCTAGCAATCTCCTGCTCAACCCACTCCTTAGCGAGTTGTATCTCCCATATGACTCGCTTGAGCTCAACCACCCTCGCTATATGACTCACCCTCATAGCCTCAATCTCAAATCTGGCTACATCTAATAGTTCTTGGAGCTACTTCATAGACTCAATCATCTTGTTAGCTCCTTGCAGGCCACATATCACTCTCTCATTAAAATCATAGCCTCTCCTCAATAAACATCATGATCACCCCTCAAGATGTCCACCTCCCCTCAAGTAGCATCCCACTCACCCCTCATCCTATCTCACTCACCTACGAGCCTATCCCACTCCACCCTGAGTGCATCCTGCTTATCCACTACCAAATGTGCTCTCACCCTAGAATCATCTCTCTCCTCTACAGTGTCCCACAAGTCAGCCTTCAACTCTCAGACATCATCCTCAAAAAGTGAGTGATCACTCACCCAATCCATCTTCATGTCAAGAATATTATCCCTAAGCCTCTTGACCTCCTCCTGTAGCTGGTGTACCTCATCATCCACACTCAAATCACCACCAAAATCAACATCAAACCCCTCCTCCTCCATAATTTGTGACTCATCCGATGATTCATCTATGAAATCCATCATGGGTTTCTCCTCCATCACGGTTGCACCCTCCCTAATATCTACACCTCCCTTCATCGATGGTCCTACACCTTGATCACTCACTAAATAATCATGCTTATCACGGTGTGGCATCACGTGCCGAATCAACCTATCCAACTTGATCTCATCCTCCTCCCCTAGCTCGGGTAACCTTGTGCAAACCTCTCGATGCTGATAAAATTCATGGGTGCAATTTCATCTCAAGGCCCAGATTCTAAAAACATGCATTTCCCATGTGCAAAAAATAAAAACAAGCAAAACCAAATAAAATCTTGCAAATACACATTCATGCATTACGATGTAGTAAAAAAAAAGTCAAAATAAAAATAAAAATAAAATATCACTATCCATTTAGCTTCCTAAGCGGCCCCACTTGTCACTTTTGACATGCAGGCATTTTCCTACCCCATACCATGCATCACACCAATTACACGCTTTTCAATAGATACACATCATAGGAAAAAACTAACCCTACCCTGGGATACCCATTTTTCTCATTTTATACATAGTGTTCATGTTTTACTCATTCCACGTATGCATGCATACTCTATGATGTAAAAAATAAAAAATAACATTCATGTTACCCTACTTAGGTTACACATTAACCAAGAAAGGATAACACACCTACCTCCAGTGTTGTTGCCCTCATGCTCATACTCGTTGAACCACTCACCATCTTGTCTCACCCTATTCACCATTCGATAGCACTCTGTTCCTTTTATTTCTCCTTGCCAATCTCTCCTCCATTCCCTCACATGAGTAATATCATCAAATCCATCGAATTTTAATTTAAACCCTCCATAAACCTTAATTTGCACTCCACCCATGAGAACTGATAGGTTCACATGACCCCATGCAAATCACCCTGGTTCACATGACCCCATGCAAACCTATAATTATTTCCCTAAATTTTTACACCAACATCCACACATCCTGGACAATCTCCAAAATGCTCCATTTTTGTCAATTTCATACATCTTTCTATTTCCATCAGTATCATTATCAATCGCTTCATCGCCAATTTTCATCACCTTCATCGTCAATTCATTGCTTGAGGGGGTAATAATTCGATACATCACAAGCTGCCTTCCACATGATCAAAAAACCAAAATGTCCAACCATGGATACAAAATATGCCTAAGAAAATTTTTGCTCAAGATCATCTCAAATCCTTATGATAGGACAGATACAACAAAATTTCTCTTCTCAACCAAAATTCCAATCCAAAAACAAATCAATGTTTGATAGACTTCAAAATACCTCTACCTGTAGACACCTCATGGATTCCAATATTCATAGTGGTAGTTGTAAGACCACTTGTGAATGAAGATCCTAAAATTTCTAGCCTATGGCTCCAGTAGTTTGTCAAACATTACCAAATGAGCTCATCAATCAATCAAAAGCAAAAATTGACAAAGACATTTATCCATTCCACAAATTGGAACATCCTAAGTTGATCACAATATAAGGTGACCTTATGCCTTCTCCAAAAATTAATTCTTACAATAATCTAAGGTGTTGTACCCAATAACATCTTTTTATCAATGTGTCTCTCTCACAATCATCCAAAATAAATTGCAAATTCTTTGCCTTCCAAATCATACCATCAATTCATATCATCAAATTTTGTACTAAATCATATTTCACATAATCCAGTACAAAAAGGGGTAAAATGTAGACACACAAAAGCCACACATTGTCCATCTCCTCATCCTCATGGTCAACCTATTTGCAAAACCCTTGAAAATTGCCTAAATTGGCTAAAAACACTATTCATCCTCCTTAGACCCCTTGGGCTAGCTAAGCCCTTTCCTATGCCAAATTTTGGGTCCTCATGTGACCTAATTCATAACTCAACTAAGGTTGAATTCTCCACCATGGTCAAAAATAACTTTATGCTCCAAAGTCAACAATTTTGGTCAAAACCTACTTTATGGCTAATCACATGCTTAATTAGATCTAATCCTAATTTGGTCTAAGCTTACCACCTCACCTAGTCTACTTTGACTAGCCTAGCCTTCCACCTCACCTGTCCTAGCCTGGCCACCTCTCATCCAGATATTTCTCCACCTTACTCTCCCATGGTTCATAAATGAAAGATGGAAACTTTTGCACAAAAGAAGTAATTTTTAATTAAAATGTATTTCTAAAAAGGTCTTCATGAATGCCAAATGGATAGTATACCATTATGAATTATGTATGGGTGAGGGATTCTCTCACCCAACTTCATTAATCACCTAGGACACCTCAGGGGACACCTCCTAGGTGGACACCTCACCATTGACACCTCACAGGGGACACCTCATCCCCTCCCCCTCATCTTGGCCAAGTCTATAAATAGAAGGCCATTTCCACTATTCAAAGGATCCCAACATTTGCATACCGAAACTCTACCAAAATCACTACAACCAACACTCATCAATCAACCATCACCCATCCATCGCATACACATCGCTATAGCATATTCAATTACATTTTGTGACATTCCTTGTGAGTGTGATAGGAAAATGATCCCAAAAGTGTAGATTCTGAATATGACCCACCGAAAAACCAAAGTTACAACTACTCCAGGTAATTCCAAAAATCCAACTTGTAGATCTGGTCACTAAAGGATAGGTTCATACGATCTTGTGTGAACCTTTAGGTTCACAACAGATTCACACAACCCCATGCAAACTTCTGCTACAGAAACAAAAATCATCCAGATAGGTAAATATGGCCTAGTTTAGTGTTTTATGTTACTGTTATCAAGTTATTTCATGTTTTAATTTGGTTTTAAGAGTCTTTTGTCTTCATAACCATGGGGTTTGACTGAGGCAGACCCCCTAACACTATAACAATATTTTACAGGCTCAACAAGTATAACGAACACATACAACCTACGGTGGCCCACGAGAAAGAAGCCCACCTATAACTAAGGAGCATAAATATTTTATTTTCTAACATATTGTAGTATTCTTTTTGTAGCTTTACAATGCCTTTCCTTGGGTTTTTTCATAAATATTGAAAGATAATTTATAGTATGTACTATATCTAGTCTAGTATTTGTTAGATATAGTAGACTTCTAATTAATTGATGATAGATAGTACCTAAGACTAGAGGTGTTGCTTCATACCTAGACAATTGTAATCCATGTTCCATAGGAGTATATTTGGATTTACAAGTTTGCATCCTATATTTTTCAATTAATATTTTTGCATATTTTGTCTATGTTATTATAATACTGTTTTGTTTTTATTTATTTTTAAACCAAGAAAATAGTGAAGAAATGTCAAATCTATCATCTAAAAATCCTTCTCTAGATTTTTTTAACTTTGAGTATCATATTTTTTATCTTCCTATAATTACTATATCATCAACATATACCCCAAGTATTATTATGTCACTTCCAACCCTTTTTGTATAGATATGTGGATCTAATAGACTTTATTTAAAATTACATTGTAATATATGATTATTGATATATATACCATGGTCTTGGTGCTTGCTTCAAACCATACATATATTTATTCAATTTGAAAACTTTATGTGTTTGTCCTCTAATCTCAAACCCTTCTGGTTGTGACATATATACTTCTTCATCAATATCACTATTAAGGAATGCACTTTTTACATCCATCTAATGTAGTTTCTATTCTTGATGTGCTGCCAAAGGATAAATTGTTTGAATAGTAGTCATTCTTGTCATTGGTGCACAAATTTTTCATAATCAATTATTTCTATTTGAGTATATCCTTTTGAAACTAGTCAAGCTTTGTATTTGACATGAGATCCATCTATTTTATATTTGATATTGTAAATCCTTTTAAATCCAACTACTTTATTTCTTGGAGGTAGATTAACTAGATTTTATATTTTATTTTTCATCAAAGTGTCATATTCTGAATCCATAGTTACTTTGCATTTTGTATGACTTAAAGGGTTTGATGTTGTTGTAGGTTCTATTGTAGAACTTATTAATCCCCTATTCATTCTCGTTAATCTATGATTTTGAGATCTTGTAGTAATAATATATATCATTTGCTTTAGTTTTGAGTCCTTAAGTGTATCTTTATGTCATATTGGTTTCTTTATTTGTAGGATTGTAGTAGACTTCGTATTTTCATTATGTCCATCTTGTATATTTGAATCTGAATATTCACTTGATGATTATTCTTCTAAAATACTTCTAATTTCTTTTGAGTTACACTTTTTTTCTTTAATAAACAAATTTATTCCTTCATAAAATACTACATCTTTAACCCAGGTGTTGTAGGTGAGTTGGAGAGGAGAGGGAAATCCTCCAAGGGAGGTCCTAGGTTCGAAACTCCACCCTACCAAAAAGTTGAATTAGGTACCCAAAATCCAATTGATAATGTTGGTGCAGGCAGGGCTAGGTATGACCCCCAGGTGACTTTGATGGTGTAGAACTCTTGTTCGTGGTCTCTTAGACCAAGGCGGCCCCGTAAGGGGTTTTTCGCTAAAAAAAAAAAAAAAAATACTACATCTTTACGGAGGAATAAGTAGGTCAAGATTGAGGATTCTCTTGTTAATGGTAGTGATGCTAAAGTGGAATTTTTTACTGTAAGCCTACGTGACCTTACAACAAAGCTTGCTTCTGTGAAATGATAGATGCTTGTAGGCTTTTTTTCTATGTATTGGTTTCTCCTTTCTCCCATATCTATGCACTTTATTTTTTCCCTCTCTTCATGTTGGCTGAGGATAGCCTTTCTTTTGCTTTTGCTCTATTTTCTAGGCAGGTTGAGGATTACCTCAAGTTTTGATTCTATGTTGCTTTATAGCTTCTGGTTGGTGCTCCTGCGGGCTGGTAATACCTTTTATAATTAGGTTTTGGGTCCTTATTAAAACCTCTTTTTAATATATTTATAATAATTTTAACTAATAAAAAAAAAACTACATATTTACTTATATTTATTTTCATTGTTATTGGATCAATTATTCTATAACATGTTGAATCATCATCATGATCGAGCAAAATTCCACACATGTATTTTTCATCTAGTTTAATTCTTCTTGGATTTATAATATGCATATATCCTTTGCGACAAAATATTCTTAAATATTCTATTATAGGTTTTCATCCATTCCATACTTCTTCAGGAGTAATATTTTTCAATATTCTTGTAGGTGATCTATTTTTTAAATATACAACTATTTTAACTACTTCTACCCAATATTTATGATTAAGATAAGCTTCTTTTAACATACTATGAACCATTTCCATAATTGATCTATTTCTTATTTCTATAATACCATTTTTTATGGTGAATATACTATAGTAAGTTATATTTTTATACCATTTATTTCTAGTAATAGATTAAATTATTTTGACAAGAATTCACCCCCTTTATCTAATCGAAGATTCTTGATTTTTTTTCCTATTATTTTTTCTACAAACAATTTGAATTGTTTGAAACAAATGAATACTTCATATTTAAAATATCATAAAATAAACCCATATTTTTCTAGAGTAATTAACAACAATTAGTTGAAAACAACTATGTCCTCTAATACTAGTCATTTTCATTGGACCACATAAATTAGTATATACTAATTCCAATGGTTCTTGAGTTCTATGTTGATTGAGTTCAAAAGGAATTCTATGTTGGTTTCCTACTAGAAATTATGGACATATAGTATATCTCTAGGTAATTTTAGGCAACCCTTTAACCATTTGATGTTTACTTATTTTATTTAATGAATATGCATTGATATGTCCTAGTCTTTTGTGCCAAAGTCCTCTAGTTTTTGAAATCCTTACTAATAGATCCTTGTTAACTTGCTAAGCAAAGGGCTACGTTGGAAACTGGGAAATGGAAGAAACATTGATTTCTGGGACCAAAAATGGTTAAAGGACTATCCCCTCTCTGCAGACCCCATCCTTTCAACCCTTAGAGCTTGGACAATTGAAGTTTTTGGTACCAAAGTTGCAGATTTTATTACTTTGTCAAACAATAGAAGGGTTTGGAAGCCAATAATGAACAATGATCTACCAGGGGCATCAATAATACTTGAGAATGAATTAAGACAGTCTTTACTCCCTTATGGCATTCTTGAGGACCAGCTTATCACGGGAAGCTTCGGACAATGGGGAATTTTACTGTCAAGACTGCTTATCTGATGCTTATTGATAATGATGAACCTACTTTCCCTAACTTGGAAGTTTGGCCCAAAAGCATTGTTTCGAAGGTTGGGTTTTTTGCATGGCTGGCCATCCAAAATAAGATCCTCACCATGGATAACTTAATAAAAAGAGGTGTGATTGTTGTTAATAGGTGTTATCTTTGTATGTCTGAGTGGGAGTTTTATTGATCATTTGTTTCTGTATTGTAATTTTTTTGCCTCAATCTTGTTAGGTCTATTACAAGTGTTTCATATTTATTGGGTCCATCCTTTTTTGACTTATTTGTCCAGTGGCCTTCTCCATTTTTGAATAGGCATCTTAGGTATATGTGGAAGATTTGCCTTCATCACTACTTGTGGCAGATATGGTTGGAAAGGAATCGTCGGGCCTTCTTGGATAAGGTTTCTCAGTCATCCTCTGTCCTGTCAAAAATTTTAGTATATGCTAATGAGAATGCTTGTTTAGTGCCTCGCAGCATCTAGACCTCCAAATCCTTTTGAAGCTTCATTAGGCCAGTCATTAAACTTACCTCTCACAGATGGCCTCAATCATCCTCAAGTCTGTCCTAGAACCATGATCACATGGACCCCACCACCCTTAGGGTGGATTAAGTTAAATTTTGATGGGGCATCTAGGGGAAACCCAGGTGAAGCTGGGGCTAGTGGCTTACTTAGAGACCACAAGGGTGAGGTGCTTGTAGCTTTTGCTGAACATCTTGGAGCTCAAACCAACAATGTGGCTGAAGCGAGGGCAGTTTGGAGGAGCCTCAAGGTGGCAGAGAATTATCCGGGGAAACTGTTGGTGGAAGGTGATTCTATTATTATTATAAATCTTCTAAAGAACACTAATAGAGCTCCTTGGAGATTTTATGACTACATCCACGAAGCAAGGGCTCTAATTCATGATCAAACTGAGGCCATAATTTTGCATACCTTTCGGGAAGCAAACATGGCAGCTGATAGGTCGGCAAATGAAGGCATTGTAGCAGAAAATTTGATCACGTGGACTAAAAATCTTCCTCATGCAGTCTCAATGGTGATAGATAATGAAAAATTTCAGATTGGAAGGCTCAAAGTGGATCAATGACAGAAAATGGGGGCATTTTTAAAAATATTTTTTGAACCGTATAATGGCTTTTGTCATATTTGTTTTTTTTGTTCATGTGACTAGTGTTTTTTGCAGTTGGTGGGGCACTGATATAGGTTTTTTATCTACAAATTCATGCATGGGAAACATTCGCTTTGGCCTCAAGTATTTCCCAAGGTGTGTTTGGATTCGATGTCGCAAAAAGGCCCTAGCAAGAAATAACAAAGTGTTGGAGATCCCTGAAAATGAGGTACCAGACCCCACCATAATAGTCTTGGAGAAGATGACAATTTCATCGACCTCCAACAGTATCAATCAGTTGAAGAGTCTGTCTGGCCTCATTAGTGCAGCTGTTGATTCGTGTGATTCTCTAAATCTTCTATTTTATAGCCAGCAGTTCCAGGGGCACAAGGAGTCGAAGGCAAAATCTAAATATGATGGCAAGGAGGATGATAAGAAGTTAGATGAGGACTACAAGGAAGACTACTTGGCCTCTTGGCTGTCCATTCTATGGGATGTTTTTTTGACCATATTCTATTATTTTTATATGGGCACAAGCTACTCTGCATGGTGCTTGCATGATTAGTTTTTGTCTTTGTTAGTTCTATTTTGCGTCTTTCTTTTCTGATGGCCATATTATTAGGCTTCCATAGTTTAGTTTGGCTGTATTCTATTGGAAGAATAGGTCTTGGCCCTTTTTGTTGTCAGTTTAAACTTTTAGGGCTTGGCCTTTGTCCAGTTGGTCAGTGGACCCTATTTTGTAAAATGGTTTTGGGTCAACCAATTAAAACCCGGTGTTAATTATAATATTCTCTTACTTACCAAAAAAAAAAAGTGAATAATCCATACATATATGAAGGCTATAACTTATTGTTTGATAGTAAGACATATTTTTGTATTTAGTATTTTTGAATTCAATTGTAAGTTTTTGATCCATAAGTTGAGATACTGAAAGAAGATTAGTAGTTAGAGTAGGTATATATAGTACATATCTAATTATTTTTGTTCTATTTCCTAGATCAATTAAGTCATTCCTTTTTTTTTTACATGTTTATCATTAGTAGTTTTGGAACAACACCTATGCTTGATTTAATAAATCCATCGACTAATCTATTTAACAATTCCTCAAATCCATTCTCTCATTATCCAAAAATCGCCTTTAATCAAAATGCTCAAATAAAATCTTTGGTTAATATTTTAAATATTTTTCCTTCATCATATGGTCCATCGATTCTATTGAATCAACCTTCTCCTAAATTCCAAGCTCGCATATCTTAAGTACAACAATTAACTTAACAATTATTCTTGCTCCAATGATTTTCAAAACAAATATGTGCATTTGGTGATATATGCAATCAACCTTTAGATACAATTGTATCTAACTATCCTTTTTATCTTATTTTTAAAATTTCTAAGTTACCCAAGCATGATGGTTCAAGTGATCCTATGAATCACATAAAACTTTTTATGCTTGTCTACATTAGTATAACATATGATGAACTACTACTACTAAAGGTATTCCCACAAAGCTTTCCCAGATCATTAATAGAATGGTATTATATATTACCTCATCATTATCTTAGAATATTTAGAGAGCTAGGTGATAAATTCACTCAGAAATTTACTATTGATATAGAATAAATGGATACCCTTTATGATCTATATCAATAAAAATAAGGAAAATAAGAAATCCTATCAAAATTATTTAAATTTTGGAGGCCATTAGTGGTAATACTAGAATATAAACCTCTTTCAAAGATTTCATAGTGTCTTTAAGAATAACCTTAATGAACACCTCTTACATCCTTTGGAAATGATCATACTACCCTCTTTTGAACATGTCATTCGATTAGCTAAATAAGTCAAATCCACTCTCATTAGTAAAGAATATCTAAATATTAAGGAGTATGATGATAATCCTTATTGGAGTGAAAAGAGATAAAACAACAATACTGGAATTTCTATAACAACCCTTTAGAAATGTTTTTTAAAAAGATAATAAAGGACTAGGAGATAATATTCTAGGTTAGACCTATGTTCTTTATTCATTCTAAAACAAATTCTAGAGGTAAAAATGATCAAACTCTAACCCATAATACATTTTAATGAGAAAAAAATGTCTCATTATTTCAATATTATGTCACATAAAACGACCTCTTTTGCCTAAAATACTATAGTTTAATGCCAAGGATTTTAATTTTTATCTATGTTAGTGTTGATGTTAACATGGTAAATTGCAAAAAATGGTGTACTATTGTTTGGATAGGTTTTCTATATTTTTTGTGGTTATTTTATGTATTTTCACCATAAAATAAATTGTAATAAAGCATAATGGAAAGCATGAAAGTGTAATTCTTAGTTAGTGTGAAATTATAACTTTCCTATATGTTTAAATATGTTTCTCACCATTATTTTATATTTTAATGCAATATGAAGTCAAATTCTGCAAACGACATGTTTGCTAGAAAAACTATAGTTTTATAACAAGGTTGTTTTGGAACATCAAGGTAGTTGAAGTTCTATCAGAAAAAGGTGTCAGGATATTTTCCACACATAAGGAGTACTATGAAATCAAATACAAGCATCAAATATCATCCAATCAGTAAACAACAAAAAAAATTGCATTGATCAAATTTTCAAACACATGTTCCAGAGTAGTTGTAATATTTTTGCATACAAAAACTAAAATTAATGTTTGATCAATTTAAAGTTGTAAATGGTGAGCTGAAATGTTGGTATTTGGTAGAAATATTCCTTATGACTATTCTAAAGCATTCCAAAAAAAATTAAGGGGTGAAAAAAGGGAAATCCATCTATTTTAATATATTGTCCTAAAATTGGAAAATGTCAAAATTAATTGTAGTTTTTCGTACATTAAAATCATAATTGGTTTGACTAATTTAGAGGTTTAAATAACGAGCTAGCAAGATGATATTTGGAAAAAATATTTCTAAGACTATTTCAAGGCATATTATAATTATTGGAGGTGCAAATATGAGGGAATATCTATGTTCCAGCTTACTATTTTAATTATAGAAAAGGCAGATTATGTGTAGGATTTCCTGCAACAAAACCATAATTATTTTTTGATCAATTTCCAAGGAGAAAATATGATTTGGAAGGTATATACTAATCATTAATATTTTTAATATTTATTCTAAGGCCTTCCACATCATTTGGAGGTATAATAACTCAAGAATCT
The DNA here is from genome assembly GCA_028583015.1 of Wollemia nobilis. Lineage (NCBI taxonomy): Eukaryota > Viridiplantae > Streptophyta > Pinopsida > Araucariales > Araucariaceae > Wollemia > Wollemia nobilis. The sequence goes on from JAQPPZ010002643.1 coordinate 1,107,392, forward strand.
ATCCATAACATATTTTTGTCCTAATTCTAGACAAGGTAGTTGTTGACTACAGAATTGAAGGAATCAAGAAACAACGAAGCATTTCTATTTTAAATCCCAAATGTAAGAAAAAATTTGAGGACTTAATATATATACTCCTTGTCTACCCTCATTAAAATATAATAGGAAAATATAAATAGGAATCTATGAATTAGTAACCAATTATTGTAAGAGTCAAAATAAAGTGTAGTATTTTTAGACTATCTTATTTTCAGTCTTTCATGTCAATTTGATCTCATAACTTAGATTAGTATTCTATGAGTTTAAAACTTGTATTAGACCTATAATAAAGGGCCCACTCTCAGGCTTTGTGGAGGGAATTCATGCTATAAATACAAATTTTTATCACTAATTTTCTATCATTTATTATAGTAGATTAAATGCTTTATTTCTCCCCTATTTTCCCATGTTTTCAATTGTATTTATTACCCCTATTTTCCTTTGTTTTTTAGTGTGTTCTATTCTATTTTTCTATCATGTTATTTTATTTTTTCTTACAACCGGACGACCTTAATTAGTTTATACAATTCTTAATATGTTCTAACATTTAAATTACAAGTTTTAGTTTTTAATTTTCTTGCTTTAAGTTATGTTTTAGAATTTTAATTTCAGCACTATTAACATAGTTTCAATTTCACCATTTCATTTCTGAAATTTAATTTTAGCATGTTAAATTTTTGTAAAATAGTTAGATTTTCTTTTCATACAAGTGTGCAAACTAACAAAGTTTTCTTTTTGCAATTATTTCTAGCTTTCCTAGGATAATCTAGTATATTGATATTTTAGTTGTAGTTGCAAGGTCTCTATCATATACAACCTTAGGATGTCGTATTGAATTTGATAAATGAATTAAATGATGAGAATTAACAACACTCATCACATCCCACTCCTGATAGACAAAAGGTACCAATATTTAATACCACTAAACAAATCCCTTACCATCATTTCAATGGGTATTCCACTAATAGATGTAAAATTCTTAGAGACCTCATACAATGTCTCATTTATGAGGGAAAATTTACCTTAGCAACTCTTAATACTCTACATACTCAAATCAATATTTGGGTATTTTCCAAAATCTTCTACCAAATTATGATCAAAGGATAACTAACAGTATTCAATACAAGAATGTTTCACCACCTCACCAAAATATGGTTGGAATGATTCATGTAGTAACCAAAAAACAACAAAATATTTATCCCTTAATTCCATCTACTACATTTCCTTTATTTATAAAATCCAAACAACTTCACCCTCCTAAAAAACTAAACTTAATCCTAAAATCTCGATACAAAGTAAAAGGGACTTTTAACCTCCAATAACAACTTGAATACAAAAACACAAAGACTTCTTTACTATAATTATTAACAAATTTTCTAAATCATAAAAAAGTGTCTTTTAAACTTTTGAATAAGTTGGTAGTTCCCCAAGATATTAATCTAGTCAATTTAACTCATGTGGTATGAACCCTTGCTATCAATCATGTGACCATCACCTTTTACAATAAACATGTCCCAACCTCGTCTATGCTTGGGAAATTCCCACTTCATATTAATTATAAAATTGGTGATAGTTTCGTTAAAATATTTCTTATTTACAATGGATCTACCATTAAAATTTCAAATTCCTTAAAAGGATCAAATTAAATAAGAAAGACATACAAATCTAGTTTTCATATCAAAGCATATGATAATGAAGAATGAGAAGTTGTAATAACATTGGTCCTTTAGGTCCGAGGTGTAGACCAATTGGTTCATCCAAATCCCATAAGGGGGATGGAGGTCCAAGGTTCAAATCTCGGGCCTCGTCGAATTGAACGCTTGTCCCTTTCCTGGTGCTTTTAGTAGCGTAAAAGGTTTAAAATGATTGTGACATGGTGGTTATAGGGGAAGACTGCATGGAGATCTGTGTGGCAGATTCCAAGGTGAACAATGCAAAATATTGTGGTGGCCATAAAATTTGGATAGCCTGCCCAGATTCGTGGCGGCTACCGATTCCACCATGTTAAAAAAAAAAATAACATTGGTCCTTCCTATAAAGGTAGAACCTTTGCATACTTAACACCTTAATCCATGTCTTAAATTTTGAATTGAGCTATAATATTCTTTTAGAGCAACCTTGTATTTATGGTATGCAAGAAATTCCATCCACCTATCATTAGTGTTTAAAGTTTGATTACAAAGTCCAAATTCGTACTATTGCAATAGATCCTAAGCCCTCTGCCTAATTTTAGTCTGTCATAAAGGAATACCCAAACATATGTCTATGCCCATATCTAAGTACATCTAGACTTATCACAAAATATTACCCTCAAGGATAGGTAATAATTACCTTGAGGCAAGCACTAGTAGTTAACCTAAAAAGCAAGAAGAACAAACCCAAGAAATTCAAAATATTAACCATGTTAATACATGAATAAAATTATTAATATTATGCGTAGCTAGGTTGTATCCCTAACCCCAAACCATAGGACTACCTTATTAGAAGGGAAATTTTGTGTAAATAGGGAGTTGTACATTTTTTGTGTTGGAATGGCTAACAAAATATATATATTTGGTAGTAACCCCCATCCAATTGAATAAAGGTATATTTATTACTACATATCAAACTTGTTGGTCTAAAAATCTATCTATGGTAATATTATGCACCCAAAGACCTTGACCAGCATTGAATGAACCTAATGTCATATGGCTTCAATGGTAAATCTCTGGATGAGGCTAGTTCATATGAAGTTCAAACTAATTATTCCTAGAATATGAGGGGAAAAGAGTGCTAAAAGAAGAAATTGGATCTGAATAGTGGTGCATAATAAACCACATCAAGACACATGTGTTCCAAAGACCATGTAATTAAGAAAATAAGTAAATTACCCAACAAAACAACCAATTTTTATTTATCACAAAAAATTCATTTATGCAATGCATAGCTATCAGATTATAGATTCCAAAAATAGAGAATTAATCATGAGCATAAATTGAGAAAGCAAAATTAGTACTATGAGCATTCAAGAAGTTAAAATTAGAAATAAGCAACCATTCATACATACATGTCCTATAACAAAGTTGAACTAGGGGCCAAACAACAATCTCTTTATATTATTCAATATGAAAAATCTGTGTACATATAAATTATAAATGTTTAAGAGCTAACCTGTATTTTGGCACTATGACCTCTATTTATAGATAATTATAGTCAAAATTACAAAAATATGCTACAAGGCTAGGTAGGTAGAATACCTACATGGTAATCTCATAATTTTTCTAACTATAATTTTTATTTGTGCCCACTTCTATGACTGGTGGGAAATCTATTACCTAAACTTTGATTTGAGATCTCCTATATTCTTACAACCATTACAGTAGATATTCAAAATAATTTGGTTAAACAAAAGCTTATAAATATTATCAATAGTCTTTCAGGCTCAACGTTTTAGTTTTTACTTAATAGGTCTAAATGAATTATCCTTACCATACCTTTTCTATTTATTTTTATATTTTATCATGTAGTTATGGTGGAATTTCTCTTATTTTATGTCCTTTCTAAGAGTTTAAATTTTAATTATTGATTAGATTATTTTAATGGGTATGATCAAAACTCCTTATATCTTCTTGTAGCCAAGTTGTCACGTGTCCATGATACATTCTAAACTTGGGTGTTTATTGACAAGTTTGATCCTAATTTTGTGACATCCTTCATTACAACATCTTACCACATGGTCATGATACATTCTAATCCTGGGTGCCTCTTGATCATTTTGATCCCAATTTTATGACATCCTTATTTGTAGTAAGTTGTCATGTGATCATAATACATTTCAAGCTTGGGTGCCTATTGACCAACCCCAATTTTGTGACATCCTTCTTTGTATCATCTTGTTACATGGTCACGATACATTCCAAACTTGGGCACCTATTTATCAGTTTGATCCCAATTTTGTGACGTCCTTATTTGTAGCAAGTTGTCACACTATCATGATACATTTTGAACTTGGGTGCTTGTTGAACAGTTTGATCCTGATTTCATGATATCCTTTGCAGCATCTTGTCACACAGTTGTGATACATTTCAATCTTGGGTGCCTATTGAACGGTTTGAACCTAGTTTCCTAACATCCTTATTTGTAGTAAGTTGTCACATGACCATGATACATTTCAAACTTGGGCACCTATTGACTGGTTTGACCCCAGTTTTGTGGCATCCTTCTTTACAGCATCTCGTCACACAACTATGATACATTCTAAACTTGGACACCTAATAACCAATTTTATCTCAATTTTGTGGGATCCTTCTTTTCAACATCTTATCCCATGATCGTGATACATTCTAAACTTGGGTGCCTATTGATTGGGTTGACCCTAGTTTTTTGACATCCTTAACACTTGGTCATTTTTGAAAAAAGAAATTGTAATGCAGCTGTTTTGGCCTACACTATTGGTACCTCTAGGGGGCTTTGCTTGTAAAGCTACAAAACTCATAATCTTATTCATTGGGTAGATGGAGTCAAAAATTGAATGGATGAAAAATGAAAAAATGTACAATGTATGAATGAAAGAAAAATGAAATAATGAAAGGGGAATATGAATCGATAGGGTACAAAATTAAATGATTCCCAAAGTAAGATAATATAATGAGGAGTGAAGGATTAGGATTGAACATAAAATTTACCCCATTTCTTGGATTTTTTTGCATCCCAACCATTTTAGTCGTATTATAAGCTCGTATAAGAACCAATTCTAGGTTCATCCTTGTTTTTATACCTCTTCAACATATTCTTGCTCAAAAATTGTTTGCTCTTCTTATATTTCTTCTAGTTATTTTGGCTATTCCTCTCCTATATTTTATTTTATAAGTTGTACTATGTTACTCAAGAATTTTCAAGCTTATTTCCATTTTTTTTGAGTGGTATTTGATATATCTATTATCTATTCTTGGATGCATTGCAACTTGGAAATTTTTCATATGATAGATTTTTACTCTTGCAAATGATTTCTTCCAAGAGGGTTTTCGTTTGAGTTAGTTTTTTTACCAACTAAACCACTTGATATTTATGGATGGGTTTTTCCTAATTGTCAACCTCAAATCCATCTTCCATTATTACTATCAAGGTTGCTCAAAGTTCATTTTATCCTAGTATTTTGGATCCTTCATCCCAAAATCCTTGGAATCCACACTCTAATTTTTTGTATGGATTGTATCATCAAATTTACCTTTGCTTATTTTTTTGTATTAGCTACCATCCTTTGGCTATTAGAATTTTTTTCTTATAATATTTTTGGTTATTATATTAGAGGAGCACCACTCTCTATTAGGGATTGCTTGAGCAATATATCCAAACTTACTTTCAACCACTTTTTGGTTTTTTTATGCCATTTGCATCTTAGGTTGTATTTCCTTTTGGATGGATTTGATGTCTTATTTCATCTTTCCCACCACTTGGCTAATTTCTTCTAGAAAGAGGAGCATTGGTTAGACCTCACAACTTTTCTCCAAGATCTTTTTCTAGGATTCTTTACTTATTTGTTTCACATCTTTGTTCCTTATTTGGAGCTGTTATGTTACGACCCTTTAACGTAACTCTTAATCATATTATATTATATTGTATTATAAAGGGACACATCCCTTCACCATTCACACCTTTTAGATAGATGTAAATAGGACAAGGAGGATGCTCTAAAGATCATCCAAGAACATTAATTTATTATATTGTGGGTTTTTGCCTTTCAATACAAACTGTGATTGTATTCAAACAATGATTATTTTCTACATTCAATTCATATTTCAAGTTGAAAGTTAATAACAACTGGATCAGAGCTAAAAATACCTAAAAAATTTTCCCCACCCTGCTCTAGTTACTGACAGGCCATTACTCGGTAATTTTTTCTTTTTAGCACACATTCTAACCATTACTGGCAGTACTATTACACAGTCGGCCATAGTTTCTAGCAAAGGTAGCATACACAATTTTTTTGGACAGCATCACGCATTACTAGAGTTAGAAAACCCCAACAACAAGTACATGCGAGGAAAATATCATTTGGTGTGAACAAAGAGCAACAAGTACATGAAATTAAACGTGACGGAGATAGATAATTTTTTTTAACAAAACTAATTTTTGCATATTCAAATTACTTATAAACCAACCACACCCTAAATGGCTGACGGAAGACAATCTCAATACACGATGAAGGATATTGCGAAGGAGGTTTCAAAAGAAATTACAAAATAACTCTCAAAGTTTTCCAAGTAAATGAGAGACATGATGCAAGGAATGGTGTTTTGGAAGGACAATTTAGAATATAAAATCTCTACCAAAATAGCATACCTAACCATAAACATCACCAACTTGAATACAGATATATCCACTAAATTTGATGCTACAACCCATTCCATGGACTTAGTATACAAAAATTTGTTGCTCATGCAAAATGGACAATAGAACACTATGCCACCACAACAAATATTAATAGGGGGACCACATACATCAATACTTCCCCGTACCACAAAACTAGATTTTCCAAAATTTCATGGAGGCGACTCCACAAATTGGATATATATGGCAGACCAATATTTTGCCTTATATCAAATCTCAAAGATTCAAAAAGTCTGTATCACATCATTTCACTTGGAACAAATTGCTACCTAGTGGTATCAATGGTATGAGAAAATGAAAGGTCCACCCACATGGACCGAATTCACAAAAAACTTAATGTTGCGATTTGGCCCCACTAAATTTGAAGACTTCATAGGAGCCCTCACTAAACTGTGGCAAACCTCCATCGTAAGGGAATACCAAGCACAATTTGAGAAATTGGTGAACCTTACAACAGGACTAGATGCATCATTCTTCCAAATTTGTTTCATTAGTGGCCTAAAAGAAGACATTAGAATGGAGGTACGAATACAAAATCCTATTGATATGATGCATGCAGTGGAATTAGCACAAATGATAGAAGAGAAGAACAATAACCAAAGGTGAATAGGAAGAGTTTTTCAAGAAAAACACTAAATACCTACACCAGCCAAAAACTGAATAAGGTCATACCAATTAAACAAATTAGCCAAGAGGAGCTAAAAGAAAGAGGAGAAAAGGGCCTATGTTTCCATTGCGATGAAACGTTTACCCCCAACCAAAAATGCATCTTACCAAAATTATATATTTTGGACACATTTTATTGCACTCCCAAATATGAGGATGACATAGAAGTGGAAGTAATAATTGAGGTTGAAAAATAAAACCAAGAAGATAAAATAGAAATATCCTTTAACGCACTAGCAGGATACTCGATTCCACAAACAATGAAGGTAAAAGGGTATTTTAAGAAACAAAACCCTATGGTGCTCTTAGACTCTAGTAGCACTCATAATTTTATAGACTCCAGTTTGGCCAAACAAGCTAAATGCTTTATATATCCCTACAATAACTTCAAATTCATGATTGGCAATGGAGAAAAAATTGCATGTAAAGGCAAATGCAGGAATATCAAACTCACGATGGGGGAATATAACATGAAATTAGATATGTATGTACTGCCATTATGAGGGTGTGATATTATTTTGGGTGTACAATGGCTACAAATTCTCAAAAAAAATCAACGGGACTTTGAAGAGTTATGGATGGAATTTATACAAAACAACCAAACATAAACAATTCAAGGTTTAAAAACAGGTCCCACACAAATCATAAGTTCCCATAGAATGGAAAATATTATTTGAAAATGAGGAAGACACATGGTTGCCCAGCTATTTTCCTTGCAAAACACCACCGAAGAGCAACCAAAGGCACCCGAATTAATAGAACTCCTAGATAAACATGATAAAATATTCAAAGAACTAGAGGGATTGCCTCCACAACGAAGCCATGATCATGCTATTCAATTACTTCTGGGACACCAACCTCTAAATATTAGACCTTACTAATATCCATACTTACAAAATACGAAAATAGAAAAATTATTACAAGACCTACTAAGGGCAGGGGTCATTCGACCTAGTAGAAGTCCCTACTCTTCGCCAATCAAACTAGTAATAAAAAAGAATGGATCATGGTGCCTATGCATGGATTTTTGCGCTCTCAACAAAATAACTATTAAAGAAAAATTTACTATTCCAGTCATTGATGAACTAATCGATGAACTAAATGGAGTCGCATATTTTTCTAAATTTTATTTACGATCAGGTTACCACCAAATTCGAGTTAAGGAAAGCGATATACCCAAAACTGCTTTTCGCACCCATGAGGGATATTATGAATTCTTGATGATGCCTTTTGGCCTCACCAAAGCTCCATACACAATTCAAAGTATTATGAATAAGGTATTTTATCCCTTCCTTTGAAAATTTATTTTAGTTTTCTTTGACGATATTTTGATTTACAGCAAGACATAGGAAGAGAACTTAACACATATAGTGCAAGCACTCAAAATATTGGAAGAAAATAAATTATATGCAAAGAGATCAAAGTGTTCCTTTGACAAGTAGGAAATTGAATATCTTGGACATATTGTCTCCAAGGAAGGAGTTAAAGTACACCCCTACAAAATTGAAGATGTAGAAAATTGGCAAATTCCAAAAAATCTAAAAAGGTTTCATGGGTTCTTATGATTAACGGGCTATTATCACAAATTTTTTAAATATTATGGGAAAATAGCAGCACCCTTAATAGCCCTACTTAAAAAGAATGCCTTCATATGGTCTCCAAAAGTGAATGAAGCTTTCATGACTTTGAAAAATGCCATGTGTACCACCCCCATCCTAGCTATGCCAGATTTTTCCCAACCATTCATTATTGAAAGCGACGTTTTCGGATTGGGAATGGGAGAAGTGCTCATGGAAAATGATAAGCCCATAGCCTTTACTAGTAAAGCATTTTCCAAAAAGAATTTAGCATGTTCCACTTATGAAAAAGAAATGTTAGCTATGGTCCATGTTATCCAACATTGGAGACCATACCTTATTGTAAAACATTTCATTATCCGCACCGACCACCATAGCCTAAAATACGTTCTTGAACAATGGATAACCACTAAAAAAAAGCAAAAGTGGGTAACAAAACTATTAGGCTATGATTATGAAATCATCTACAAAAAATGGAAAGATAATATGGCTACGGATGCACTTTCTAGGAAGTTCAAAGAAACTTCACAATTACATGATTTTTCCTACCCCATCCCTACATGGATCGAAAAATTCAATGATGAATGGTATGCGAACCCTACAATACACACCATAATTCAACAACTACAAAAAAATCCCATCAAAAAACCCCACTACTCTTGGCAAGGTAACATGCTCTATTACAAAGAACGTCTAGTCCTCTCACCTACATCAGTTTATCGTACAAAGCTTCTACATGAGCTACATGCTACACCTACTACAGGCCACTCTGGATTCCTAAAAACCTACAAAAGAGTGACTAAATTATTTTATTGGTGAGGGATGAAAAATAATATCAATAAGTTTGTCAATGAATGTGAAACATGCCAAAGAAATAAAGGTGAAACAATGGCAACACCGGGCCTTCTTCAACCTCTACCCATACCAACCAGGACATGGGAGGATATTTCAATGGATTTCATTGAAGGTCTTCCAAAATCTACAGGAAAAAAAATGATCCTAGTGGTGGTAAATTTTTTATCTAAATATTCCCATTTGTTTCCAATAGCTCACCCCTATACCGCTAGTACTATTGCTCAAATCTTCCTTGATAATATTTTTAAATTACATGGCATGCCTTCTACTATCGTTAGTGATCATAATCCCACTTTCACTAGTAATTTTTAGAAGGAATTATTTAAACTCCAAGGTATGCAACTTTGGATGAGCTCTACTTACCACCCACAAACAGATGGTCAAACTAAAATTATCAATAAGTGCTTGGAAACCTATCTTCGATGCCTTATTTCCACAAAACCCCTTCATTGGGTTAAATTGCTTCCACTAGTTGAATGGTGGTATAATACCACATATCACACAACCATAAAAATGAGCTCTTTCGAAGCATTATATAGCCGATCACCCCCATATCTAACCTATTATCTTCCAAGAAGCACAAAAGTACCAACCATAGATATGGAGCTGGTCACTCGAGATAATATCATTCGCACTCTGAAGGAAAATCTACATATCACTCAAAATCACATGAAGCAACAAGAGGACCAACATCACACTAAAAGGGTTTTTCAATAAGGGGATATGGTATTTCTCCACCTCCAACCATATCGTCAAACTTCATTAAAAATAAAAGGGTCGCAAAAATTAGCACCAAAATTTTATGGCCCTTATAAAATTCTATAGCATATTGGACCTATTGCATATAAACTTGAATTACCATAATCTTCCAAAATCCATATGGTATTTCATATTTCTTGTCTTAAATCCATAATAGGCACTAACATCTTTATGCAACTCAACTTCTAGAATTTTTAGATAATGGAGCTCTCATGGTTGAACCAGAAGCTATCCTATACCGACATATGCACCACCTTTGTAACCACACCATCATCGAGGTATTGATTCAATGGAGAGGTCTACCTCTAGAGGATGCTACATGGGAGATGCTCCACAAGATTCAACAATAATTTTTGCAATTCTAGCTTTGAGGACAAAGCTTTTTCAAAGGAGGGTGGCATGTTAGGACCCTCCTAACGTAACTCTTAATCATATTATATTATATTGTATTATAAAGGGACACATCCCTTCACCATTCATACCTTTTAGATAGATGTAAATAGGACAAGGAGGATGCTCCAAAGATCATTCAATAACATTAATTTATTATATTTTGGGTTTCTGCCTTTCAATACAAACTATGATTCTATTCAAATAGCGATTATTTTCTGCATTCAATTCATATTTCAAGTTGTAGGTTCATAACATTCTATTGAAGGTCCTTGATATAATCTTATAAAGATTTATTTGGGCTCTAAGTATATTCATTATATTTAGCCATTTCTTGGAACTTACCTTACCATTTTAACCACAATTTCAAGGGCTTTCTCCACATTTTGTTTTTCCTCTATTACTTTTTATAGCTCTTCAACTTTCTCTTCTAGCTTTTCACATATTTCCTTGTATATATCACTTTGTATGTATATTGTATTTAGGTGATCTATGGCAAGTATGACTTTTTTTTTATCGATAAAATAATATTTCATTAATAGATAGGTTTTGAAAGGAACCCCAAAACCTTAGTACAACAAAAATAGAAATAACATGAACCAAGTCTTACAGCCAAATCAATAAATAGCCCTTAAGGCATATCAATCAAAATATTGGGCATCCCATAGACCAAAAAAAAGCATGAAAGAAAAACAAATGGGAAGATCCCATCCAAGAAATTGAACCCATCCTAGAGGGAGACCCCACATCAGGAACCATACAATCAGTTTCCATTTGGGGTGGTTCAAGGCTCATCTGCATTCCTAAAATTTATCCTGAGTTGGGCATGAGCTACGTCAAGGTCTTTAGCCACCCGATTAAAAATTGTCCATGTGGATTTGATAGTCTCAGCCACTGCAGTCATGGCGGTCACTAAACTGTCAAGGTGGGTAATCACAATATTACATAGGCTAGATTCATTACCATCCTCCTTTACCAGCTCTTGAACCCATTTTTTCATTCACTTTCACCTCCTTGCAAATAATTTCCTTGGCCAGCTCACTGGTCTTTTCTAGGGACATCGTTTCCATATTGAGTTTCTTCAAATGCTAAGATACCTAAGGGTAGGAAGGACTGGGGTTCTAGAGAAAATTAGATGAATATTTCTTCATAACTCTGGGTTTGGACTCAAAATTAGTGTAGGTCTGACTATAGAATTGGACGGGGCATAGGAGGAGAAGTCAGGGTTAGAGTCATTGTTGGACACATATTGAATGGGAGAGTCATAGCTAAAGTTGTTAGCAAGCTTGGTAGGAGGGGATAAGTGGGATGACAAGTGGGAGGAGATGAAGGGGAGAATTGAGGGGGACTGGGAGTGGTGCTCTAGGAGGGATTGGGAGGGGCATGGTTAGCCTGAGGAGGGATGGGGGAAATTGAAATGAGAGGTCTTCTGGTGAAGGCATAAAGTGCATTCTTATAAATAATGAATTTTAGGACTTGGTGAATGGGGTGGTGTGATTTCTCAGCTCTAACATTGATTACCAACAATTCGATAGCCCTAAAAAGGTAGTATAGAATGTTTATTTTCCTATTACATTTGAAGTGGTTTAGAAAAGCAATGTGAAAATTGCATAAAGTGTAGTCTACCTTATTGATGATGAAGTATTGAAAAATCAAGCTTTGCCACCATCGTATGCTTGTTGTGATGAATACTCCTACCATCAAGAGAAAGTTTTGTAAGGTATACCAATAATGAAAAATATACTATGAATTCAAGGCCCCTGATCGAGACTTGACCATCCTCACAAGTGCTAACAATAGCATTGGAGATATCATCCTCATTACCTATAAATTTATTTAGAAATGGGAGGCAGTTGTGACTTTTCAGAATATCCTCAATGATAGGGTTGAGCTGAAGCATCGAGGGTTTTAGAATAGCCATGGGTAGTTGATGATAGGGAGGCTTGAAATTTGGAATAATGTGATACAGATAAATATAGGAAAAAATGAGGATGCTTGGGTAGGAAAAATGGAGGATTCTTGGGTAAGGGCTAAATTTAAAGGGCCAACCAACACACATGATGAAGGGGGTGAGATATGATATGCATTGGAATGATGTAAGATCCATAAGGTGATATCTAATGGGATTCATGCCAATCAGTGAAGCCCAAGAGATATGGTGGGAAGGTACCTTGGTGTAATAGTGATTAACGGTGGCATAATGGACAACCTTATTGTGGGAAGTAGAAATGCTCAAGGTGATATAATTGCTATAGATTATAAATATGGTGTAGATACATGTACCATGGAAAACAAACCCAATATTGATACTATACATGTGAGGTGGTACAATACTGAGGTTCACATGGTACTGATTGGAAAATCCCCATAAATTAATATCATGAGGGTTGGTTTACATGACCAAGGTATGAAAAGGTATAATGAAACCAATAATAATATTGAGAAGGATTTTGAAACCAAGCACAAGGTGCAAGGATTTTTTATGGTGGAGGTTCAACGAAGATCACAAAGAAATAGGGTGGAAGGGATACACATGGATAGATGAAGGAAGGGGTACATGCTAATGGATTAGAGGAAGGAGAACAATGTGGAAGGGCTCAATGAGTTTGAATTAAGGGTAGGTCGATAGGGTTGATCTGGTCAAAGTGGAAAGGAGAAACATGGATGGAAAAGGTGGGCCACTAGATAGAGGGTCCAACAACCATAGTGAAATCTAGGGATCAAGAAGGGCTAGGTCGATCTTAGGATATAGATTCAATGAGAATTAAGGGGAAAGCATCATACCAAACACAAAGGGACCCCTGGGAGTGGCCCAGGTTGGCAAGGGAGTCTGCTACTCTATTAGCTTCTCTAAAAATATGTTGCACTACTATATTTGGATGACTAAGAAGAAGCCACCTAATTTTAGAAATAATGTTTATGACCCTCTGCTGATATTCTTATTAGTTATAGTGTAGTTGATAATGTTTAGTGAATCTCCTTTGACCATGATATTACACTAAATATTACTTGTGATTGATAACCCTCAATAGAGAGTTTTAGCTTCTGCTATATGATTGGTGAGGATGCCAATATTCTCAACAAAGGCAAAAATTATGCTTCCTTCATGATTTTTGATAGTTTCTCCTATACCAACTAGCCTAGGATTCCCTCTAGAAGATCCATCAAAATTCAACTTTAGCCAGCCCTTTAGGGCTGGGATCTACTTAGCATTGGTTCTAGGATTGGGATCCAATGGTAGGTTTATGGGATCCATGGAAATATGGAGGAAGGAGGCTATTGAGGATTCAATCTAGAGACTTTGAGATCTGGAGAATGGACACAAGGACACATTTTCAATGGTAAAGCTGAGGATCCTATTGACAACCAAATATGGGTCCCTATAGAAATTGGATAATGCATGGTTATTACGTTCAAGGTAAATTTATAATAAGAAGTGATAGAGGCATATTGACCAGAGGGATTTGATTCTAGGATTCCTAAAAGGGTTGGGCCATTGATTAAAAAGGTTAACCATTGTGCTAGGGCGGGTCCAAGCAATGCTAAAGGTGGTAAATATTGCACTTAGAACTAAGTTAGTAAAGGAGCAATATAAGAAAATGTGGCTCATTGAATCCCACACATAATTATAGAGGTATCAATGGTTGGGTAATTGGAACCCTTAGGTTATGAGATTATCCAGGGTTAGAATTTTATTTTGGGCTGTTAGCCATTAAAATAACCAAATTTTGGAAATGAGGTTCTTGATCCAAATTGACTTGACAGGGATGCTACATTTGAGGGCTTGATCCATTAGTAAGTAGGTGGATTTGAAAGTGAACTTATCATCATCACAATATTTCCAAATGGGAATGTTGGGGGCCTCACCAGGGATGGGGATGATGAGTGCATGGAGAATGGAGGTCAAGGTGGTGGTGACATTGGAGATATCAAGAGGGATATATGAGGTGGGAATGGATTTCAAAAAAGGTTTGTCCCAATTGAAAGAGATGAAGTGGAAAACCTTACTACCAAACATGCGATCAATTATTGGCTTAAGGGGACCAAGGGTGGGATCGTTGATGAGGGGTTGGTCATATATCCAAGGGTCCTACCAAAGTTCAATGGGCTTCCTATTAGAAATTATATCTTTGAATTTTGCAATTGAGTTCCAAAAGGCAGAGCCAGTAGGGCGGGCCCATCCTCCATGAAATTATGGTGCTGGAAGTATTTCCTTTTAATAATAGAGATCAATTTTGAATCTGCATTAGTAACTATCTTCCACACTTGTTTAGCTATGAGAGAAAACTTAATTTTTCCAATTCTCCTTAGGAAAATCTCCCCTTGGGATTTGGGCCTACAAAATTTGTCCCAAGTAATTAGGTGGAACCATTTTTTTGTTATTTGATCCTATCCATAGAAACATTTTATGGATTTGTTCAATTTTAGAGCATATAAGTTTTGGGGCTTTGAATATGGATAGGAAATAGATATGTTTGCTTTGGAGTTATGTATTAACTAGGGTGGATTTGGCATCTTGGCTAAGGAGACTCCTTTCCACCCTGTGAGATTTTTGTGGAGTATGTCCATGACATTGTTCCACATGCTATTAGAAGGATTACCGATGAAGAGAGGAAGACCTATGTAGTGCATGACTAGTTCACCAAATGGGCATTGGAGGACCTAGGCTATCCATTTTTAGTGGGTGGGGGTATTTTGATGAATAAGATTTTGATTTTATAATAATTCATCTATTGGCCAGTCGTATCCTCATAGATATTTAGAATTGATTTGATGATTCTAACTTAAGAAATAGGTTCTAGGGTAGCTAAATAGTGTCATCAATAAATTTTTGGTGAGTAACAAGTTCAACAAAGAGAAATGGGTTTGATTCCAAATATGGTCCTACTATCATGAGCAACTTTGAGAGTTCTTCCTAGGGTCTCAGCTAAGATGATGAGCATGCATAGTGATAAGGGGTCTCCTTGTCTAATCCCTCTACTACTTCTAAAGTATCCTACTGCAAACCCATTGATAATAACTAAAAACCACACTAAGGAGATGCACACTCAGATGAGATCAAACCACTATGGATGGAACCCAAAATTGAGTAAAATCACAATAAGAAAGTCCCATGATACTCGATCAAAGGTCTTGTTCATATCAAGATTAAGGAGAAAGCTTCCTTTATTGCATTTAGATATGGAATTTATCACCTCATGAATGGTAACTACACCATCAGTGATGTTCCTTCCTTGGATTGTGCTTCCTTGATTAGGATGATGAGGGGGAGAGCTTCCTGCATTCTTACTGACATAGCTTTGGTCAAAATTTTATACAAAATATTACATATGATGATGGGGTAAAACTCGAATAGTGATATGTAATGGGCCTATTTGGAAATAAGGGTCATAAAGATTGATTTTATATCCCTAGGAATAGCTTTAGTTATTTGGATGAAATGGATAGTAGCACAAATTTTAGGCCCTACAAAATCCCAAAATGTTTGGAAAAAATGATGAGAAAACCCATCGAGACTCAGAGCTTTATCAAGAGATGTGGAGAATACAGTGAACTTTACTTCATCATCAAATAATGGTTGTATGATGTGATGATTAAACTCCTATGAAATACATTTGGGGATAGTGTCTAGTGGGTAGATTCAAAGTTGGGATGAGGCACTGCAAGGAAGGATTATAAATGGTTTACTAACTTGATCTTGATCTTATGGAAATTAGATGTGGAAGAACCATCCTCTCTAGTTAAATCTTTGATCTTGTTGTAGTTGTGATGTCTAAGTGTGGAAGCATGGAAAAAAATTGTATTAGAGTCACCTCCTTTTAGCCATTGGACTCGGGACTTCTGTCTCCAAAAGGTTTATTCTCTTACTAGGATGTTGTCATAGTTTGATAGTAGTCTCCTGTATTCATCCCTGGTGTTTATGTCAATGCTTCCTTGCTATATTTGGTTCTAAATCAGTTATATTATTTCTTTGATTACATGTTTGTTTTCAAAGATGTTGCCAAAAATCTCTCTATTCCATTATTTAAGATTATATTTTATGGCTCGAATCTTATTTGTAACTTGATAAATTAGATTTATAGGATGGGACAGGCTCCACCACTCAAATATATGATCCCTAAGGTTAGGATTTTGAGTCCACATAGCTTCAAAGTGGAAGGGGGTGTTGAATGGGTATGGACGAGCAGCTTCAAATACTAGCGGGTTGTGGTCTGACCTAATTTTGGGTAGAGCATCGAGAGTGGCATCTCCAAACAAGGGGAAAACTTCATGGGAAATGAGTAATATATCAAGCCTCAATTAAACATGCATAGATCCAATTATTCTATTTCTCAAGGTGTACCTATATCCTTTGAGGTTGATATCCATGAGTTCATTGGAGTCAATAAATTCATTAAAGTCCTAATAATTTCTTTAGGAAATGGAAGTATCCCCATATTGTCCAATGATTAGAGTGGTGAGTTAAAGTCCCCAACCAATATCTAGGGCTGATTAGAAAAAATGCTTCTCATCTGACTGAGGGTGTTCCAAAGGTTGGTCCTTCCAAGGGGTGAGTTGGGAGCATAGATATTTGAAAGAACCCAACTTAACTTGGTGTTTTTACAATAGAAAAGTATATTCATAACTATATAAAAAATGGATAAAAGCCTTCCTTCCACCACTATGATCTCCCAAAGGCATAGGATACCCCCATATGCTCCTTGGACTAGAATGTAAATAAACTTCCCATTCTTCTAAATACATTTTGCTACTTTATTGGAATCGCTTTCTTCCAACTTGGTTTCCTGCATGATCAATATGGTGGGTTTGATTTCCTTTCTCATACTAGCAACAATCCTTTGTTTTTAAGGGCCATTAATCCCTCTCACATTCCATGAGAGGACTGTCATTTCTAACTCTTGGAGTTGTTTCTTTTCCCACCTCTACCTTGGTGTGAGGTGGATTTGGTTCTCTTAATTTCTCCCTTTAACTATTCTAGTAGAGGTTGGAAGAGAGTAGTTTGTGTGCCATTGGTGAACTCATTATAAACCTCTTTCTTTATTTGTTCATTGAAGTATGGAAATCCTCTTTTATTATAACTACCCACATCAATGGTGGCATTTTTGGTTCTATGAGTGTGAAGAGGGATAAGGGTTTCCTAGGTGTGATAAATATGAGATTGGATGAAAGAAATTTTGGTAGGGCTAAGAGGATCTAGGGAATAAACTCCTTTGAGATCAGAAGGGCTATAGAGTATCAAGGGTTTGGGTGGGCTGACAACCCTATAAGGGTAATAAGGCTTTAGGGTGATCTTGGAAGGGGAGGGAAATTGAGAGAGACTAGGGGAACAAGGAGATCCTGATATATTTATTGGGTTTGAGGGGGGAGGAAGTGGAAAGTGGGTTTGAGGGCTTGGGGGAGCTATGGGGAGCAGGTTGAGGGGTTTTGGTTTAAGGTGGAGGGTTAGGAAAGAATGTAGAAATGGAAGAGTGGGAAAGGGGATTGGGGTTGGGGAGGTATATTTGAGAGTTTGGGTTAGAGGAGGATGAGGGGAGGAAGGCCCAAACTTGGAAGGGGAATGTGGTGGAAAGGACAAGGTTATAATAGTTTGGGATGGGGGAAAGCGAAGCCTAACTTCAAATTCATGGTCAAAGGAATTTAGGTCAGCTTTAAGTAATTCAAAAATATGACCAAAGCAATTGTTATAGGCAAAGAGGAAATATACCTAGTCCTTCAAGGAATTTTGGGATTGGGATAACACCTTCTTGCCTTTCTCTTGAGCAGGGGATACTATAGGATGATTGTTGGTAGTGATCATGCTCTAAGATATTTTGGTAGATTGATGATTGTGCTTAGGATAAGTATTGGTAGTGATAAGCCTTTCAAAGATTCTGGAATCTTGCTAGTTGAATCTAGCGGGAGCTAGTCTAGCCTGGTGAATATTATCTTGAGGGTTGAGATGTTCATTATCATTTGGAGGGATCTCCTTTTAGGTTTATAGAATATGGAACTAAGCTCTAATATGTCCTTTAGTGTGGCATTTGATATATAATTCTGGTTTATTTTCATATTCCATTGCATGGCTCTTATAGAAGGAGCCATAAATGAGATTAATGTGGGTAGGAAGCTTAGAATCCAAGTTGGCATTCACACAAATATGAGTGTAGAAAAAGTGACTTATTGCTCATGGCTAGATCATTAGCAACTATTTATTCAATAGTTATAGCTATTCCATGAAATATTTCCTCATGCTAGAATTGACTAGGGAGCTCAAGGAGTCGAACCTATATGGGAGTAAATTTTATTCTTTATGTATCAGGGTCAAAGTCCTCAGTCCACTTCCTTAAAAATAAAATTCTTCTACAAAATAACCATGGGCCACCCATTAAGATTATGTTTGTGTCCTTAATATTATTGATATGGATTTGAAAAAATCCTCTAGGATAGGCAACTAGTTCTAGGCTTCAATAGGGGTGCCACTTGGCATTGGTCCATTTCTAAATGGATTCCATGTTGGGGCATCCTCCAATGAATTTCTTGATGAGGTAGAAATATTAAATGGAGACAAAGTTAGCCATGAAGCTTTTTGGGATAAAGACATAATTTTCTTTAGAAATTAGTTCTTCACCAAGGTTAGTCACAGTCTTCGAGCCACATAAAATTTATCTACAAAGGAATGTAGGTAACCTTGCATCCCTTCTTGGGGGGCAAAAAAAACATCCCTTTTGTTATCAAAAATATTGTTGCAGGAGACATGGATCCCCCTAGGGACTAAAATATCAGGCGTGATGTTGGGATTTTCATGGGACCCAAACCTAGAGCTGTCAAAATTTTCAGGCCCAACACTGCTATCAAGATCATTAATAGTAGGATTCCCTTCCTTCAGGGATCCTATCATGGTCCTTCCATCAGTATCATCTATAGAAAGTTTCTTGCCCTTCAAAAATTCAAACCTTGTGCCTCCAGAACCTCTCACACCACTCTTGTTCCTCATATTATTAACACAAATATATAGACTAGAAGACTTATGAAAACTATGACTTTATCCTCTAAAGGTAGCTACATAATATATTTTGGTGTTGTCTCAACCTGGTAATATTCTATAGTCATATCATTTTTAGGTTTATTTTCCAAGGGAGTGAGTTTAACTTGGGTTTGTTGAAGATTAGTTGGGTCAAAAACCATCATTTATCTTGGACGAGTAGCTTTCTTAGAAGGCTAAGAAACCATCTCATTCCACCATTGGTTAGAATTCATTTTTGTCTTCTTGATTTTATGGAAAGGTGGAAATAGTGTGGTGAGTGGGGTCAACAAAGGTGTTGTCCAAAGAATGTAAAAGTAGTAATAGAGAATATGGAATGGTTTCAATTGACATTGTGGTGGAAAATACACTCTTATATGGATTTGTTATTGAGATTGCTATGGTGAAAGAGGAGGGTATTGATGAAGGAGGTGATCCCTAGGTTAAGGATGAATGAAGAATCTAGGAGACTTGTTGCTGAGAAGAGGAAGGATATTTTTTGAGGAATTAGAAGGAGAGGGAGAAGGAATAGAAATAACACATGTATCACCTAGTTGAGCCTAATGAGTTGGTGAGCTTGTCTGATCCAACTTTTTTCTTACTCATATTCTTCCTAGTACCTCTATCAGATACATATTCCATTCTTTTAAGTGTGGGAGGAGGATTAGCCCATGTAAGAATGACTTGTTTTTGGGTGACACATCCATTTATTTGGATGGAGGGATTTGCTACTCTATAAAATTTAAGGCTACAAATGAGATTTGGGAACTAGCAGACCTATATTCCTTAATTTGTGTAGTATTTGCCCCCAAAGCTTGATGTTTAGACCTTTTTTGGACCTAGAGTGGCTTTGTGGTTCCTATTTAATATTTTCCTAGCCCTCCACCAACATTTCCTATTTTTTGCATCATTTTTACCCCTTTAGTGTATGTTTGTAGTTGTTGTCATGTAGGAACATAAGTAGGATGCTTCTAAGTGATCACATAAGGAGGAAATATCTCTAAAACAACTTGTTATTAGGATTTATATGAAGACTCCTAAATTTATTATTCCTTTCCTATGTCCTATAATTCTACCACCTCTTTGTCCTTTACTTCTTTAGCCTTGCTAAAGCTTAGGGCTATATTTTTTCCATTATTGGCCACCCATGATTTATAAGCTTCATCATATTTCAGTGAGAATTATGTGTCCATATTGGTGCTAAATCTAGATTTGGTTGTGTTTGTTTCCACTCTCATAGTCCACCACTCTAGTATTTTTCCATCAGTCCAATTGGTTCTCTTATATATATTTCCAATATTTGATTCTTGCAGGACATTCTCCTACCTATTTTAGGGATCATAGTCTACAAGTTGATCATAGAAATCCCTCCATGGGGGTAAGGTTGGAATTTGGTGAACATTACATTCTAACTTAGACATTTCCTTGTTGTTTCTAAAGGCCTAAATATGGTACCTTTATGTTCTCTCAAATTTTGGAGGTTTTCCTAGGTGAAGTAGGTTCAACCTATCAAGGAATTTGTTTGTAGGATCACACCTCCACCTATTGGAAAGTTATATTAGGTCTAATTTCTTCATGGATTGGTTAATGCTCTTATGTTGGCCCTACATTTTTATTGTTATATATACAAAATTTAAGGGATAGTTTTAGATTCCCTTTTTATTCACCCCAACACAAAATGTATAGTTGATATAATCCATCTATCAACAATATTCCATTATGAATAGTTGATCAATGATATAATCATTGATGTGAAAACAAGAATATTTTTTTAGTGAATCCATACAATATAATGACCATATCTTATGTTAGGATATAATAGTCTCCCTCCTCTACATAAGGGGTTTGCAGCATGTTAATTACCTTGGGGGATAGCATGGAAAAAATTTTAAACAAAATTTTAAGGGTTGGTCCAAAAAATTCTCTATAGAAATTATAATAGGATTCAGACTTGGCTAATACGTTGGTCGATTTGTATATAGGTAGGGGTGGTTTCCTTATCATACTTTGTATTTATAGTGATCCATGTCATTTATTGATTAGTAAAGTTAAAAAATAGCCAATCCAGATGAGAGCAATATTTGAATGGAGTGTGAGACCCTTTCTACAACCTAACCAATTAATCACAAACTTGATTGCATAGGAATAAAGACCATTCAAAAATAAGATCCTAGTATTTTTATCCATTAAAGTTGTATCATAATTATTGGGGTTAGAAATGACATAGGTTATGGCTATCTACAGTCATAGACCTTGCTATCAAAGTGCAAACCTCATATTATTTCCAACATGGAAAAAATATCAGGATTCTAAAAATATTTAATCAAAATGGGGGACTAGGGTAAAGTATCACCTACTTCTAAGGTTTTAAACTATGACTTCAGCCAAACTTTAAAGTAAGACACTTCATTTGATAAACCTTTTAGAGTGTAGATTTTTGCATACACCTTAGTATGAAATGTCTTTGGCTTCATCAAAGGCACCATGCCCATAGCAAATGCACCAGAAAAAAGCTTTGGTGTTAATTTAAATAAAATTTCTTCCTTGAGTAGTGAAGAGTACCCTTTTCTTAGGGTCATAAAATTTTGCTTTAGTTTGAAATAACTCAGGACATGAGTGTACTAGAGTACAAATATAAAATGATAGCATAGAATGAAAAGGGAAAGAACCTTGACTTGAATATGAAATACCTTGTATTACTTTATTATCTACATCATTCTTGAGTTGTTCTATGGTCTTTTAAGTCATCACTGTATCTGTAATTCTGGTGATATTATATTGAAATTTTTGATCATTCTCAACCTTGATGTCTATAGATGATCTAGCAACTAAAGAGGGAGATACCATTTTCTTGATTAAACTTTATTTTAGCTAACACAATCAAATTTCATATTTTTAGCATTAAGGAATATCTAGAAAATACTTTGAGGAATTTTAGAGGCACTAGGATTACTTCACAACTTTATAAATATTAAAGACATTAGGAGAATAATTATCATACAAAGTATTACTTAAATAACCATATTATTTCTTCCTTCCAAAGCTTTTGTCGTTAATGTGGTAGATGAACTACCTCTTAGTTGTCAAATTGGTAATGCTTTTGTTCTTGTGGTGGTCATACTCATTCAACAAATCATATAGCTTGTCATTAATGATATTTGAACATGACAGTAGTTTCCTTATTTTGAAATTTTAAATTTCACCTCTCTTCTTCTATTGCACAGTGATGTTCATTTGCTTTCAACTGCTCATATGAGATACTGACACAAAGCCATAATTTTATTTTTGTATTTATATTTTATTGGTTTATTTATCCATGATATATTTCACTTCATGGGAACAATAATTTTTGTTTTAAATTCAAGAAATATTAACTCATTGTTGCATGGTCATGATGCATTATAGGCTTTGGGTTCTTTTTGACTGTGCTAACCATGGTTTCATGATAATCCTTAGTTGCTTTAGCTTGTCACATGATTGTGATACTTATTGAACTTGAGATACTTTTGACCATGTTGATCATGGGTTTGGGACATACTTTCATTGTGTGGCCATGATGCTCCTTATTTGGATCAATTTATCATATGGTCATGCTACATCTTAGAACTAGACACATGTTGACTATGCTAACCATGATTTTGTGATAATCTACAACTTTGAGCAATTTTTGAACTTCTCTTTTTTATATATAGTTATATATATATGTGTATATATATATATATATATATATATATATGTTTGCTACCATATCATCTAGGTACAGTGCTTCAAATATTTACTGTTCATCAAGATTGGGAGAAATTGGCTAGTGATGTCATGTAACTGGAATGCATTCATGTCTTTATGTTGATCAATAAGATATGTTCCAAACCACATAGATTCAAATTTGTCATGTGCTCCTAGCTTTTCTTGATCAACATCCCACTTTAAAACTAAATCTTCTTCATTGAATGTCTTCAACACTAACCTCTTATCAAGACAATGCTTCCTAATTCTCTGATTATGGCACAAGTTGTTGTATGCTTGTTCACATTTTCTTCCAGTTATACTAGTTCTACTAGATTTCTTTCCATTAGCTAAAACTTTTTAGGTTCTATATCATTGATAAAATTGAGATCTAGAAGCTCCAAGTTGATTGGAAGAATTATCTCATTTTCATACACAAATGCATATGGAGATGTCTTTACTAATTTCTTTGGTATTATCCCTTCAACCCGCAATGCTTGATCAAGTAACAAGTGCCAACTTCTAAGGTTTTATTCAATGATTCTCTTAATTATTTTCAATAACTTCTTATTTGTGGATTTTACAAGGCCATTTTCATGAGGATAATAATTTGAATATGCATTCCAATATATACCATATTTCCTAGAAATATTTCTTATCTTGGTACCAATGAAATATATAGAATTATCTAAAACAATGGTAGCCAAAATTCCAAATCTTGTAATCATTCTTTCTATGAATTCAATAATTGTGTCGTCATTAACATGTTTTGTAGCCTTTGCTTCTATCCACTTTAAAAAATATATATCATTGTCAAGATGTACTTATGCCCAACTAATTAATTCATATTGATCATACTAATAAAGTCTAATCCCCATTGTTGGAATGATTATTTTGCAGCTATTTTCTAAAGTGACATGGTAGCATGTTTATTTTTTCCAATAAATCATTGGCATTTGTCACATGCTCTAGCTATTTTTAATGCATATAATAAGATTGATGACTAGTAATATCCAACTCTCAATATCTTTGCTACCTTATTTTACCCTAAATTGTGTCCTAAAAAGTCAACATGAAATTATCTAAAGACTTCTACTTTCTTTGGATGTAAACATATTAGCAACACCCCATAAAAGTTCTATTAGTATATAATGCCATCAATTGGTGGTGCACATAAATTATGTTCAGAAAATAATCATTTCTTTACCATAAATTATCAATCCGGTAAGTTCATAAACTTACGAGTGTCATGCATAGTATATGCCTGTAGTGTGGGGGAATGAATCCTTATGTACCTATTTAATTTGGTGGGGAATGTTTGTGCATTTTGATTTCAACCAAACCAAATAAAATAAAGTGCAAAAAAATAAATAAATAAATTACAAACTAAAATTAAAGTGCTGAAAATAAAAGTGCAAGAAATTAAAATGCAGGAAAATAAAACACACAACTAAATTAAAATAAAGCAGGAAATAAAATAGTAAATCTAATCTACTAAAAATAAATAATAGAAATAAAATAGGGGAGGACTACTACAAGGAGTGGGCCTAGGCTCCCATAGATAGTCCGCTTAGTCTAATCACATAATAGTTGCTTTAAGCAAATAAGAGTATTTGCACTCTTAAGAAATTATACAAAAAATAAAATAAAATAACTTTTGTGTATTTGATCATTGATTTCATTCATCTGGCCTGCATCCTTATATAAAGCACAGCTATATCTCATTACAATAATAGATCAGTCTATTTTTAATCACATAATGTGATTTGTTACCGTCGGTTCATACACAGGTATTATTCTCCTATTGAAAGCATATTCGTTCACTAGAAGGATAAATATAATAATCCTTAGGTGTACATAACAAACAAATCCTAAAATAATGCATC
Source organism: Wollemia nobilis (assembly GCA_028583015.1). Lineage (NCBI taxonomy): Eukaryota > Viridiplantae > Streptophyta > Pinopsida > Araucariales > Araucariaceae > Wollemia > Wollemia nobilis. The sequence continues at coordinate 1,132,660 of JAQPPZ010002643.1, forward strand.
CTAAAAATAATGCTTTTAAAAACCTTACAAAGTCAACCGACCAATCGATCAATAATAAAAGTGCTTTATTCTATTTTAATGATAATGCATGATTAGAATATTTCTCCTTTGTCTTCACGTGCAACTACCTCCTTAGCCCATTGGTCAACCAATCAATGTTGACTTGGTCAACCATAAGCATTTTCTCAACAAAATTTAGGCAAGAGCAAGGTGCCTACTTCCAAATCAAGACACCTTCTTCTACCATCAAGATAGTTTCTTATTCATCAAGGCACCATCAAGGTACCTTCTTCCACATCAAGGCACCTTCTTCCTCATCAAGGCACCATCAAGGTGCCTTCTTCCACATCAATGCACCATCAAGGTGTCTTCTTCCACATCAAGGCACCATCAAGGCACCTTCTTCCACATCAAGGCACCATCAAGGCACATCAAGGTGCCTTCCTGTTGACTTGGTCAGATCAAGGCACCTTCCTGCACATCAAGGTGCCTCAAAATGTATGGGATCAAGGTGCCTTCTTGCACATCAAGGCACCTCAAAATGTATGGGATCAAGGCACCTTCTTGCACATCAAGGCACCTCCAAATGTATGGGATCAAGGTGCCCCCCATCACAATGCCAGGTCCAAGTGGGATGTAGACTAGAAAACACTAGATTAGTAGCAAAACCTACATTTATACATATTTTCCACTAAAAACACCAGTCAAGCATAATACTGCATTTTCTATCAATTATATGCATAAGTTATATAAAAATACATCTCAAATGCTAATTAAACCAATAATAATGCCCCTTAAAAGTGTATATAAAATGAGAATTTTTGGTGCTCATCATCCCCCCATACCTAAATATTGTCACATCCTCGTGACAATAGCCCCCCGAGATTTTTTTTTAGCTACCTTTAGCATCTCTGTTTTTCTTCCATTGAGCACTGCTGCACTAGCGGAAGTCAAAAACATGTCATGACCGACCATCATACTATGGGTAAATAGTTGTTCAAACACCAAGACCAAATCACCACTACACTGATTCTAATAAATGTTGCCATGTATTTTCCCATTCGAGCCTTCATGTAGCTATCAAAGGGCCACATGTTCCAATTTTGCATAGTGATCAAATTTGGTGAGACCAAATTTTAAGATGAGTGTGGTCATCTACCACTACTTTTACCCACATCTAAAACATGTTTGACCCATCTCTAGAACCTCCTTTGTGGTACAAAGTAGCATCATCTACATGTCTTTGCACAAGCTGGCTACCATTGTCATGATGCAACAATGAAACAATACCAAATGCCATAGATTTATTTTAATTATTCCTAGGGTAATGAATTTTTTCATATCCAAGGCATGTCATGTGGCTGAACTCTAATGGGATATTTTGACAAAGAGAATTTATGGGGGCATCTATTGGTATTAGCATAGAAATTATTTTTAAAATAATTGTACACATAATTAATGGAAAAATCAGTCCATACCTGGGTGAATTTTGTAGAACCTGATGTGTATGATGTTGATGGTGTGAAATGTCTTCATGCTACCTGTAATCATGGTGTACCAAAAAATGAGATTGTTGGTGCATCTTGGAGTAATAATATTTTTTTCATCATGTGAGGGAGCATGACTAGAAAATATCTTGGCTCATAAATTTTTTATTTTTTTATCATCTGCATCAGAGAATAGAAATTCAACTACAATAATTTGAGCTGATGATTTTGAAATTAGGTGGCCAAGCTGGAGGATTGTCAATGATCCATCCTAGGAATTTGGTTGAATGTGTTGTGTATTGGAACGTCTTCTCCACCAAACTGTTTGTGAGAATAATAAACTCTTTTTACTATGACAACAAACTTCTCCATGATTTCAGATCCTCACCATCTCTTTGCAAAGGTGGCATTCTCCTCCACCATAGTGAAATTTTATCTCTTCTCGATAATTTATTTTCCCACATATTCTAACAGAAATGCAATGCTGCCATAAAAAATTGTAATGCTGGCACTATGCATTAAAAGTGGAGGCCATGTAGGCCATAGTTGATGTCTTTGAAGGGTCCAACCAGGTAATTTCTCAACCTAGTATGCAAAAATTGTGTCCCACATACCACTATTAGAGGATTTATGACAACCAACAACTCCAAACTTTGAAACACCAAGCTCATCATCAACAACACATAGAAATATTTTAATCCTGCTTTGTCATATCTCAAGAGCATTGAGCTCTCCGAATGCATTGTAGGGATCGACAAAATTAACCTTTGTGCATCATTATTTTCTCACTATGTGCTCCTGAACATGTCACCTTCTTCAATTGATCAAACTTTATATAGTCCTAATACACATGTGCCCAAATCAAAATGATCTCCAATTCTAAATTATTTCCTTCACAGGAAGAATTAAAGCAACAAGAATCAAACCAATTGCATTTTACTATTGCAGACCATATATGTTGTGCCAAAAAATATATTCTATGTGTTTCTTCATCAACATGATTCTTGGTCAAATTCGATGAGAATTTTTCTACAAATAAAAAAGAAATCTAGATCCCATATTCACTATGATCCTCTGGTTTATTTCTTGGAGTGAGGATAAACAAATCTATCCATCATCATCTATGGCATGTGTCGGGTGTTCAGGTGTGATGTCTTCACAAGACACATTGTTGAGACTATGTGCTACTATTTTTGGCCACTATGAGCCCCATTCATATGGTTGATCATGCTTAGGTACCATGTGGCCTACTTGCAGATATTTGACATCTGATTACTCTAGGCTCCTCCCCTACTTTATTTGGCTATCGGTTGGAGATTTCTCATTTCCCTTCTAGACCAAGTTGGTCCTAGGGAAAGAGGATACTCTCTTCCAACAAATAGCAAAAAATAAAGCTCTATTTTTTATTTGCACTTTAACTTGGAGCCTTTTCAATAGAATATTTTTGTTTGTAGGAGATTCAAGTTCACCCATATCCTCCCCCACTTAAGTTGGTGATGCCCTCATCGCCAGTAATAGGTCCCTCTATGCAACAAGTCTGTAGCCCTCTGAACATCAAGTCCCACACTGAACAACAAGCACCCCCATCCTAGGGAGAAGAAGTTTGAGCACTTATGGGTATAAAGTGGGTCTACAACTCTCTTCTCAAGGAAGGCCTACAACTTATTTTTAGCACTTCCACAAGGCTTCTTCTCTTTCCCAAGCTGTTAGACTCTCCACAAGGCTATTTTTTTTTTTTACTTCTCACAGATGTTAAGCGTCTCTATCGATGAGCATCAAGGCACCCAAAAATACATGAGATCAGGGAACCTTATTGAGAATCAAGGTGCCCAAAAACCCATGATCTCAAAGTGTTTTCTTATGCATGAAGGTTACTTCTTATTGTTGAAATATTAGTAGTCACTGACGTGTATATAATGTTGTTGTAGAATTGATAAAATCCTTTAATGTTTTTTTTTTTTGTGCTACATTAGTATCTTCTTTGTCTAAACATAGAGGTGGGTATATTTCCTTTGCAAGAAATTAACACCCACAATCATGCCCATATGGGGACTATCTCCTTTAGATAGAAACAATCAAATTTCTACCTCTAAAAAGAACATGCAGGTTCATGAATGTTGTGTTGGTTAGGCCTTGTCTCCCAAGATGCCTATTTCATGTATTCAAGCCATTTCACCTGCAAAAGCAAATAAGAAAAACTAAAATGTAGTTTAGTGCAATTTGTGCCTATTAGGCCCTGGCTCTTAGGATACATGTAGCTTGCATGCGGGCACTTTACCTACAAAACAAACAAGAAAAACTAGAAAGTAGTAAAATGCAATTCAAATAAATCTATGCTTGTTAGGCCTGGCTCTCAAGATGCCTACAACTTGCATGTGGGCACTGTACCTGCAAAATCAAAAACACATGAAAGCAAGAAAACAAGAATCATGACAGTCGTGCCTGATAGGCCTAGTTTCCCAAGGTGCCTATAGTTGCATTCAGTTCATGATTTCTTACAAAGAAAAAAAAGAAATTTTATGTTAAGCAAGACAAACTCCATGCTTCTTCTTTTTTTTTTTTTTTGGGAAATAACTCCCAACCATTGGGAGGATTCACAAAGTTTTTTTTTTTTTATATCCTCATTTTTTTCACAATGAATGTGTGAACATTCATCAAAATTATTGGTATGATATGGATCTCCCCCATGCCAATGTCTGATCCAGTCCCACAAATGTGAGGCAGTTGTAAATGGAGCCCATCGACTATTACTTGAACATTGTCTTGGCACTCTACTCCACTCTTGGTGTAGCATATTTGACTCTGTTTACCATTTACTCAAGTTGTAATAGTCACACACTTTGCAGCAAAAATTTCCCAAGTTCCAAAACCACCTTGGGCTGGAACCCTTTCGCTTGATCAGGGTTACTTATCCTGCCTTCAGGTGCCTATGTTTCCAAGGAAAAACTCTGCTTGCTTTCACTCATTTGGACTAGATACTACACGATCAAGGTGCACAAGATGGTTTGTATAGTGCTATTACAAACTCCACATATAAATATCACTTCATGAAATCTTCACAGACAACTCCTTATTTGTCTACATCGCACTTCATGCTATCCTACAAAACATAAAAGAAAAATCTAAACTAAAGGCATTAAAATAAAATTCTAACTATTTTTTTTGTGAACACTGTGGATAGCATTCATTGTGTTGTTGGTGGCAATAGTGAAGGTGGGGTCTCCCCCATGCCTACAATTGAACTAGTCTCTCAAAATCATCTCTTTCTTTATCAACTAGTTTGATATGTTGTAGCATGAGAAGAGCATTTTCCTCCATGGCCTCAAAACCAAACTCTTTCAACTTATTGGAAAAATGTGCAAGCTGGAAAATGACTATCTACGGGCTAGCAACTAGAAGAAAACATGGCATAGTAGTATTTTAAAAAACATGTGCTAGTTTATGATTCACCAGGTCGCCTTAAGCGCAAGTGAAGAGCATACTCCATAACAAGATGTTCTTTTATTAATTTTTCTCTAGTCATTTTTCTTGCTACTAATGTCATCGTTAAAAATTTACCAATATGTTGAGAATTGTTAAGCCTACAATTTTTTTATCATTAAAACTAGGCTTCTTGAGGCATAATTTCTTGAATGGTTTCTATGTAAAAACACATCCCTAAATATTTTCAACTATATCAAACCTGGGTTGTGCCATTTCTTTGATTTCTCAAAACCATTTAGAATACGATGGAAATCCTTCTTGCCTATTTTTTTGAAAAAAGATTCAACACAAATTATTCCTTATTTCTACACTTAATATGGTACATTGGATTCATTCCCATATTTACCTGAGAAGCTGGTAAATTTAAACCATTTCCTATAGGATTTGGCTCTGGTTGTACCGGTAACTATTTTGGCCCTGTAAAAAGGCCCTTGGTGGACTCATGCTTCTCAGGTAGAATATCTATAGGTAATTTTAAATGGACTTTTTAACTGACCTATAAATCATAACACTATAGTTTTGACACTCCCCGGCAACGACACCAAAATGGTGAGAAGAAATTATGTTCAGAAAATAATCATTTCTCTTCCATAAATTATCAATCCAGTAAGTTCATAAACTTATGAGTGTCATGCATAGTATATGTCTGTAGTGTGGGGGAATGAATCCTTTTGTACCTATTTAATTTTGTGGGAAATGTTTGTGCATTTTTATTTCAGCGAAACCAAATAAAATAAAGTGCAAAAAAAAAATTACGAACTACAATTAAGGTGCTGAAAATAAAATTGCAGGAAAATAAATCACACAACTAAATTAAAAGAAAGTAGGAAATAAAATAGTAAATATAATCTACAAAAAATAAATAAAAGAAATAAAATAGGGGAGGACTACTACAAGGAGTGGGCCTAGGATCCCACAGATAGTCCACCCGGTTAATCATGTAACAATTGCTTTAAGAAAATAAGAGTATTTGCACTCTTAATAAATTATACAAAAAATAAAATAAAATAACTTTTTTGTATTTGATCATTTATTTCATTCATTTGGTCTGCATCCTTATATAAAGCGCAACCAGATCTCGTTACAATAACATATCAGTCTATTTTTAATCACATAACGTGATTTGTTACAGTCGATTCATACACAGGTATTATTCTCCTATTGAAAGCATGTCCATTCACCAGAAGGATAAATATAAGAATCCTTAGGTGTACGTAACAAACAAATCCTAAAATAATGCATCCTAAAAATAATGCTTTTAAAAACCTTACAAAGTCAACTAGCCAATCGGTCAATAATAAAAGTGTTTTATTCTATTTTAATGATAATGCATGATTAGAATATTTCTCCTTTGTCTTCACATGCAACTACCTCCTTAGCCCATTGGTCAATCGGTCAATGTTGACTTGGTCAACCATAAGCATCTTCTCAACAAAATTTAGGCAAGAGCAAGGTACCTACTTCCATATCAAGGTGTCTTATTTCGCATCAAGGTGTCTTATCCCACATCAAGGTACCTTCTTCCACATCAAGGCACCATCAAGGTACCTTCTTCCTCATCAAGATGTCATCAAGGATCCTTCTTCCTCATCAAGGAGCCATCAAGGCACCTTATTCCACATCAAGGCACCATCAAGGTACCTTCTTCTTCATCAAGATGTCATCAAGGATCCTTCTTCCTCATCAAGGAGCCATCAAGGCACCTTATTCCACATCAAGGCACCTTCTTCCTCATCAAGGCACCATCAAGGTGCCTTCTTCCACATTAAGGCACCATCAAGGCACCTTCTTCCACATCAAGGCACCATCAAAGCACCTCAAGGTACCTTCCTATTAAATTGGTCAAATCAAGGTGCCTTCCTATTGACTTGGTCAGATCAAGGCACCTTCCTACACATCAAGGCACCTCAAAATGTATGGGATCAAGGTGCCTTACTGCACATCAAGGTACCTCCAAATATATGGGATCAAGGTACCTTCAAATGTATGGGATCAAGGCACCTTCTTGCACATCAAGGCACCTCCAAATGTATGGGATCAAGGTACCCCCATCACAATGCCAGGTCCAAGTGGGATGTAGACTGGAAAACACCAAATTAGTAGCAAAACCTGTATTTATACACATTTTCCACTAAAAACACTAGTCAAGCATAATATTGTATTTTCTATCAATTATATGCATAAGTTATATAAAAATACATCTCAAATGCTAATTAAACAAATAATGATGCCCCTTAAAAGTGTATATAAAATGAGCATTTCTAGTGCTCATCAATTAGTGCATAATTTCATGTCTGTAACCTATATTTACATCTTTGAGATGCAATTAGGTCATCTAGACATCTATCAAAATTGAAATATTGTATTAGCTATTCAACCCAAGTATTTAGAAATACTTGAGTCCCTTCCTACTTAGTAGGCTTCTCTTGTTCTCCTATCAATATATTTACATTCTATTATATGAAATCATCTAGTTGTTGACACAATGCTCTACTCTGATTAGTTTGGTTGGCTTGTTCTCAATATCAAATTCTTGAATTTTGCTTACCCAACCAGCTCTTTTATCCCCTAGATACAAATTTTTAGACATCTTGATTAACTACATATATTAGAATTTTTCTCTAAGAAACAAAATGCCTAAACTTCTTCAAAGATTTCATTATTGCATAAACCTATTTCTCAATTAAATTATACCTTTCTTCATGATCATGCAAGGCTTTGCTTAGGAAAGCTATTAGTTGTTCACTATCTTCTTCCTTTTTTTGATTAAGTACAAAAACATAGCTTTATTTTGCCCCAAAAACATGAAGGATAATATCTTTGGAGTAGTCTAGATTAACTAGAATAAGGGAATGAGATATTTCTTCTTTAATGTTCTTGAAAGTATTTTTGGACCTTCATCCATTTGAAATCCACTTCCTATTTTAGCATCTTGATCATGGGTTAACTATATAAGAAAAATATTAAACGAATTTCCATACAAAGTTAATCTTCCCAAAAAATGACTAAATCCCTTTCTTTTTTAGTGGTAGAGAAAGGGTTAGAATGACTTTTACCCTATCAAAATCAATGTCTAGCCCTATTTTTTGTTAGCGTACTTTGTCTGTAGTTCATTATTTAGGCATATTGTTGTGCATTTGTTATTACGTTATAACAAATTGCTTTTGTTTGCTGGATTGGTTTGGCAACCTCCGACAATCCGTTGTTGCTGTATTATTTAACACCTTGCTGTGAATAATGAAAACTAGTTCGCACATTAACATGGCATCAGAGCCAGCGACGAGCAGGGAGCAACGAGAGGCAGAGAAGAGTGTGGTTTTTTAATTTTTTTTTATCTCTCTCGGCGACGTGATTTGTCTGTCGCGCGATATCAGCCGGAGAAGAATTAAAAAAAAAAAAAAAAAAAAATTGTCGCTGCAAGGGAGCCCCGCGCACACAGACCTGCGCGCGTCACGGACAGCACGCGACGGCCACGTCCGAAGCGCCAGCCGCAGGACGCAGCGCGCCGAGCGCTGTCACGTCACGTCCTGCGAGGAGGGACAGTTGTCCCGCCCCCCCCGGCCGTTAGACGTCCAGTGACGTCCGGAGAACCTCCCCTCCCCTCCCCACCCCCGCGCGACGCGCACATTGCGCGCGCGCTCCTCGAGGCCCCCCCAAAAAAAAAAAAAAAAAATGCGGGAAGCGGAAATTTAAATTTCCGCTCCCGCTCCCACAGGGTATAAACCCCCCCCGCGGCTTGCGACAGCGACAGGAGGGGAGAACCCCCCCCTCCCGCGCACGGGATTTTTTTAAATCCCGCGGCCCGTCGCTGGACCCCCCCCGCGCGGGATTTTTAAATCCCCGCCCGCGCGGGAATTGAAGGGGGTATAAACCCCCCCCGCGCCATTTGCGCGTAAGGGCGCGGCACCCCCCCAAACCCTCCCGAAAAAAAAAAAAAAACGGCCCCCCCACCGGGCGCACAGCGCGAATCGCGCGAGGCCGGGAAAGAAAAAAAAAAAAACACAGAGCCACCCCCCCTTCCCGTTAAAAAAAAAAAATTGGTCTGTGGAAGATTTTTTTTGCAGCCGTAGAGAGGAGCGGTGTTTCTGTGTTTTTGCCTCGGCAGAGAGGAGCGCCGGCAGCTGCAGAGGCCGAGGAGGAGGAGGATTCGGGTTGATAAGGGAGGAGGTCTACTGATCTTTTCGGATCAGCCCGCTGGCTCACGTGGTCGTGAGCCGTGCGGTAAGGCTCGTGGAGCCTACGTGCCCGGGGGTTCGAATCCCGCCGACTCCCCCAAGGTATAATTTTTTTTTGTCAAAGTCATTTTTTTATTATTATCATTTTTAATTAAAATTTTTAATTTTAATTTTTTTTTTAATATAGTTTTTAAACTTTAATAAATTAAATTTAATTTTAATTTATTTTTTCTAAAGTTTAAAACTATAGAAATTAAAATTATTTATTTTAATTTTAAAATTGATAATAATTATCAAAATGCTTTGTTAAAGAAAGCCTTTTAAGGGGGGATTTTTTTTCAAAAAAATCAAAGGGGGATTGAGAGTAATTTTTTATGAAAAATAGCAATTTGGCATTGTAAAAGGTGCATTTTCGGCTGTGACCGACACCTAGTGGGTTATTCTAGTGGGCATTTTTTTTGTTGTATGTTGCATATTTCATTTTTGCACTATAACATTAAAAATTAAAATCAAACACTCCTTAAAGTCCCCGGAATATAAAACCCATCTGTGCAATTTATTTGCACTCGCAGCTGTTCGGTATTTGCGATACCTCTGGCCAGCACTTACGGGTAAAGCTGTCGTGATTTGGCTACTGTATCCGCCGCCTAATATAGCCGCTATAACGACGTCCGAGCTTGTTCTCTATAAATCGTCGGGGAGGAATAAGTACGCCATTTTTTGCATTTTTTACTCCATCCACTACCCTTTATCGCACTTGTGTTTAGGCGTAAATCCCGACGAAGTATTCTTCATAGTGTTTAGGGGAAGTTACGCCCCACGCATGAGAAGAATCTTCTATGGTAGGTGCCATCAACAAGGCGATTCCCTTTCAGCACCGCTTATGTTCCACGTATCGTATGATCTCTAAAATTCACCTATAGTCTCCCTCACGTAAGGGCGGGTGATTTTTGTTGATCTTTCTAAATACCTATAGTTTCCCTCACGTAAGGGCGGGTATTTTGTACGGTATATTGGCCTAGCAAAAGGTATATCGAAAGGGGGACCAATTTGGTGATATAAGGAACCTTCACTATGGCCGCCGTTGCAAAATTGATGACCGATCCGCATCGGCTATTGAAAGGTCCAAATTATACACCATGGAAACATAAGATGAAGGCTATTCTCCAAATGGAAGATTTGTGGGATATTGTTACTCGGAGTAGCAACAAGGCCTTCACCAACAAGCAGGATCCACAGGTCCTTCAACAGATCAGATTGCTTTTGACAAGAAAGACAAGAGAGCAAAGGTGCTCATTTTGTTTGTCAAGTTTCGGATGAAGTGCAACCTCATATAGCCGATAAAGCAAGTGGTAAAGAGGCATGGGATGCCCTTAGAACCATCTATGAGGGGAAGAATGAATCCACCATTCTTCATCTTCAACAACAACTTCATAACCCGAGTTTGAGACAGGGTGAAACAGCTTGAACTCTTTCTCGTGCAGAGTGTCTGAGTTGAAAGAGAAATTGAGTTCTCTAGGAGATACCGTGGATGAAAAGCTTCTCATTTCACTTGTGATGAGAGCTTTACCTTCTTCATTTGACATGTTGATAACCTCCATCCAGGTGTCCCAACGACAAATTACCTACATCGAGTTGGTCAATCTGGTCCAACAACAGGAGGCACGCCAACTTCACAAGGATGATTCTTCCAATACAGCCCTATACACCAACAGCAGGTGGTTCTAGGAAGAAAGGTAATGGGCAAAAAGGAGGCAACTTTCGGAAAGGAGGAAATTCTCAACAGGATACGAAAGGAAAAGGCAAGCAACCTCAACGAAGAAGAGGTGGTGCAAGATCCGTGAGAAAGACAACCATGACACCAACAAGAGTTGGCATAAGAACAAGCAAAAAGGCCAAAACAAACCACAAAATAAAAACAAGCAACCCCAAGCGAATGTTGCTGTTGAAGAATCTGACTCAGATTCTGAATGGGCACACAAGGTGCTCATGACTACCACAGATTCCACTCAGAGGGATCCTATTTGGTATGTCGATTCTGGAGCTAGTAAACATATGACTGGCGACAGATCGTGGTTTGAATCATTTGTGGCCAAGGAGGGCAAACCTGTCACCATTGCTGATGATAAAACCTACAGGGTTCAGGGAGAGGGTACAGCTTCGACCACTCTTCCCGATGGCAAGTGTCGATTGACAAGGTCCTCTATGTTCCGGGATTGGCCAACAATTTGTTGTCGATGACACAAATCCCGGACAGAAATATGGTTGTCAACTTTCGTGTTGAGAATGGAAAGAAGTGTTGTACAATTACCAAGAAGGGTAAGCAGATTGCAACAGCCTTCATATAAGCATGGCTTATTTGCACTAGATGCTATCTCTATTCCACATGTTGCCATGACTGCCTCTACCAAGGAGGCAACTTCCCTATGGCACAAGAGATATGGGCATCTTAGTTCGGGCTACTTACTTGAGCTCAGCAAGTATGAGATGGTAAAGGGTCTTCCTTCCCTTTCTCGCCACATTGCCGTTGTGCTCGACCGCTAGGCGGAAAGCAAAGATAGAGTACCATTTGAGAAGAGCTCTACAAGAGCACGAAAACCTCTCGGAGCTAATTCACACCGATCTATGCGGTCCTTTCACACCCAACAAGTTGTGGAGGGAAGAGGTACTTTCAGCTATTCGTAGATGACTACTCACGAAAGATGTGGGTTTTCTTTCTCAAACCGAAATCGAAGCTTTCGCATTCTTCCAACAGCTCAAGAAATCCGCTGAGAAGGAGTCGTGGGCTTCTATTAAAACCCTCCGCTCGTATCGAGGGGGAGAGTTTACCTCTAATGAATTTTCTGCATTCCTAGATAAACATGGGATCAAGAGACAGCTAACAACCGCCTATACTCCTCAAGCAGAATGGAGTTGCCGAGAGAAGGAACCGTTCTATCATGGAAATGGTTCGTTGTATGCTCACGAGTGCAACTCTTGGGCAACAATATTGGGCGTAAGCCGTCACCACCGCAGTTGTATCTTTTGAATAGGGCACCCACAAAGGCCCTAAAAGGAATGACTCCACAGAAGCATGGAGTGGTCGAAAACCCTCCATATCTCATCTACGTATTTTCGGGTGTCAAGCTTTCATGCACATACCGAAAGAAAAAAAGGAAGAAGCTAGATGAGAAAACACTGAGATGTATTTTTCTTGGATATTCTCAGCACTCTAAAGGATATCGGTTGATAGATCCTTTGACCAAGAAAATTCATATCAGCAGAGATGTTGTCTTTGATGAAGCTTTCACATCACAGAGCACATCTACAGTACACCATGATATTGTGGAACCAAAGGAAGAGGAGATTCCTTCGACAACACAGACAGGAGGTCCTTCTACATCTTCTTCACCACCACCGGCGTAATCCTAAATGGTGTACAAATACAATCGGAGATGCAAATTTATCCACTCCTCCCAATTTGAATTTGGATAGACCTCGTACACGCAAGTATGGCTCAAAAGGAAAGAGAAGCCGGAGAAACCGGTGAGGTTGATGATCTTTGTCAATCTTTTGAGGAACTTTCTCTGACTCCAAGTAGAGAAGTTGAGGATATGGATATTGATGATGACAGGGCATTCATGTCTACCATAGATAGTCTTGAACCCGCATCGCTGCAAGATGCTCTTAGTGAGCCTCAGTGGAAGGCCGCTATGGATACGGAGTATGAGTCTCTGATGAAGAATAAAACTTGGAAGCTTGTTGATCTGCCTCATGGAAAGAAACCTATTGGCTGCAAATGGGTATACAAAGTCAAGTACAAGGCAGATGGAACAATTGATAAGCATAAAGCCCGTCTTGTTGCAAAGGGCTATGCTCAAAAGGAAGGCATCGACTATGAAGAAACTTTTGCACCTACTGCTCGGATGACCACAATTCGGGTTATGTGTGCTATGGCAGCACAATATGGGTGGAAAGTTCACCAAATGGATGTCAAAAGTGCCTTTCTTAATGGTGATCTCCAAGAAGAAGTCTATATGACTCACCTCAAGGATTTGAAGTGGAAGGCCAACAAGCAGAAAGTTTGCAAATTGGTTAAATCCTTGTATGGTCCGAAACAAGCTCCTCGAGCTTGGTATATAAAAATGGACAATCACCTAATGCAAGCATGGATTTAAGAGATGTCCGTCGGATGCAAACCTCTATTTCAAGAAACAGTGGTTCTGAGATAGTGTTGCTTGTACTCTATGTGGATGATCTGCTCATTACAGGGAGTTCAGAAGATTTGATCTCTACTGTCAAAAGAAACTTGTGCAAATCTTTTGAGATGACAGATCTTGGACTTCTCCATTACTGTCTTGGTCTGGAATTCAGCCAGAAGGAGCACACCATCAAAGTGTCTCGTAAAAAGTATGCCAAGACATTGCTCGATAAATATCGCATGACTGACTGCAAGCCAATGGCAACTCCTATGGAGAATGGACTTCAGTTATCGCGACATGATGACTCACCCTAGGTAGATGGCACTCTCTATCGACAGTTGATTGGGAGTCTCATATATCTGACCAATACTAGGCCAGATCTCGTATTTGATGTAAACTATCTTTCGAGGTTCATGCAGGAGCCTAAGATTACTCATTGGAAAGCAAGAAAACGTGTTCTTCACTATGTCCGTGGTACTATAGAATATGGCCTAGAATACAAGAGGAACAACAAATTCTTCTTGCAAGGATACACGGACTCCGACTATGCCGGATCATTTGATGATCGCAAGTCAACTTCTGGATACATTTTTCATCTGGGATCCGGTCCTCGTCTCTTGGCACGAGAAGAAGCAACAGGTGGTTGCTATTTCTTCAACAGAGGCAGAATATCGCGCCGCACGTGAAGCTGTGTGCGAAGTGATATGGTTACGTCGCATTCTAACAAGTATGGGCCATCCATCAAAATCTCCAATACACTTGTTTTGCGACAATCAGTGGTGTTCGAACCTCGTCAAGAATCCAACCCATCATGAAAAAACAAAGCACATTGACACACAATGTCATTTCATTCGAGAGGAAGTTCCAAAGCACCGAATTCAGCTTCAAAGACATTCCCACCGATGCTCAAGTTGCGGACATTTTCACTAAGGCACTTGGACGTGTCAAATTTGAATTGTTTCGCAGCTCTCTTTGTATTGCAAAATGATGTAAGGGGATGTTAGTATAGCTATTAGTTATTACATTACCCAAATAATGTAATAAAGGGGGATGTTAGCGTACTTTGTCTGTAGTTCATTATTTAGGCATATTGTTGTGCATTTGTTATTACGTTATAACAAATTGCTTTTGTTTGCTGGATTGGTTTGGCAACCTCCGACAATCCGTTGTTGCTGTATTATTTAACACCTTGCTGTGAATAATGAAAACTAGTTCGCACATTAACATTTTTAACACTACATACCCTAACAACTTCCCTTTATGTGTATAAAAAATTGACTTCTTAGGATTTAATGAAATCCCAAATTCTCTACATTTTTTGAACACCAATTGGAGGTGCTTTGTGTATTTCTCTTTTTCATGAGAGAATAGAGTTATGTCATCCAACTAGATGATTATTTTATTACTTACTAAATCTCCAAATGTTGGATCCATAGCTCTCTAGAAAGTACCACCAACATTGGATATACCAAAAGGCATATATTGATATGCAAATGTACTCCATTTGGTGGTGAATGCAGTATTGTACTAATCCTCATACCAGACTCATATTTGGTTAAAACACAAAATTCCATCCAGTAAAGAGAATATTTTGGCTCCAACCACAATATGTATAATTTGATCAATTTGTGGTATAGGATAGTGGTCTTTTAAAGAAGCTTGATTTAGATTTCTAAAGTCCACACAAATATGGATGTCTCCATTTTTCTTTATTACTAGGACCAAATTTTTCACCCATGTAGAATGCTTGATTGGATATATGATCTTGGCATTTAGAAAATTTTGTAACACCTATTTTATCAGGGCCTCTATCTTGGGATTTACTATTTTTTGCTTCTACCAGAAAGGTTTTGCATCTGGTATGAGCTCACTAGTGTGTTGGATGGTGTCCTTATTATACACTTTGAGGTCATCATAGGTCCATTCTATGATATAATTGAATTATTTTCTTATATAAAAACTTTTGTTGGCCTCCTATTTTGAACAATGTACACTAATTTTGATGTTCTTTCTCAACTCAATTTGTACATTCTTGTAGTTCTAACTATCAACTTCAATTCTATGAGTAGTCATCTAGTCACTGCCACCAAATAGGATTTCTAGTGTTATAAATACTTTTGGGTTATGATTTTTTTAAACTATATTAATTCACCTTCCTCATCCTCTTTTGGAATTCGATCACTTGCACAATTTATTTCTTGAATTAGTAAATCAATCACTTGTTTATCATTATCAAATACTTGCCAAAATATGTCCTTATCAGGAACACAAGTCCTATACACAAGCCTCATTATTTTGGACATGTGTATGACATTAGATACTAGGAAAACATTAGCTCCCATATATGCTAATGTGTCAGCATGTGTGTTTTTCTCTCTAGGTATGGCTTTGATATTTAAAGTATCAAAAGCCTCTAGTAAATCCCATACTCTATTTCTGTAATCTTTGTGATAGTGATGTTTTCTAATGGACTTCTCTATAATTTTATTGACTATTAACTCTAATTAACCAAATATATATAGTTTTTTGGTCCCCATAGTTTCATATTTCTTTAATCCTAGGCATAGTGTTTTATTTGTTTGTACAAATCCATTTCAATATTTATGAAAATTCCTTTTCTATTCTAGTAGGTGCTATCAACACTATGCCAACTCTAGCACCATTTTTACATCTATATTCATCAAATAAGAGCTTCCACATATGGTTATTCTAGGGATTATGGCCAATTGGAGTGGCAGTCTTGTTTTCTTTAGACTTCATGATTAAATATGTACCAATTTTTGTCTCAATCATAGCATTGAAATCCTTCAAAGAAAATTAATATTTGATCTGAAGATCTTCCAATACTTCCTCTATCATATCCACTTCTTTTGTCATCATATTGACTATGTTAGCTTACTGATTTTCTTTTTCAAGCTTCTCTATAAATAAGGAGTGTCACTACCCAATTTTTGACCTTAACTCTCATTATGTTTTTTTTATATATGTATATTTAATATATATTACTCTAATCCCATCATGAAGCTAACCTAAGCCTATGCATTAGACTCAATTGGTTTTCTATGTTTAGCTTCTCCTAGGCTCCAACATCTTACATATTATTGGTTATGTAAGTGTACTAGATGAATTCACTATATTTACAAAATATCATTCTCATTTATCATTCAATGAGTTGGTTTTAACCCCCATATTCCATTATTTTGTAAAGGGCACAATATCCTTCTCACACCACATAATTCTTTCTATGTTGGTACTAGGAGCAATCTAAAATTGAGTATTCTCTCATCCACATGATGATCTAGTCATTCCATTGCTAAGTATTATTGCAAAACATGTTCCATGGAAAAATAACTTAGGTAGTACTTTATACCATTATAAATTTTTAATAGAGTTACCTATTTTCTTCTACTCACACGATCTTCTATAACATTGCTTGTATAAAAGTCTAACTCATAATATGTTATTTGTACCTTGTGAGTTGCTAAGATTATATTAATAAATACCTTAATTAATGATAGATATTACACCAAGATTATGTATTCATAACAAGTATCCACTTATCAATGGTATTATTATAACATGAATATATCCAAAATTGATTATCTTCCACAAAGGCAAAGTGCATCACTTTCTCATAATATGATAATATATTCACACAAAGCTAGTAATAAATACTTGGATTACATAATAGATTTAGAAAACATAACCAATTTACATACAAATAATGGTTCATTAATCTATATTATAAATCCAAATAAAAATGAATTTCATTATCATATCAATAGCTATTTATTTATTAAATTCATAAATAAAAGCTCAATTCATACAAAGTATAAAAATATCTTTGGTTATTACATCCAAATAAGGAGTTTCACTAATTTTTTTTTTTTTGGTAGATAAGATACTATAGCATTAATACCAGGTTTTACAGGTTGACCCAAAACCTTTTACAAAAATCAGCCTAGGGTTGTTGATGAACATGTCCTTACTAAGGATCCTATATATATAAAATATACATACCACAAAAGCCATTCCATCTGATAAGGCACATAGCTTGTTATAAAAAATAAACTTCCCATAAAACATTATGGGTATACCTCGAGAAAACACACCTGCATCATAATTACAAAAAAATAAACAGACACAGATCCCTTCCTTGAAATAGTGGAGAAGCAAAAAGGTGCAGACACACATAGCAGAGTACTGAAAAAAACTCCCACAAGCTCTATATTGATATTTACTCTTAATAATTATTTTGTAATTGCTTTCTTCCATATATGACATGATTTGGGACCACATCCCGTCTTGGTCAATCAACCTTGGAGAAGTGAACCTACTGGCTAGATTTATGGTGGTGGCTATCTGGTGGTCCACGTGGCTCTACTTCGAAGTCTTATATTATCATTTCTTTCCTACCCTATGATTATCAACCAAACTCAAATTACTAAGATGACTAGGAGCCATGTTATCTGATATGTAATTTTACCCATTAGTCTTTGTGGTATTTCCAAGAAGCATCCACCAAGACTGACAACACTAATAATAATAGCCATTCATAAGGGATTAATTAGTCAACTCATATATGCAACTAACTCTGCTATCATTGCATGTGTGATATTTGAAAAAATCCTTATTTATGATATGCCATTCATATTATTATGGAAATAATTTGTTATAGTAGTTTTCAACTCATTTCCAACAACAGGCTTCACCCTTTTACTTTAGCAAGATACACATGGTACTTTCTAGTATCCCAAGGCATAAACTGTGTAATCACTAGACTTATTATAACATGAATATATCCAAACTTGATTATCTTCCAAAAAGGTAAAGTGCATCACTTTTTCTTAATATTATAATATATTCATAAAAATATAGTAATCAATCCTTGGATTACATAACAGATTTAGAAAACATAACCAACTTACATACACATAATGGTTCATTCATATATATTATAAATACAAATTGAAATGAATTCAATTATCATATTAATAGCACCATATTACCATAAAGATTTAACCATAGCAAATTGCACAACATAATTACCCTTGGAAAATCCTCGTAGCAAAAACTCAACCTCAAATTCTATCTATTTATTAAATTCATAAATAAAAGCTCAATTCATACAAAGTACAAAAATATCCTTTGTTTAATATCCAAATAAGGAGTTGCACTAATAATCATAGCAATTCATAATGGATTAATCATTCAACTCATATATTCTATTAACTTTTCTATCATTGCATGGGCGAACTTTGAAAATATCTTCATTCGCGATAGGTCATTCATCTTCTTATGGAAATAATTGGTTACAATAGTTTTCAACTCGATTCCAGTAAAAGGCTTCACCTTTTTCCTTTAGAAATATACACATTGGTACTTTCTAGTATCCCAAGGCATAACCTGTGTAATCCCAAAGACCTCTTTACCTTGTACGTTTTCACTACTAGAAGTATTTTGATAAAAATAAGCAACAATTATACTAATGCATTAAAACCATGATAGCTTTACTATATAACTGGCACAAACTAATAACTCATAATTGAAGAGTAATAATTTTCTATCCATGGTTTTTCCATCTATTAAATAATATTATTTGTAGTCTTAGCACTACATTATGAGCCCAAACAACCAAAACCAATACCAGAGTAAACCCTATCTACCAAATGTATAGTATCTGAAAGGTTGCTATAATAATTTTTCACAAAGTTATAATATCTAACAACAAGCCCTTGTATTAGAGCATAATCTTATGCTAGGGATGAGTCTAGAGGAGTTAAAGACAAACTACATGATAATTTATGAGCAATAATCACAAGCTTAGACTATTTTTTATTTATTACTTCAAACACCTAATATAAGGTATCAATGAAACAATCCCATCCTATGATCACGTCTAAAATAAATAAAATATTACCAGTAAAAAAAAAACTCTTCACATAAAGATACATTTTATTTTTTTTTCCATGATAAACCTCTCAACCAAGATCCGCATTTTGCAGTGCTCAAGGTGGCTACCGAAGCCACATTTGGAGATAAGGTGTGTCACTTCATTAACCCAGGTCCTACAAGACCTGAATGGAAACACCTGGATCTTAATGGGCCAAGGCATATCACCGAGGCTCTTAGGTGGTTACAAAACTTGTTGAGGACTTGCATCATCCCGAGCTCACACAAAGATGATTCCATGGTATGGAACCTTGAAGATTCTAGAAATTTCACTATCAAATCAGCTTACTATAGTCAAGAAACTCCCATAGATGGTTGGGACTTATCAAATCAGGTCTGGGTTCCCAAGATCATTCCCAAGGTCAAATTATTTTGCTGGTTGGCCATCCAAAATAGAATCCTCACCATTGACAACTTGATAATCAGAGGGTTACTCATTCCCAATTGGTGTATCCTATGCAAAAATACCTGTGAGTCAACTTCACATGTTTTTTTGGAATGTCCCTTTTCTCTAGAAGTTCTCAACCAAGTTCTTAACACCTTTGACATCTCCACAGCCCTCCCACATTCCATTCCCCTCCTTATTAAGCAATGGCCCCGACATTTCAAGAGCAACCAACTTAAATTCATGTGGCAAGCTTGCCTCCACCTTTTTTTGTGGTAGATATGGTTCAAGAGAAGCACTAGAATTTTCAAAAATCAAGCCACTAATAAGAATATTATCATTGTCAAAATCTTGGCCCTTGCTGTGGAGAATGCCTCTCTTGTTTCGTCTTCAAAACCCCCCTCTCCTGGCCTAGAATCGAACCTAACCAAATTTTTCAATCTATCTAACATCTCTGCCATACCCCGTAATTCTGTTGACAGGTCTGTCATCAAGTGGGTCTTACCACCTACTAGGTGGCACAAGCTTAATTTTGATGGTGTGGCCAAAGGCAACCCAGGAGCAGCTGGCAGAGGAAGAATTCTCAGAAACCACAGAGGAGAAATAATTTTGGCCTTTGCCCAGAACCTGGGAATTCAATCCAAAAATATGGCAGAGGCGTGGGCTTTGTTCCAAAGTTTGATCCTCTTGGAAGGGTTTACCATCAACAAACTTATCATCGAAGGAGACTCGCTGCACTGTATCAACTGGCTCAATGGTACTGCTAAGCCTCCTTGGGCCCTTGCTTCAATTTTCCAAGAATGCAAGGCCCTAATTGGCAATTACCCAGAATTAGTCATTAAGCATCAATACCGAGAAGGAAAAAAATCTGTAGACTGGCTTGCTAATAAGGGAGTCAACGAATCTGACATTCAAGTATAGAGAGACTCCTTCCCTATTGGCCTAAGGAATGATTCTACAAGTTTAAATGTTTGCACAATGTGAGATGTTGCTAGGGGATTGGTTTGGTATGCTGATGAAACTTGTCATGATATCGCGACACTTCTTCCTTCTTCTCCTTCGGCAATGAAAATACAACATGTCACGTTATTGTGACACTTTTCACCTTTTGCTGTAAAAATGCAACATGTCACGATATCACTACTTTTCTTTCTCCTTTGGCCATGAGGTTGCAATTTATCATGATATCGCAACACTTTTTTCTCCTTTGGTCATGGAGTTACATCATGTCGCAATTTTGTGACACTTCTTATCTTTCGGCCATGATGATGCAACTTGTCGTGATATCATGACACTTTTTCTCTTTGGTCATGATGATGCAACTTGTCGCGATATCGCGACACTTTTTCTCTTCAACCGCGATGATGCAACATGTCGCGATATCACGACGCTTTTTCTCTTTGGCCGCGATGATGCAACATGTCATGATATCATGACACTTTTTCTCTTTGGCCGCGATAATGCAACATGTCATGATATCATGACACTTTTTCTCTTTGGCTGCGATGATGCAACATGTCATGATATCGTGACACTTTTTCTCTTTGGATGCGATGATGCAACTTGTCACGATATCGCGACACCTTTTCTCTTCGGCCGTGATAATGCAACATGTCATGATATCGTGACACTTTTTCTCTTTGGCCGCAATGATGCAACATGTCACGATATCGTGACACTTTTTCTCTTTGGCCGCGATGATGCAACATGTCGCGATATCATGACACTTTTTCTCTTTGGCTGCAATGATGCAACATGTCGCGATATCGTGACACTTTTTCTCTTTGGAGATGATAATGCAACATGTCATGATATCGCAACACTTTTTCTCTTTGGCCGTGATGATGCAACATGTCGCGATATCACGACACTTTTTCTCTTTGGCCACGATGATGCAACTTGTCACGATATCATGACACCTTTTCTCTTTGGCTGCGATAATGCAACATGTCGTGATATCACGACACTTTTTATCCTTGGCCACAATGATGCAACATGTCATGATTTCGTGACACTTTCTCTCCTTTGGCCATGATGCTGCAACATGTTGCGATATCGCGACACCTTTTTTCCTCTGGCCGCGACGATGCAACATGTTGCGATATCATGACATTTTTTCTCCTTAGGCCACGCTGATACAACTTGTCATGATATCGCAACACCTTTTCTCTTCTGGCTATGACATTGCAACATGTCGTGATATCGTGACACTTTTCCTCCTTTGGCTGCATCAATGCATCATGTTGCGATATCGCGACACCCTTTCTCTTGTGGTCGTGGCAGTGCAACATGTCACGATTTCATGAATTTTTTTTTCCTTTTGCCGAGATAATACAACATGTCGTGATATCACGATATATTTTCTTCTTTGGCCTCAACGATGCAACATGTCACAATTTCACGACACCTTTCCTCCTCTGGCCACGACGATGCAACTTGTCACGATATCGCGACACTTATTCTCTTTTGGCAGTGACGTTGCAACATGTCGCGATATCATGACACTTTCTCTCCTTCGGCCATGATGCTGCTTATTTTCATGATATCATGACATCTCTTCCTCTTTTCACTCTAACGGTGCAACATGTCACGATATCGCGACACCTTTTCCTCCTTGATTTTTCCCTATGCTTTGGACCGCAAAAATGCAACTTGTCACGATATCGCGACACCTTTCTTCTTGTGGTGTTTCGCTTTTTATTTGATCTTTAGGTCTTGGGCATCTTCGGTCGGTTTGGAAAACATGTAAAAAATACTTGTACAAGGTTCAGGGACCTTTCAACACTCTTTCAACGAATAAAAAAAAAAAGATACACTTTTTTAAGAGAAACATTGGATGGCATCTATAATTAAATGTCAGATATAAATATCACCATAAATTTTCTCTAAAGCATATCTTCAACCAAGGACATATAAAAATCTCTCAAAGCATTCTTATTTAGTAATAATTGCCTACTACAATAAATATTTTACTTAGGTATAACATTATTTTTTAACTATCCTATTCAAAGAGACCTCTTATGTCATAATGAGTTTAATAACTAAAGTTCATTAATTCAAAAATAAAACCTCCACTGAAGTCTCAAATTATCTATAAAATAACAACAAGGTATTCTTACCATATATCTCTTTCTTTGGCTTGTCAAGACCCCTAGGTATCAACATTATCTAAGCATGCACCTAGGTGGTTTACTGTTCACTAAAAAATTCCTATTTTTTCCAGAAGTTACCTAATATATTTATTCTATCTAGTACACTTAATAAGAATTAACTCTAAAACTTCTAACATGATTTCTATTATCTAACCAAATGTACAATTGATTTACAAAGGAAAACATTCAACGTCCTCCAATTTTTGAGAGAATAACTTTGATTTTCTATCCAATGTCACAATGCAGGTTTTTAATTTTACCAAATATCATGGTTAGCATCTCTCCATTAAAATAAATTTATATTTTATTTCCTCTAAATTTACTCACATAACATGCACCAGAACTCTTCAACATCATCCAAAGAACTAGAAAAACATTCAAAAAAGGGTCTACCTATGAGTTATCTTGGTTTTGAATGGTTCTTATCCAGTTATTTCAGTGCACACCCCTCATTGCTCTCTCCCTTTTCAGTGAGCCCCCACTTTTTTTGTTCCTTTTCCTCTATATCACTACATTTTCCTTCTTATTGGTGATATTACCGATGGTGCATAACTCAAGCACACTGTTACATACTTCTTATTTGGAAGCATCATCCATTTTAACATATGATGACCTCCATGATAACATATTTTGATCCCTTTATATACTTCGACTAACCAACAACAACTTATCTTGAGTTAAAATTATGGTCTAATTAATAAAAACCACATTTACACAATTCTCTCTTTGATTTTACTCTTAATAAATTATTTCCTTACTTATATTTATGCAAGACCAAAGATAATTTGTAACATTATTAGTAAATCATATTCAAGTGTCATTAAATCCATTCAAACACTTATTTTATTCCAATTACAATAATATCAAGGCAATAGTGCCATCATTGGATAATATCATTTATCTCAACCAAAAGAAACAACATAGTTAACAAAATATTATCAAAAGTAAAACAACACATCCTTTTACTTTTGCGGTATATCTTTCTCATGGGTAATTCCTTTTCCTCTCATGATAAATTCTATTCCTATAACAATATAAAACTATTAGTAGCATCATAATATTTCATTAAATCTATTCTTTATAGTAAATAAGCATGGATTAATTAATCACCCTATTGATATTATAAAATGCATTGTACTTAATCATAAATCATTAATTTTTCTTAACCACGCACATGAAATAGTCCATCATTATAGCAACCTAGACCATATAATCATCATAAATCCATAAAATGAAAATTTTTCCAAGAGGAGGGTTATGACATCATACCCCCTTAGTCTTAACACAGTGCTCTATGTGTCATAGTAATTCAAACATAAATAAAATATTACATAGTATTTTCAAATAAGTATGGAAAATATTTATGCATATCTGCTACTTTCTCCAAAGTAGTTTTTTCTCAAAATAGCGGTCCCACTAGACCTTGCATTGATCCAAGATCTCATTCCTCATCGATTTGGATCAAAATTCAACACTTTTTATTGGTCAACCCTCTATAGCCTTTGGATTCACCATCTGTAGATTAGAAAAGTCTTACACATGGTTAGACTTAGCTACATATTTTCTAAGTAATGAAATATAAAAGGTATTAGGAATATTTGATAGATTGTATGGTAAGGCAAGTTGGTATACCACAGGACTGATATTTTCTACAATTTCAAAGGATACAACAAAATGTGAATTGAGTTTTATGGAATTAATATCACTCATATGTGGTCTCACCCTAAAAATATTTTATCACCCACAAAAAACTCCCTTCATGACCTCTTAAGGTTGACATAACATTTTTGATGATATGCAACTTATTTAAGTCTTTCTTTGATTATCCTTAATTGTTGCTCCATTTATTTGACCATGTTAGGTCCAAGTACAACCCTATCCTCTAGATTATCCTAAGATAATGGTGTCATACACCTTCTAAAATATAGAGCTTCAAATGGTGCTATGCCTAAAATCAAATGGTGACTATTGTTGTAGGTATATTCTACAAAGTGCAGGTAGTATTTCCATCAAGTTTTTTAATCCATACAATACATGCAAATCATATCCTCTAAAACTTATGTTTAACCTAGTTCCAATGGCTCAATGAAAAGCTTACCAAAACTCATATGTGAATCTCGAATCCTTATCTATAATGATCACTTCAAAAAAACCATGAAGACAAAATATTTCCTTGGAAAATATGTTAGCCACAACCACGATATCATCCATGATATTTATAGGTATAAAATGTGCAACCTTGGTTAGTCTATCGACCACAACTAGGATTACATCATGCTAGAATCTAGTCTTTGAAAAACCTACAATAAAATCCATTAAAATCACCTACCATTTCTATGATAGTACATCATGAGGATACAATATTCCTACAAGATGTCTATTTTTTCCTTTACCTTTTGGTATTCAAGATATTGGGCAATGAATTCAGTTATGTCCCTCTTCATTACCGGCCAATAGAATTTTTTCTTCATATTCTCTCTTATTTTTATCCCTCCTAGGTGATCAAAATACAAATATGTGTGTGCTTTATTCATTATCATTTTCCTTAAATCACCAACCTCATGTTTGACTACCCTATCCTTAAATCACAAGAAATCATCCTTGAATATGAAATCCTTATTTCCTCAAGTTTCATTTCCATACTTTACTGAATTTGATTACAATACACATCCTAATGTTTCATCTTCTTAACTTGTTCCATTAATTCTATATGGATACGAGACAAAAAAAACTATGTGTCTTCTCCTATTGAGTGCATCGATGACCTTATTATACTTCCCTTTGATGCATTCAATACCAAAATCATATTCAACAAGAAATTCCATCCACATTCTCTACCTAGCATTTAACAAAGGTTGAGTAAATATGTACTTCAAACTTTTATGGTCTATCCACAGCTTAAAGGGTCTCCCTACCAAATAATGTCACCAATATTTGATAGAAAAATCCATCATTGTTAGTTCTAGATCATGGGTTGCATAGTTAACCTCATGTCGTTTTAGTTTTCTAGATTCATAGGCTATCACTACTTCATCTTGTGAAAGCACTCCTTCCAAACCTTCCAAATATGCATTTGCACAATTACAAAAGCTACCTTTAGGGTCTAGTATCTTTAGTATAGGAGATGTTGTGAATATTTATTTGAGAAGATAAAAAACAACCTCACATTTTATAGAATGGTCTAAAGAGCATATATCAAAAAATATTGCAACACAATGATCAAATTGAAAGTAAATAACATAGATGAACCAAATTTACAAGAAAAGTAAGCCTCCTTTGCATTAATAATGATGATATTCAATTACATTTATTTCCCTCTTAGGGATACCAAATGATACATTATTTACAATGGTATGAAAGCCCCTAAATGGGGGTGATATATTCTAAGGGCTCCTTAGATCTCCACCAACTTTGCTTGAGGGCTTACTAGGATGTCTCCTTCTCCATTTTCAAGAGGAATTTGATCTTTGAGAGTGCTTTTAAACCTTTAATCCTATCACCTGCTTACAAGAAACAACAAAATACATCAAATGCATATGAAGCCTCTCATGATGAGGCTATTATCCAAGAAAAGCAAGAAATAGAGCAAATGCTTGAAAGAAGCATAAATATGTGCAAAGATACCTATGATATTATCAAATCAATACAAAGCATATCTTAAAATGCATAAAGATAACTAATATAGCATGTGATTTGAAGTATAAAGCATGAATAGAAGCTATTCTATGGAGATTTATGAAATCAAGCAAATGTGACACAAATTAAGGTAAAGTTACCTATAATATTGCTAATTAACCATGTAAATGCGTGAAATAAGACTAATCTAAACTAGATTAACCTAGTTGCATAATATGAAAATGAAATATACGATTGAAATAGATGAAAAAAGGAATCAAACCTTAGCCATGGGTGCTCAGAGTTGCTAGCTTTTTTAGCCACAGTTGATAGCCATGGCTATGGGAAAAATCTTCTTTATCTTAAAACTAGGGTTGGGAATGCTCAAATCCTCCAAGGAATTTATGATCAAGGGTTGCCTTCATGTCCAAACATGAATTGGTGGTTGAAATTGCTTGAATTCACATTGGATAGGTGTGGAATGATGAGGTTTTCTTCTCAAGCCTTTGGAAGCTCCATTGTTGCAAATATTGGTATCAAAATAGAATTTAGCAGCATATCCTTACTCTTCACAAGTTGCAATTGACTTTCCAGTTCGATAGGGGTTTTCTATGATAAAATTAGGATAATATTGTCCTCTTTGAGGGGTCTATAAATAGAATCCCCAATCCCAATATTATCTTCATAAGGAAGCCAAGATCAGGAAATCCTAGGCTAGGGTAGTTGGGAGGAAACATCTAGAAGCTTCCTCACTCAAAATCTCTTGAATTGGTTGCAAATTCTTTTGTAAAGACCAATTTGTCTTAGCTTATAAGGCTGAGATAGTTACAAGGCTAGTCGTGGTTGCTCATCATGACTAGGATATTATCCATGATTTTTAATCATGGCTGAGATCTTAGCTATGAATATCATCCATGGCTAAGTTTGAATAGGCCTAGGATACCTAAAATGAGTGGTTGGAACCATTGCTTATCCTTGGGAGGATCCAAGATCATTCATATGGTTTGAAAATATGCCCATATAAGTAGTCTCCTAAGCATGACATATTTTAGGTATCTATAGATACCCCTTTAGGGATGCATTGTGGGAAAACACAATGGTGAGAAAAAATAAACCACCTAAAGTCATATTATAGGTTGAATGATGATCATTAATCTGATAAAATTTAGATACCCATGTCCTGCAAAAGGATGCACATCCTAGAATTATTGCTTCCAATGGGATGGAAGGCTTAATTTTGTAAAGCTTTCACATGTCCAGTTATAATCAGGTAGCATTAGGGCTGCTACAATTGGTTTGATATGTGAATAACTAAAATACTTTAAACTAGCATATTTAATTTTTGCCTAAGCAAAAGGGTAAGCTTATGATAGTTGTTAGCAATGATTCATAATATGAACACAATTTGACATGATTGAGTGATCCTTTGTTGATTTTGATTATGAATTTGATATTATGAGTACCCCCTCAAGTTACGAGTCGATGAGGGTAAGGACAAGTGATTAAAGTGATGAGTCGCTTGACCAAGATGAATAATTTGGATGATTCAACACTTTTACATATTTTTATATGGTAAGGCTTATTACAACCATGATTTTAACCATTAATAGTAATTATAAATCTCTATCCCATGGATCAGTATGGCTGTAATTACCTTCTTAGGGAATCAATATTATATCAATTCTATTTAAGCTTATGGTGAACCACTATGTTTGATGATCTACTAAAAATGTCATAAAATAAATAAAATGAACACCTCATAATAATTAACCATTTAAGCATCCATATGTGAAATTAGATGATGTGAGATGTATGTGTTTTTCTTATATTATTTTGTAAATTAAAAGACATTCACAAAATAGTCAATGATCGTCTAAATATCATTTATGATATCCATCTGGTATCTATCCTATTTCATGACCATCCCTTAATAAAAAAAACCTAATAAGAAAAAGTTTATGATTTATAGATGAGATGACTTCTTGCTATAAGATATTTTTGAGGTTTTCCATGAGCCTCAAACACCCTAGTTGATTAATCAAAAGTTGTATAATGACTATACATGAATCCTAAAATATAAAAGTTTTTGTTATGAAGACCAAGATATTCACTATCCCTTTGTGTGCAAATGAATATATTAGATGATACATAAGACTACATCATTGCTAGGTGGGATTCATTCAACCCATTGATGTAATGAGGATCACCAAATGTTCATATTGATCCTAAGTTGGATGTAGTTAGACTAGACCACTAGGTAATACATGCCACCTAAAGCTAGCTCATTTGTAAATTGCTTAGAACTACCCCAATGCCAGGCAGGATTCATTCAACCCATTACTGTATTGGGGATCACTCAATGACTTCGAGTACTGAATATTCTAGGGATTGAAGCTCTTCACTCCATTATTTTATTCACATTTATTGTGATACTTGCTCATTCTTAGTGATGAAAATAACTATTTATTTTGCATTTTTTTTAGCAAGGGATTTTTCTTTGATTTTTGGAATTTACTTATTTTGTATGAAAGTAAGGTATTTCTTTTGGTAGGAAGGGCTTGTATTTTTGTCAATAATAAACACTCTAGACCATGTGCATCACAATATAAGAAAGTAAAAACCTTTATCTTAGGGTGAATAGGACCACTTTGTAGTGTTCATATTTCTTTTTCCATACTAGGATTTTTAATGTGTTTAATTAGTAATGAGATTTTGACATATGTTAGGTGTTATCAAAACTAGACCTCATATCTAAAATTAAAGATAACTTTCTACAAAATATGAGAATATCACTAGGTATGGCTGAATGATCGAAAAACCCTAGTATATTCCTTATAGCAACAGGAGGGGTTGTGTTGAAAAACACAATTACTCACAAGGGTGATGGATGATGATGATGAATAGATGCATGATTAAGATACAAATGTGGCATCAATTGTAATATTGTAACACAACCTATCCTAATGCAAATAAAATGGATGAAAATGCCTAATGCAATGCAATTAAATGAATGCATGTGCAAAATAAAAATGCATAATGTAAATGTTTTTGTATTTTTGATGTTTTACAATGTTTTTGGATTTTAATTTTTCAATTTTTTTTTTAATTTGGATTTTATGATTTTTTTTGGATTTTATGGTTTTAATAGGGAAATGCATGCTATCTTAGGTACCCCCAGTGTGTGTTACACTCAATGAAGAAGATGAAAGTGGGATACCTTTAGAATCCTAACTTTGCCTCATTTAACGTGATGTGGAAGGTGGGGAAGGTACGTTACTTTGATGTCCCCCAATGTGTATATTGTCTACTACAATGTAATTAGCTTTCTTAGGAAGAGTGAAAAAAATCAACTCTTCCAATTGGGGCATGGATTTCTGCAAGGTACCCATATCTTGGTGGGGAGAAATGAGTGAACCATCTACGTGGAGTTGATTTCATTATAGAAGGTTTTGGACCACCTTCCTGAATGAATGGCAACCATGAATGTCATGCCCATTGTAATAGACTAAAATTGATCCATGTCAATTTACCCTAAGTCAAAAACATTCAAAAAATTAATTAAAATTGCTTTCTAAATTCCTACCTTGATTTTTGCACCCATATCAAGTTTATTTCTAACATCCTGATGATATTTACACTATTTTAATGATATCAGTTGTTCAATGTGATATCGGACATCATTGTACAAAATTAGATGTTCGATCTCATACAAAATAGAAAATCACCCAAAATAAGAAAAGGACAAAAAATTATTGTAAATTCTTTGTCTGTATGTAGATAATGGCACAAATGTTATAGTATTGGATCAGTCGATTTCATCTAGAATGGGATAAATTGTAACTCCCCTTATTTTTTAGTCCAAATCCCCTAACTTACCTTTGCCTATTTAATCCAAGCACTCTCTCTAGATTCCCCCTAGATACTTGAGCATTTATCACCCTTTGTTTCCCATTGCATATTTGTTATAGTTGTGTTTGTTGTAGGTTCGTAGGGCCAAAGTTGCGCATCGGTTGATACGATACGATATCAGACATCCGATATCACTAAAAAATGTGTAATATTGACCTACAACATCTAATATCATCTACAAGCTTCTTGGGTCACCTTCAGACTTATGTTTGCTTTTATAAATTTTTATTTTGCATTTCCAAAGATCATATCTATTATTTATCATCTTATTTAGGCATAAAGTTTCATTTATCATATCAGGAGTTCACCATCATTGCATTGTATTTTGTTATTTTGCATTTATAGTATAAATCCATATTGTTTTCTTTCAAGTATTGCACATAATGAGTTTCATATAATATAATTCATGCTTAATCAAGTTCATGTTATGCTACAAATATATATTTTTGGTGTCAATTTGTGAAATTGTAGGTTTCTAACTAGATCGGACCTACTGATACCAGATCAAACTTACTGATATTAGATCGTATATTCGATATTTCCTATAGTAAGCAAAAATGTTACAAATCAGCAATCCGTACTGAGTAAAATTGTGAAATTTCTTTCATAATTAAGCATTGCATCTATTTATATTATGTACTTTTTTGTGTGTTGTATTCATTTGAATCTAAATTGCATGTAGTATAGGTTTAGTTGCATTTGGAAAAACTAGGTGAATGTGAGTGAACTAAAATTAACACATAAAACAACTCCCAACCTAGACATGGAAACTACCATATAAATGTTTCTTAGTGAACCTACCCAATTCGTTGACAAATCACCAAAGAGGGCATGACAACAAGTGCATCTCCTCTGAGGTGTAGACCTATAATTTTCCCATTCTCATTCGAGGTGCAGATCCATTAGCCTGAAGGAAAGGAGTGCAAAAAATTTAGAGCTATATTCTTTGGTGAAGCTAATGTGAACTACATAAGCATCATTCTGATTCAAAAACATGAAAAACATAAAACAAAAAAAATCATCATTTAAACTTGCAAATTTTAGATTCATTTCTTAGATGGTAGATACCAATATAGGAAAGTCTACAATTATAGATGTTAGAGCATTATTATCCACACAAGAAATGTCTTTAGTAGTTGAAAAATTTAGTATTCCATATCAAGAAAAGTGGGTTGAACTTTGGAAAAGACTTGACATCATTAAAGCCAACACACTAAGAATTAGTCAAATAAAGAGATTCAACATAGCTAGAATTCTGGGACCCGATAAATATTCTCACTACTTTGATATTCAAAGATCATGTGAGAGGTGGTTAGCTAATAAGAGAGCAAGCATTTCTTCATCTATTTATACTTTTGAGGATTATCTTGAAAATTCCATAACTGTACACTGATTTATTGCACACATAGAAGATCAAGAGATAGTTTTGGAAAATAAAAGAAGATATCAGAAAACACCTAGAGAGGTCCATTTTCATGAGTATTATCACAAAATATATTTTTATAATCAATATTTTGAAATTGATAGCATTACTATAGCTCATTTTGTCAAATTCCTAAAAGAAAACTTTTAATTTGAAGAAGAGCATTATATGACACCTAAAGAACTTGAGCCTATCAACGATATTTATAAACTCTTTTAGGAAGATTAAGTATATTATCTATAATATTATAATCCTTATCTTTGCTTTCTTTTCAAAAATAAAAACACAAAAAACCAAAAACAAAAATATAATATATATCTACATATCTACAATATTTTATATAGGTATATATATAACATATATACCCCAAAACTCAAAAATATATATATATATATATATATATATATATATATATATATATATATATATATATATATATATATATATATATATATATATATATATATATGTATATATACCACTGAAAAACATAAATACCCAAAGATAAAATGCCTAGAATCTTAAAAAATGGTAAACAAGTAGAATTTGGCTCGACAAAAGAGCCAAATCATGAAAACCTTGATGATAGGATACATATTGAAGATGATAAACTCATGGAACAAGGTGAGGATGATAATAGAGAAATGGAAGAAGAAGATCCTACCAAGCCCGTAGTAGATCCTCAAGGGAATGTTAGTTGTAAATATATCCAACACTTTATTGAGTTTCTAAAAGTTAATATAGATGATATCAATCACGTGTTATAGATATAATAGTTATTTCTAGAAGGATATTATTCAATAGAGTTAGCTATAGAATATACTTTTTGAATGCATGTAAATATATTAACATACATGAGTAGAACATATCAAGATTCCAATAAAAATATGGCAACGCAACCTACTACTATGCACACCAAACAAAAACAACACTTCTCTTCCCTTATCTCTCAAGATTTTAATCAACAAGAATAAACATCACAAAATGCTAAGAAAATACAAAATTATAATCATTATAAACTAAAAATTTAGCAAAATGCAATTCCATATAAACTGCATAATACACTTTCTACAAATACTTTACTGAAGAACACAAGCTTATACTGAGAGGTGGGGGTGAACAATATCAGACCACTTTTTACTTTTCTTTCCAAAATAGTATTTTATCCAATATAATCAATGGAAATATCAATAGCAATAACTAAAGTAATGCACAAATCATCACACACAATAGAGACACCAATTTAACGTGGTTTACCTAATGTGGGCTACTCCACAGAGAAAATATTTCACTAATATTTTATCAATAAATATCTTGGGAATCCTTTCCCTATTACAATGTTTATGGACCTCTATACAAAGGAGACACCAATCCCCTAATCAAGTTCATGGATATCTATCCACAAGATAAATCCTTTCTCCTTAGCTTTGACTGGTGATATTCTATAATAACTGTTGCCTCCACTACTCTAGTTAATGGATATCTATCCATTGAAGACTCCTATCCTCACTGCCCTGGCTAATGGATATCTATCCACTGGAGACTGTTGTCCTCTATACTCTATCACATTCAAATATTTATCTCAAATTTATACTAAACATAGTCCTTCGGTCTAGCATAAATTTTCTCAATCTGTCTCTGGTCTTACACAAAACTATCCTCAAATCTGCCCCAATTCTATCCTCAAATATATACTAAACATGATCCCTCGATATAGCACAAATTTATCCTCAATATCTATCCTATGATCTACACTAAACATAGTATTTTAGTCTAGCACAAATCTATTTTCAATATTTGTACTCAAGCCTTAACACAAAGCTTGACCCAACCAAATCAACTATGGTAGATCTATCCCAAATCTTAACTCAAGTTTTGTACAAATAAATCAATCAAATCTGCTCACAAGTATTATCAAAGACTTATCTCAAATTTGCCTTGTAAGCTTCCATAAAATCTCACACTAATATATCCACAAGTTCTCTCTAGAACTTGTCCAAATCTGCTCAAAAAGTCCTCACTAGAACTTGTCTAAATCTGCTCAATAAGTCTTCACTATAACTTATCCAATTTTCTTTCAATTTGTATTGTAAGCTTCTAAAAATCACACAAATATATCCATAAGTCTTATCAAAGACTTACCTCAAATCTGCTCAACAAGTCCTCACTACAACTTTTCCAATATCATAGAAATATAAAGAGAATTGTTAGAGACTCAATATGCTTCACATTCATCACAATGCTCAATCACTTTCAATCACTCTTTTAGAAATATATAGAGAATTTTTAGAGACTCAATATGATTCAAAATCATCACAATGCTCAATCACTTTCAATCACACTTTTAAAAACATATAGAGAATTGTTAGAGACTCAATATGCTTCACATTCAACTCAATTCTCAATAAATTTCACTCGCTCTTTTAGAAACATATAGATAATTGTTAGAGACTCAATATGCTTCACACTCACAAAGTCTCAATCACTTTCAGTATTTATTTTATTATAGAAACATATAGAGAATTGTTAAAGACTCAATATGCTTCACACTCACAAAATCTCAATCACTTTATCAAATCAATTCATAATATATAAAAATTTGTTTCATAGAACTTGAACTATCACTTCACACATCCACTTGACTAGGCTCAACCAACTCTACTCAATCAATCACTCAATAAAATAATCCTTGCTCACAAATCCTAGTCCAAACATATGAACACTCACTCAAATATTTCCAAAAATTCTTATCAACCAATATCACATAACAATGATACTCATGTTCTTTGCAAACCCTAGTTCAAGTTCTTCACTCAAATTAATCACTTCAACAAAAATGTTTATAAAACAAGGTTTTATCAACAACTCTCAATTCCAAAAAACCTTGAAGCATTAATTAAAATACACTCAACAATGCTTAACAAAACAATCATTTTCACTCCAAATTTTCATTCACAACCTTCAACAATCACTCACTAGAAAGAATATGCCCATACATTTTGTTGGATGTAAAGGCGCATTTTAAAAAAACTGTCTCAACCATAATTTCCTTCTTTCTAATTCCAATGGTTAGACACAACAATATTACCTCAATACTTTCTCAAAAATATTCCTTAGACACAAAATAATCACAACTCAATTTATGCCTTATTACTTCCTTTTAAAAATAACACTCATCATACCATACATGA
The DNA here is from genome assembly GCA_028583015.1 of Wollemia nobilis. Classification (NCBI taxonomy): domain Eukaryota; kingdom Viridiplantae; phylum Streptophyta; class Pinopsida; order Araucariales; family Araucariaceae; genus Wollemia; species Wollemia nobilis. The sequence goes on from JAQPPZ010002643.1 coordinate 1,167,613, forward strand.
AAAATAATTTCTTTGATACACCTTATAAACTCAAACTTAAAATAATATCCAACACTTCACAAACACCTTACAATTCTTTCCAACCATTAAAGCAAATGACATCAAAAAAATTAATTTGCATAACCCTTATAACTCCCCATGTAACCTTATAAACCAAATATAATGCAAAAATTAATTTTTGATCTCTAAACAACCAGTTTCAAAATTTACGGTGCCTAAATTCCAATGCATACCTTGCTTTCCCAAAAAAGGTATTTTGGTGTGATTCAATCCGTCGTCTCCCTAAGGCCTAAGCACCTTAGTGCTTGTGAGCCCACCACATGAGCTATAGTCCCCATGTGAAGGAAAAAGTACTTTCTCCACCTTATGCCTTGTGCACCTTTTGACTTCTTCAAAGTCCACTACTCTCTCCACTTCGTTGTAGCACATGTTGCAAGCAATTCATATTAATTTTCAAATGAAGGCATGGTAAGTTCTAAGGTGGCTGGATCCCCCTTTTATACATGATTTTATTTTTCTTCCACATTGGGGTTTTTAGTAATTCGAATTATGATATTAATAACCCACCTTTGGGTTAAAACATTAATATAAATTAACTTTATAATTAATATTAAAACTAATTAATAATTAATTTACATAACTTAGGTTAAGTAAATTAAATTATAAATTAATTTATAATAAAAATTATATTAATTTATTTAAAATTAATTTGAAACCTCCTTTTATAATATTATAAAAATATTATAATATTATTTACTTGGGCATCTTCTTTTGCACTTTGGTCCACATCTGATCTCCTAAAACTGGGTCTTGATCAACTAAAACTAGAGAACCTGAAACTGATGTTGCCCATTGAACTACCACTGACTGGTGTTGAAATCTTGACATCAATGACCACTCACTCTTGACATCAATGATAACTTATCTACTCAAAATGTCCAACATTTACATAATATTGTTTCTATTAGAAACCTTTATATGACAACACAACCATATCATCAAATGCACAACGGTATGATAACACAAAACCTATTTAGTGGGAACCTGCAATGACTTGAAGCTATAGTTAAATAATTAGCTTCACATCTAGACCAAATAGATCCTTATCATACCTCATACAGTTATAGAGAGATGTTTAGTCAACCATTGGATCCCATTGTTTTTGCTCAACCTTATCCTATACATTTCCCCATGCCTGTCCTTATGATATATAAAGGGACCGAAGATCCTATTGAAATATTTGTATATTTAGTACAACTTGTCATGATATTTCATATGATGATTTTTTGTTACTAAAAATGTTTCCTAAAAGTCTCATAGGCATGACCTTAGAATGGTATTATCAATTACCAACTAATTCCTTGAGAAACTTTGAAGAAACAATGAAAATGTTTGTTCGTCAATTTAGTGCCTACATAGAAAGACATGTTACCATAAAATATCTATAAAATTTAAAAAAAGTAAAAGACAAAACTTTTGTTGGATTATTAGCTAAATGGAGACAAATTCTAGGGAAATTACACTTTACTTTACCTCATCGAGAAATGTTGAAAATCTTCATTAGTAATTTACAAGAACAATTATCTTATGAACTTGCTACTGCTACAATATATTCTTTTGATCAAGCTACAAAATTAGAAAGAAGGGTATAAGATGCCCTTATTAGAAGAGGACAATTCAAAAAAAATGATGAATATAAATCTTCCAAAAATCAATATAAAAACATACAAGTAGTAGGTGACAAAGTTATTGATAGTAGAAACACTCCAAACATCAATACTACTATAGCTATAAAGAAATTTGTGTAAAAAATTCCTAATAAACCTCCAAGAGAATTCACAATATTGAACCAACCTTTGACCTTGATTTTACCTCAATTACTAGAACAAGGTTTAATATGATTACCAGAAATATGACAACTAGTTACCACTTTACCTGGATATAGAGCTGATTTACATTGCAATTTTCATCGAGTGGATGGACATTCAACTAATTCTTGTAAAATATTAAAACATATGATACAAGATCTAATTGATAAAGATAACAATGGAAGTAGAAATATTCCCTCCAAACAATAATCCTTCAAATAATGCTCAAAAGAAACAAACGCAAAATGCTAATCAAAACTTAGACATCTTCCAACATCCTTTACCCAACCATGGTAAAGAGGTTGTGAATCAGTTAGAACATCACAATGTTCCTCCTCCAAATCGATATGTGGGAACCATTAGCAATTTCTTACCATGTAAAAATCCATAAAAATATTATGTTCCCTCTCAATCTACAATCACAATTAGGCCAATCCAATATTTTCAATATTCATCTTCTAAAGATACAAGAAGTAACACTGAAATTGAAATAGAAAGTGAAATGGAAATTACTTCAAATAATTCAAATATCTCTAAAGATGATTCAGATCCAATTATTCCTATCATAGATTTATTAGTTCCAGAAGAACCATTTCCTAGAAGAATGACTACTCACCCTTCCTCTCAACAAACACTTTCAATTGAATAAATAGTGAATGCTAGACCTCACTTTGGTCACTTGCAAAACAACAATATCGTGGATACTATTGAAGCCATCACTAGACAACAAGTTCAAAATCAAAATTCTCAATCACAAACTAAAACAACAAATGAAAAATCACCTCCATTTGTATTAAAAGCACCCACAAAAAGAAATAATTTATCAAATCCACAACAAAAACCTCCTTATGACATTAATGAACAATTAGCTAATATTACAGCTAGAATTTCCCTTTTAGATATCTTAAGAACTTCATCTATACATAGAGAAGAATTAATGAGTACCTTAAGCAAAATGATGGTACCTCAAGATATAGAACCCACTGTTGTGGTCAATGCTATAATTTCCCGTGGAATAAACTATATAGACTTTCAGGATAAATACATTCCTCCTCAAAGCATGTATAGATATATTCCTTTATATATGACAACCTTAATTGGAGATGTGGGTGTCAAAAGAGTCTTGATTGATAAATAATAATCATTGAACATATGCACATATGATTTCTTTCAAATATTTGTATTTAGAATTGAATATTTAAAAAGAACTTAAATTATTATCAAAGCCTTTAATTATGAAACCCAATAAACTTATGGAGTATTATCAATCTCATTTCAAGTTGGTCCAAGAATATTAGACACAACTATGTTTATTTTATCTTACCCTGCATCATACAACATTCTCCTAGGTCAACCTTGGATTAATACAATGTGAGCAGTACCTTCTACTCTACATAAATGTATCAAATTTGAATTTAAAAATCAATTGGTCACTATCCATGGTGAACCTAGACATTTTGACATGTGTGAAATGGAAGAACCAATAGGTGTCCCATTTTGTCCTATTGTATCTTCAAAAAACCCTACTCCTCTTAAAAATCCTCATTCACAAGCTAAATCTACATCATCTTGTACCACAACTAAAATAGATAATCCTTCTACTTCATATCTCCTTTTGGATGAAGTTTTACCATATTTATCTAAAATACTCAAAACTTTAGAGCATGCTAATTTTGCTACACAAGACTCCCTTGTCTTATCCCAATTACCACCATCTCCTAAAACAATGGGCTTGCCATGAAGGCTAGGAAGCATCTGTCATATAGGGAGTTGCATATTTATATATGTAGGGTATGACCTTGGCAAAATTAATATTCAAATGAGTTTTACACTTTATAAAGATGAGTTTGCTCGATGTTATTTTTCTCATGGATATGTGAAGTAAAAAAAAATTATGTGTAATTGGTTATAAAGGTAAAGGTATAGGTCCTCTTGAAAATTGTATTCATAAACCTTTAGAAATAGAGGAATGGCCTACCTATTGTGGTATTGGATATATCCCTAAAAAAACTTAACCTTTCCCTTTTGACAATGATGACCATCTTGAGACATATGAAGAGTACTTAAAACATCAAGAATATTTAAAAGCAAATAATAAAACACATTTTTGTAACATGTTGTCAATAGCATATCCTAAAATGATTGCTTCCCCAAATGAATGTTTAGAAGGAGATATTTTTTGCAATGTTTCTCTTGAAGAAATTTTGAGGAATGTATTTTTCTTTGATGGATCTATACCATGTGTATCCCACATTCAAAAAACTACCCCACAAGAGGAATTAGCTAAGTTAACTTTAGAGGAACTCCAAGAAATGGGTGTCTCACCCGCTCCTCCTAATTTTGAAAGAGATTTAAAAATTATAATAGAATATGTTCTACAAGTCAATATTTGGATAGAAACCAACCCTCGTTTTGTAAAAATTGGAGCCGAATTAAGTGAAGAAAGACCAAATCAACATATTGTATTTCTCATAGAATATGTTGATGTCTTCACTTGGATATATGTAGATATTACTAGCCTAGAATATTTTGTAGTCATGCATCATTTAGTGGTGCACCTAGATGCAAAACCTGTACAACAAAAACTCAGAAAAATGAGTCCTAAAGTAGCATTGTTAGTTAAATATGAATTAAAAAAAAATATATGTTGTCTTCATCCAATCCATTGATTATGCTGATTGGATATCTAATGTAATTATAGTAACCAAGAAATAAGCCACTAAAATTAGAGTATGTACTAATTTTAGGGACATCAATGTTGCATGTCCTAAAAATGGTTTTCCTCTCACGAACATGGATTATGATTTTATAGCTGGAAGTAAAATGTTATCCCTTATGGATGGGTTTTCAAGGTATAATCAAATTAGAATAGGTCCTGAAGACCAACCTAAAACTACTTTCATTACACCCTGGGGAAATTTATGTTGGAAAGTAATGCCTTTTAGTTTAAATAATGCAGGTGCAACTTATCAAAGAGCTATGATGTATATATTTTATGACATGATGTACGACATTCTATATGACTATGTGGATGACATAATAGCTCACTCAACTAAATAAGAAGATCATATCACTAATCTAATATGAGTATTTGATATACTTAGAGAATATAAAGTTCACCTAAATCCAAATAAATGTGTATTTGGAATAAAATCTGGAAATTTATTAGGAGTTATCATATCTATGCATGGCATAGAGATAGATCCCATAACAATTAATGCTATCATTGATATACCATCACCCAAAAATATATCAAAATTAAGGAGTCTACAAGGTAAACTTCAATCTATCTGTTGCTTGATCGACAAATTGGCAAACAAAACTTGACCTTTTCTTAAGTTACTTAAGAAAAACATCTCATTTCAATGGGATAGTGAATGCCAAGAAGAATTTGAAACCCTTAAGTAATATATTATTATCCCTCCTGTGCTCGTTCCACCTAAACTAGAATGCCCCTTTATTTTTGTATATTTTTGCTTTTGAGCTTGCATTAGGAGAAATGTTGGCTCAACTTGATGATGATAAGAAAGAACGAGCCACCTATTACATAATTAGAACATTATTAAGTTATAAAACATGTTATACACCCATAGAAAAGCTTTTCTTGGTAGTTGTGTTTTACACACAAAAGCTATGCCATTATATTCTTATCCAAAAGAAATTTATCATTGCTAAATCAAATCCATTAAGATATTTTATGAGTAGACCTTACTTATCAGGATGCAAAACTAAATGGGTTCTTGCTCTAAGTGAGTTTGAACTCACATTTATTGGTCAAAAATCTATCAAAGGTCAAGTCATAGTTGATCAACTTGTTGCTACTCCTCTTTAGTCTAATCATCCTGTTAGGATCCTATCCTAACATTAATTAATTAATAATAATAATAATAATAATAATAATATATTTTATCCTAAGGTTATAATAATAAAATAATATAATAATTAATTATATTAATTATTATATTATTATAATATTAGGGTTAGGAAGCATTGCAACCTTTCACTTATAACCCTAGAGTGGGTATAAAACCCTATACACTTCTATTATTTGAAATATCCATGAATATGAAATATAATATAATTTATTGAAGGGACTTCCCGATAATACAAAAGGTGATTCTCTTAGTTTTAGGTCTATTTATTATTTATTTATCATTTTATGTGCTAGGAACCCTAGGTTCCTACCATCTGGTATCAGATCCGTATGGATCCAACCATATGGGACATAAAAAATGACATTGCAGAAATTAGAAGAATGATTGAATGAAAACAAATTAAACAAATGGAACGTTCTGATCGTATTATACAATATTTAAGGGAAATGCAAGAGGAGACCCTAGCCCTGGAATCTCAAGTAGAGGAGGAAGAAACCATAGCCATGGAATCCCATGTAGAGGAGGAACCCATAGCCATGGAATCCCAGGTAGAGGAGGAGCCCATAGTCATTGAATCTCAGGTGGTATCCATTTCATCTTCTGGGAAGAAATAAATAAATCAAAACCCTAGAAAAAAAATTTCTTTCAAAAAGGTAGAAGGCAAAGATTTTCAAATAGTATATAATGCATTTTTGGAAGGAGAAAATATAATAAACCCTAAAAAAAAAAATGTTTTTTAAAAGAAGTGTATGAGGAAGAGAAGGATAGCTCCCACGGTGAAAAAAATACTAGCAACAATGCACAAAAATTAAGGTTTCCACGAGTGGTCAAAAAAATTAAAAAATTTAAATTAATACTAGAGGAGTCCTCAGCTATTAATGAAGCCCATAGCATGAATGGGTACTCTTGCATCCGCCCTCCACCTTGGCCTCCTCCTATGATAAAAAAAAAATGACACATATAATCTGGCTTGAAAATAATGGAAGAAAATATATTAGGTTGGTACTAGATACAATAATACAAACAGGCAACATGCAACCTTATTACGAACGTTTACGGAGCATAATCATCGCCTCCTTATAACAACCGATAAGATGCAAAGGGAATTTTCAATTTAGCACAGAACAATTAATTTTTTATTATTTTCAGAAACTACGCATTGAAACAGACCTTTGCTTGGAAGCTTTACAAAGTTTTTCAATCGTAAAAAAATGACAAAAAAAAATTGTTGTTTCGATATTTCTCTCATGCGTAATTAATTTTTGATAGTATTATATATATATATATATATTATTTAATCCTAAAACTGCTGCCAATCACCAGATTTTCACTCTCTTGCATCACTTCTATCATCGGTGAATTTACTGTGAATTTTGCTACGAAACAAATATTATTCGGTTCCTTCGAAGGGGAAGATTTTGATGAACTTCGGTGAGAGACAAAGACATCAGAGTGGATTGGGAGTGTTCCCAGCATTACCGGGTTGAGCACCATCATGAGCACTGTTATTTCTTCTACATTATCAATTATAAGGTTTTAAAACAAAATAATATAATATAAAGTTCATGTTTTCTGTCGTCGGAAAACTCATGTCAGGAGAAGCCGACGTCGAAGGAACGCGAGAAGAAAAATAAATAAAGCTTTTGGGAACTATCCCACATGATCCAGTTTTTACCCCGCTGCCCTCTGTTGTTCTCCACTGCTATCCCAGATTGTGTTTCCATCTACTAAACAGCGTCTGCTATCGTGCCAAGTGCTCGGTGATTAAAAGCGATTTCTAGTAACAGCAGGCAGCACTGGAGAAGAATTGAAAAAATAGAGAAACACGAGTGATATACGTGCCCAAAGAGTGATTTAATCCATCTAAACAAATATTATAGCTCCCTGTACCTTCGATCCGATGCTAGAAGGAGAAGAATCCAAGCAAAGTGTCGTGAAATTAACCCGACAAATTCATCCCTGCATTTTCGAGTAAACTTTGGAAAAGAACAGCAAAAAAATATAACAAAATTCGATATGTTATAAAGTTTGGACATGACTGGAAAATTTTAACGGCGACTCCATTCACCGGCACCAAGGAAGTTGTAAAAAAAAAAATTTACAAAATATTATCCCACACACATAACAGTGTTGGGCGATTAAAAAAGAGCAAACACATTTAAGTTATCGTGACTTCTCGTCACGCTGGTCAAATAAACCTCGCACGTCCCCGAAGCCACTCTAGATTGGACACGTATATAGCCTCGAAAAATGTTCAAATTTGACTGTTTTCCGCTACACCAGCCCTCTGCTGTGCTCCACTGGGTCTTCCTCCGCTCTGCTCCTTAACCGTAGAAAATTGCAGCATAGTTGTCGTCTTCAAAATTGTAATAATAGCAATTGCTGAAACATTATTGCATGTTACAATGAGCAAAGGTAATTGGGAAGAAACGGGTGCAGAGATACATTAGTTTTACAATGTTATACGGAGAAGATACATTATGCGACAAGAATTTTGCAAGTTGAAAAATCAATGTTTATTTCCTTCTTTGGAGTTACAAGAAAGGAGAGCGGACACCTTAGATTAGAGAATGCCATTTGGAATTGAAAGAAATTAAATAATATTTTTTTCTACAATGAATCAAAACAATATTAATGAAAATGGCGACAAGTGTTTAAATTGTGATGTCACCTACAATGCAACTATAGGAAGCAACTCTTCCGTGCTATCCAAGTTAAAATAATTATTTGGCAACCTTGATATCAGCAATATCAAAACCTCAAAATGTGAACTCTCTACTGGATTTAGGGCAGACCGATGAAGAACATCCAACCTACTTGAAGCTATATTCTTGAATTTCAAACTTTGCGGACAAAGTTCTTCAAGGAGGGATGGAATGTTAGGATCCTATCCTAACATTAATTAATTAATAATAATAATAATAATATATTTTATCCTAAGGTTATAATAATAAAATAATATAATAATAATATAATAATTAATTATATTAATTATTAAATTATTATAATATTAGGGTTAGGAAGCATTGCAACCTTTCACTTATAACCCTAGAGTGGGTATAAAATCCTATACACTTCTATTATTTGAAATATCCATGAATATGAAATATAATATAATTTATTGAAGGGACTTCCCGACAATACAAAAGGTGATTCTCTTAGTTTTAGGTCTATTTATTATTTATTTATCATTTTATGTGCTAGGAACCCTAGGTTCCTACCACATCCTATAGACATTGAATTTCTTTATGAATATATTAACTTAGAAGAAGACCATTCTGAATCTTGGTTCTTATATTTAAATGGAGCTAGATGTATGAGTGGTGCAGGTGTAAGCATTATATTAATATCTCCACAAAAGCATCTTATTACCTCATCATTAAAACTACAATTTTACTACACCAATAATACTACAAAATATGAAGCTCTAATCCTTGGGTTATGATCAAATTTAGCTCTAAAAATCAAGATTTTATTAGGCTTTGGAGATTCCCAACTTGTGATAAATCAAATTAATAATTTGTATCAAACACGAGATGAGAAACTTCATCCTTAAAAGGATTACGTTTTAAAGCTTATCTCATTATTTGATAAAGTAACTCTTGAGGCTATCCCTCATACTAGCAATCGTGATGCAGACGCCATAGCTATCGTCACCTCTCTGTTGCATTTAGAATTTGATGATGAATATGCTACAATCATTATTCATCAAATCCAAGAGCTAGCCTCACATAAATCTTGTATATAACCATTAGATGTTTTTTTAATTATTGAGATAACTCTAGAACCTTGGTACATAGATATTTTTAACTTTATCCAAAAAGGGACTTTCCTAGAAGGATTAGATAGAAACCAATGTAGGTTATTACGTAAGTGAGCTATTCGCTTTGAAATGATTAGAAATACTTTATATAAAATATATTTTGAAGGTATTCTTTTAATATGCCTAAATTTAGAATAGTCTAAGAAGGCGTTAAGTGAAGTCCATGATGGATCTTGTGGAGGTCACTTTAGTGGAATTTCTATTACTAAAAACTCTTACAGATGGGTTATTTTTTCCTTCAATAGAAAAATATGTAAATTATTATGTACATCATTATGACAAGTGTCAACGACATGCAGAACTTGTTCATGCTCCTACCTAAGAACTTCAAACCATATCCTCTCCTTGGACCTTTTCCCAATGAGGCCTAGATATCATTGGTAAAATCAATTCCATATCCTTATATGGCCATAAATTCATCATAATAGCAACAAAATATTTTACAAAATGGGTAGAAGCTATGCCACTAGTTTCTTGCACAGGAACCCAAGTATCTAAATTCATTTTTAATCAAATTATTTTTAGATTTGGGATTCGATCAACACTTATTCTTGATAAGGGGACATGTTTCAAGAACAAAGATATTAAGAAACTTTATCAAAATTATAAGATCCAACATCGATGGTCCACCCCATATTATCCACAAGAAAATGGTTAAACTGAAGCATATAATAAAACTTTGATCAATATTTTAGAAATATTGGTTAATACATTAGGCCATAATTGGCATATGAAATTATATCCCACCTTGTAGGCTTATCGAACTAGTGTTCATGCTCCTATCGATGCTTCTCCCTTTGTCTTGGTTTACGGTGCTGAAGTTGTCTTTCCATTTGAGTTAGAAGTTCCTTCTTTAGATCTTCTACTTCAAGATGTCAAAGTAGGAGATGAATATCATGCTGGAATACTAAGTTAGTTGAAAATTCTAGATGAAAAGTGCATTCATGCTCTAGAAAATCTTCATGCTTACCAAGATAAACTCAAAAGATCATATTCAAAGAAAGTTCATAGTCAGTCTTATGATATTGGAGATTTAGTTCTTAAATAAAATCAGAAAAATACTAATGCTATAAAATACCTTAAAAGTAAATTTCAACCTAATTGGCTTGGACCATTCATAATCAATGCAAAATTTGGATCTTGTGCATATCGCTTGGCTAATTTGGATGGGAAACATCTAAAATAACCAATGAACATCATGCATCTAAAGAGATATTATGCATAACAACAAAAGTTCCATCATTGTACATAATTGTAAATAGCTTCTTCATATATATTTTAGTTTGCAATTATCATATGTTCATCAAATCACAAAACTACCAATATATATATATATATATATATATGAATTATTTTTAAAAGTATGTTAAATTGTTGTTAAGACTTAATTTTGCATTATTGTTTGTTGTTTTCCAAAATTCAAAGTCATATTTTATTTTCTTTCGGATAAACTCAAAAGTTATCTTGAACCACTCACTTAATTCACATTTCTACTAAATCTTGATTCTATAATTTTGATTATAAATCTCTCTTGAAGCAAAATCACTATTACTTCACTAATACAATTTTAAGTTTTGGGAATTGGTCTTGCTACTTTTTGAACCAATAACACATTTCACATCTTAAAATGATTTTTTGCAAATTTGAAATATGACACTACATAGTAGTCTTAATTCCTTAAGCAAAGAGTTTCCCTTGCTATCATATTATGTGCATGGTATAGAATACTTAAAATTTGCAAAAGGACAAGCTACCCCCTACCTAAATAAAATCTCTTTGTCCTTGTCTAATCTGAGTAAGTATCCTGATAAAAAGAAAAAAACAAATAAAAAGAGAAAAATAAAAGAAAAATTAGTTTTACTACAAAAGCAATAAAATCCCCTTGCTCAAAACAAAAAGTGAACAAGAATCCCTACTCAAAAAGAAATCAAACTAAAATAAGGGGGTAACAAGCTTGAATCCCTATAATTACTTAGTTATTCAAACACCATGGGGTGATCCTCATTATAGGTCAAGTGGCATAAATTCGGCTTGGCAATGGTGGTATCCTTATGCCTAGTGACATGTTTATCACATTAGTGACCTTATTTTGTATAGACCAATGTCAGCTTGAGGATCAGCTAGATTTTGGTAATTTAAGTTACATAGTAGTTTAGTACAATTGCATGCATAAAATCATGGTTAACGAATATCTCACTTACACACACATTGGTTCATAAAAACTGGCTTGTATCATTACCTCAATCAAAATTGGCAAATCAACCTTACAAAGCACACACATTTGATCCTTGAGAGATTTTGTATCATTATGTAAATCAAGATGGATAATGAACTCACACATCACATAATGGTTCTTGATAAATTTGATTCTATCCTTGGAATAATTTAAAATATTTCTTTGAAATTGAAATGGGTGGAAAGTGGTATTTGATCTAACAACATAAACACAAAGTAAGTTGAACAAGAAAGTTGTATTTCATTTATATCCAAAGATGACATAGATTACAATAGGGATAAGTTTCCCTTTCATGATGTCTTTTCCAATAAACTTCACAACAATCTTGATACTGCCTTCTATCTTCCCTCAATGTAGGTGGGTTTGTTATCCACCACCGGGTTGTAGTTGATGGTGTTCTTCTTATTTGAACCTATGAAGAACTTGTAAAATGGGGTTAGTTGGTTGAGGGGCTTACCTTGGTCAGGCCCCTTTTTTATGAATACTAAATCAACATAAAAACATGTTGATATTTGCAATAAATGATGCTAAACACTTGGGAATAGTAAATGGAAGCTTACCTACCAAATCTGAGGTGATTTGGGCTTTGTAGACTGAAATTGCCACCCTAGGGGTGAATCAAAACTGGATTCGTAGGACGGGGGGTGAATCCTTCTTTAAGTTGTATTTTTCTGAAATGCTCTAGTAGGGAGCCTCCTTGGCTACTACTATGCTTCTGTTTGTTGTAAAATCTAACTGTTCAGACTTCAATGTTGAATTCGATAGAGTTTTTGTACTTATGTCATTAATGGAGAGAGATAATTAGGGGTTTAGGATCCACTATATATAAAAAATAGCAAGGTTTAGGGGGAGAGTTAAGGATACTAACCCTAGGATAAATTTTAACTAGATTTAGGTTAGGTTTTGTGAGGTGCAAGTCTCACATTCCTCATAGGAAATATCCTATCCTCATACATGTGTGAGGAAAGATTAGGTTTAATCAGGATTAGGGTGTCCAAAGTCTAATTAGGGTTTTATTAAGTAAATATCCTAACTAATCTTACTTACACACATGTGGGAGGGTGCAATTAGTGTTAATTAGGGATTAAAGCTTAATAAATCAAATTGGCCCTAAAAGTGGGACTTACATGAAGTCAACATTAAATTAGATTTTAAGAATTGACTTGGTAATTTCTTTTGTCAACTAATACCTCGTAGGGGCCTCAATTGAATGCAAATAGGTTGTGTATCACCTTGGAATATTTTTAGATAATATTCCAGTGCATGGGATATGATTTTGAAGGCTTATTAGGGTTTTGGACCTAAAAGTTGATGAAGTGGTATATGGAAGTCTACACACTACTATGGCAAACTACGATAATCTATGTATGACTACGCGTGACTATGCATGACTACAATATCCTACAATAGTCTATAATAGCCTAGGGATATCTTGAATCACCTATGGATACATAGAGACAACAACATGTGACTTTTGGGTGTCTACATTTTACCCCTTTTTGTACTATATTGTGTGGAACACAATTTAATACAAAAATGTGAAGGGTTTGTGTAGGAGGAAAAAGGATAGAAGGGGAATGGAATCCAATAAAAAGTATGTAGTCACTCGAAGTGTGACCATAAAAAATTAACTAGGGATCCAAGGAAAAGAAGAGAGGAAGGAAATAAGAAGAAGAGGAAAGAAATAAAAATAATGTTGGTGAATGGAAATGGATGATTGTGAATGCAATGCTATGATTTGCTGAGCCCGTATGATATTTTCAATGCCATACTAGTTGCTTGAAAATGGCAACTTTTGGCTACTTTTATTTTGTGACCAGATCAACGTGGTCCAAAAGTATGAATAGGATAAAAGCCTATCTAAATATTTTTTGTTGATTTATTTATGAGAACATGGCAACAAATGTCAAACCATTTGAGCTAAAGGGACATTTGGATTATTCAAACATAACCAGTTCAACGTGGTCAAGAAATTATTTTCCAAATGTTTTGCTAGAATTATATCAAACGTATCATTTGTTATGTACTCAACGTACTTGAATGCTTAGATTGATTTTTCCATAGAAATACATAGCTCTTGTGATATAACCCATGTATAGTTGAGATTGAGATTATTTCATAAGATAATATTTAGTAAAAAAATTTGTAGATAGATGTTCTACTCACACTTTTGGATTTTCAATTGTGTGGTTGTATGCAAAGCTAACTTTGGATATGAAAACTCCCTCAAATGAGAAATCAACAATGAGGCAAATAAAATATGGTGATTTGATGATGAAACGATTGGTAAGATACCAATGCATGATGAAATTGATTGAATATTAAAATAGAGGACAGTTTGAGAGAGTTCCTAGGATATTAGATGAAATTTACCTGATTTCCTAGGGTTTTGGGAGTTGTTTGACTGATTTTTAGGGTCATGAGCTAAATTCACCACCTGGGGGTAATTTTGACCTAAATCACTGCCCAGGGGGTGAATTGGATCTGAATTCATCACTCAGGAGGTGAATGTGGGTTTGAAGCCTATTTAATCAAGCATTTGAATTGAATTGGTTCATTTTGATGGTGGGAAGAGTTGGAAATTGATTTGGAGGAGCATTTGATGATGTGAGGTAGGAGAGGTTGGTGATTTTGATGGAGAAGATGACGAGGAGGTGCAGTGAAGTTGGTAGCAGACACGGGGATCCACCAGTAAGTTTCATTTCTCTTTTATTTGAATTTGTTTTGTTTTTTCAGAGAAATGTGAATGAGGGGGGGGAGGTTTTCATCCCATTTTTTTAAAAAATTGTGAATTTCAATTGAAATTGTAACACATAGTGATAAACAAGACAAATGGGTACCCAAAAATATAGGTTTTTTTTGGGTTTGACCATTTTTGCATTAGTTTGACCTATGAGTATGTAGGGTAAACTGTGCTACTTGAATTTACAATTTGGAAGCCGTTATGTACTATTTTTTACTTCTATCTAATTTTTATCTACAAAAGTGGTAAATGAGTATCCAAAAATATGATTGTCATTTTTGTTTGCCTTCATTTGGCATGTTTTCTAAATATGTGCTTTTTGGTGTAAGGTAGTAAACTTTGACTGCGAGATTGGCCATCTTAAATATAGTGTTTTTAGAAACCAATGATAATTTCACCATAGAAGGGTGAAACGGGTATTCTAAAAGTGTCATTTATTTTTTTAAATGTTTGCATTTGGCCTGTGTTTGATTTACGTGCCAAGGTGTAGGTAATGTTAAATTTAAAATTAGCTATTGGGAGCCCAATTTGTACTATTTTCAACATCTGTTTGAACTTTCACCTCAAAGTGGACAAATGGGTGTTCAAAAATGTGACTGTTATTTTGATATTGTGTGTATTTGTGTTTGTTTTGTTTTGGTATATGTATGGTAACATTGAGCTTGAACTCCATGTTGATTGGCGTACTATTTCTGAATATTGTCAATATTTTTATTGCTAAATGGGAAAATGGGTAGTCAAAAATACAGTTCATTTTTGTATGTCTGATAAGTTGAATTGGTTTTGAATTTCATGCCACATTAGATATGTGGGAATTTTATTTTTGACTGTTGGAGGCCAAATATGTATTATTTTTTGCACCTGTTTGAAATTTTACCATGAAATGACAAAATGGGTATCCAAATATGCAATTTTTTTTGCATTTTGTCAAATAGATTGCATTGTATGTGATGATGCCTCGTAATGCATGCCAAATTGGTATGATTAATTTGTATGTAATATTTATGTTATTTTTGGATTTTGATGAATTGCATCACTGTATGGATGTCTAAATCATGTTTTATTTTTTGTGATTTGAATAGGTGAATATGCTTGAGCCTCACCATCATGTGCATAATATTAAGAAGGACTTTGATAATCTAATGAAAAATAAGGCTGATGAAGCATGGTTGGATGCAATATGGATGAGAGGGGTGTGGGAGTGTAAGAGTATCCATGCAAATAGAGCTTACATATCTACACTATGTGAGCGGTGGGATGCAGACCGTAATACTTTTTACTCCCTACAAGAGAGATGACCATCACCCTGGAGGACATGTACTGGATATACAAGTTACCAATTGAGGGTAATCCAGTTATGGCAACACCAGATAATGCTAATACAACTATGTTGGAGAACTTCTTTGGTGATGGGTGGGAGGATATAGATGTGGGGAAGATTTATTATGAGTATTTGTGGCTTACTGATAAGATATCTAAATGTTAGTGCACAATTATGATGATGATATCTACTTATGCATTGCTTTATACTTCCGAGGTACTGTTTACCTAGAACATGTTGGATGTTGTGAGTGACATGGTGAAGCAGAATGTTGTCTTCACATGGGCACCCATATTGTTGGTGTAGGTGTATAGGGCTACATGATGTAGTTTGTGTTGGTAGGACATGATTGAGCTGGAATCCTTTGCTACAAGTGTAGGCGTGGGAGCATATATCCATTGAGAGGCTTACATTTTTGCCTTGTAAGGTGCATGTTGAGGGTAAGGAGTATTTGCCCTATGCTTTGAGGTAGAGGATATATGAGGATAAGGGTGTGAAAAGACCTTTTGAGAGTGATACCCTACATTGAAGGGTCAATTTTGTAGAGTTTATGTCTAGTAGTATTACATGGATACCATGGTTAGGTGGAGTTACTTGGGAGCAACATGGTGAGTAATTGAGAGCTATTCGTCAGGGGTGGTGGGTAGTTGGTTGTTACACTTGACAAGCTAAGTTCTTTTAGTTTAGTCAAGTGAAGCAACAATTTGGGTTACAACAAGATGTTCCAGATGCACTTGTTATCTATTTTATGTGATGAGATGATAGGGGAGCTTAGCATGTGGTTTTGCCTTGGGTTGGTGATAGTGACCTGCCTATGGTTATCCCTAATATGGATAACGCTAGGATGACACCAAAGTTTTATTCCTGGTGGGTGATGCAATAGTGGGTTCCTGGTAGAGTCATGACTTATTTAGGTGTACCATCAATGGAGACAAGAGAGGGTCGTGATACTTGAGCTAGGTTAGAGGGGATATCCAGTAGTGAGAGGGAGGTGCCTCTACGATGGTCTAGGATATGATTAGGTGGTGCTTCGAGTTCATAGGCAACAAGAGTCAAGGAGGTTCCCATGATTTTTGAGATAGATCATATGGAAGGAGGAATGGCCACAAGATAGGTAGTTGGAGTAGCAAAGGAGGTTGGTGGATTTACTTCTATGGGTGGTATGGAGGAAACCATTTATATTGGTGTTTTTGCAGGTATGGAGGAGGTTCCCTTTGAGATTCAAGAGAGGCAGGATGTGGAGGAGGAGGCTCGAGGGCTATGGGATATTGTTTGGTAGTTGGATTTTGAGCTTCACTAGGAGGAGGATAGGCACATGAAGAGGTGGAGTATATGAGGGCAGATATGCAATCTGCTTTAGATGCTCGAGATGTGGGGATGTGAGTTGTTGTAGATACTTGAGATGTAGATATCATAGAGCTATAGTTTGCACTATCTAGACAATTATAGGCACAAGAGGTGGTCTAGTAGACTATTATGGTTGGTGGGGTGTCTGTAGATGTAGTTACTTTGAGGGCCAAGTTAGAGGAGGTGTGACATGGCACCGAGAATATGAGTGACTTGGTAGCTGTTGAGTACGCTAAGAGGTCACTATGTGAGGCTTATTTTATGGTACATGGTATTGTAGTTCCTAATTATGATCGATTGGTGTCTTAGTCTAAATAAATATTACATATACAGGAACCTTCATAGCATAGTCAGTGTAGTTCTGCTTCAACGGATCAGACAGGTGCTAGGATTGAGGTATAGGGTGTTGCTTTGAGTGTGATTGTGGTTTCTGGTTCAAAGTGAGTTATTACTCCTATAGGATTTTAGGCTTCAAGAGTGGTAGCAGAGTCTAGTAGAGTTGCAGAGGTGTGGGCTATCCGTAAGAGGAGTGGAGAGACTCCTAGTGACAGATAGGCTTTGCTTATGATTGTAGCCTACAGGCATGTTCATCTCTTTGAATGAGGGATTATGGGCAAGGTATTTTTTGTAGCCTTTTGGCATTTTGATTGATGATTTATATATATACACATTCTTAGTTTTTATTGTTATATATACATGTATCGTAATCATGATTTGAATATGTTTTCTTTGTGTGTACATAGATAGTAGAACATAATTTGTAAATGTAT
Source organism: Wollemia nobilis (assembly GCA_028583015.1). Lineage (NCBI taxonomy): Eukaryota > Viridiplantae > Streptophyta > Pinopsida > Araucariales > Araucariaceae > Wollemia > Wollemia nobilis. Next base: position 1,185,596 of record JAQPPZ010002643.1, read on the forward strand.
ATAATAAATCAAATGTAGAAATGTGGTAGGGTGTGGATCTATGATTATGATGTAGTATGGATATAGTATGCATGATTTGATTTTGAATGCAATATGATGTGATGTAATATGAGATGTGATGTAATGTGAGATATGATTTGTAGCAAATGCATGTAGGATGGATGCAACGATATGATGTAAAATGTTATGCATGTAAGGGGATGCATAAATATAATTTTTACTAACTGCATGTGACATATATGCATGGATGCATGTATGAGAAGAACAAAATGTGCAAAGGAAGTAATTTTATCATGGCATGTACCTATATGGATGCTATTCATTCTATTATATTAGGGTATAGAATGGTGTAAGGCACATGTAATGACTTTGAACAACATAGTTGTGACAATAAAATCTTAGACCCACAACTATACAAGCATTTGTAACAAGTCATAATCCACCTAACTGGTTCAAAGTCTATCGTAGACCTGTGTGTGTTAATGAGTGAGGTTCATTTATCCATTTTGGGAGAGGTATGATTAACCCATTTTATATGTGGCTGAACTAGCTAGCTCATCCATACATGAACAATGACCTATAAAAAAGTAGGTAGCTAATGCAATATATATCACCACTTGTAAGACTATTCCACTGGTACGCAGGCTCTTGGAACCTATTTCTAGTGATGGAAATCATCCTATGTTGTTATGTTAAACATAAGGACCAAAGACGATGAAGCATAACATGGGTGATATCATGAGGTTTTTTCTTTTTTTTTCTACCCCTCATCTATTGTTGACATATTTATGGTGGTGCTTTTTTTTTTTTTTTTTGTTCTATTTTTTTTTCTATTCTCTTTTTCTCTTTATTTCTATTCTACGGGTGTTGGCTTTTGTTTTCTGCCCTGTTCTTGTACTTTTTCTTATGCTTATCCCTTTTTTATCCCTAGGTCGTATTTTGACCATGCAAGTGATAGGACAAGCAGGGGAAATAATTCTCTAGATGGTGACATCTACTCTGGATTTCTTCTTCTCTATACTCAAAATTGTTTAATGTGTAACCTATGTGAGTGGTCTATGAGAGAAGTTGAACCAATTTGAAAGAACTTCAAGAAGTGTGCAAGAACCTATCAGCTAGACGTGACACTTGATTGACTAAATGAAGACATGGTCAAAGCTATATAAAATGCCTATGTACATTCTAATCTTGACAAGGGGGAGTGGACATCTTGGTGGTGATACTAACAAGTGCATTTGTTATTCCTTGTTAAGGCACATTTTCATTTTATTCATTTGTTATTTTTTAGAAATAATATACAAACATGGAATGAATTTTTGCTAAAAAATATGTCTATATGCAATGGATGTAATGTAAAAAATACAAATGGAGAATGCAATATCTACAAGAGGACATTCATGATGTTTTAGAAGGAGAAATTTGGAAGGTTTATGTACAATTGAATAGTATTTTTTGATGATGGCCAAAGCAATATGGCAAGATAAATTTTGCTCCAGTGTGTGGGGTGTGTAGAAACTATAATATGTGGCACTGCATGCGGTAATGCCAAAAATGTAGAGGAATACGATGATGGGATATACAACTGGAAGAAGATAGAAGAAGTATACTTTGGTAACCAACAAGACCAAGGGGATTACCAAAGTTGAGGAATGATAGAAGAAATGGGTTAGATAAATGTAGGTATGTAGCTGCTTGAAGCGTGACCATATAACCACATGAAGAAGTAAGAAGAAGTAGAGGAATAATTAGGGGAGATGATAGAAGAGAACCTACTAATGGGTAAAATTGCATGGGTTAGGATGCACATGAGAGGATGAAGTAATGGTGGGGCATGGATAATTTAATCTGTTATGTATGTAATGGGTAGGTGGTATCATGGATTCCTAGGATAGTCAAGTTTGTGGAATTTTTTTTGCGTGGAGGACTGAGCAGTCGGGTGGCTCAAGGGGCTAGCTCAAGTGATGTTGGGTGAGTACCATGTAGCATGTTGTGTACCAATGTTTTTAATGATCTGTCTCTTCGATATCGTGGCCTAGCTAGTGATGGTAGATGTAGTATTCACTCTAGTTGTAATTGCATGGTTTAGGACATGATGGATCTATAGGTTAGGTCTCTGGTAGAGCCAGGAGGCCTTGTTTCATCAGGTGGTAAAACATCTTAGATAGAAAGGTAGGAAAAAATTTCATAGGGTAGGTATATTACTCTCTCTAGGGTGAGAGAGGACAAGGTGGAGTAAAGTATGATGAGGGAGGCCTGGGTCGAGAGTTTGATGTAGGTCGAACCCTGGGGCAAGGAATGGATCTATGAGGTGGTGGTGAGGTATGTGGTGTTATAGGTTGATGAGTAGGAATATGGCACTAAGAATGGCTTATATAGATCTCTAGGGCTTCCACATGGGTGAGGATATGTTGGATTTCCTGGCTAGGTGATAATGGAACTGGTGAAGGTGGTGAATGAGCTTCTAGTGTGAAAGTGGTATTGCAATATGTAGGGATGGATGGATGAGATCATGATAAGGAGATAGTAGGGTGAAATGATCTAGGAGGCTGTGAAGCTTGATGAAGTGGTAAACCTTGGAATTATGAATATGGGGCATAAAATATGGGTGGCATTGGATATTGTCCTAGATGATGGCACAAATGGAATGGAGGCATGTGTGTATGACCATATTGGGTAGCTTGGGCTGTGTAGTCTTGCAAGTCTTGGGCATAAGAATATTCTCCACTTAAAAGTGGAGGTGGTAGACCTAAAGGGAGGGCTTGTTGAGGAGTGTATCCTATATTTGGCAGATGATAGATGCCTATGGGATGATGTGGATAATTATTTGGGTAGTATGGGTTCCTTTCCTCTCTAGATAAATAAGGAGACCCACATGGATGGGTGTTTATCCTTCTCATCGAAGGAAGACATGGATATCTTGTTGTATCTATAACGGGGTGAGTAGGAAGAACCTCAATGATGGGGTGACACATGGTGGGATGGTATGTGATGGTTTGAGTGTGACATTTTCCTAGGGTGAAGGATAGATAATGGTTGGGCTAGATCAGCCAGTGTAATAGGTACGGACTGTGGTGGTTGAGGGTTCTGCATGGTAATGTGTAATATGTTGTAGTATTATCCTACTAATTATGCAAATATTTCAAAAGGAAAAACAAATACCCATAGCACAAAAATGACATAAATATGAAATATTAAAGTAAAATAACATACCTACATGGTGATGTGCTTAGTGACTTGTAAATAGTAATGTGTGCTACTTGTGATGATGAATGCATTTGTGTATTAGGCATTGAATACATAGAGATGCAATATGTTGATGGATTTAGGCTTGTTAAGACCTTAAATATTGGCCAGAAGATATCCTCCTAAACCATATTTGTGTGTAACAATGAATGGGCCCAACTGGTTTGGGGTAAACTTGTCTTGCTACTGGTGATGCTAACTCATGATTTGCTAGTTTTCCTTGAGAAAAAGGTTACCAATTTTAAACTCATGCTGATATACCTTACTATTGTAGGCATGGAAAAGATGATCTTGATAGACTCATGTGTGCTCGATTGCATGAATTCAGCATTCATCAAGAAGTGTTAATTGATCTAAACAATATTGGAGAGTAGTGTCATCATCAATGAATTCCCTTTATAGATATCCTTAAGGAAGGTATCTCAAGCTCAAGGGGTATGATAGATTTAGCACTGTATACAAGTGAAAAAGGTGTTGCCTAAGTAGGACTAAAGATGTTTGTATGATATGCCCACAAAGCTAGGGGTATTTGGTTATGCCAGTCATGGTGAGATTCTTCTACAGTTTTACGAAGGATGGAATAAATGGTTTTTTTCATGGCTTCTACATGGCCATTACCCTAATGGTAGTATGGGGTAGAAAAACTATGATATATGCAGAATTTATCACACAAGGCTCAGACAATTTTGTTCTTAAAGTATTTCCCATTATTAGAAATTATTTTGGAGGGAATTACAAAATGACACATGATGTGGTCTGTGATGAATGCTATAATTTTAGCTCTTGTGGTTTGTACTAGTGGGATGGATTTGGCCCACTTTGTAAAATACTCTGTGGTAGTAATGATAAATTTGTGGTTGCATGATGAAGCTGGTGTAATCTATCCAATTAGATCTAGGTCCCATTGGGATAAAGGCCACATGGACTAGATAGGTTGAAGTGCTTGGGATGGGAGATGTATTAGGTTCACATGATATTGGTATTTGATGCAACTCTTCACATACTCATAGAAATCATGATCCATTTTGGGCCAATAATAACCCATATGAAGGATGTGTTTGGTGATTTCCATACCAATAAAATGTCCACCACAAGTACCATCATGAATTTCTTGTATAACCAATTATGATTCTTGTGGTTCTAGGCAATGCAAGAGCATGTCTTCATAGCTACAGTGATAAAGGATGCCCCCCAAAAAGGTGTAGTGGATTACTCTCAGCTTGAATATTTGGCATTGACCATGGGGTAAATCACATGGTAGGAAACCTAACTTGATGTAATATTTAATTTTTGAAAACCATGGATCATGGGGTTTAGTGTTTACCACATACACACCACCATCATATTTAGGAGGTATGGGTGATATGGCAGATTGAGTGAGCCTATGAATGGATACAGATGTTGTTTTAGATGTTGGTCTTTACGAAATGAGGGATCCTAAGGAGGACATGGTATCTACAAAATATTTTTATGATCACAAATTGGATTTGATATCATACCACTCAAATTGATACAAGAGTTGTGTAATTTTCTTATGTTTTTTGAGGACTAGGCAATTACATAGCTAGAGTTCTTTCACTTGATTGAATATTAGGAGTGAATCACCTATGATGTGGAGGTATTTGACATGCATGGAATGTGCTTGTTTCAATCCTAGGATTAGGGTTTCATATTCTACATTATTGTTGGTACAGGGAAAGTCGAGTTTGAATGAAAATGGGAGTGATTATCCTTTAGGTATGAAAAAGACAATGCATGCACCCCCAACATCAAGACATATGGAACCATAAAAGAATAGGGTGAGGTAAGTTATAGCTTTGAGTTCAACATATTCTTCAACTTTGGTTATGTGGAAAATGGAATCATCAAGAAGCTAAATGAGGAGGGGTTGATCGTTAGTCAAACGGGCTTTGGCTAGTTTGTCTACAATGACCTGCCCTTTGATGGATTTTTGGGAAATGAATTCTAGGTTGAATTTAGTTAAGAGCATGATCCATTTAGATGTGCGAGAATTGTGATAGCTCTTTTTCATCATATATCAAATGGGATTATCTCAAGCGATGACAAAATTTGTATGATTCAACATGTAGTGGCATAATTTTTGAGTGGCAATTACTACTGTTAGGCATAATTTTCCATGTATCCATATCTTTTTTCATAAATGAATAGTGTACGGCTAATGTAATAGATAGTCTGCTCTTTGTTGAGCATGTTATTTTGAGCTCGAAGTGTACCTAGCATAAAAATTTTGGCCGAAATATATATAATCAATGGTAATTTTGGATGTGGTGGTGACATAACTGGTGGTGATGTGAGGTAGGTTTTGATAGCATAAAATTCTTCTTGACAGTTATCATATCATTTGAATCTTACTTACTTTTGTAGGAGGTGGTTAAATGGCTTGTATTTATCAGATAATTGTGCTATGAATCTACGAATAGAAGTTATATTGCCCTAGAGGCTATGCAATTGCTTCAATGTGGTAGAAGAGGCATATCGACGATGGCTTTAACCTTACCAGGATAAACCTCAATGCCTCATTGGGATACAATGAATCCTAGTATTTTCTAGAGGTAACACCAAAAACACACTTCTTTGGGTTCAAGCATACATTATGTTCTAATAATCGATCCAAAATCTAAAGGCGATCTTTGAGATAGTCTACACATTTCTTGGATTTAGTGATGAGATCATCTATATAGTCTTCAACATTTTTGTGCATCAATTCATGGAAGATATAGTTCATTACACATTGGTAGGTCACCCTCAATTTTTTGAGTCCAAAAGGCATGAATTTATAGCAAAAAGTTCCCTAGGGTGTTGTAAAGGAGATCTTGTGTTGATCGGTTGGATTGATCCTGATTTGATTGTATCCATAGAATCCATCCATGAGGGAGATCATCTCATGGCCTATAATGGATTTGAAAAGAGAATAAATTTTAGGTAGGGGGAAGTTGTATTTGGTGCAAGATTTATTTAAATCACAAAAATCCGTGTAGACACGAACTTCACAAGATGGCTTAGGTATAGGGACCATGCTAGATATCCATTTGGGATAGATAATGGGTATAATGAAATCGACATCTAGGATATTTTTGAGCTTGGACTTCACTATTAATGTGATATTTGGATGCATGCATCATAGCTTTTGTCTCACCAGTTTGGCATTAGGATCAAGTATGATATTATGAACCACTATGATAGGGTCAAGTCCTGGCATGTCCTTTTATGACCATGCAAAAAATTGAATGTACTTGTGAAGGAAGTTTGTGAAGGCAATGCACTCCTCGGGTGAGAGGCTAGCAGCTAGTTTAAGGATGTGGGAATTTTTGAGACCATCACCAATGTCAACATCTATAGTATCCTAAATGAGCATGTGAGATCCATCATGTAACTATTCAGAAATGAGGATGAGGTTAAGATCATCGATGGCCTTGTTGAACTCATATTCATCATCTATGTAGATGCTCGTGTGATATGTTCGAGGGACATGGGATGGCATGGATGACGAATGAGCATTTACCACTTGTAATACATGTGGTGAAAGAAGGAAATATCAATGTGTTGGTATGGGTGATATATGTGTGAGATCTACAAATTTTTGATTTGGAGTATCATCGTGAGTCTGTTGGTGACTGTAATGAAGGGGAGAGAACAATTCTACCTCAACCATGTTGACCTATGTTGTAGGTGAAGTGGTTGGGGGATAATATGGTGAGTAGGGCTTAGTGGTTTGTGAGCACCCTAAAAGACTCAAGGGAGGTTGTAGGATAACTAGAGGTGAACATGAATGAGCAACTGCTCTTTGTAGTTGCTTATATATAGGTGAGAATATGAATAAGTGTTTCAGTGATGACTTAGGAGGGACTACATAAAGCTCTATTGGTGGCACATCTAAGGATAAGGTAGAAAATTGGTTTGTCATTCTATCAAAATGACATAATGAGGAGGTGTCGAACATGGAGGATTCTTGAAAGAAGTCACATGGGACTACAATGGTAGAATGAGGTGATGAAGTGTCCTACGTAATGTCCATGTTAGCATATTATTCTAGGGTGTGTATTGGAATGGGATTAGGATAGAGGGACAGGTCTTGGAGTTCATATTCTAAGGTATGAACTACTCTTGGATTATAGCCTATATCAGATTTTTCAGTCAGTGATTGAACCTGAGGATTGATAGGCATGCACAATCCTTGTTCATAGCAACTAAGTTTGAATCCACACCAATGAAAATGTCATAGGTAGCACAAGGTGAATTAAGGATTGGCCATGTGGTCTAACATACCACAAAATCTGGATTATAGTGGAGAAGTTTGTGGGGGGATCGAAGAGTCAACTCCTGCATAAACAAAATTGGTATGGTTTTTGGGACATCCTAATTGTATGCTAGTTCCAATGGTAAGTAATGAGGCTAAAGAATGACCAAATTCATGGATATATTGGATAGGGGGATCACATACATGGGAATCACATACATTATAGTCTCCTAGGCTAGAATGTGTCATGAAAATAGATATGTGTGGTGTGGAATGCTCTGACCACTGGGTGGGATATCAGAATCATATGACAATGGAAAAATTTGAGATTCTATGATGGTAGCAACTGAAGGGTGTGGGAGTTGTTCATCTAAACTGGGTGTGGGTTGCTCATATTCATGGCATTCAATTGTTGTATCTTGAATAGGATGTTTGGTCTATGTGGTATGTGAGGGGGAAGGTAACGACATAGGTATTGGGCTACGTGGGGAAGTGAATTTCCTATGCCCTAGGTGAAAGGGAAGGAGAGGTGTTTTTGGCATAGTAAGGATAGGGGATTTGGTAAGCAAGGATGGGGGAGGTAAAGTGATAGGTTGTGTAATGGGTGACAATGGTGGTTGCGGCACCACAGGTGGAAATTGTAATGGTAGAGGTTGGGATGATTGTGGAGGCCATAAGGATGGTGATGAGAAAGGTATGCTAGAGTTTTTGGGTCCCATAGAATATGGTACTACCAGTGCATACATCGAGGTGTGTGCTCTTGATGAACATTGGAATGTTGAGATGGAAGTTGAAGAGGATGTCGATGCTCCTATCGACTGATGAGAGGACATGGGTAAAAATTTGGAGGATGAAAATGATGGTGCACGGGGAAGTTTTGCAATTTTGCAAAACTTAAATGGCTCCCCATCATCTAGGACATAGTGAATGAGTCTATTGTGGATGTACTTGAGGTAATGGTGTAGTGTGGAAGGGATACACTGCATGTCTCTAGTCCATAAGCAACCGAGGAGAATATTGTATTGCATTTCCCCGTGGATGATATGAAATAGGATTAATATGGTATGGATGCCTATGCAAATAGGTAAAACTATGGATCCTATGGTAGGTCTCATGGAGCCATCAAATGCACATAGGTCAAGGGAAGGTGTGGCAAAATGATCTAGCAGGATATGCAGGTGATGTAGAGCTACTATAGATATAATGCTAATTGATGAGCTTATGTCAATGAGTACCCACTTGTAGGTGATATCATTGATCATGGATTGTATGGGGAGAGGGATATCTGCTCCTCCTCTAATGAGTTTTGTTATCTCATGGTCATGGAAGCTAATTGAGAGCTAGAGGCATCATGGGATATTTCCTAAAAATTTACAAAGCTATTTGTGTTATGTGTCTCTAGGTCAATGGAGCGTAGGATGTCATTCAACGCCTTGCAATGGGGTTGATACTGCTACAAGAGATAAAATATGGATAGTCATGTGGGGGTGTTACATAATTTATGGGTTAAGCTACCACTAATGGTAATCATATTTTGATATGGGGGTGGTATAGTAGTAGATATTTGAGGGACTTTTGGTGATGTAAATTGGGCTGGCAGGGAAATGATAGGTGTTGTCTAGCATGACAAGTACCGTTGGTTACTCGTAGTAAGGTTGATCATGCCTACTACATCATGTGATGAAGGACCACACTGGACACTTTTCACTTGGTGATGTGGCACTAGGGATTATTTGGAGGTCTAGAAGGATTGGGTCCTCTATGATATGGTAGAGGATTTTGGAAAATCCCTAAATTTTGATTCTACGAGGTTAAAGGATTTGCTACCTGGATGATGTCCCTATTGATTAGCTCTTAAAATTACCCCTGAAAGGAGTGACATGAATTGATATCATGGCCATGTTGCCTATGGAAATGATAAAAGAGATTATCATTATATCCATAAGGCTTGGGTGCATTAGGATCCAGTGGGTGGATCTCAGGTAGAACGAGATGGTTGCCCTCATACAATCTATGAAATAGATCTGGTAACAGTTTAGATAATGGTGTGAGGTTGTGTGGTAGACCCTGTGGGTGCATGCCTTAGGACTGTTATTATCTACGTGGAGTGGGAGCATTGGTTTGAAACACTCATGGCAATGGTGTATAGGGTGGAGGAGTCAATGTTAGTGTTAGGGTAGCAGTTGTGACTTGGTTGACTTATGGTGGTTGACGGTAAGGTTGATTTGGTGCATTCCTATTGAAGCAGATGTTGGGGTTATAGTTAGGTTTGGCTCTCAAATTAATTTTCCCAAATTGAAGCTTGATGTCTTCAATAACATTCACTTGTGAAATGACATCTTCAAAAGTGTGGCTTTGGTGAAGCTGAAGGGATGTGGAGATGTGTTTGTAGAAACTCTTGAAAAAGAGTATCACAAGATCAGTATTTGGGAGGATATGGGCGAGGTCATGCATAATCACTCTCCATATAACAAAAAAATTAGTAATGGGTTTGTTTTCAGCATGTCGTAAGGCATACACATCATAAAAGGTGGTATTTTTCTTAATGTTAATGGAAAAGTGTTCTAGGAAGGAATTGGTCAGCTACTCAAAAGTATACAGGCTATGGCATGGAAGCATGTTGTACCAATCCAATGCTTTCCTGAAGAGCAAAAGGGAGAAGGTACGCAACATGAGGAGGTTACTACTATGAATATGGTAGTAGGATGAGCGGTAATTGCTCACATGATCTCTAGGGTCTTCCTTACATTTGTACTTGTCAAATTTTAGTATTTCAAAGTGATAGGGGTAGGGAGGAATTGTAATTTATGGGTGAACTGACTTGTTGCATAGTTCATCATAACAAGGCTTTTGTAGCCCATAGCTAGAGGTGTGTAGGTTCAATATTTTGACTTCATATCATAAGAGTTGAAGTTTGGGTGTCATAGGGGTGGGAGGTTGTGCTATGGTAGGTTTAGCTTATGAATGTGGTGGATATTGGTATTTTTGCTCTTACCAATATCATGAAGGGTATTGCTACTCCTAGTCTTGATAATGTGGGTACTAGAAAACATGTGCTATCGTATCTATGGGCACACTAGGTTGTGGGGTAGGTGCCTGTTGTGGGTAATAGTACTACAACTATGAGGTATGCAGTTATGGTATAGGTACTTGTTGGGTTGGAGCCTACTATAATGGTTGGTCTGTGGGTGGTGATGACCAAGATGGATGAGGTGTAAAGAATCTGGGTGCAACTGATAATGGTGTAGGTGTTGGGGTTACTAGGACTAGGGATGATCATGATGAGGTATCAAAAGTTGAGATCTATATCTATCCTAGAGGTTAGGAATTATGAAAGATAAACTACGTTGAATAACTTGGAAGTGTGGGTGGATCAGATACTTGTATCAATCCATAGGTGGGAAGGGCACTGGTAGTGGTATCTTGGAAAGGAGGAGGTGCCAATATCCTAAAAGTCATTGTGGACAAAGGTGGCACTAAAGGTTGGGTATCGTACACTCTGGATGCCTGGGAGATAGGTTGCAAGGCCATAGAAAAGGTAGAGTAAGCTACTGAAGTAGGATCTTGGGTGGAGAGGAAGGTATATGTGTACACTCCCACTTGGGTTTATGTATCTTGTGTCTGAAGGGGATGCTGGGGATGTCTTAAGATATGGTGAAAAATGGCTCTTGGGAGGATGATGGTTGGGACTCTTATGAATAGTACAGGTGTGAGGTTTGAGGAAACACTTGTGGTTCAATTTGGGGAGGAATATTTTGCGTAGTTTGGAAGGATGGCTTTTGGTTTCCTATAGTAGAGGAATATGGGTTGGACACAATTCCTATGATAGCGACGAATAAAGCAACCTTAGGATGGGTGCATTTTAGGAGTGATGAATCATTCTAAAATAAGGATTGAGATAGATTTTGGAAAAAGGAATGTGAGAAGGCAGGGGATGTGGGGGAAGTCAATGTAACTTCCTTGTCTAAAGTGAAAAAATGGTAGGATTTTCCTGAGGCCATGTGAATCACATGGTCACAGAATGTAGTGGGTGAGTTGGGTAAATATGGAGGTGATAGAGGTGTGAAGTCCTCTACGAATGTAGAAAAATATTCATTTTATGTGGACATATCACACTGGGATGTCGTGTGTGAATATCATGGATCAAACTCAATGAGTAGGTCTGACGTGTCTACTATTTTCTCCTTCATTTTCGAATGAGGAGAGATGGATTGACTAGAGGGAGTACTATATGTTTCCTCCATACAATGCATTTGTTCGTATTCTTGTCTTCGAGTGAAGACCAACATAAGGGTACATATGAAGAACACAAGCTTATACTGAGAGGGGGGGTGAACAGTATAAGACCTCTTTTTACTTTTTTCTTTATACTTCAAAATAGTAAAGCAATATACCCAAAGCAATATCAAAGCAATGCACAATATCATCCACAAAGTGACACCAATTTTAACGTGGTTCACCCAAAATGGCTGGGCTACGTCCACAAAACTTTTCTCTAAAATTTATCTCAAATTTATTTGAGAATCCTTCCCAATTACAATGTTTATGAGCCTCGGCCCAAAGGAGATACCTTCCCCCAATCAGAATTTATGAGCCTCTGCTAAAAGGAGATACCTTCCCCTCTGCTCTAGAAATGATCCCTCAGAAGATCAACTACCTCTACATCTTGCCAGCACATGGAACTCCTTTCCACCGAAGACCTCATGTCCTCAATGCTTAGCCTAAGAGACCTTTGACTTCTATTATCATGTCCACAACAGCTCAACAACCTATACCAAACACAGTTATTCAGTCTAGTACAAGTCTTCCTCTATCTGTTAGATCTGTCCAATGCTTGAAAAAATCAATCCTCTGCACACAAGCCTTCTCAAAGACTTGCCAAATATATCCTTAGGTTATTCTCAAAGAACCAGTGCACCTCTATCCTCAAGTTCTCTGATAGAACTATCAAAATCAGCTCACAATTCCTGTGCTAGGACCTATCCAAATCTGCTCACAAGTCCCCACCGGAACCTATCCAAAACTACTCACAAGTCCCCACCAGAACCTGTACAAAACTCAGCAAGCTCACCAAGAAAAAAACTTTCTTAGTAGGAAATCACAAGGTGAATTGTTAGAGACCCAATGTGATTTTTCAAACTCATAGAAGCATAAAGAGAATTGTTAGAGACTCAATATGTTCTATACTCAACTCCCAATATCAAAACTTGACTCAAATCAACTCAGGTCAAAATCAAAATCAAATCTGAAAACTCAACTCAATATCTGAAATGGATAGGATAGAATGCTTTCTTTTAAGAACATGAAACCCCAAAAATTTCCAACTATGCAAAGAATCACATAACAATGATACTCATGTTCTTTTCACCATCAATTAGGGCTTCAACAACAATGCTCATCAAACAAGGTTCAATCAACACCATTCAACTCAAAACACAACCTTGAAGCATTTCACAATCAACATCAGAAAAGGAAACAAGTAGAACTCCTTTTCTCTCCAATATTGTTTGAACAAAAAGCATCCACCAACTCAAATCAACAAGAGCACACACAACTTTTCAAATCATCAACAAAGGAGTAAGCCCAACACTTTAACCAAGTAAAGAATAGCTTGATTATTACCAATTTAATGAAAGCAAATGTCAATCTCAAAGCTGCCCACTTAAGGTTTCACAACTTCACACAAGAAGCAATTTTAACCTTAAAACATCATGCTTTCATTTCCATAATCAACCAAAAGCACTCTCAAAATTACAAGAAAAATGTATCCCTTATATACCTTATTTCTCCCTTATAGTCTTATCAAAAATAAAATTTATCTCTCATAAGAATGCAATAAGATATCTCAAACAACACCTTCAAAAGAATATTTTATCAAAAATAAAACAAGCTTTAAACTCCTTATAACTCCTAAGCTGTTTTGCCCTCTAATAAACTTCCTCCATCTGCAAAATACACTTAGCAAAAATTAATTTCGAAAATACCTTGGCCAACATCAAAAAACATGCTATGGAGAAATTGCACATGAATTCTAACACCACCCACTGCGTCCACTTCATGATGAAAAACCATTTTGTGTTATTCAAACGTGGAACCTCCCATTCGGATAGCGCGCTAATAGCCTAGCTGCTATCGATGCGCCCAAGGCGCCCGATGAGGTTTAAACCTCACGCTGTTAGCCTTGTTCCTTCTATGCTAGGGATTAAATAAAACAGCAGTGCCTCCCTTTCTTCTGACATGAACATGAATATGAAAACCTTACGACAGATTTACGACAAACGACGAGGACACAGTCGAATAAGAAATCCAAACAACAGATCACGAAATCACGAGGAAGAAATCGAACAGCAGATCACGAATTCATAGTAACTCTTTTCAAAAAGTGGATGGGATGATTCTTGATTTTCATCGAGGGAGATTTATATGCATTTTTACCATAAGCTCTTGACATCAGCGAGGAGTTTAACACGCCGGTGGAGGTCTTGGCTAGCGTCTACAATCTTAAAACATAGCACCATGGGTTAGGATAACCCATTGCAAACAATAATTTAATATTTATTTAAAAATAATTAAAGGGAACCTTAACAAGGTTTTTAATTATTTAAATAAATACTTCCTCCTGGACCCAAATGCATTAAACTAATGCATCCACTTGTAATCTTTAAACTTGCCAACTTGGGGTTTACAAAAGACCTTTGAAACTGCCATGCCGGAACCTTCAAGAAACCTTTTATTAAAGCAAAACTTTTGACATCAAAAAAATTCCTTCAAGAGCTTCTTGACATCAATGACAACTTATACACATGATCAAGGGCAATGTACCCAAAATTGCCAACAATCTCCCCCTTTGTCATTGATGGCAAACCTTTACTGAAAACACTTCTCAAGAGCCAAAACTGAAACCAACTATGCTAACAACTGAGAATCTTCCTTTGAAGTTTTTCTCCCCTTGACTTGAAGCTCTCCCCTTCACTTTGAAGCTCTCCCCCTTACTCATATCTCTCCCCCTTTTTCATCAATGGCAAAGGGTCACCTTTGGGGCTTGGGACTAAGAATGAGCCTCTTAGCTTAGTCCCTCCCCCATCTCCTGATGAGGTGATTAATTCTGGGGTGGGAGTAAAACTCCCATTAGGCATTGATCATCATCAGTGTCTATAACTTCCTTTTCGGGCCTTCTCTTGAACTCTTTGTCCATATTTCTGTTCTTGTCACTGTTATTGTTCTTGTTCTCATCCCTGTTCTTGTCCATGCCTTGATCCTTGGACTTGATCATGCCACTGTTCCTATTCCTGTATTCTGGAATTTCAGCTCTACACTGTCTGATTATGTGACCTTCATTGTTGCACTTGAAACACTTGATGATGTTGTTTCTCTGAGGTAAACTTGATCTTTGAATCCACCAGTTCTGACCAAACCTATCTTGACCAAACCTGTTCTGACCAAACCTATTCTAACCAAACCTATTCTGATCAAACCTGTTCTGATCAAACCTATTCCTATTATTTGCCTTGCAATAAACTACCTTGTGCCCAAACTGTTGACAAGAGTAGCAATACCCTTGAAAGAAACTAGCACTTCTAAAATTGTCATTTACCTTCTTCACTTGAGCCATGCAATGTGAAGCCATGTGACCAAACCTATGACAAGCAAAACATCTACCTTGAAACTTTCCTTTATTTGACCTCTTAGGTCCTGAATACTTCTCGTTCTGAATTTTTTTTTCTATTTCTGTGCATCTATCATTCAAGGACTTCTTTTCTGAAGTACTTTCCTCATTAGAAATCTCTTCCTTTTGGAGTCTCTTACTAGACTCTCCAACTTGTTCCTTGTGTGGCTTAACAAAACCAAGGCCTATTTTATCTTTTGTCTTTCTTTGACCTTTGATGAGTGAATTAACCTTTTTGGAGCTATCTTGAAACCTGTAAAGCTTATCCTTGTACTCTTTAATTTTCTCTTTCAAAGAAGCCATTTTCTGTTCTAACTCACTATACTCAAGAACCTTAGACTCTGACTCATCCTTGAGTTCTTGTTTCTTAGCTATAGAGAAGTCAAGACTTTCTATAAGATCATCTCTCTCCATACAACATTCATCTAACTTATCCTTGAGTCTAGCATTCTTCTTTCTTTCCTTTTTCAAAGCACTAATAAGTTCACCTTCAAGATCTACTTCACCTTCCTCTATATATTCCTCTATTTGTTTGCTTTTTGAATCATCAAAGCCTTTTTTAGATTTCTTATCACTAGAGGTGCTACCCTTTTCAAAAACCATACATGCATCTTCCTTATAGTTTTTTGAAGCATCCTCATACATACTAGAAACCAAATCATTATTTGTGCAATCATCCTCAAAGTGAACAAAGTTTCCACATCTAAGACATTTCATGATAATGAATCTATGTTTCGGTTCTTCCTCTTTTTTGGATATGAACAACATCTCATTTTCATCATCACTTGAAGAACTTTCACTATCACTACTAGAACACTTGCTTTTTCTAGGTAGAAACTCTTCTTGTGCTTGTGAGAATACCTCTTTCCTTGATTGTTGTGCTCATCTTTGTTCTTCCTGTGATGCTTGTGCTTTTTAGAATCCTTGCTTTTAGAATCCTATTTATCTTCATCACTTTCATTCTTGGGAACAGTACAGTCAGGAGCATAATGACCAAACTTTCCACAATTGAAACATCTTATATTTTTCATACTTTTGTGTTTTCTAGAGAACTTGCCTTTCTTGCTGTAATATGCCTCTTCATCACTAGAAGACTCATCACTATCTTGAAGCTATTTACCTTTGGATTTCTTGGTAGCCTTGAAAGCTGCCTCTTTCTTGACATCAACCTTCACTTGATTTCTCAACTCAAATGCTGCAAGTATACTATGGAGCTCATCCTTTTTCAACTTATCAAAATATTTAGCTTCCTCAATAGTAGAAATATTTTCACTAAATCTATTAGGAAGAGATCTTAAAATCTTATCACAAACATCATTTTCAGCAAGATCAAGACCTAAGTCTTTCATGGAGTTAACAACCTCATCCATACAAAGCATGTAGTCACTAATATTTTCATCATCATTCATCTTGAGTTGTTCAAACATACCTTTGAAGTGTCTCAACTTGGCCTTTCTGACATTTGTATCACCTGTATGAACCACCTTCAAATGTTTCCACATTTCACTAGCTGTCTTGCAGTGAATCACCTTGGTGAGATCTAATTTTTGTAAGCATTTTAGGATTGCATTCATTGCATTTGAATTTTTGTGATGTAGGAGTCTTTCTTCCTTAGTAATAGGACCATGTATAGGAATAGTGTACTCATATTCAATCACTTCCCAAACCTCATTACCAAGTGCCATTAGATGAACCTTCATCCTTGCACTCCAAAGACCAAAATCTAACCCATCAAGAATAGGTGTTGCATTGCCACTTGAATGATCCATTGTGTTCTTTACTATCTTTTCCTTCAAGCTGTTAAACTTTCCGAAGGCACCCACTCTGATACCAATTAAAGAACACAAGATTATACTGAGAGGGGGGGGTGAACAATATAAGATCTCTTTTTTATTTTTCATTTATACTTAAAAATAGTTAAAGCAATATACCCAAAGCAATATCAAAGCAATGCACAATATCATCCACAAAGTGACACCAATTTTAACATGGTTCACCCAAAATGGCTAGGCTATGTCCACAAAACTTTTCTCTAAAAGTTATCTCAAAGTTCTTTGGGAATCCTTCCCAATTACAATGTTTATGAGCCTCGGCCCAAAGGAGATACCTTCCCCCAATCAGAATTTATGAGCCTCTACTCAAAGGAGATACCTTCCCCTCTGCTCTAGAAATGATCCCTTAGAAGATCAACTGCCTCTACCTCTTGCTAGCACATGGAAATCCTTTCCACCAAAGACCTCTTGTCCTCAATGCTTAGCCTAAGAGACCTATGTCTTCTATGATCACGTCCACAGCAGCTCAACAACCTATACCAAACATAGTCATTTGGTCTAGTACATGTCTTCCTCTGTCTATTAGATCTGTCCAACGCTTGAAAAAATAAATCCTTTACACGCAAGCCTTCTCAAAGACTTGCCAAATCTGTCCTCAGGTTCTTCTCAAAGAACCATTGCACCTTTTTCCTCAAGTTCTCTAATAAAACTATCAAACTCAGTTCACAAGTCCTGTGCTAGGAGCTGTCCAAATTTGCTCACAAGTCCCCACTAGAACCTATCCAAAACTGCTCACAAGTCCCCATCGGAACCTGTCCAAAACTCAGCAAGCTCACCAAGAAAAAAACTTTCTTAGTAGGAAATCACAAGGTGAATTGTTAGAGACCCAATGTGATTTTTCAAACTCATAGAAGCATAAAGAGAATTTTTAGAGACTCAATATGTTCTATACTCAACTCCCAATCTCAAAACTCAACTCAAATCAACTCAGCTCAAACTCAAACTCAAATCTGAAAACTCAACTCAATATTTGAAATGGATAGGATAGAATGCTTTCTTTTAAGAACATGAAACCCCAACAATTGCCAACTATGCAAAGAATCACATAACAATGATACTCATGTTCTTTTTACCATAAATTAGGGCTTCAACAACAATGCTCATCAAAAAAGGTTCAATAAAAACCATTCAACTCAAAACACAACCTTGAAGCATTTCACAATCAACATCAGAAAAGGAAACAAGTAGAACTCCTTTTCTCTCCAATATTGTTTGAATAAAAAGCATCCACCAACTCAAATCAACAAGAGCACACACAACTTTTCAAATCATCAACAAAGGAGTAAGCCCAACACTTTAACCAAGTAAATAATAGCTTGATTATTACCAATTTAATGAAAGCAAATGTCAATCTCAAAGCTGCCCACTTAAGGTTTCACAACTTCACACAAGAAGCAATTTTAACCTTAAAACATCATGCTTTCATTTCCATAATCAACCAAAAGCACTATGAACATTACAAGAAAAATTTATCCCTTATACACCTTATTTCTCCCTTATAGTCTTATCAAAAATAAAATTTATCTCTCATAAGAATGCAATAAGATATTTCAAACAACACCTTCAAAAGAATCTTTTATCAAAAATAAAACAAGCTTTAAACTCCTTATAACTCCTAAGCTGTTTTGCCCTCTAATAAACTTCCTCCATCCGCAAAATACACTTAGCAAAAATTAATTTCAAAAATACCTTGGCCAACATCAAAAATTGCGCTATGGAGAAATTATGCTATGGAGAAATTGTGCACGAATTCTAACACCACCCACTACGTCCACTTCATGATGAAAAACCCTTTCACGTTATTCGAATGTGGAACCTCCCATTTGGGTAGCGCACCAACAACCTAGCCACTACCGGTGTGCCAAAGGCGCCCAATGAGGTTTAAACCTCACGCTGTTAGCCTTGTTCCTTCTGTGCCAGGGATTAAATAAAACAACAGTGCCTCCCTTTCTTCTGACGTGAACACAAAGACAAAAACCTTACGGCAGATTTACGACAAACAACAAGGACACAATCAAACAATAAATCCGAACAGCGGATCACGAAATCATAGCGAGGAATAAATCGAACAGTAGATCATGAATTCACAGTGAGCAACTCTTTTCAAAAAGTGGATGGGATGATTCTTGATTTTCATCGAGGGAGATTTATATGCATTTTTACCATAATATCTTGACATCGACGAGGATTTTAACACGTTGGCGGAGGTCTTGGCTAGCGCCCACAATATTAAAACATAGCGCCATGGGTTAGGATAACCCATTGCAAACAATAATTTAATATTTATTTAAAAATAATTAAAGGGAACCTTAACAAGGTTTTTAATTATTTAAATAAATACTTCCTCCTGGACCTAAATGCATTAAACTAATGCATCCACCTGTAATATTTAAACCTGCCAACTTGGGGTTTACAAAATACCTTTGAAACTGCCATGCCGGATCCTTCAAGACACCTTTTATTAAAGCAAAAATTTTGACATCAAACAAATTCCTTCAAGAGCTTCTTGACATCAATGACAACTTATACACATGATCAAGGGCAATGTACCCAATGTACCCAAAATTGCCAACAACATATGGTGTCATGGGAATTTGGCACTGTATAGAAGTAAGTTTCTATAGTTCCAAGTATGTGATGTGAAGGGGTTAGATATAACCTTGTGTAATATGGAAGTAACTATGTCTATTGTGTGAATAAAGTGATAGAGTATCATGCATAGCTAACAATATAAAGTGTCACATGATATGTGATGCTGAAACTAGTTTGTGAGCAAGAAATCAATGATAAATTATAATCAATGCTAAGTACAAGATATAAAAGTGTTATATTTTAGTTTATGTGATGTTTTAATGTTGGAACCTCCTATGCAGTATCATAGGTAATAGAGTGAATCAACTAGAATGTTAGGAGTGTCGTCAACATGGAACCTTCTACAACACCCAAAGATGCACAAAAATAGAATTATATTGCAACCTGTAAGAGGTGACCTGTATGGAAGGTGTAGTAAAATGATAACCTAGTAGGGGGGAACTCACTATGCTAAAGCGAGTTCACAAAGAGAAGTGGCATTGTATAAGACCTACTATCAACATACCCATGCTTTCGCTTCACCCTCGAGTAGGCTTAGTCAAGAAAAACATTTACTAATTCCACCAACTATACTAGACTTGTGGATGAAGGTGGTAATTCTATCCCACTCTATAGGTACAAATTGGTGAAGAAATCCACATACCAATCACAAAAGTGGAGGATTTTCTAATGATGAAATCTAGAAAATCGCTCCTATGGGGCTACTAGATGTCTAGGGGGTGAGCTTATGG
The DNA here is from genome assembly GCA_028583015.1 of Wollemia nobilis. NCBI lineage: Eukaryota > Viridiplantae > Streptophyta > Pinopsida > Araucariales > Araucariaceae > Wollemia > Wollemia nobilis. Next base: position 1,205,918 of record JAQPPZ010002643.1, read on the forward strand.
AGAGTGCAACTCGATCCACACTAGTCTCGAGTGATGTATTGGGGATAAATTCCAATCTCACCAATTGTTTAAATACCATGTGAGTGTGTGCGGGTTTGTGTTTTGCTAATGGTTTATGCAAGGTAAGAAATAAACTAGTTGCATTTTCAAAAGAGAGACTAACCCTAATGCATTTTAAAAATAAAATGATTAGATAACCGTATTCTTTGCAAAGAAATAGTCTATCCCTAAATGCCTTTATGAAGAAAATTAATCTATTTTGTAAAGCGTGGGAACATGCAATCTGAGTGTGTCAAGTAAGGGGAATAGAAAACCCTAATTTTCAACTTTAGAATGTAAAATTCTTTTGAAAATTAAATAACATGGAAAAGGGGATTAGGAAACCCTAATTTACAACTTTAGAATGCATAATTATTTTGAAAATTAGACAACATACAAGAGGTGATTAGGAACCCCTTATTTTAAAATTAAAATGTATTCTTATTTTGGTAAGAAACACTATAGACAAAAGGGGAAACAATGTAGGCTTATACTACATGCAAAATAAAAAGGGGAATGCAAATTTATTTTAAAAGTAAAATAAATAAGGTTTCTGGAAAGTTGTAGGTTTTACAACTTCAAAAATATTTAACTATCCTCTAAACTTGAAATGAAAGCAAATTTGCACCTAGAAATTGTCATTTAACTAGTGAACACAATATGCTTTCCAAATTGATCAAACTGAGGTATGAATGGGAAATACCTACATTCTAATGCTTTGGAGGGATTTCTTGGCCCCTGAATAGATCACCCCTATGGATTTGGGTGTTTTGAAGCTTTTGTGCTCAAATCATCACCCAAGGGATGAATTTGGTTTTGGTGGTGCATATATGGTATCTGAAGGTTTAGAAGGCTTTTGTATGTTGAGAGTTTTGTAAAACCAATATTTTTAGGTTTCAAGGCTTTGGAATGAAAATCACCACCCAAGGGATGAATTGAGAACTGGCTTGCAAGGCAGGGGTGAATCTAATTCATAGGCTTTAGATTTAGGATCTGATGGCCAAGGGTAGTTCTTAGGGATTTGGAGGTCTCTGTGGTATACATATTTAGTACCTACAAACACAAAAAATAGAGGGTAACATTAGATTCATGACATAATAGTTATCCTAGCATTGTCCATTGTGGGTGTCCCATCGGGCGTGCCAAAATGAAATGGGTGGAAAGTGGTATTTGATCTAACAACATAAACACAAAGTATGTTGAACAAGAAAGCTATATTTCATTTATATTCAAATATGACATAGGTTACAATAGGGATAATTTTCCCTTTCATGATGTCTTTTCCAATAAAATTCACAATTATATTTATACCACCTTCTATCGTACCTCAATGTAGGTGGGTTTGCGGTTCACATTCGAGTTGTAGTTGATGGTGTTCTTCTTCTTTGAACTTATGAATAACCTTCAAAATGGGGTTAGTTGGTTTGGGGGCTTGCCTTGGTCAAGCCCCTTGGTTATGAATGCTAAATCGACACAAAAACATATTGAAATTTACAATAAATTATGCTAAACACTTGGGAACAGTAAATGGAAGCTTACCTACCAAATATGAGGTGATCTAGGCTTGTAGACTAAAATCACCACCTGGGGGGTGAATCAAAATTGGATTCATGGGGTGGGGGGTGAATCCTACTATAAGTTGTATTTTTCTAAAATAATCCAGTAGGGAGGCTCCTTGGCTACTACTATGCTTCTTTCTACTATAAAATTCAATTGTTAAGACTTCAGTGTTGAATTCGATAGAGTTTCTATAATTATATCATTAATGGAGAGAGAGATAATTAGGGGTTTAGGACCCACTATATATATAAAATTGCAAAGTGTATGGGAAGAGTTAATGAAACTAACCCTATATCAAAGTTTGACTAGAGTTAGGTTAGGGTTTGTGAGGTGGAAGCCTCACATTCCTCATAGGAAATATCCTATCCTCACACATGTGTGAGGAAGGATTAGGTCCAATCAGGATTAGGGGGTCCTAAGTATAATTAGGGTTTGTTTAGGGAAATATCCTAACTAATCCTACTTACACACATGTGGGAGGGTGCAATTAGTGTTAATTAGGTATTAAATCTTAATTAATCAAATTGGCCCTAAAAGGGGGACTTAAGTGAAGTAAAAATTAAATTAGATTTTAAGAATTGACTTGGTAATTGCTTTTGTCAACTAATACCTCTTGGGGGCCTCAATTGAATGCAACTAGGCTATGTATCAACTCAAACGCTGTAATAGGATATCCTAATGCATGGGATATGATTTTGAAGGCTTATTAGGGTTTTGGGCCTGAAATTTGATGAAGTGGTATATGGAAGTCTACACATTGCTATGGTGAACTATGTTAATCTACGCATGACTACACATGACTATGCCTGACTATGCATAACTACGCATGACTAAAGTATCCTAAAATAGCCTAAAATAGCCTAGGGATGTCTGGAATTGCCTATGGATACATAGAGACAACAACGTGTGACTTTTGGGTGTCTACAATTTTTTTCTAGAAAACATCAGTTTTTGTAACCATTTGCATTAATTCGTACACATCAGTTCATTTTAGCAATTATAGTATATATTTTCTTAAAAAATTTTAACATGCAACATAATGATTTGTTTTTAAATAAAAATTGTATTTCAAATCACATATAATAATTTTATCATCCATTACATTTTTGACTTCACGATGATGGTATAATTCCTAGTAATAACTCTCCTTTCATAATTCATACTAGGAATTCTATACCTTGTGAAAGTCATCCTTCCCAATTTTTCATGCTTAAATAACTCTATATTTCTCACAAATACAATATTTATCAACCTATTTTCCTCAAAATCAATTTCTCTTAAATTGACATCCTCTTTTCATCATCATAAGTCTCAAGGTCACTCTTGAGCCCTACAATATTTTAGCATTAGCAATACAAAACTCCCTCACAACAGGATACACTTCATGACCTAGCGATCAATGATCTCCACCAACGGTCACATAAAAAAATAACATCCTTTTGAGGTTCATTTCTAATCCATCAATTTTATAAATTTCACAAAAAACATCCTTTATATTCCAAAAAAAAATTGCAAAATCATTTTTTCCTTTCAAGTTAAGAATGATAAGAAATGTTCAAAAATCAAAGCATGATTACAAGAAATTATACAACCATCATACGCAAATGCAATAAATCCACCAATAAATCAAATCATACAAAGTTGCATAGACAAAATAAAGATCAATATATATATATATATATATATATATCTCAAAATATAAGTACAAAATGAAGTCAAACTGGTATGCCATAATCTCTAAAATCAACATACTTAGTCACAAAGGGATATAGCACAAAAGCAATCTCGTAGATCACCCTACAGGGTTATGCATAAGGGGTCAGCCCCAAAATGTGTTTATAAAAATTTAGCGAATCAGTTTTGAAATCCAAGTTAATAGTGTTGCAACGCATGTAAAAGGTTCACTATTATAAGGGAAATGTTGAAAATTTAAACTTAAAATGGTCAAATTATTATTAAATTAGGGTGAATCAACCCAAAAAAAATTGCACCCAAAATATTTTGGCTAATGGGCCTTGGTCAAGGGTCCCAAATATTAGCCAATTCCAAATTTTAAAAATCCTAATTTTAGTCAATTGGCTATAAATAGCTGCTATGCATAACCCCTGTCACCCTCTCAGGCCTCTAGAGCTCTGAGCATCATAACCCCCACTAGGGGTCATGATGGTCAAAACTCTACCGCCCCTATATTAGTCTTAGAGGTAGCACAAGATGATGATCTTGAGTGACTGCAAGGCTCAAAGGCCTCAAACAATAGTTGCCTCTGATCTGCAGGAACTTCCACAAAGTATAATGCTTGATAGAAAGTTGCCCATTGAAAAAGTTGAATAGCCTCATCCCTTGAGCCAATCCTCCCTAATAGAGTCACCTAGGAAGATATCAGAACAAATGCCTTAGCCACCTAAGCCCATGCTTGTGCAAGATCTATCTCTAAAGTTTGGACCCTAGTCTTTAGTCTCGCATTCTCTACCCGCAAAGCTACCATATCATTGCTCTCTCCCTCCTCTATCATCAGACACTTCTCAAGTGAATCAGGTCTCCCCTCCTACTGAGGAGATGCTCTCCTCTCCTCCCTTACTCCCCTAGACCCCTCTTCTATCATAATAACCCTCTCTGATCTAGATGATTTATGGATCATATGCCTTATCCTAGTGTGATATCTCTCTCTCCTAGGGGATACCTATGTCCTCCACTACTGCTAGCTAGTAGTGCATCATTGTTGGAAGACCTACCCAACTGCCTTATGAATCATTCCTTTTGGCTTGGTAATCCATGTAGGATGGATGCTCACATACCACTATAGATACCTAGCAGTCACTCCAACATCATCCCCATATTTTGTGGCCACCACATCATCATTTGGATGAGCATCCATGAACCGCATCATGTCAGGAGCACCACTCACTATCATAGCATCTCGAGTCACCCTAGAAAATGTGACATCTCTAGTCATAGGGATATCCTACTGTAATCCAAACTATCATAAAATTTGGTCTACTAAATTAAGATCCACCTCACCGTAATCCATCTATAGCTAGATAACTTGCCTTGCCAACTCAAAACCATCCTCTCCCCATCATGGAAGTTATCTCCAATGCCTTCATCAGATATCACCCATAATCAGGTCATCCATAAAAATCCTCACTGTGTCGAGGATAATCCACCCATGGTGTCCTCTATTCAAGTGCTAGTAAAAACTTATGGGCCTCTCATACTCCACTCTATTCAATGGCAGTCCTATAGGTCTCCTAACTGCTATGTGCTCCCAAAACCATACCTATAGAAAATAGGTAAGTACCAATGCTCTACCTCCTCTATATGCCACCCTATGGATCATCTTGTACAACCAACACAAAATGTATGGACCCCAAGAAAATTTCACACTTTGGTCCCTCATATCAGCTATGACCTCTTCTAGAGTCCATGGTAGGTGGCAACCACTGAGATGACACAATAGTATCTCTGCCACTATACCACTAAGTACCACTATAAATATAGACACCTCAACTATCTAGCCAAGTCTATCAATGTTAACTCTACCCTTCTTGAGCAATAATCACCAATCCTAGACAATTCTTGCATCATCTGGCCCTTCTTTCCAGATGAAGCTATGAACATGTCCTTGATTGGCATCCTGATTATCCTCTAGACATCCTCTAATGTCGAGGACATCTCCCCATAGATAACCAAAAATATGAGGACCTTGTATACCATCGCTCAGCCAATACCATCAAAAACCTCAAATATACTGGGATTTATGGCATCTCTACCACATGTCTCAACCATATCGATTCTAGAGTGTCTGTCTCTAAATATGAAAGGGCACTCAAGTATTCCTAGATACCATCGTATCTCTACTCCCTATTATTCAAAATGGGTTTCTATTAACAAAACAAAGCAACAAAAAATCAAATTTAGTAGTCAGACCTAAAATTGCAATATCAGACTTCCTTTTACAATATCACACAACTTTGTTCAATATTTGCCCTATTATGATGATATCGTACTCTTTGATATTACCAAAATTTGATCGATATTCACAAAATTGGTCCTATTTTGATGATATCAAAAATTCTGATATCATAAAAGTAGATCCGATACTGGAAAAATGGCCCGATATTATCGACATGGCTACGTGATGGCAACCATGCCCTAAACATCCAAAATTTGCAAAAGTTAAAAGCTAAAACATAAAAATTTCTAAGCTAAAGAGGTTTATGATACTTACCCTTACGCTCTGTGTCCTTTCTTGTACCTCATCTGCTTGGTGTGTGACTTCGGTAATTTTCTCCCCAAAGCATAGTTTCAACAATAGTGAAAAAGAAAATGAGTTAGGTTTTTCCCTAAATTTTTCTATTTTATTCATTTTTACCCTCAATTAAAATTTTTTGAGTTTTCCACCAAACACATAATTTGGAATAAAACTCAAAGGGGGTATCACACCTAATGTAGTCATAGTAAAACTTGAAACTTTAACATTTTTTGCAATAGTTTTTTTCTTTCTCGTAAAATGTGCCATATTTTCTTTAATACATTTTTTTCAAAAATGCGCTAAAGAGGGGGAAAAATGTAATAGGTTAAAATTAACCCATGTTAATTTATCCTAAGTTAAAAACATTCAAAAAATTAATTAAAACTGCTTTATAACTTCCTACCTCAATTTTCACACCTATATCAAATTTATTTCTAACCTCTTGACGATATCGACTCTATTTGAATGATATCGGTTGTCTGATGTGATACCAGATATCATTGTTCAAAATCAGATGTCCAATCTCATCCAAAATAGAAAATATCCCAAAAATGCAAAAGGACAAAAAAATATTTTAACATCTTTGTTTGTATCTGGATAACGGTGCAAACATTACGATATTAGATCAGTCGATATCATCTAGAATGGGAGAAATCATAACTCTCTTTGTTTTTTAAACCAACCACCCTAGCTTAAATTTACCTATTTAATCCAGGCATTGTCCCTAGATTCCCCCTATATCCTTGAGAATTTATTACCCCTTGTTTCCCATTGCATCTTTGTTATTTTTGTCTTTGTTGCAGGTTTGCAGGGCTAGAGCTACACATCAATTGATACTATATGATATCAGACGTCTGATATTGCTCAAAAATGTTTGAGCTTACCCTATAACATCTGATATAATTTGCAGGCTTCTTGGAGGTACCTTCAGACCTCTATTTGCATTTCTAACTTTCTATTTTGTATTTCCAAAGATCATATCTATTGTTTATCATCTTATTTAGGCATAAAGTTTTGTTTATCATATCAAGATTTCACCACCACTACATTGTACTTTATCATTTTGCATTTATAGTATAAATATATATTGTTTTCTTTTTAGCATTGCACATAATGAGTTTCATATAATCTCAATTATGCTTAATAAAATTCATGTTATGTTGCAAATCTGTGTTTTTGGTGTCAATCTATAAAATTTCAAGTTTCTGACAAGATCAGACCTACTGATATCAGATCAAACTTTCTGATATCAAATCAGATGTTCGATAGCACCCTATAACATCTAATATTGCATGTAGTAAGCAAAAATATTTCAAATCAGCCATCCAAATTGAGTAAGATTGTGAAATTTATTTTATAATTAAGCATTGCATCTATTTATCTTCTGTACTCTATTGTGTGTTGCATTCATTTGAATATAAATTATATGTAGTATAGGTTTAGTTGCATTTGTTAAAAATAGGTGAATGTGAGTGAACTAAAAGGAATACATCAAAAACTCCCAACCTAGGCATGGAAAATGCCATCTAAATGTTTCCTAATGAACCCAACCAATTCATTGACAAATCACCAAAGAGGGCATGACATCAAGTGCCTCTCCTCTTAGGTGTATATCTATCATTTTTCCATTCACCTTCGAGGTGCATATCCATTAGCCTAAAGGAAAGGAGTGCAAACTTTTTAGAGCTACACCCATGTATACAATGATACATACAAAAGAGGCTTTCATCAGGTGACCTAGGCTTGGTTTCTCTTTGTTTGAATTCTGGTAATACAAATGTATTTGCCTCATACAAATTTTGAAATAAAGTCATAGTAGTCATCTCAAATGTGACCACTCACTGAGGTGGCTTGTCAGGCCTACGAGGATGCAGCTAACCTAGGAGGTGCACATGATGTGACCTCTATTTTGGTAAGTTGAGGCACTATGGATGAACTATCTATGGGAAAAGCTCCACTATCTATGAGATCCTGAACCACATTCTTGAATCCATAAAAATTGCAAATTCAATAGCCATCTATTCTATGATAGAGATAGTAATGGTCCTCCCTATAACCCTTAGTTTTAGCTCTATTAAGGTCTAAAGTATTTATTTTAGGTAAGGTTAAGACCTTATCCTCTTACAACTTTTGAAAAATATCTAGCATGGGCTCATTTAAAGGAGACCAAATGCACTGTTGGTGTTTTGGGTGCTTAGCCTATGCTAGCTTAATTTTATGACCAAGTTGAGTCCTAGGTATGTCAATTGCTTTCTTAGTGGGCTAGTTTTGCTTTTTTTGTGCAAGGGATGGATTTTTGACTAAGATTATTTGTTGGTTGAAAATCCAAAGCTGCTGATTTTCAAGCATGTTGTATACTATGGCTCTGAAACCTTGACATGCTTGAATATCATGACCATTTTGTATATGATATAGACAATGTAACTCCTCATCATACCCCTAGGGTTTTAGATGCTTTGGATCTAAAGGTTGTACCTTAGGTAGAGTGATGGTATTTGCTAGGTTGATGGAGAAACCGACTTGGTACATGTTCTTACCGAGTCTTAACCTATGATTGAATAGGATGCGGTTTAGCCTCATATGGTTTTGTAACTCAAAACTCTCTAGATAAAGCAAGATAAATTGTAGCATCTCATTTTGTTGCTCTATTTATTCCTCTATGTTATATAGGTGATTTTGCATATGCTCCAATATAAATAAGGCTCTCATGTGTATTTCTAGTGATGCACTTGGAATATCATCGTTGATTGAAGGAGGTGCAAGAGTTGTGGCTACAGAATCCCTAGACATATGCAAATTACCCATTTACTTAATTTTAGATGATGTGGATGCTTCATGATGATCCACTTTGATAGTGGCATCCACATGCTCTAGTTGGCTATCCAGTTCATGCTTTCATTTTACTTTGTATTGTTGAACCTTGCAAGCCTGAGTACCCCCAGTATGATATGGGGGAAACACATGTTCTTGCTCTTGAGGAAGCACCATGAGAAATGAGTCAAGGGTGACTAATTTTAGTGTTTTTGGCTCCTTTGATGTGGAAGCAATATCTGATTGCACTATATTTTGTTTTATCTACTTTAGAGTCACTTGGTCCTCTAAATTAATGTTAACCATCCCCAAAAAATCATGAGAATTTGCTTCAAAATTTGAATGAGTTATGTGTGGCTCATCCACTTCTTGAGGTTGCTCTATTTCAATTGCAATAACTAATTTTTCCTCATGTTTAGGTGAAGATCAAGGATAGGATTAACAAGGAGTGACTTGATAGGAGTTCGACATGAATTCTTAATGGGCTCCATGATAGGTGTAAACATAAAATTTGCCTCTATATGCTATCTGAATTCAATTTCATCCAAATGAATTGTGACCTACAATGTGGTGGACAAAGATGGTATGATATGATTTAATTTATCCATAACCACAATAGGTTCTTCCCATTTTATAGGAGTAAGAGAGTCCTCTAATGACATGTTTGAGATATATGTGAGTGTCTTTGTGGTTGTTTTAGTCAATGTCTCCTCGCTTAGAGAAACTGAATATGGAAGATCAATGGATGAAACCAAAGCTGATGGCGGTGATGAAGGTAACTTCACAACCAACTGTGGGGTTGCATCTAGACTCTAGATAACATCATCAAGTTTAGTGTTTAGATGTGTGGGTGACACAATAGGCTCCTATGGATGATCCATTGGTTTATAATACTTAAAGGGATCTACGTCAGCCTGAACTATATGGACCTTATTTTCATGAATGTACTTAATGCACTGATGCATTATGGATGGTATGCACTGCATGGATATTATCCAAGGTCATTCAAGTAATCTGTTATACTATATTTAACCCTATAATACATAGCACAATGTAGGCATAGTATTTTATACCACCTTAATGGGGAGGTCTATTGTGCCTATTGTGGGATATTCCACATCATTAAAGGCTTGTAGAGTGAAGGTAGATTCCCTAATATGGGAAGGTGGAATGTTGAGATGTTTCAATATAGTGGTAGTGATGATATTTATGGATGAAATAGTATCAATTAAAACTCACTTGTATGAAATATGATTAATTCTAGCTATAATGTGAAATGGTGGATCAGGTTCGTTAATAGGGGTTGGTTTAATTTCTTATTTATGAAAAGTAATCACAGGTTCATTGTATGACAGAATAGGCTTCAATTACTATGAAGACTATGATGAATGTCAAACATTTATTAGATTCAGCAGTGATGTATATTGGCTAGCGAGTTCCTTGCTTCCTACAGAGATATTTATCATTCCGGTATCACCCTCTTTAGGTGGGACTATATGCACCTTGCTCATATGCTCCTTTTGATCTTCCTTAACCTCATGATTGGGTAAGAGATATTTGAATATTTTTATTTATTGTTCATCAATCAAAAAAGTTTTGTATATATGTTTAGGATAATGGCTATCTACTTGCTTAGGAGGCAACTCTTGATGATGTGTAGGGTGCCTCACGTTGATTTGTTGATTATGAGTTCTATGAGTGGGTCTCTTTTCAGGAGTTACCCTACATGATTTTTCTTCACATAAATCATCTTGCAAAATCCTTTCTTCATGTTATTTGAGCTCATCCCATATATTATGGTGCAATCTTCCCTCTTTCACATATTCTTGCTCTATATGCTCACGATCAATGCGCAAGTCCTCTAGTTGATCTTGGAGTAGTCGCTCTCTCTAAACTACGTGAGGCCTAGGTTCCTAATCTAATTGATATATTATGTAATACTAATGGATTCCCATATTTCTACGATAGGTTTTAGTTGTGTTAGTTCTTGCCATGTATGTGGTAACCTTATCATCTTAGTGAGTAGATCCCCTATGTGAGGAAGTGGCTTTGTGATGACTATCAGGGCGTTATGCAAGAATGAAAAGCTCCTTAGGAGAATAGTGGGTGTGATGACTATTAAGATGTCATGTGGGAAGGGTGAGATCCTCAAGAGAATATCAAAGTCATTTAGAGCCTCTCCATAAGTTTTTTGCTTTATTTGGCTTGTGATTGAGCATGGCTATGCATAGTTGTCATGATGTGCTAACTAGGCAAACCTTAAAGGAAACACACACTAAAGAAAATTTTAACTTCCAAACAAGTTGTGAATGCTATATGCAATGAGCCGATAACAATGGGTTATGACTCCAAAAAGTTACTTTCAGATAAAAATTGTATTTTTGGAATATTTGGCCAACCAAGGTCATGGGAAAATGACCAATTTTAGGAATTGTGGGAAAATATCGAGCCAGGCCTTAAAATGGTATGAGGGATACAAAAGTGGTAAAATAAGATAAAAAAACAAATCTAGAAAATTTTGGGGTTGTCTAGGGTCTTTTATGACTATTTTAGTGTAGTTTTTCTCTATTTTTGGCTTAAAAGTCAAGCAAAAATAGAGTAATCATAAAACCAACATAAATTTTTGGTTATTGCTCCGATTTGCATGATTTTTGATTTTTTGGATGTAGAATAAAAATGTAGCAATTTACAAAGTAGACAAAGATCTTATGTTTATTATCCAAATAATAAAGAAACACACAAAATAGATATATGATTATCTCTTTTAAGGATTACATTTATGTCCTAAAACTTGTTTAGTACGTTTTGATGTGTTGAGTATATAATCTAATTCTCATAGTGTTTTTTAATTTTTTTGATGATATTCTTGTATATTTTAAGGAATTTCACCTGTATACTCACAACTCAACAACCGATAATGAAATTTCAATAACTTAAACCCACCAAAGTATGGAGATGAAGCCCATACTCGATCAGGGAGCATAGGTACTGCCGATTCTCACTCAGCACACTGTGATAAGTGATGCACCCTTTAGAATAAGAATACATGCTATTTTTCATGGATAGGATAGTTATTGAATTGAATTTGGCCACGATCATGTCTTGATAGTATAATTTCAAATGAGCCAAGCAAGTGGTAATGACATCCACTATTGGTCTCGATCAACGGGTTGGATGTGAGAGCCCAACGTCATTGATGTTTAAGTGAAAAATGGTGTGTGGTGGTTCTTTTTTAATTTTGCATAAAATAAACATGCATCATAAAGCATTCATGATCATTTTATACATACCTAGGAAAGAACATTTTGATTTTAGGAAATGCAATGCTAAATTATTTTTAAATTAAGATAATGCAATGCAAAATTACATGAAAATGACCTTTAGACAGGTCCCAAGCATGCAAAACTCTAACACATAGTTTAAATGCTAGCCATTTTTTGTACAAAATGAAGCAAACTCAATTGTTGGATAGAAACACAGTTAAAATTCTAGTCGTTGTTGACAACTGTAACTAACAAAGCTGGATACTGTTGTCAGCCATGACTAGCAATAGATAAGAAAATTTCATGTATTTCCCTTTGAATTTTATCTAGGTGAGCTAATTAAAGCCTGCTATATAGGAAAACATAGAAAAAAAAAATACATAAGAGGATATTTACTTAAAATCCCTCATTTGATGAAGAGACAAGTTATTTACTATATTTTCTCTGTTGATTGCTAGTAATTGTTGTTGACTGTGGCTGAAATGCTAACCATTGTTGTTAACCACAACTAATACTATGGACCGTGGCTATCAAACATGCCCAGGACTTGCACATGAAAAATAGATAAAATCAGTAGATGGCAACAAAATTTTTGGGGTTTTCATTGTGATCACCACTGTAGAATGGTCTAAAGAGCATATATCAACAAATATTACAACACAATGATCAAATTGAAAGTAAATAACATAGATGAACCAAATTTACAAGAAAATTAAGCCTCCTTTGCATTAATAATGATGATATTTGGTTACATTTATGTCCCTCTTAGGGATACCAAATGATACATTGTTTACAATGGTATGAAAGCCCCTAAATGGGGGTGATATATTCTAAGGGATCCTTAGATATCCACCAACTCTACTTGAGGTCTTACTAGGATGCCTCCTCCATTGTAAAGAGGAATTTGATCTTTGAGAGTGCTTTGAAGCCTTGAGGGTCATATCACTTACGTACAAGAAACAAAAAAATACATAAAATGCATATTAAGCCTCTCATGATGAGGCTATTATCCAAGAAAAGCAATACATATAGAAAATGCTTTAAATAAGCATAAATATGTATAAATGTGCCTATGATATTATCAAATCAATACAAAGAATATCTTAAAATATATAAAGATAACAAATCTAGAATGTGATTTGAAGTATAAATCATGAATAGAATCTATTCTATGGAGATTTATAAAATCAAGCAAATGTGACACAAATTAAGCTAAGATTACCTATAATATTGCTAATTAACCATTTAAATGCATGAAATAGGAGTAATATAAACTAGATTAACCTAGTTGCATAATCTAAAAATGAAATCTATAGCTAAAATTAAGAAAACAATGAATGAAAACCTAGCCATGGGTGCTCAGAGGTGTTGGCTCTATTATTCATGGTTGACAGGTATGGCTATGAGAAAACTCTTCTTTAAATTGAAACCATGGTTGGGAATGCTCAAATCCTCCAAGGAATTTATGATAAAGGATTGCCTTCATGTCCAGACACATATTGATGGTTAAAATTGCTTGAATTCATGTTGGATAGGTTTGGAGTGATGAGGTTATCTTCTCAAGCCTTTGGAATATTTGTTGTTGTAAATCTTGGTATCAAACTAGAATTTGGTAGCATCTTCTTACTCTTCACAAGTTGCAATTGAATTTGTAGTTTGAAAAGGATTCACTACAATAAAATTAGGATCATATTGACCTCTTTGAGGGGTCTATAAATAGAATCTCCAATCCCAATCTTGGCTTCCAAAGGAAGCTAAGATTAAGAAATTCCAGGTTGGGGCAGTTGGAAGGAAACATCCAGAAGCTTCCTCACTCAAAACTGCCTAAATTGGTTGCAAATGCAGTTGTAACAACCAATTTGGCTTGTCTTGGGATTATGAGATAGTTATATGGCTATCCATAGTTTCTCAACACAACTAGGACCTTAGCCATAGTTGTCAACCATGGTTGAGATCTTAGCTATGAATGTCATCCATGACTAAGGCTGAATAGGCCTAGGATGCCTAAAATGAGTGGTTGGAACCACTTCTTAGCCTTGGGAGGGTCAAAGATCATTCATATGATTTGAAAATATGCCCATATGAGTAGTCTCTTAAACATGACATGTTTTAGGTGTCTACACATTTATCTATCCATTTGAACTCTTTTTCCTTCCTCTAAAGATTAATTATTGGAGAGGTTTTCTTGGCGTAGCCCTTCATATAACACCTATAATATTCGATCGAACCCATGAAACTCTAGACTTATATCACATTTGTGGGCAGTGACCAATTCAATATAACTTCTATTTTCTTAGGATCCACTGTGATCCCTTTTGTTGATACAATGTCCTAAATATTGCACTTTTGACACAAAATTCACATTTAAAAAATTCCCATATAATTGATTCTTCCTTAATAGCTCCAAAATGATCTCAAGGCGTATATCATGCTTAGTATTATTCTAAAAATATATAAAAATATCATTCAATAATACAAGAGAAAATTGATCCAAAATCTTCCTTAAAATGTTGTTTATCAAATTTGTAAATATTTTTGGAGCATTCGATAGATCAACATGCAAGACAATAAACTCATAATGTTTGTAATAAGTTTTGAATGTTGTATTATGGGTATCCTCTTCTAAAATCCTCAATTGGTGGTATCCTAGCTCTAGATCAATATTTGAGAAGATAGTCGCTAACATATTTAAGCTAATCAAAGAGGTCTTTGATTCTAGGTAGAGGATATCTAATTTTAATGGTTGCCTTGTTTAACATCCTAAATTCTACACACTTGGTCTAATTAATCTCTTCTCCAACAATCCTTGTAACTACACTTTTAGTTCTTGAATATCAATCAGATTCATTCTATAAGAAGCTCTATGAATAGGATTTTTTCTAGGTTGAAGTTCAATTATGAAATCAATTTCAAATTTAGGTGGTATCTAGGTAAATCCTCTAGAAATAAGTCTCTAAATTCCTAAAGAACTAGGTGTTTCTCAAACACTTATTTCTTCTTTTCATCTACGTCCTCATTTAACTTCATTACATAGATTGTTCCTCCTCTCTTAATTGCCTTAATAAGTTGCATTGCAGAGAGGATATCAGGTCAAAAAGCTCCTTTCAGGTTATATACTTTCTATATTTTCTTGCCATATTCTGAGTACTCAATCTATCTATCCTAGAAATTGATTATGACCTTATGTTCTTGTAACCAATCCATTCCTTGCACTACATCAAATGCATCAAATGGTGCTATGTATAGGCATACAATGGCCATACCACTAGGTAGGGTAATTTTTTCCATGGGATATCACTAATTTATAGAGTAGGTTTATTCTAAACCATACTCGACCTTCCACCCATGTGCCAAGATTCTTGGCTTTTCTAGTATATATTTAACTATGCTAGTATAAAAAAAACTATTTGTAGCACCACTATCAATTAGAATTTTTATATTTCTAAAACATATTTTACCATTTATCAATAGTGGAGAGGCTTTCCCATATAGATTCTGACTTCTTATCACTACATAAATCTTGTGTGCATGTTCATTGTGTAGACACCTAAAATGCATCATGTCAAGGGCGACTACTCATATGGACATGTACAAGACCATATGGAAAATCTTGGATAGAATCAAAGATAGAGCAGTGGTTATAACCACTCAATTTGGGATCCTTGGCCTAATCAGTCTAAAATGCAGCCCAGACCTATGGTATACAATCTGAACCATGGCTAAGGCCTACAGTTTATAGTCTAGATCGTATTTATAACCTACATCTTAACTAAAGTTTAGTTGGCCTTAATCCAATCCAAATTGGTTTGAATGGCCATTTGTTCTAGAGGACGGTGGTTAGAGGATGGAATATTTCAATCCAACTATCCTAACTACCCATTATTGATCTTGGCTTCTCTATGAAGCCACCCCTAGCCTTGGGACATCCTATAAGTACCCCTTTGAATTAGGGCAATGATATAGATGATTTGAATAGCAAAGCGCTATCAAATTATCGAGAGAGAGTGCATTTTGGAGATCAAAGCAGTGAAGCCCTGTCAAATTATGGACTCACCTGAGTGCATAGAGAGAGCCTTGTTGCCATCCCCATTGTCAATTTTTCAAGCATCATGACGAATTAGGCCATGGATGCCCTAAGGACCTAGGAGAGCCAAGAAACGCTAATTCAAGAGAACAGAGGCCCTATTAAATGATTCAACCACAAAACTTGTCAGAAGGACACTGAAGGCAAAAATTGAACATAAATTGGGCAAGGAGGACAAGACCACTACTCTTGGTTTTGAGGGTAAACTCACTTGAGTGCTAACTGTAGCTTTTAACCATGGTTTACAGTGTAGACCGTGCATCAGTGTCATGGTTTGCAACAGAGGTATCACCACATTACTATTTTTATTTTTTCCCATATAGTTAAATTAGATTAGTCATTTGCATAGTTAAATTGTAGTTTTAGAGACTTATAACCAATAGATTAGTGTTTTTGCTAACTTATTTTCATCATAGTTGTTTAGACATTAATGGTTCCTTTTCATGTTATAATGCTTCATTTCAAGTAATTGGTTCCATAGATTGATAGTTGTGCTCTTCATTTACATATTTCCATAAATCTTGATATTATTTGCATATGTTTAGCATAGTTTATGCATTTTATTGATCTTACGTCATTATGCTATTTTCATGCTATTTGTCTTTAAAGGGCCTCATCATGAGAGGCTTCCTATGCTTTTGATATTCTTGTGTTGTTTCTTAATCGTAGTAAACAGGCTTCTAAGGAGCTACAACCATTCATTTTCTTCCTCAACATGAAGAAGAGGATCTACTTCACCCTAGAGTATTTTGTGTCACCTTAAAAGCATTTCACCCCTCAGGGGGATTGAAATAATTGTAATTGTGTATCAAATAGAATATCCCTAAGAGGGACTTACTTGTAATCAACCACTTGTTGATTTTAATGGAATAATAAAAACATTTCTTGTAATTTCCATGTATTTCATTCATTTATGTGTTTGAATATCAATTTTATCTTTTTTATGCAATTATAACATTTTGGGTGCACGTATTTTTGGTTGTATAGAAGGCGATAACAACAAAAATCCAAATAAATAGCATCTAACTATGTGTTCTTGACCTTTTTGACTTGCAGGTATAGACTGCAACTATCAGCTGTGGGCCAACAATTGAAACCCAAACAAATATGTCCACCATTTTTTAGGTGAGGGTAAGAAATACCCCAAAAGACACATTAGAATTTGTATAACCATTTGGAGATAAAATGGTGTAGACAGACCAGATGATTGGGTAACTTTATTTCCTCCTACTTTGAGAGGATTGGCAATTGATTGGTATTTGAAGAGAAAATACCACAAATTTTCAAACTTGGAATCAGATAAAGGAGAAGTTCATTGAATAACTTTGACCTTTGAAGGATGATGGAGACATTGCTAATGAAATTTGTGTAACAAAGCAAAAATATGATGAATATGTGAAATCATACAACCACATACTAAAGCAATTATTCGATAAGATGCAGATGCCTCTGGTAGATGTCCTGATAAAGTAGTGGTTTTTTGATGGATTACTACCAAAATATAAGAAAAATATGAAGGCAGTACCATCAAAAATATATGAAGAAGCTTTAAAGCATACAAATAATTTTGAAAGTGAATCAAAATAGACGTATGCAAGAATTTTGTATCACCCCAAGTATAATTATTCAGATAGTGGAGAATATGACACTATATAGAGGACAATAGCATCATTTTGTTAGGATTTCGATAAGATAATGAAAGAAAAAGGAGAAAACCTGACAAGAATGACATTTGGTGCACAAAATGTAATATGGAGGGCCTTAAAAATGTAAATTATTCATGTAATGATTATTTCCACATCTATAATATGATGGGACATGAGGTAATGCTATATCCATATAATGCAAGAGTACGTCCATAGGTCCTATCAATCTAAGAGTAGGAAGAGAAACAAAAAACCCAAGGGAATGGACAACAAGCAACAAGTTGTAGTTATAGGAATAGTATGTGAGATGGAAGACTGAACTAGAGCAATCAACAAGGAGGACAAGGCCATTTGTAATATGAATCGAAAGGAAGACCCATCATACAGTGTCACAATTGCCAAGAATAGGGGTATTTTACAAAACATTATCCTTCATCTTAGAAGCAAGAAATACCACAAACAATTACTACACATATGTGTAGATGGTGTGGTCTAGAGAACCACAAATAAGAAAATTGTCCAAAATAGGTAAGTTCAAGTAACCCATATATTTTTAATTATTTAGACATTGAGATTCCTCAAGTTAAGGAGGAAACCCAAGAAGTATTAACCGTGATGAGGAACTAGGATAAAAAGGATAAGTATCTAGAGCCAATAAAGGAAAAGCAATGCTGACAAGTAGCAAATAAAATATTATAGGATGAAGCACTAAAGGCTAAACAAGTGAAGTTAGCTGAAGAAAAAGAATTGGAAAAGCCATCAAAAGAGAAGGCAATTGTGCAAAGTCTAGTAGCACAAGTTCTAGCTACCACAATAGAAATTAAAGTGTTGAACGTATTGGAAGCTATTCCAGCATTACAGAAAGCAATGGTGGAAGAAATACAACCACATAAGGTGATGGAATTATAGAGCCAACCAATTAAAGAAAATGAAAGAAAATATCAATTCATGGATCAAAATATATTGATGATCAATGTGGGAAAGAAACCTACATTAGTTCATATGGAGATCCTAGGGTACAAATTAACACAAGTGATTGTGGATGAAGGATCCAGCATTAGTGTGCTACTTGAAAGAACTTAGCTAGAAATAGGAGCTCCATCTCTATGGGCACTGGGATTTTGATTATATGGTGCTGACTAGTATGGTATCGATACAAAGGGAGTCTTGACAAAACAAGTGGTGATAGTTAACCAAGAGTTTATCTTTGATTTCATTGTGATTACAATGCAAAAGCCTACATACGACACTCTATTGGGGAGAGGGTGGCTATGAGTAGCCAAATTTAATCACATCTATAGAAAGAATCAGATTAAATTCAATAAGGTATAATATAAATATATAATTAATCTAGCTAATAAAAAAGTTAGTGAGGATGTAGCTATGATGGATGAATCAAAAAATTCCTCAGGAGATGAAGGGTATGAACCTGATGGAGAAGGAATATTGTACCTAGATGAATGTAGTGAAGATGAAGCTAGATTCGATATCCAAATTCTTCATTGGCAAATGTAGGAGTACAAAATTTTTCAACCCAATTACCTCTATATCGAGTCAGAGGAGATCAATGAAAAACAAGACAAACCAAAATTCAGTCAAGAACCTAAGAAAGAGGTAGAAGTGAAATGGATATTTTCAAAAAGTTTTGCAGAGTATACAATAGGATATGTAGATATTGATACGAGGCTAGCACACTTGAATAATATAGATAAAGTAGTAAGTGAGCCGTAAAATATCAAATATGAAGGAACACGAATAGTGGACATCAATCTAGGAATGAAGGAGGAACCTAGGATGATTCACTGTGATGATGATTGGAACCATGTACTAAAAGTAGTGGCTTTTAAGATATTCTTGGAATATAAGGATGTATTTGCATTGAAATATAAGGATCTTAAGGAAGTACCACTAGAGTTATGTGTCCACAAGATTATGTTAATTCCTGGAGCTCAACCTGTAAGGAGGAGGCCATATAGAATGAATCCAAAGTGTGTAGCATTAGTGAACACAGAGATAGAAAATATGTTGGAGGTAGGAATTATATCCAAGGTGACAACCAGTGAATGGATATCACCCATAGTGATCACATTGAAGAAGGAGGTGGACAAGATCATAATATACGTAGAATTTAGTATTTTGAATGCAATAACTATTAAGGACCCCTTCCCTATTTATTTCACAAAATCTATCTTGGAAGAAGTTGCAGGACATGAGATTTATTCATTTTTGGATGGGTTTTTAGGGTACAATAAAATTATTATAATCAAGAAGGATAAGCTAAAAACCACATTTATTGTGGAGAATGACATGTATACATACAATCGAATGCCATTCAAGCTTTGTAATGCCCCAACTACATTTCAACATATCATACTATATATATTTGATCAGTTGGCAATAGGAAACTTTAAAACATTTTTGGATGATTGGTCCATTTACGAGAAGATCAAGGATCATATTCCTACCCTCAATGAATGTATGAGTAGGTGTAGAAATGTATATTTATCATTAAATCCTAGGAAATACTACCTGATGGTAACATATGGGAAATTTTTAGGACACATAGTGTGTAGTGAAGGATTAAAAATAGATCCTGATAAGATCTGTGTGATATTGCACATGGAAGAACCATATGATGTGAGTTCATGTCAAACCTTATTACGATAGATGGGATATTATCAAAGGTTTATAAGGAATTATGCACATGTATCCTACCCATTGGATTCATTGATGAAGAAGAATTTTCCTTTCAGACGGATTGAGGAGCACCAAGGAGCCTTTGAGGAGCTGAAGGCTAAGCTTGTGAGTAGTCTAATTTTGGTGTTCCCAAACTAGAATAAGGAATTCCATGTTCATATTGATACTTCAAATTTTGTAATTGGATGTACTTTGGCACAATAAGGGCAGTTGAGGCTAAGTTAATCTATTTTCTTTGCTAGTCACCTTTTGTCAAGGCCAGAGAGAATTTATAGTAAAAAAAAGAGAAGCATTAGGAATGGTATATGCAGTTAAAAACTTTAGGCATTACCTATTAGCAAATCCCTTTGCCTTCTATTTTTATCACCAAGCTCTGTTGTACTTGATAAGTAAACTAGTGATACAAGGATGAGTCAGTAGGTGGCTTGTCACCCTACAAGAGTTCATATTCTAAGTAGTAGTAAGACTTGGTAATAATCATGTCATTGTGGATCAATTGTCTCAGATACAATTAGAAGAACCTATAGTAATGAGAGTTTTGAATGAATTTCTAGCTACACAATTATTCACCATCAACTTTTTTCCATCATGGTACAAGTTGATTGGCTAGTACCTATCCATAGGTGATTTGCCATAAGAAATTATGGAAACTAAGAAAAATAAAGTAATAATGAAGTAAACACTCTTCTAGTTGATAGCAAGATTGTTGTATAATATGGGAAATGATGGTATCCTACAAATATGTGTAATGGAATAGGTCAAAGCAGCATTGAAATAAACTCATGAAGGTTTAGTAGGAGGGCACATGGGACTAGATGCGACAACTAGAAAAATGTTACTAGCCGGACTATGGTGGCCCACATTATATAATGATGTAAAAGAGTATGTAAAAGCATGTGATATGTGCCAAAGGAAAATAAATTTTGTAAAGAGGGACTTTATTCCTTTACATCCATTGCAACCCCAAGAACTATTTGAGTTATGGGGTTAGCCTTCATTGGACCATTCAAAACATCTCGATGAAGTAAGTGTAGATACATCGTAGTCGCAACAGAATACTTAACAAAATGGGTTGAAGCAAGAGCATTACCTAAGAACTCAAAAAAATACAACAAGATTTCTATATGAGAATGTAATCACAAAATTTGATATTCCACTAAAGATAACAAGTGACCGAGGGGGACACTTTATCAATGAAATTGTCAAAATGTTGACAATGGAGTTTGGAATTTTACACTCATTGTCTAGTCCATATTATCCTAGATCTAATGGGCAGGTGGAAGCAACAAACAAAGTCCTAGTATCTACTCTATATAAAACCTATGGAATAGAGGAAGCAGATTGGGAGGAAAGGCTATCGTATATTTTGTGGGTATATATAAAACATTTTAAACCTAAAATAGAACATACACTTTTCCAATTAATGTATGGACAGGAAGAAGTGGTGCCAGTTGAATTCTTGATACCAAGTTTGAGAGTCACGGTAGAGCATCGCTTGGGTGATCAATAAAATTTTGAAGAGCAACAATCAACACTAATAAAGTTAGATTAAAGAAGAGTCATGTCACAATGGGTGATTGAAGTAGCTCAGAAAATACAGAAGGCATGGCATGAAAAATATTTGAGGAAGTTAGAACTTAGTTCGGGCGACTTGGTTCTAAAGTTTAATGGGAAGCGAGAAATCAAACCCGATAAGTTGAATATGTTATGGCTTGGTCCCTATAAATTAGTTGAAGTAATGAATAATGGAGTAGTCAAGTTATATAACTTGAATGGGATAGAGGTACCCAACATTATAAATGGCTCAAATTTGAAGCCTTACAAGGTACAATGCTTATTAATTTATTTAGAAGATATTGAATGACAAAAATGAGAAAAATCTCAAGGGGAATCTCAGAGTGAGCTAGGTATATCATAGGAGTAGCTTGAAATAGAAATCACACACTTATTTGTAGAAGGAAAGGATACATGACCAACTATAGAACAATAAGAGATGGCACCTTGAACAGGAGAAAGAAGAATATTACGAGTACATGTGAGATTTTTGGATGGGACCGAATCAATAGAGAAATAAGATGAATATTGGATTCCTCTAAATGAAAGAGGACATAAAAATATAGTGTTATTAGCCAAGAATAGGGGAAGGTAGGAAGAAGCTCTTAAAGTAAGAAGAAATATGACATATCCTCAGGTAGAATGGAGGGAACTACCCCCAAAAAGTGGAAGGAAGAAGAAGGATATGACTAACAGTACAATATGAAGATTGAATGGACACCTTTGAAATGGATGTTCGAGAGGAAAATAGAAATGAGACCATTGATCAAGAATTGGCTGGACTTACTCCATTGGCTCATATAGGTCTATTACAGTAGATAATATGGTTACAAACTCAAAAAATACAAGAATAATGCTAGACATTGTGAGGTCATAATGTAAGGTTGAGAGAACAAATCATCTAGGAATTGGATGGTGCAATACGAAGGCTGGATGAGCAAAGAAAAACTAAGCTACAAGAGCTAGAAGAAGAACATGAGGATGATGAGGGGATAAATCCAAGTAGTAGTATAAGAAGTGATGGAGTAGGCACAAATTTGCAAGTACCACCAAGTGATCCACCAATGATGAATGAAGACACAAAAATTCTATGGTGAGATATTAAGGAAGCAACCACATCACCTAAATCACAAGGTAATGTATGACTAGATTTGAGTGACTTCAATAATGAAGGAATGTCTTGGATAGTAATGGAACCTATTACAAAAAGTAGTGATGAGGATGATTTTCCAAATAACCCCCAAAATACTTGAGGTAATCGTGATCCCCTAACATGTACAACAACACAACGACAACTAGGGAGATCGCAAGACCGTTAAACCAACCTCGACCTGAAAACATGCATAATAGTCTATCAAAATTTAAGAAGACAAAGGAGATAAGTACAAATTGTGAAGATGAAAACACGACACTGAAACAATAAAGAAATAAAATGACCCAAATAAACACAATATTGCACAAAATAAATAGATTTATTCAATAAGTGGGGGAGCCAGTAAATTCCTTTTGATACAATCTGTACTCAGTGAGTATTTTATACAAAGATTTACAAAACATTAGGGTTCTCCAAAACCCTAGATACAACAATGAAGTGTATTCAGATAGTGTGTCCTCACTTCTAATGGAATGAGTGGGCTTCAGGTATCCGATTTCGGACCACTCCAGCTTCAACAGTCGTTCAACAATATTTAGAATCTATAGATCTACATGCACAAAAATAGAGAAAGGGATTAATAACACCTATGAGGACTCCAAAGTGTGAGACCCTCAGACATCAGTAAACCCTAACTAAAAATAGATTAAATGGCATGCAAAATATACAAATAATGTAACATAATAAAACCAATAAAGATATACCTTGCTTGTGATGATGTCTCATTTCATTGTTGTAGTCTTGACAATAGATGGCATGATGCAGTAGGCTCTGATTAATGTTTTTGTAGATGTGGCAGGCTTGGATGCGCACTTTGTAGGCTCTAGTGCGAGATTCATAGGCTCTAGAGCGAGCCTATGATACAACAGGCTCTGGTGAGCACCTAGCAAGATCTGTAGTGAGCTTCATAGGCTCTGTAGTGAGCCCGACAATCTCGGGAGGGCACTTGTAGGTAAGGGTAAATTTGTAAAAGTAGATCGAGGGGGTGGTGATGAATCTGGTGGATGGATGGGGGATATGATGGCAATAAAGGATGAATAAGGGATTGCTGGAACAATATAAGTCTTGTTGACTATCTAGGGCTTTAGATCTTCAAACTCTATCTCTCTCTACTTCGCTAGGGTTTCAATAATGTCTCCTCCAGGTTAGAATTTCTAATCTCAAGGTTCCAGGGTTTAGGCATTTGCAAATACCCTTATTTATAATCCACCCTAGGGTTTTCTTAGGGTTTTAGCCTTGCAATTTTGATCGTGTGGTTAATATTAAATTAGATCCTAAGGTTGAGATTACTTTTTAGATATGGCATGGATTAATGAATATGGATGGTGGGGATTAGATTGGATCGGATGGCTATGGTTAATTGAGTTTATAAATATATATTTTATAATAAATATATTATAATATAATATAAAATATTATATTAAATATAAAATAATATTAAAATAATCTCAATTGGGTTAGGAAAATGTGGGAAAGGGCTAAAGTGGGCCTTTTGAAGGCGAGAAAGGTGGAATTGGGCCAAATAATTGGCGGGAAAGGTGTATGGTGGATAAGTGGGTGGTGGAATGGTTAGGATGGAGGATTAGTGGCTGTAATTTGGTGTCTACATATGCCCCTTTTTGTACCATGTTGCATGAAACACAATATGGTGCAAAAATACGAGACACCTGCTTGGGTTATGGGCAAAGAAGCAACTTATCTCTGTCGTTGGATTTGAGCACTAATGTTGAAGTCAAAATAATAAAGAATTTTTAGAATTTTGTAGCTTACCCCCTCAATTGGTGAATGAGTTATGAATGTATCTCACAAGCCAATTGAAAAAAAATTGTGCTAATAATGAATAATGTGGTGAATTTGTCCCATTGATGAATGAATAGTGTGAAATACAATATGATTGTGAACGATATGAATGATGTAAAATGTGATACAGTTTATGCCCCAATGGTGGTATAAATGGGTTGGTGTATAATACCATGTGATTGTGGATGATATGAATGATGTAAAATGTGATATTGTTTATACCCCAACAGTGGGAAAGGGGTTGGTGTATAATACTATGTGGTTGTGGATGATATGAATGATGTAAAACGTGATACCATTTATGCCCCAATGGTGGGAAAGGGGTTGGTGTATAGTACCATGTGATTGTGGATGATATGAATGATGTAAAATGTGATACCATTTATGCTCCAACGTTGGGAAAGGGGTTGGTGTATAATACCATGTGATTGTGGATGATATGAATGATGTAAAATTTGATACTGTTCATGCCCCAATGATGGGAAAGGGGTTGGTGTATAATACCATGTGATTGTGGATGATATGAATGATGTAAAATGTGATTCCATTTATGCCCCAATGGTGAGAAAGGGGTTGGTGTATAATACCATGTGATTGTTGATGATATGAATGATGTAAAATTTGATATCATAATCAAATTGTGTTTGCCCCAAAGTTTGGGATGTTTTGATGTTGTTGAATAAGATGTCACAATGGCATCATTGAGTA
The DNA here is from genome assembly GCA_028583015.1 of Wollemia nobilis. Classification (NCBI taxonomy): domain Eukaryota; kingdom Viridiplantae; phylum Streptophyta; class Pinopsida; order Araucariales; family Araucariaceae; genus Wollemia; species Wollemia nobilis. Next base: position 1,231,485 of record JAQPPZ010002643.1, read on the forward strand.
TGCAATTTATGAATATGCACTATGACTAATTCAACGTAGGGGTGGGGTAGTGATTGTGGAAATTTCTTCACCAATTCCATAATAGAACCAATCAATCTACTGATATGTCCTATATGGTTACTATTGTCAAATGAATGAGTGTTTATGATTTTGATTACCCGTGTTTTCATGCCCCATAGAAAAGGGCATCAATGACTGCCTTTGAGCAAATTGTTCTTGGCAAAGCTATACTCAAAATGTGAGGTGCCAAATATGATTGTGATCTTTGATGATGTGATAATGTATGATGATCATTGTAAAGTGTCCTTATTGTAGATTATTCATCTTACCGAATTGCATGGATGACTATAGCTGCAACCACCATGTTTATAGAATAACCTACTAGATACAAGGTTTTTTTAACTCCGATTTTTGCACAATTGTATGTGATGATGAAGAATGTAATGTAGAATGATCAGATGTAAGTTTTATGAAAATTTGGATTGTTTTGCTATATTTTGTGCCTCAATTAGCGTATTTTTAATATTTGGTTTATTCTCAAAAATTATGCATACAAAATAATTTTTGTTTTTACAAAACCTGATTTTAGGATGTGCACGATGTGTGGATGAAATTTGGTGAAATTTGGAGGTGGTAAGCTACCATTTTGATTGATTTTTTCTTCATGCGTGGGAGTACTTTGAGGTAGTTCATCCCGATGGGTTGCCATGTGAGTCATGGTAGATGGGGGAGCCTTATTCTAGGCATTGGGTAGTGGTAGAGGAGGTTCAACTGAGTCGAGAGGTGCGCACTAGTCAGTGGTACCAGGATATATGGTCGAGGTTGACGAGATCTGATGTAGTATGGAGACCATGGCGCCCGATGGGATGGTGATGGGGAGTAGCTACATTAGGTGAGGTAGGCTCAATGGTTGGTTGAGTGGAGGTATGAGGAGGTGGAGTACTTCTAGTACTCATGGGTTTTGAGGCAATTCAACTTACCTTAGGGTGTGCCAAATGAGCCAATGTTGTATCAATGTCAGCGGGATGAGGGGACGCTTCCATGTGTGGAGCCATGGTGGGTGCATATGGAGGATGAAGAGGAGATGAAGGTCCCCAATGTAGATAATGCTAGGGTGACTCCAAAGTATTTGGAGTGGTTTTATGCATAGATGAATACATAGTGTTTGAATGATATTTTTATAGTTTAGAAATTTTATTGGCAATTTTTGTTGTCCATTGTTTGGAAATCGAGGGTACGTAATTTGTTGGAATTTTTGCAACTTGACCTTTAATGAAGACATGGATGTTGATATGGAAGAAGATATGGATGTTGATATGGAGGAAGATATGGATGTTGATATGGAGGAAGATATGGATGTTGATATGGAATACTAAAAGATTTTTAAAGACTCAAACATACTAGTGTTATCAAACAAACTCACTAAGTTGTCTAACTTTCTTTAGGACAAGATGTGTGTGCGAGTGAGGTTCATTAACCCAGTCTTCAGCATGACAATGAACCTATCCAATCAAGTACCAGTGTGTGTGCATGTGAGGTTCATTAACCCAGTATGAGTAAGTGAGGCATGACCTGTTATGGAGATGACCTGAGACTAGCCTGTCCTTATGTGCATTTAGAGGTCTCCATTTTTGGAGGAGAGACATGTTGTATCATATGAGCTTACTCCACTGTCAGTCAAGCATCTATAGCCCTGATGGAGATTCACTCCATAGTCAAATGGGATTGATATTTTGGGCCTTGGGGATGACTACATGAATTTTTGAGGGAAACATAGTATGATCCTTACAACTTTTAGGGATCGAGGGTGTAGGTGTTGAATTTGTTGATTTGTATAGAGCTTTGGGGAATCAGATTCTCAACCAAATTGTGATGAGAATTTTGACCCTATTCTTACTACTCTATGTTTTTATGTTTATGTTGAGAGGAATTTTGATAGTAGTGAAAACCATTATTTTTGCTTTGGACTATGTTGCATGAAGGGACAAGCAAGGGATATCTCCCTTTCACCTCAAGGTACTACCCAAGGATAGTACTAGCCCCCCCTATATTATAATGTTCTTAGGATGTGAGGAAATGTGGTTGGTTCAAGATTGTATTCGAAATCAATCGGTAATGCTCAAGACTTTATTAGTGTGTTTTGGTCCTAAAGAAAATCAGACATCCATTTGGAGGTTGCTTGCTACACTAGAAATGGCTGAGTGACTAAAAAACTAAGCTTTGTGATTTTGTCATATGGTATTTTTGGTCTATATATTTTGCAAAAGTTGCATGATTATTTCAAACTAGGCACATCCAATTTTTATAACTTGCATTTTTTGTTTATGGCCATATCATCATTACTATGTCAGATCATTAAACATGGTATGGGATGAATGCAAATGCATATGCCTAATGCAATGGAGTGCTGCTATGCAAATGGGAATTGTACAATGCAATGGAATATGTATGATGTGGTGTATGCGAATGAAACAATGCATGAATGCAAAAAGTGAAGATGCATGGCAAAATGTAAATGCAAATGGAGTGTATGCAATGTGTGCATGCCTATGTGAGAGATTTTTTTTTGGCCATGTATATATATATAAATAGTCATGCATAGAAGAGACCCCCAGATAAGGAATAAATAATACCGGTCTTGAAAATCAATGCAAATGCGTATTGCCCCATTAATCTTGAAAATGGGTACTAGTCCTGAGAGCTAGTCGGGATAGTCTAGGGTGTCATCTAATTATTCTTGCTTATCATTGCCTAACTCTGCCTGAAAAACCTTGGGACCATTGGTGGAAGCTGATGGAGGTGAAGGTGGTAGTGAAGGAGGAATGTAGTTGGCTGAATCCCTTAACTATTCCTCAGATAGGATGAGCTCTAAAAAGGAGGGTGGGGAGGAAATCCGGTCCAAGTCAATAAGGCTAATGTCAATTGAAATTGGCCTAGCTAAATCGTATGGGTTGCAAAGTGGTGTGAATAATTCAATAGGGTTCATATTGACTTAGTGGAAGAAAGGGTGGTTGGGATGGATGAATGGAATTATTGGAGCTGAACCGATGTCGAATGGTGTTATCCCTGTAATAGACATGGCATTAACATGAGCAACACTTTTTTTGCATTTTTTTTTGTTTTTTTTTTTTGAAATATGTACATATGTTACATTTCTTTTCTTATGTGTGTGGCTCAAGATGGATTACTAGGTGGGTCCACTTGTTCTTGTGGAAGAAGTAGGCAGAATATGGGATGATGGATGGGGAACATTTGGAGGTAAAACTCTTCCTATTGGGTGATGGGGACAATGGGATGTGACTCCTCTTCAGAATCGTTAGAAGCATTTGACATGACTTCAAATTATTCATAACTTTCATCGTCGGAATCAAATATAGGATATGAGAATTTGATGGGGTCATAATAGTTTACTTTATCAATGCAAATTTCTTGAAGGGCTTGTTCAAGATAGGATGTTGAGGGAAATGGATGGATGAAGGTAACTTCATCATTGAGGCTATGTTTTTTAAAGGCTTGCTCAAGAGAAGTAGTGGAAGACAACGGGGTATATCCTAAACCAAAATTTTCATGGGCACCTCTATATGGGACCTCTAAAATATCATGTATCCCTTGCTCATGGGAAACTAGACCTTGACCTTGCCAATTGAACATGTTAAAGTAGAAGGTGGGAAAATCCTTTATGTTAGGGATATTGGTATGCCTAGGCTCTTATGGTTCTTTAGGTGTGTTTGCTCTAGTTGAGCAATCCAACCCTCCATAAATAAAGTTAATGCTATTTGGAGCTGCACTGATGTCATAAACAGTGTCTATGGATAAAGAATGGTCTCAGGGACGTCCAAAATATTTGGCTATTGGAATGTCTAGGGGTTTGATGGTGATGTCTTGGACCACATATTCACATATACTAGGATTGGTGATGTGGAATTTGAATTGGTCTAGCATGGTTGATGGTGGGGATTCATATGGCTATGGATTGGTTATGGGTGGTGGTGAATTAAATATGTCACAATTTGAGAGTTTGACTTGTGAAACATCAGCCAATGGAGTGGGATTGGATGGCGATGTGGAATTAGAATATGGAGAATGGGATAATGATGAAACAAAATAAGTGGTTGTAGAAGGATTAGATGTGATGTACGATGTGCTAATAGTAGACTGATCATGAACACATGTATAAGAAGAAATGGATGTTTGAGGAGGTGATGTGATGGGTAGCTCCTCTATGATAGGAGCCTTAGAATAGGATGTAGATGGATTGGTAGAAGGTGAATTAAGAGATGATGTGGATGGATTTGATTATGGCACCAAGAATAAATGGGTGGAAGGTAATATGGATTCATAAGTATTTGAAATGAAATTACAATACTTAAAAGGTTCAACATTCGCAGGGATGCAATGGACTTGTCCATCATGAATATATTTCAAGCATTGGTGTAGAATTGAAATAACACATTTCATTTCCCTCATACAAGGTCTACCAAGGAGTATATTATACTCCATGGCTCCTTCCAAGATATGAAACATGGTGTGCAACTTTTTGACCCCTACTTATATAGGTAAAACAACAGTGCCAATTGTGGTACACAAAGCATTGTTAAATGCTTTGAGGGTGAATAATGATTTGGAAATGTGGTATGGAGGTAATTTGAGGTGGATAAGGGCAGCGGTATGAATAATATTGATTGACGAGCTGGTATCAATTAGTACTCTTTTGAATGGATTTCTATCTATTAGGACCATTATGTGCAATGTAGAGTCTACTAATTTTGAATTCATTGATTTTACCTCAAAGTCATAAAAGGTAATTGATGGCTCCATGCACATTATAACACTCTAAACAAATTTGGTGAAGGCATTAGTCTTGGGATTTCAACTCAATTGACTTGAGTATTTCTATGAAAGCTTCTCTATTCCTAGGGGATTGTTGGATAAGCTCATACACAAAAAGCTTGGTTGATACTATTTTCAAACTAGTGGTTAACTAGTTGGTTAAGGTTACCACTGGCCTTATTGGATGAAGGATGGGTGGATTGGATGGATTCGATAGATTTATTGGTGGATATGTATTTGGTGATGTTTGGATGGTAGGTGGGTTCAAAGGTTGTTGAGCATTGTGTTGATTTTGTATTTGTTCTCTAGTGACCACATGGACTGCTCCTACAAAGTTGTGGTATTGTTGGACATGATTTAATTTATTAGGAGGTGGTTGTTGATTGTTACCTCCTACATTATGTTTGACCTCCCTATGTTTAGGTAGAGGTGTCTGATATATGACCAAATTTTGAATTTGTGGAGCTAAGGGGTTATCCATGTTAATGGTCCCTAGGTTTATGAGGTCTTGCACTATGTTTTTGAACATATGGCAGGAATTGATATCATGCCCATTTTACCGATGGTATGGACAAAATAAGTGCTCTCTATAATTTTTATATATTTTTGTGGGATCATTGGGTCTTGTATGGCAAGGCTAATTTATTGGTCCCATACAACCTTTAAAATATGGATGAATATGATTCTTCTAAAGGAGTGTATTGACATTGGGGCAAATTTAATTGGTGACGGGTAGGTTGTTCCACAGTTGGTGTTGTGTTTTTTACCATTGGTGCTTGGGTTACTGATGGGACTGCATGATAGGTAAATTATTGTTGTACTAGTTTTTGAGCCATTACGGGCTAGCTCATGACCAGTTGATTGACCTGATTAGCTATGTTAGTCGTTGAGGCTTATGTTGATTTGGTTTGGCCAATTTGATTATTTTGATGTTGGCCCCTATTTTGCCATTCTTTATTCTTGGGCTTAATGAAACCCTCTTGGATTTTTATCTCTTTAATGACACTATCCTGTGCTAAAACCTTCTCAAATTTTCTATAAGTATTGAGCTATAAAATACAAGATATGGGTTTTAAGCAACTCTTGGTAAAAAATTTCATAATTTCTTCCATTGGGAAGGAGAATGGCAACTTGGTTATGACTACCCTCCAACGGTTTCCAAAAGCATAGATAGGTTCCTCATTCCATTGTTTCAAATAATATATCTGATAAGGACACCTTATTTTTAATTTTAAGGGCAAACAGTTCCAAGAATAGATCTATCATTTGATCAAAAGTATAAATACTATGTATAGGCAATTGATTGTACCATTCAATGGCATCTCCACCTAATGTTTGAGGAAATGTTCAGAGCATAAGAGCATCATCATCACTAATCTAAAAACATACATGGAAAAATGAACTCACATGCTCCTTAGGATCCTTTGTTCCGTACTTATCGAATTTTAGTACCATAAAATCTATCGGATATGGTGGTGATGGTACCAATGGATGGATTGGTTGATGGATCAATTGGCTTAATGTGAGATTTTGGCTCGTTATGCTTGGTGAATTTTTCATCAACTGATCGATTTGATTTTGCATTGCCTGGAATCTAAGATCTTATGCTGGAATATGAGGACCTTGGATTATGTGATGGTTGGTTGATGTGCTGGATCGTGTGACCAACATGGTGCTATGAAATGGATTGGGTTGGGTATGTGGAGAATATTTATGGTTAAAATATGGGGATGATTTATGAGGATGATCATGGAGAAATGGATTGTGTTGTTGGTTAGTGGTAATGTTGATTGGTATGGTTGATGTGTGGAGTGGTGGTGGATTGGGGATGGACACTATGGAATATTGAGGGACCCATTCTGAATTTTGATTGGTGAGAGGAGGTTGATTTGGAAATCCTTGGGTCATAGGGTCTATGTAAGCTAACTATTTTCCTTTTGTTCATTATGAAATAAATCTATTGATGAGCCCTAATGTATCTGTAAGTTCCTGATTTGACCACGTGTCAAATTATGGGGTTGTGGTTGGATGATATGATGGATGGGTTGATGATAGTGTATGATTAGACATGGCCGTGTTGATTAGGTGATATGATGGATATGTGGATGACACAACCATATTATCTAAGTGAGATGATGGAGGTGTGGATGATGATGGATGAGAGGACATGGGTATGGTGAAAGTTGCATTTGATGTTACAACTTGAGATCTAGGGGCTTGTGAGGCAGCTTTGACATACTCCTCATACAAGGGGTTGGTATAGGTGGATGTGAGATAATTGTTTGGAACACTTGGGCTTTGTGGTGGTTGGATTATGGAGGAAGGCATACCATATTCATAACTCGAATTAAGATATCCTTGGGCAAGGTAGGTGGTAGCCAATTTAGATTCTTCAAATCCTTCTTGGCTAAGGGTCTCTAAGACATAGTTAGAAGCCTTGTAAATGGCCTGCACTCTATCTATGTCTATGTAAGTGGTGGCTATCTCCACATTGTGTGAATGTTTCCCTACTTGAGAGTGGGATGCATGGGATGATCCAAGCAATGTAGTCTAAACCATATTGGATGGAGCTCCCAAAGTAGCGGCTCATGGGAACTGTTTTCCATTAAACTATTTTGATTTATTATTTTCTTTTGTTGTCGTGTTAGCACCATGAAGTAGTTAAACCAAAGATTCAAATATTTAAAATAAAACACACAAACTAAAAACTTTTTCAGAATTTAAAGTAAAGAAAATAATCATTCCTAGGTTTCACCGTGCATGGCTTACCTCATTCATTAATTATTTTCTCTTATTAATGTGAAGTTCCTTTTAGAATTGTTGGATTGTGTGTTTTGATGTAACTTAATATTGTTTAAAGAAAAAAAAGGTAAAACTAAGGTTGGCCATGGCAACGAGATTCTTGCTAGTAATGACCTCCAACAAGTTTACTCGAGGGTAGTCCTATGGTTTCTAGGGCAGATATTGGTGGATGGAAATCACTGCCACCATCACCAGATCTCAAGCAATTTTTGGTGATGAAATCCAACCACTACTATTAAAAATGTGAACCGTTCAAGTGTGTGTGATTAATTTTATTAGATCTCTTGTTCTCTATGGTGTGCAAACAATATTAAATATTACTAACTTTACTAATCTAAACCAGAAGCCAACACAAAGATGAAAATTTCACCTAAAGAGCATAGAGTACACCCTTAAAATCCCTTGCATACAAGTGATTAAAATCACAAGAGCAACCGGAGGGTTCGCCCACCTCTCTTCCAAAGAGCCCAGCATAGGGTAGGATTACTTTATGCATCAAGATGTTCCTATTTAGATATGCAAAATTAAAGTGATATTAAACACTAAAATGCAAAATATAGGATGCTTTTCTGTTTCATATGCACTCCAAATGCAAACAATCACCTAGATCTACAACTTTGGAACAAGAAATGAATTTTGTGTAACTAAACACACACAAACCCTAAATGTAATTTGCTAAGGATTATTTCCCAGATTACTTAGTGTTAAGTTCTTTTTATAACCCAAAAACAACAAAAATATGCAAAAAATACAGAATACATAAACTACAAAATGACCAACTGGGGTTATGGGACTTACTTGGAAGCCTTAGATCTACTCCAAATAACTTCTAGGCATAACCGTGCACCTGCGTAGGCATATAAGAGCGCTTATGTAGGCATAACAAAGCACCTATGGTTATCTATAGATGTTATCGAACACTCTATGGATGCTCCTATATGGCTACATAATATCTAAAAATGCTACAGACTACTTTAGAAACCCTAACAACAAAATCAATGACCTCTACGCTTCTAAAAAATCTTGTAACATAAAAAAATAAAATTAAGCTAGCAAGGTATATCTATTAAATAATGCAACCCTTGTGGGGTCCCACCATGATCACCATTTGTGAAGATGAAAACATGACACTTAAATAATAAAGAAATCAAATGACCCAAACAGACACAAGATTGCACAAAATAGATAGATTTATTCAATAAGTGGGGGGAGCCAATAATATACTTTTGATACAATCTGTACTCAGTGAGTATTTGTTACAAATATTTACAAAATGCTAGGGTTCTCCAAAACCCTAGCTACAACAATAAAGTGTCTTCAGATAGTGTGTCCTCATTTCCAACAAATTGTGTGGGCTTCAGGTATGCATGCACAAAAATAGAGAAAGGGATTAATAACACCTATGAGGGCTCCACAGTGTGAGACCCTCAGACATCAGTAAACCCTAACTACAAATAGATCAAATGGCATGCAAAATCTACAAATAATGTAATAGAATAAAACCAATAAAGATATACCTTACTTGTGATGATGTCTCATTTCATTGTTGCAGTCTTAATAGTAGATGGCATAATGCAGTAGGCTCTGATTCACATTTTTGTGGATGCAACAGGATTAAACATGCACTTGAAAAGCTTTGGTGTGAGATTCGTAGGCTCTAGAGTGAGCATATGATATAGAAGGCTCTGGTGAGAACCTATAAAGCTCTATAGTGAGCTTTGTAGGCTCTGTAGTGAGCCTGGCAAGCTCGAGAGGGCGCCTACGGGTAAGGGTAAATATACAAAAGTAGATTGAGGTGGTGGTGATGAATGTGATGGATGGATGGGGGCTATGATGGTAATGGAGGATGAATAGGGGACTACTAGAATTGCAAAAGTCTTGTTGACTAGCTAGGGCTTTAGATCTTCAAACTCTATCTCTCTCTACTTCGCTAGGGTTTCAACAATGACTCATCTAGGGTACAATTTCTAATCTAAATGTTCTAGGGTTTGGGCATTTGCAAATGCCTTTATTTATAATCCAACCTAGGATTTTCTTAGGGTTTTAGCCTTGCACTTTTGATCGTGTGGCTAAGATTAAATTAGATCCTAAGGTTGAGATTACTTTTTAGATGTGGCATGGATTAATGAAGATGGATGGTGGGGATTAGATTGGATAAAACGACTATGGTTAATTGAGTTTATAAATATATATTTTATAATAAATATAATATAATATAATATAAAATATTATATTTAATATAAAATAATATTAAAATAATCTCAATTGGGTTAAGAAATGGCAAAAAAGTGCTAAAGTGGACCTTTTGAAGGCAGGAAAGGTGGAATTGGGTCAAATAATTTGTGGGAAAAGTGTATGGTGGAAAAGTGGGTGGTGGAATGGTTAGGATGGAGGATTAGTGGCTGTAATTTGGTGTCTACACAAATATTAAATAAATTGATGAATTTTCCAATAGATTGGGTGAAACAGAGAGAATAGAATCAAAATAACTCAAGTTCTGAGATAGACATTTTTGATGCATATAGATAAGTCTTAGAAACCTCATATCCATAAATAAGCTTCGAGGAAATAATATGGAGACATCACATAGCACATGTGGATCATGGAATCAAAGCACTATGACAATTATAACCAATCATAATAAGAAGTAGAAGTCCACTAGCCAACATTGAGTTGGTAGAGATAAATCTTGATACTTGAGCAAAGGGAGGAAGGAATAGAGAAATACCCCTAAGGCTTCAGCTAGAAAGGGTAGGAGGTATTCAACTACAAGGTGAGCAAGGACATGGTGATGTTACAATCATAGGAGGAAGAGGATATGGAATATTTTGACCCCCTACTCCTATATAGCCAAGAGATACACCTTTAGACTATATTAATTGGACAAGGAATCTACGAGGGATACCATGGATGAGAGGAATATTACCTAGCCCCACAAGGTAATATCCATTAGTATAACCACCACTAATATGATGAGGACCCCAAAGAGTGGTAGGTGGTAGAGGATTACTCCAAGAAAGAGAGGAATCACCATTGGCATAGAGAAACTCAACATCAAGAGGAACAGGATGGGGAAGACACTCGCATGAGAGAGGTCTTGTTAGTAGAGTAAGAGTGCAATTTTTAGATGAAAGAAACCAGGGACAACTAAGAATATAATCACCAATTCTAGATCCAAATATGATTTGAGGGGATAAGTGGAGAAGTCACTCGAATGATAGTAGAGTAGTAAGGACACCGCTACGAAGGGATCAATCACTTGTACAACAAGGAGAAAGGACACTAGGTGAAGATACTCTAGCTTGCAATTATACAATTCCAAATTGTACACATGGTAAGGGAAGGCCAAGAAATTTAGTAACATCACAAGTGGAGATGAATTGGCCTAGGGAGCAAGTATCGACAGGTGACACAACCACTCAAAATGTCATAGTTGAACCTCCAAGAGAATAATTCGATGAGATCATACAAGTGAATGTCACTGTATGATTTCCATGATGGTAAGTGTAAATAGGCTACAACTGAAATATATATATATATATATATTAAGAAAAAGAAAAAAATACCTTAATTGTGAAAATCCCATGGGATGCAATTAAGAAGGGAGTGAGTTGAAAACTAGAAACGAAGACCTCTTTAGAGAGAGAAAATTAATTTTTTTTTGTAAGTATAATACTATACAAATCAAAGATGAAAAATCACAAGCACGAGATAGTACAAAGCTAGTTTTGAAGTCAAAAAGTACAAAATAAAGATCGTACAAAGGGAAATTGGAAAAAGCACATGGGAAATCATACAAAATAACATGTTGTATGATTTAGGCCGTACGATGTATGATTTCAGGCGCAATGTACAATTTTCAACTACCCCATATAATTTCGCATGTGTGAATTAAGATGTGGTTGGAGAAAAGTGGGAAAAGATAAAAATTTCAAATAAAATTCTAAGTTGTCGATCATCTGCACTAGGAGAATGGAAAATATGCAAAGTGGTGCTATTCTAAAAATCAAGCAGTTAGGGTTTAATTAAGGTTTTATGAGCAATTTAAATAGAGAGTAAATTGGCAATTTCTTGAAATCGTACAAAGGAGAATTCAAATTTTTTAGGAAGATGAAGGTGGAAAGCATGCAACTGAATGAAGAGGACCATATGGAAATTAAAACTCATCAATAACTTGTAGATAAATTTGTGACATATTTTTGAATTAGTACCAGGGAGGACTTTTTGCATTCAAAAAAATCAAACCAGAGAAGGAAAGAAGAAAAATCTAGGGTTCAAATCCATTGAATGGAGAATTCAAATTTTGATCAGAAAGAAAGGAGGATTAGCAATAGAAGGCATCCAATCAAGAACTAGGTGGCAGAGAAACATGTGTTAGGGTTTGAAGAAGTGACAACTTGGAGCCAAAGTGGAGAAATTGCAAATAAAAGGGAGTACAAATCCTAAATTAAACAAAATGGCCAAAATCACAAGGGAGAGGATGGAGGAAAGAAAGGAGTAGTCCATACGGCCATAATTGATAGCCAATTTTTTTTTTTTTTTGAGGATAAATTACACCAAGGGTGAAAAAGTGGAAAATTGCTTCAAAAAAGCATTAAAAAGAGAGATTGGGGCAATTTAGCAACTGAGTTGGTGAAGAATTCAAAAAAGAAAGTGAAAATAATGAATTTTTGATAACATAGGATTTGAAAAGCCATACTATATGATTTTGCAGTAGAGTGTACGATCTTAGGAGAAAACTTGTGCAATTTTAGACAGCTTTTCAGATGTTTTCAGCCATTTTTTGAGAAAATCATATAAAATCATACAAAATCGTACTAAATCATGAAGGGGAGAAATAAAGGAGGAATAACATATAGAGTAATATAGGCCTGTATGATTTCATGTAGAAGTTATACGATTTGAGGGAGATAGAGAAGTTTTAAGATTGAACAACGATAGTTTGAAGGATTATACGATCTAGAAGAGGTGCTCGTAAGGAAACCATATAGGAGTGGAAAGACAAGTAGATTGTATGATTTTTAATAGATTGTATGATTTGCAGTAGTTGTATAATTTTTAGTATTTTTATGATTTCCAAAACACTTCCAATTATAGAATCAGTGATGTTCAATTAGCAATACAACCAGAGGTATGGTGAGAAAATAATCTCAGTAGAAGAGTTTGGATACTGATTGAGAAGGATTGCAACAAATAGAGTAGAAAAATCACCAGGACCTCTACATGAGAGAGATTCATGGCTACGGTAGTACCAAGGGTGACAGTCTCAGTCTTGCGATTGGTGTGGTACTCATCCTTGGAGAAGAGGAGGATACAGGTTGTGGAGAGGTCAAAGGTACTAGAGGGCTGACATAAGAAGAACACCACCAAGATACCGAGAGGAGATAATGACACAAGAAAGGGTTTCAATAATGGAATTAAGGAGTGAGGTACATATTCCAAATTAGGATAAGGATCTGAGTAGTGGACCTAAGGAAGGTCAGGTGGAGATAACAAATATTTCATTCATACAGCATGGAGGGGAAACATGCAGATGATGGTGGAATGATAAATAAAACAAGAACCATCCATGGAGGAAACAATTCAAGGAGGCTAGTGTAGCTGTAATAGCACAAGTGCCACCACACAATTTTTTTTTTAACAATTATCTATTGTAGACGGTCTAGGCATATAATCCTGTGACCAAAATTGCCTTTGTCAATGTGGACAAAAGGTCAATGAGAATAGACATTACGAAAAATGCATTTAGGAAGACATTTGGATTTCCAACATATGACATAGAGATAGTTAAGAAGTTGATTGATACAATTAAGTCATATTGTATCATCACTTTGTTAACTTATGTGAAGTCATCGACTAAAACAAAGATCTCAGGTGTAGGAACTTGAGGGATTAAATAGAGCCAGCTGAAAGGAGAAAATTGGCCATGTGCTATGAATATAGTAATGGCTTGACTATCAGGGGATATATGAGCTATAGAGATGCCAATATGGATGGATCAGTATGTAGAAGGTATCACCCAAGGAATCGAGTATGATTGGGGTACCTATATGGAAAGGAAAATTCATGAAGTATTGACAAAAAGATCAAAGAATTTTGGAATGAATTTCCATGCCAATCGATTGTTATTAAATGTTGTCACATAATTGGGAATCTACTTTCCAGGTTTGAAATAACCTTGGGAAGTTGAGGAAGGATAGCCAAACATTTTGAGGTGGGTAAAGTTAATACCCATTAAGAAGGAGACTTCAGAGAAGCCTCAAACAAAGAGGTAACAGTAGGCCATGGAGGTACAAGAAGACACTCCTTCGAATGATGAGGATGCACATCCCTAGAGGAAAATAACAAGAAGATTGGAACTTGAACTAGAATAGCAAGAAATGCAACAATGGCAGCAGGAGCAACCGTTAGTTCAAGAAAGGGAGGAAAATATGCAGAGACAAGTAAGCCCAATTTGAATAAGAACAAGATGAAAACAATAAATAATAGCAAAAAATCCTATTACAAAAAATCAAGATGAGCCTGCACAAAAGGATCAGTAGGACGAAGAACAATCAAATTTAGAAAAGATAGATATGGAGGATTTGAGTTGGGTAGAAGCAAAGAATATGGTGGTATCTCCATAAAATTTTCAACAAGATGAATTTTAAATCTTGGATGCTTAAATTTTTTTGAAGAATATAGATATGGGGAATATAGCAAAGGAAGTGGCAGCTACCACTCAGGAGGAAAAATAAGAAACTAAAGTGAGAATGGAAGCCTCAGAGGTTGATTTTAGGAAAAATAAGAAGCTCCATTAAAAATTTATGATGGGAGGAAGTTCAAAATAAAATAACCCAAGTGATGTGCAAGAAGAGGTAAAATCATAACAATAATAGGAAGAACCTATTGTTGAGAAAGTCACAGTAATAGAGACATAAAAGAATCAGGAGGAAAAGCAAGTGCCTGAAGAGCAACAGGTGGGTTCCACTGAATAATAAGAAGCCTAGGTATATATGGAGCAACAAAAATATCAATAGGATATTGTGAAGATTAAAGATAATGGGGAGGAGGAGAAGATTGTAGAATGAAATACACCCCAGGAAAAGATAGATACAAAGAGAGCACTTCAAGAGCTTGGGGGAAGCTCTAGCCACCACATGGAGGAAGAGGAAGAACAAAATCCTATAGAAGAGAAACAACGGAGAATGGGGAAAAGTTACCTTTTGAAGGTACAACAGTTTGGTAGGATCAAAAAATAAGAGGAGGCAAAAGAAGTAGAAGATGATGTGGAACATTTCTTCTCATAGATAGGCGATGCCATAGTAAGTGCCAAATTATAGTTTTGTATTGGACACGTGGGATAATTAAAAATGTGGGAGGAGCAAGTGTCTCTCGAATTGTAGAAAATAATAGAATGGGTGAGTAACAAGGAGCGAACAAGGAAAATCATAGATATTCATGTACAACACCCATGGAAGTTACGTAGGGAAGAGGTAACCACAATTTGGGAAGAGACGAATTGCCAAAAGGAGTGATAACCAACTATAGACAACATCCAAGGTTGTACTTGGATAGAACCAGTCACCTGACCTATCCAATGAATATAGGATAAGTGGAGTACAAGAGGGTCACTACAGATTTGGCTATCACTTCAAGGAAGTTGAACTTTCTCACACATTGGATAGAGTGGTTGAGCATCACATTGGAACAAATTTATCAACTCAAGGAATCTTAGAAGTAGGAGATGACAGCCACTTGAACAAAAATGATTGCAATGGAGGAAGGAGTACAAATGTGTAAGGCTACAACACAAGAGAAAATAAATAAACAATAGGAAGATCTAACAATAGGAAGATCTAAAAATAGACTTAATTTTCTTGAAGAAGAGAAGCGATAGATCTTCCAAATAGCAGAAGACAGTATTAAGAAGTTGGAGGCACAAATAAAGGTAAAGTATGAATAGATGACAACCCAATTGGTTGAGAAAAATGAGCAAGTGGCAACACAGGCCAAGAAAATAAAATAAATTCAAAAGGACAACAAAAGATACAATGAATTGGTCCTCAAGAAGAAAGCATAGTTGAAGGTCAGATAAGATATTATTTATGACCTGGAAGATGATATCAATCACCACGTAGAGAACATTGTTGAAAAGAATGAAAAAATATAGGTAATGACTCGAATAGAAGCTCACTTGTAGGAGAGGTTGAAGAGGAGTGCCACTGATCAAGAAAAAAAATTATGGAATTCCTTAAGACTTCTAAAGAGAAGGCTAATTTCCATGGGGTGAAAGTAGTGGAAATGCGAAGCTACGTAGCCAAGTTGAAGAATGAACGTGCAATTATTAAAACCAAAGTTACTAACTTGCAAGATATAATTACAAACTATGAGGCATAACTAAAGTAAAAATTTCATTCGGCAAGGATACTAACCAAAGTAAAGGGGAGGGTAGATGTAGGCAACACATCCACCTCCTAGAAGAAGAGAAAGTGATAGAATGGATTTGCTCAATTTTAACAATTTTGGTAGTTAGTAATTTTTTTGCAAATCATAAAAGTAGGAGCAAATCATACAACCAGGAGGGCAAAACATACAAGGTGCACTGAAATGAATGGGAAATGTAATTTCAGGGTGAAATGGCATATAGGTTTGATAATTAAAGTGTTAGAATTAGTAAAAGCCTTCATTAATGCATTATGTTATGCATGGAGAGTAGTAAAACAACTAATTACCTTAGGAACCACTTTAGAATGGCTTGGACAATGTTATATAAGGCCCCATTTTCAAATTTGTAGGTCTAGTTGTTGTTGGTATTTACTAGTTGTGATTTGACTAAGTTATGCCATTACATTCCGAGTTATAGCTATGATTGTTGTAGATAAGCCATGTTCTAAGGGAAAAATTTACAAAATGATATAAAAATGAGCATAGTTACATTTTTTATGTTGTGTACAATTTTTGGCATTAATGTATGACAGTTGATGGCTTATTGATGTTGTATGTACTTGTTGAGCAAGGTGCAATGATAGTATTGTCATTGTTATCAACATACTCAGATGGACAGGTTGATGCAGGGGAAAATTTTTTAGAGGTTTTTCAGAGTATGTACAATGATGTTCAATGCTTATGAGGACGTTTTTGATGTTCGGGTGAAGTTGTTATAGGTTCGTGCAAATTTGCAAAAGTTGAAAAAATCGTCAGGAAGTTGTCAAAAAATTAAAAAAGTCATCACGGGCATAGTTGGATAGGATGGATCAGTTTGGAACATTCTAGCATGTCAGGAAACATTCCAAAATAGTGTTGGAGGTGTCAGCATAGTGTTTGGATTGATCGGTAACGTTTCAGGTATCTTGGCAGATGATTTGGCAAGTGGTTGTACAAGCTGAAAAGGGTAGTTTTATCAGAAGCACTACAAGCAAACCAAGAAGAATTTGATAACAAAATTTACACCAAAATAGAGAAATGAGATGAATTTTACAAGCATTGCAAGACTGTCATAAAAATGCTCTTTTTAGAAAAAGTGTGTTAGCATCAATTTTCATGGAGGTGGTACAGGCGAACCATAAGGATTTATGTAGCAAGATTCATATTGGATGGCTTCAATTTTTCTTTTCTCTCCTCTTCGGCAGCGATGGAGCTACATGTCGTGATTTCGTGACAACTTTCCTGTTTCCAGCAGCGATGGCGCGACAAGTCGCGATTTCGCGACATGTCGCGATTTCGTGACACTTTCAACACTTAGGCATTTTTTCTCTTTTCTTCAATTTTAGCATCTAGGTCACCGAGATTCTTCTCTGCAAGCCTGCAAAAAGGTGGGTCCCAAATTTTGGGGTGTGTTGTGGATCAACCACAACAAATGGCGACTCTGCTGTCAAATGCTCTTGAGCATTTTAGTAAGAACCCAACTTGAACATATCACAAACTCGCAAATATACGTTAGCACATAAGCAAAATAACAAATGCCCAAAGATCAGAAGTACATGAATCATCAGAATTATCAAGTACTAGCTCAGTGTGTGCAATGTTCTTTCATTCCCTATCGTTTGAAATTGATCAACATTCCATTATCAGTTTTGCATGAATGCATATATGGGATGGTGACTGATTTGTGTACCCTAATGAATGTGCAAGGAGATTTGCTTCCATAAAAGGCATTGTCCTTCTTCTATTACTATGTACAAGCATTCAAGATTTCCAAACCCTCTTAGGATCCACTAATTCATTACCTTATTGTATCCCAAAGTTGGTTATGAGTCCCTACTATATAGAACCCATGTGCAAGTGAATGTGAAATCAGAACTTTGGGGAATCAGACTCCCAACCAACTGAGATGAGAGTTTAACGTTATCCTTACTAATCTGATTTAGAGTTCATTACCTCACTTTAAGCAAAATAATTAAACCAGTTATGGAAGAAATGGTCATGCTAGTCTAACCCTCTAGACAATCAGTGGTCTTGTTTTTTAGGCAAGACATGATGCCATGCATGGGCATATCTGACCCCACAATCCAAAACTTATCTCCATTTATTTGGACCTTGGGGATGACTACCCATCCTTTGCAGAGGACAAGTAGTATGTCCCATCCTGGCTAGGGACATGTAGTACGATCCTTACAATCCAAACTTTAGATGAGAAATATTAATTTTTTTGCTTAGACCTTGGGGATGACTACCCATCCTTTGTAGAGGACAAACAGTACGATCCTTACAATCCAAGACTGATTATGAAATGAGACATAAGAGCTTTGGGGAATCATATTCTCAACTAACCGAGATGAGAATTTATGCCCTATCCTTACTACTCCATGTGGGTCAAATCAAAGCTTTGGGGAATTGGATCCTCAACCTAAGTTTGTTGAGGATTTAACCCTATCCTTACTACTCTGATTTTAGACTTTAAGCTCTATGGAAGTGGTCAAAACCATTGTTTTAAGGATCATGTTGCATAATAGGATAGACATGAATAACTTCTTTCGCCCAACCTTTTCCTCCAAGTTAGGTTTTGATCATTTTGCTCAAGATCCTTTTTAATGTATGAGACGTGCTTGGTTCTAGATGTCTCAAGACTCAGTTTCCAACCTCAGGAGCTACTTACATATATGTTATCACACAACCCTAAGAGGATTTGACATACTTTAATGGCTTGTACCTAAAATGCATATGTAACTAAGATGAGATGTATGTAAGGTGAGATGGAACATGAATGCATTATTTCTTGAATTACAAATGGAATGAATTGTCATGCAAAACTGATTCTTTCATGCATCACAAAATCAAACAATATAACTTAAAATGCTTTATGTTACTTGTGGAGCTTTTACAAGATAATTCCAATATTTCATATTCTCCTAACCTTAAGCATAAGTTGACATCTCAATTTTTTATTCTTTATTATTATTATTATTATTTTTTTTTATCAAAATTAACACACATGTCAATTGAAATCAAATCCATAACCAAAATCCTAGCTAGACTAACAATCCTAAACAATAGAAACAAAATCTGAAAATCCCCCACCAAGACCAAAAGAATAATATCAAAGTCTCACAACCTAAGGGCTAAAATAATGCTTCAAAATCTGCCCATTAACCGGTAGCATGAAATCTTCCCCTTCTATTGTTTTTAGCCTGAAGGTATTCTTCCCAAGAATCTCTGAAATCTGATATGGACCCTACAAAAGACAATCAAACTTTTGATGATTCCCTTTTTCCTCATGTCTTTTGTCCCATAGTAATACCAAATCTGAAATTTTGAATGATTTAACTTTGGCCCTTCTGTAAAACCATCTCTTGATAACTGCCTGGTGTTTATTCATGTGATTCATGGCCTCTTCTCTCTTTTCATCAAGGTGCAACAACTGGCTCAACCTAGCTTCAACTTGATCATCTATCCCCAAGTACTCTTGTATGAAATGTAAGGTCTACAACTTCAAATTTGCCGGAAATATCGGGTCTTGCCCATAGACCAAATGATAGGGAGTATTCCCTATGGACTCTTTCACTCTGGTCCTATCTGCCCAAAGGGCAAACTTTAGTTGGTCGTGCCCGATCCCGAGGGTTCTTTTCCAGCAACTTCTTAATAGTATTCAACAAATTCTTATTTGAAGACTCGACCAACCCATTTCCTTGAGGATAGTAATTGGATGCAAACTTTAAGCTCAATTTGTTATCATATGCCCAATATGCAAATTGTGTAGAAATAAAAGCTTTACCATTGTCACTAACAATAGAGTCGGGCATTCCAAATCTTGTTATAATCTGATCCTCAAGAAATTTAATCACAACATCTGTGGTGGCATGTTTAGTAGGAATCGCTTCTGTCCACCTTGTACAATAGTCTGTAGTTGTCAAAATGAATTTGTGAGAATCAGAAGAATTTGGGTTAGTAACCCCAATAAAATCTAGTCCCCACTGTGCAAACGGTCTCATTTTGACTACAGGTTGCAACGGCATGGCTGCATTTCTTTCTCTATTTGTAGCCACTTGAAAGATGTGACAAGATCGTACATGGGCATGCGCATCCTTGAAAATATGTGGCCAGTAGTTCCCTGCTCTCAGGATTTGATGTGCTGTAGCATTGGCTACACCATGACCAGTTCCATGTTTCCCGTGAAATTCTTGCAACACCCTGGCAGCTTCTTCTTTGTTCAAGCACCTCAGGTAGATACATTCATGATTCTTCCTGTAAAGCACACCAGATTTTATCAGATAATTGACAGATTTAAGCCTTAAAGCTCTTCTCTGTGTTGAATTCAGATTAGAAGGACACTTACCAGTCAATAAAAAATGCACAATATCAACATACCAGTCGTCCTTAGCCATGTATTCTGTATTTGAGCATTGACCTGTTATTTGCGGATTATTTTCTGCGATCACCTTTGCCAGTCCCTGTCCTCGAACTAGTTTCATTGGTTGGATTTTGAGATCAAATTCTTGGATGGTTGAAATCCATTTTCCTCTCTTCTCACCTAGTTCATTCTGTAAAAACATGGTCTTAACAGCAGAATCGGGCACGATGGCGATAATTCTGCTGTGCACGATGTAGTGCCTAAATTTTTTCATAGTTTTAAAAAGTGCGTACATTTGCTTATCAAGGATTGAATACCTTAATTGAGAGTATTTCAGGGGGGCACTTAAAAATGCAGTGGGTTTTTTGGCACTATCCTCACCTTTTTGGGTTAAGACACTTGCAAAGGAGTGTTCTGATGCAAAAGAGTAAATATAAAAAGGCTTGGAGTAGTTTGGGCTTATAAGGACAGGGGCTCTGGAAATGGCATATTTGATATTTTGGAAAGCCACTCTACTTTCCTCATTCCATTTTACATACACATCTTTCTTGAGCATCTGGTTCAGAGGTTTGGCTATCTCAGCAAAGCTAGAGATAAACTTCCTCACAAAATTGACTCGCCCAAAGAAAGATCTCGGTTCTTTTCTCTGCTCGGGAGAGGTAGGTTTTGGATAGCTTGTATCCTTTCTGGGTCGATGGATATGCCCTCTTTTGAAATGATGTGACCCAACAATTTTCCTTCTATCACTCCGAAAATGCACTTTTTGGGATTTAAGGAAATTCCATGTTCTCTGCATCTTTGAAGCACTTTCTTCAAATCTTTAACATGATCCTCTCTCTTCTTCAAGAAAACTGGGATATCATCCACATACACGATGATGCATTTGCCTATTAGCCCTTTGAATGCGTAATCCATGGCACGTTGAAAAGTTGCACCAGCATTTAACAATCCGAATGGCATTCTCTTATATGCAAATGTCCCCCACTTGGTAGTGAAGGCTATTTTCATCTTGTCATCTGGATGTATAAGAATTTGGTTGTACCCCGAATATCCATCGAGAAAGGACATCATTTTAGATCCATTTACCATTTGCAGAATTTCATCGATTGATGGTAATGGATAATTATCTTTTTGAGAGGCTTTATTAAGATTTCAAAAATCTATGCACAGCCTAAGCTCTCCACTCTTTTTTCTTACTGGAAAGAGGTTGGCCACCCAGGTTGAGTTCCTAACAGGAAAAATTATTTTTGCTTCCAATAATATTTTAACCTCTTTTTCGATCAAAGGCTCCAATAGCGGGTTAACAACTTGCTGTCTTTGCCTAAAAGGCTTGGAGTCTGGCTTCAAAGGGATGGTATGTGTGATAATGTTCTGGTTGTAAGTCTTCAGCTCATTGTAGTTCCAAGCAATACAATCTATGTAATGCTTCAATTCCTGTATTATATTGCTCCTTTCTTCCTCTATACATGCCTTTGCTATGTACACCTCCTTTGGATTGTCCGCACTCCCTAGATTAATTGAATCGCATGCATCTTTGGGGAGTGGGACTCTTTTTCTTTTCTTGTTCTTGCATTCCATGTCGAACATATTTTCTAATGAAACCATGTCTTTAGGAATTTTGTTGGATTGATACGCAGTTTCACTTTCTTCTGTTTCATCCTGCCACCTTTGTTCCTCATCAATCACCTGATTTTCAAAAATACCCGAGTTTGTGACAAACTTGAAGATGTGCCTGTCACTTTCAAAAACCTGGAAATTCTTTACATTATCAGGTATTAATGGACAAGCAACCAGCTCAATGGAAAATTTTTTACATATTTTTATATCCACTGGGTTTAACATGCCCACGGCGACTGCAAGAGAGTCTGCTATTCAATTTCCTCTCCTAGAAATAATGGCTATGTTGAATGCATCAAACTCCTCCATGAGGTCCATAACCCTAGTCCTATAAAGGCTCAGTATTTTGTCGTGGCATGTATACTGTCATTTGATTTGCTTGACAACCAACTTAGAATCTCCCAAAACCTTCAAGCATTTAACATGTTTTCTCAATGCTAGACGTAAACCATAGATCAATGCTTCGTATTTTGCCACATTGTTTGTGCAAGGAAATTGCAATCTGTAGGCAGCCAATAATGGTTTACCTCCTGGACCAGTGAGCTCAACTCCATCTCCTGCTCCCTATCTAGACTTTGATCCATCAAACTTGAGCAACCACGTGTAATCCTTTTCCTCAGAAGAACCACCATGAGACACTTCTTCTTTAAGCTCGTCAGCAGCTTTCTCAACATCAAGAGCATAGACCCCTAGGTCTGGCTCAGAAAACTGAACCTCATTCGGCTTGTTGAAATCTGTTATAATCTCCTTAAGCCTCGGTTCGTTTTCCACTCTGATTTGGTTTGCAATGCCCTTCCATGGCAGCCACATATGTGAGCAGTCTGCTGAAAAATAACCATTCAGAGTTTTCATCCAGTCTCTCACAAGTAACATTCCATACCTACTTGGGATGTTAACCACCAAAATGTCTACAACCTGCTGGACCTTGGGTTCAGAATTTAATTGAACCTTGACATCATATATGGTCCCTACTACATTTACCTCTGAACGGTCCAATTGCAAGACCGTGCATTTGGTTGAAACCGGTTGTAGATCCAGAATTTGACATATCTCCGTAGGCATGAGGTTGCTCATGGCTCCTGTGTCCACCAAAAAGTTATGCAAGTTCTTACCTGCAATTCTCAGAGTCAATAAGAATTGCGGGACATCCCTTCTCTCCTTTCACAAAATCAGATGGGATTCAACTCTTTTTCCTTCCACATCGGATCAGGTGAGTTCAAAGCTCTTATCAACGCCTCCTTTTGACCAGGCAATTTAGCTACGTCTAGGAATGAAAGGCTAGATTTGGACTTCTTCATATCCTCCACTATGTCATAATTTGGTTTTTTGAATTTGACTGTCTTCTGGACGTCATTAGACATTTCTCTTCTGAGTGGAGGGGGAGGGTTGTTACTTGCCTTTGTATTTGGAGGAATAATAGAATTTTTTGGAGGTGTTGATGAGGTTTTAGGGGCTTTAGATTTGCTCCTCAAATGGTACCCATGAGTCCCCTTTCTAAAATATCAAAAAGCTTGCACCTCCTATTCCAAAACTTTGTCTTCTTCCTCCTTGCTTTCACCCTCTTGGTGATATACTATTTCCATCACCATAATATTTTCATCTTGATGATATGATGGATCCTCATTTGATACCAGTTCCAAATCATCAACTTGTGCCTGAAGACAATGAGTGTATCTAGAAATCTCAGGACAATTCCTCTCATTGTGTTCTTTTGTGTTATGTAACCTACACCCCCTTTCCCATGCCAAATTTGAAAGATTCAAAAGAGAATTGGATTGGCTAGGGCCTGCAGAAGCATCTAATTGATTAGCAATGGGAGCATGAACTCCCCCATTGTTTGGCTTGGTGTTCCAGTGCCTCCCTCTATTGTTAAAATTCTGATTTGGGTGAGGGGCATGGGACTCATACTTCTGCTGTTGAACCCTGTCATTGCTTAGTTTATGCACTAGTTTCTTGAGCTCTTCGACTTTCGAAAAAACATCCTTCGGTGGAATCATATTGTTGTTAACCCCCATTGGATTCACATAATTAATGGGGTCTTGATTCCACATTTGGGTTGGGTTCTGAGGAATTTTATTCCCATATGGATTGATACCTTGAATCGGGATTGGATTCGAAACAGGAACTATGGCTTGAGGATTGACTTGACTAGTTTCCTGCGTAGTTGATTGACTGTTTTGCAAAAATGCATGAATAGGTGGAATGGCTGTGATTGGTTGGATTAGAATGGGTGCATATGCGGGTGCTGGTGGATACGGCTACTGATATGGGAAGGCATTCATACTTGGAATTTGTGGTGCCATGAGTTGATTTGCCTGGGGAGCTTGACCATATGGAGCACACTGTCCCATCATAGGCATCTGGGTAAACCCGAAGCCTTGCGATGTCAATTGCTGCTCAATAGTCATGGCTTCATTATAGGCCAAAGCCAGCGTGGTGACCTAAGGATTACACCTTGCAAACATAGCTGTCATGGGGTCCAATGCCACAAAATATATCTGCAAAGCCACTGCGGTATCGATGGCAAAATGTCTAATTGCTCTGTTATAGTTCTTTTGGAATCTCTGATTAAACATTCGGATTGGTTCCCCTTGGCTCCGTTTGCATGTAATAAACTGATTGTAAATAGTTGCGGGATCTAAGGGTGATCTAAATTGATTGACAAAGGCATTTTCCATTTGTGTCCAAGAGGTGATTGAACCAGTTGGCAAGCATATATACCATTCATATGCTATTGGATCCAAGCTCATGGGGAAAAGTCTACAAGCTACATCTTCATGCTGAACTTGCAGCCTAATTAAAACATCCCTATAGGCCTGGATATGTTCTTCTATTGTTCTTAGGCCATCTGGCTTGTATTTAGGCAGAAATATTTCAATGTTCTTGGGGATTTCATGGATATCCCCAGCAATATTCAAAGGAGTATTATTAGCTCCATACCAAGGAGCTGCTGGAGCTTGAGCCATTTGACTCAGAATTGATGTAGAAAAACCTACAATAGCAGTAGAAATATTACTAACTATAGGCACACTAGGGGCAACGAATATTACTGGCATAGGTCCACTCGACGTTCCTGGAGAAAATAGGTCTTTTGCGACTGGTGTGCTTATGACTTTCTTGGCTTTACAATTGGGAGTACCAGTAAGGTCATGAAAAATGGTTTCTCTGATTTTTTGAGACCTGGTTGCAATACGGCGTGGTGGGTCCAGCCTACCTGAGGAAACCCTCGGCTATTTCGAAGAAAACCTGCAACAAAAACAAAAACAGTGTTGCAGTTTAGCCGTAAATGATTTCAAAATTAAATCAAAAACAAAATATTTAGATATGAAAATCAAAATAGATAAACCGATTCGGCCCTCCTTCTAGCACCAATTTGTTGAGTGGCGTTTTCACCCAGTTGTGAAATCACACTCTTCGGTAGGATCTGAGTCCAAAAATCCTCTGCTTGCAAAGAAAATAACTTTCTCCAAGGTTCCTGTTATGCTTAAATAATGTTGTTCAAATGAAATTCCAGGAATATCTTAGGGTTTGCAAGTGGATGTTAACAAGGGGCACTGATGGTTTATTTAATTTGAATTTACAGTGGACTCAAAGTGAATAATTGTACTTTGATCTTGGATTTTGATGGATTTTCAGTTATTAATTTGGATACAGTAATTAAACTGCAGAAAATAAAGCAAGGGTTTGAACAATAAAGAAAAGTAAATGAAAAAGAAACTAAATTACAGTCAGAATTCTGCCATCAATTCGATGAAACCGAAGATAATGAGGTTTTCTACATGCAACCTAACCTAATGAACCTGCAAACTCGTGCAATCCAAATAAGCTAGGTGTGGGCTTCTAAGGTTTCTACTGTAATTCCAGATTCAGGCATTCACATGAAGCAACCAAGAGCACTTGCATTAAACTTCACCTAAAAGCCTTATAAATCTGAAATGAATGATATAACATTAAATCATGCATACAAAAAATGACTCCTTCTTTCTCATCAATTAGATGCCAACTCTCTGTATTTTGTATTAAATGATATGTCAATTACATTCAAAGAATGTTCTAGGCACAAATATTCTAGAACAAAAAAAAAGAAGGAAATTGCCCAAGTGCAGGCCCAGAATAGCACGAAGCTCTTGTCTCTGCAACTCTGCAATCGACAATTTCCAACCCTTCCTTCAATCTGCGCTTCTGGATTTATCCTGTCTAGAATGGCTCTTCGATTCTCCCTGGTTGCTTCGCTTCACCTTCCTGCATGTGACCTTTCAAATTCCCAACTTTTCCTTGTCTTTATTCCATGTTTAACGACAAAACACCTAAAATCCTCCGTTGCATGTAACGCTTCTGCAGACCTGACACCTGCATGCCACGTGTCACATGCTCTCTGTGCCTTCTATAATGCCATTCTATGAAAGTCTCGACAAAAACTGTATACCTCCTGTTCACCTTCTTGGCCGTGAAAATGTGACATGTCATGAAATCATGACATGTCGCGATATAGCTACACTCTTCCCGTTCGTACGTCTTCGGCAACATCTTGTCGCGATATCGCGACCGCTTTTACCTTCGGGCTCTCTCGCCTCAAACTGTCATGATATTGCTACCGCTTTTACCTTCGGGCTCTCTCATCGCAAACTATCGTGATATCGCTACCATTTTCTCCTTCAGGCCACTTTGCCAAAACACGTCGTGAAATCGTGACACTTTTCTCCGTCCGTACAGTTTGCCAAAACACGTCACGAAATTGTGACCATTTTCTCTCGGACCTCTTTGGCAACTTTACGTCGCAAAATCACGACCATTATCACTCTCTTGCCTTCTTTCAACAAACCGTCACGATATCTCTACCGCTTTTACCTTCGAACCTGCTTGCCGCAAACTGTCACGATATCGCTACTGCTTTCTCCTTCTGTACGCCTCCCCGAAACACATCACGAAATCACGACCATTTTTTTGTTCTGTACGCCTTGGCAAAACTTGTCACAATATCGCGACCATTTTTCACCTTCGGACCTTCATGCCGCTTTCTATCGTGATATCGCTACCGCTTTCTCTTTCTGTACGCCTCCTCGAAACATGTCACGAAATCGTGACCATTTTTCTATTCTGTACGCCTTGGCAAAACTTGTCATGATATCGCAACCATTTTCATTATTTTCCAACGGCATGTCGCGATTTCACGACACCATTTCTTTTCCTTTCAATGGCATGTCACGATTTCGTGACACCATTTCTTTTCCTCTCAACGACATGTCACGATTTCGCGACAACTTTCAATTTTTCTTCTCTCCTCTTCGGTAGCGATGGAGCTACATGTTGCAATTTCGTGACAAATTTCCTGTTTCCAGCAGCAATGGCGCGACAAGTCGCGATTTCGTGACATGTCACAATTTCGTGACATGTCGCGATTTCACTGCTGGAAATAGGAAAGTTGTCATGAAATCGTGACATGTAGCTCCATCGCTGCCGAAGAGGAGAGAAAAGAAAAATTGAAAGTTGTCACGAAATCGTGACATGCCGTTGAGAGGAAAAGAAATGGTGTCACGAAATCGCGACATGCCGTTGAAAGGAAAAGAAATGGTGTTGCGAAATCGCGACATGCCATTGGAAAAGAATGAAAATGGTCACGATATCGCGACAGGTTTTTCCAAGGCGTATGAAACAAAAAAATGGTCATGATTTCACGACGTGTTTCGGGGAGGCATACAGAAAGAGAAAGCGGTAGCGATATCGCGACAGAAAGCGGCATGAAGGTCCGAAGGTGAAAAATGGTCGCGATATCGCGACAGGTTTTGCCAAGGCGTACGAAACAGAAAAATGGTCGTGATTTCACGACGTGTTTCGGGGAAGCGTACGAAAGGAGAAAGCGGTAGTGATATCGCGACAGTTTGCGGCAAGCAGGTTCGAAGGTAAAAGCGGTAGCGATATCGTGACAGTTTGTTGAAAGAAGGCAATAGAGTGATAATGGTCGCGATTTCGCGACGTAAAGTTGCCAAAGAGGTCCGAGAGAAAATGGTCATGATTTCACGACGTGTTTTGGCAAACTTTACGGACGGAGAAAAGTGTCATGATTTCGCGACGTGTTTTGGCAAAGTGGCCAGAAGGAGAAAATGGTAGCGATATCGCGACAGTTTGCGGTGAGAGAGCCCGAAGGTAAAAGCGGTAGCGATATCGTGATAGTTTGAGGCGAGAGAGCCCGAAGGTAAAAGCGATAGCGATATCGTGACAAGATGCTACCGAAGATGTACGGCCGGGAAGAGTGTAGCGATATCACGACATGTCACGATTTCGCGACATGTCGTGTTTTCATAGCCAAGAAGGTGAATAGGCGGCATACAATTTTTGTCGAGACTTTCATAGAATGGCGTTATAGAAGGCGCAGAGAGCGTGTGACATGTGGCATGTAGGTGTCAGGTCTGCAGAAGCGTTACATGCAACGGAGGATTTTAGGCGTTTCGACGTTAAACATGGAATAAATACAAGGAAAAGGTGGGAATTCGAAAGGTCACATGCAAGAAGGTGAAGCGAAGCGACCAGGGAGAATCGAAGAGCCACGCTAGACGGGATAAATCCGAAGCACAGATTGAAGGAAGGCTTGGAAATTGCCGATTGCAGAGTTGCAGAGACAAGAGCTTCGTGCTATTCTGGGCCTGCACTTGGGCAATTTTCTTCTTTTTTTTTATTCTGGAATATTTGTGCCTGGAACATTCTTTGAATGTAATTGACATATCATTTAATACAAAATACAAAGAGTTGGCATCTAATTGATGAGAAAGAAGGAGTCATGTTTTGTATGCATGATTTAATGTTATATCATTCATTTTAGATTTATAAGGCTTTTAGGTGAAGTTTAATGCAAGTGCTCTTGGTTGCTTCATGCGAATGCATGAATCTGGAATTACAGTAGAAACCTTAGAAGCCCGCACCTAGCTTATTTGGATTGCGCGAGTTTGCAGGTTCATTAGGTTAGGTTGCATGCAGAAAACCTCATTATCTTTGGTTTCATCAAATTTATGGCAGCATTCTGACTGTAATTTAGTTTCTTTTTCATTTATTTTTCTTTATTGTTCAAACCCTTGCTTTATTTTCTGCAGTTTAATTACTGTATCCAAATTAATAACTGAAAATCCATCAAAATCCAAGATCAAAGTACAATTATTCACTTTGAGTCCATTGTAAATTCAAATTAAATAAACCATCAGTGCCCCTTGTTAACATCCACTTGCAAACCCTAAGATATTCTTGGCATTTCATTTGAACAGCATTATTTAAGCATAACAGGAACCTTGGAGAAAGTTATTTTCTTTGCAAGCAGAGGATTTTTGGACTCAAATCCTATCAGAGAGTGTAATTTCACAACTGGGTGAAAACACCACTCAACAGGATGTAATCAGCATTGCAAATATTCTATTTTCAAATTTTAGAGAAAACAGAGTTACGAGGTGAGAGTTATGATTGTTGCAAAAATGGTACAGGTCACTTTTATGTCAATTTGTTCCACTTGTGCAAAATCCTTTAGTTGGTCTTTTTGACCTTGCAGAGTCGCCAGAGTTTTGGTTTCAGTTTTGTTACACCTTCAAGGCGTCAAGTAGAGCATCTTTCATTTTTTTTTTTATGTGTTACGTGGCTCCGAATTAAGAGAACGAGTAAGGTGTCAATTCTTTGCATGTGACGTGTTTGACGAAATGCCTTCTCAAAATAAAAAAAGGAAGTTATATTGTTTTAATAAGCTTCATTAAAGAAAATATTTTTAAAATTGAAAAGGGAAAAATAATGCAAGTGTGTGCTTTTTAAGTGATAAGGGATTTTATTGAAATGTGGGGACTTTATTTTGTGAAGAGAGAAGTGTGTGGAGAAAAATAAAGAGTGAAAATCCATGATTTTTGGAGAGTGGTGAAAAACATCACTTCAGTATTTTAGGCATAACTTTCTCATATGATATCTATTTTAGCTAAAATTTTGATATGATTTCATAGACAAAGTTTTGCATAATACCCAGAAAGTTTTTATTAATTGGAAAAATGAGCTAAGAGAACAATTAGTTGTTTTATGTGAGAAGAGAAGATTCAAATTCTGAGTAATGCAGAGAGAGGGATGTTATACTAGGTGAAATAGAAAGTTTTATATTTTGAGTTTACAGATCATAGAGGGTTCTAGTTTTAGTTAAGAAATTCATATATGTAATTTTATTATCAATATAAAAATCAATTTGGTGCTTGGTAGAGGGGTTGGTGCAGATAAATCAGGGGTTGGTGCTCCTTTCTGTTAGTACATATAAATCAGGGGTTGGTACTCCTTCCAGTGGGTGCTAGTAAATTGATTGTAAATTTGATGCTTTGCAAAGGTTGGATTTGGATGGGAGTCCAAACATTCATTTTTGGATATGTAGCTAAATTGGTGAACCTCAGTACACCTTGTGTTATGTGATGTTCTCTTGTTATACTTGCTTTATTTGGTTTTATGTTTTCATTGTTTTGGATTTGAGTGTTGAAGATTTAAGTTTTAAATAGCTACACTAATTCATCCCCCCTCTCAGTTTCATTATGAGACTAATAATTGGTATCAGAGTGAGGTTCTTGAATAGGCTTAACCGGCTAGGGTGATCTTGGAAGTGACATAATGGCAGGTGGTGAAGGCTTCTCATAAAACAAAGCACCATTGTTTGATGGAACTATTTATGCATTTTAGAGACTCAAGATGCAAACATATATTTGTGCTTTGGGATACAAAATTTAGGATTTAGTAGATAGTGGATACACAATACCCACCACTTCTCCAACCGATGTTGTTGGTAAGAAACTGTTTGAGAATAACTCAAAAGCAAAGAATGCTATCATGTGTGGATTAGTGGACAACGAACTAGTAAAGATTATGGGTTGTAAAATGAAAAAGAAAATATGGGACAAACTGAAGAGCATTCATGAAGGAGACGTTAAGATTAAGGAGGCCAAGTTACAAACACATCAAGCTCAGTTCGAAGTATTAAATATGAATGACGATGAAAATATATAGGCATATATGTTGAGAGTTAATGAAGTCATTAATGTGATTAGAGGACTCAACAAGGAAATCAAAGATTCTGTCATCGTGAAAAATGTATTAAGATCCTTCTCCAAAGATTTGATTCTAAAGTTTTAGCTATAGAAGAAGCTAAAGATCTAAATTCTTTTAGTATGGATGAGATGCATGGTTATTTGACTGCATATGAGATGAGAATAGGAAAATCTAAACCCATAGACAAAGAAGTTGCTTTTAAATCCCATAAAAATATGAAAGCACAATAATCCGAGGAAGAAAGAGACATTAGATGAAACGGAAGTAAACTTTGTTTGAAAAATAAAAATGGGAAAAGGAAAATACATAGGAAATTTACCATTTAAATGTTTCAACTATGGAGGTTTTAGGAATTTTGTAGCTAAATGTCCACTTAATGAGAAGAACAGAAGTGATGAAGGATCGCACGAAGAAAGAAGTGACTGGAAGAAAAAACAAATTTTAGAAAAGGCAACTTCAAGAAGAAAATTTTCATCTCCAAGAATGTCAGTTCATCAGAAGATAGCTCCAGTGAGGATTCTAAAAAGGAAATAGGTGAATCTCTTTTCATGGCACTCAAAGAAGAAAAACCAGAAAAAGAACAGGAATGTGATGAAGAAGAAATTGATGCAAAAGTGAATTTGGAAGAGGAACTAATTGCAACCCTAGATGAATTGAAGATAGAAAAAAAAAGAATAAAAAAATTTCAAGAAAGATTGAGGATGCAAATGAAATCATAACAAATTTGAAAGTACAGATAGAAGAATCCAAGAAAATATTCAAAGATCTTGAAATGCAAATAACCATGAAAATAGATTATTACAGCAATCTAGAAGAAGAAATTGTTGGTTTAAGAATGTAGCTAGAAGAGATGAATCAAAAAATTAGTTGTTATCACAAACGTGAAGAAAGTTCTATGAAGCTGGATAAGATCATAAATAACCAAAAGACTGCAGGCATAAAATATGGTTTAGGTTTTGATGAAGGAGAATCATCAAATGGATCAAAGGCCATAAATGAAGAATCGACAAAGAATGAAGAGAAGAAATAGGTTGATCAAGCAAAAATGAATCATGCAAAGGAAAGCAATAATGCAAGGCACAAAAAGAGAATTGACAATGATGGCTTCACCAATGTCACACATCAAAGAAGAAGAAGATTTATGGCTTCTACGATAACCTGGAAAATACCACCACCCAGGTTCAATCATATATTTTTTGGTTATTGTTTTAAATACAATGGTTATGGACATAAGATCTCAGATTGCAAGTATAATGTAGGACCAAGGAATTTTACCAATAGAAATGCTTTTTCACATTTGATGGATTATGTAGTAGAATGTTATAACTATCATAATTTTGGGCATATTGCAAGAAATTGTTGAAGTACATTTGCATCAAATCAATTTCAGGGAAGAAAATTTCAGCCAAATGGAGTAAGACAAAATAGAAAATTTCTTGAAAAACATGCACAAGCTACTGAAAAAGAAAAGCTAAAACAAGATCCCAAAATTGTAATCAAACCTGAGTGGAAAGAAAAAGAGTGACCTAAGGAAGAAAATGAATCCTTGATCATACAAACAACATTTAGAGTGCAGAATAAATCCGCATCATGGATACTTGATAGTGGATGCTCTAGTCATATGACATGTGACAAACAAAAATTTGAGAAGTTGCAGCAATATGAAGGTGGTTCAGTAAAGTTTGGAAATAATGATGGAGCTAAGATAGTTGGTAGAGGTTTAGTTAAGATTAGTGACAAAAAAATCAGGTCAAAAAAAGTCTTGTTTGTGGTTGGTCTAAAGCATAACTTGTTGAGCGTAAGTCAAATTTGTGATAGAGGTCATGAAGTGATATTTAAGAAGCAAGGTTGTGAATTTAGAAAGGCAAAAAATGGGAAGTTTATAGCAACTAGATCAAGGAAATTTGGCAACCTATACACCCTCTCAGATATTTCAGAAAGAGCTTGCTTTATTGGAAAGGAAGAAGAGAATTTTTTGTGGCACAAGAGGCTCAGTCATATCAGTTTTTAAAATCTAGTAAAAATCAGCTTAAAGAAAGCATTGAGAGATATTCCCACCATTGGAAAACAATCAAATAGAATTTGTGATTCATGTCAAAAGTGTAAGTAAACTAGCGTCTCATTTAAAATAAAATATTACTACACAAGCAAACCTTTAGAACTAGTATATACTGATTTATGTGGACCCATGAGAACGCAAAGCATAAACGATGACACATATTTCATGTTGTGTATAGATGGCTATTCCAAGATGACATGGGTACTATTTTTGAAGCATAAATCATAAGCTTTTGAGATGTTCAAGGTTTTCAAAAATCAAGTTGAGAATCAAACAGGAAAAATGATTAAATGTTTAAGGTCAGACAGAGGAGGAGAGTTCATTTTAGAGAATTTCATAGAGTATTGTGAAAAATATGGCATTAGGAGATAATTTTTAGCAGCCAGGACACCTCAGCATAATGGTGTGGTAGAAAGAAAGAACATGACAATGCAGGAAATGGCATGAACTATGTTGACTGAGAGCAAAGTAGCAAAAAAAAATTGGAAAGAGGTAGTCCATACTGCGGTATACATCCAAAATAGGTGCATGTTGAGGATGCATGAAAGCAAAAATCCTTATGAGTTGTGGTTCGGTAAAAAGGTAACATCAAGATACTTTAAAGTTTTTTGCAGCAAGTGTTACATCAAAAGAACTGAAGAAAACCTTGGTAAGTTTGAAGATAGAGTGGATGAAGGTATTTTTCTTGGCTATTCGTCAAAAATTAAAGCTTACAAATGCTACAACAAGAGGCTAAGGAAAATTGTGGATAGTATCGATATTAAAGTTGATGAAGGAAGGGAATGAGAAATTAGCTATGAAGAGAACTACCCAATTTATGAAGAGGTCATTGAAGGATATGAGAAAAAGGAAATGGAAAAGAAACCAAAAATTGACTCAGAGGATTCAAATAGTGATACAAGAGTGGAAGAAAACAAGAAATTCAAAAGAGGCAACTGGCAAAAAGATCATCGTAGAGAGAAAATAATTGGATACCCCATAGTTGGTGTTCAGACAAGAAGATTCTAATATTTATTATCCAACATTGAGCCCAAAATTTTGTTGACGCAAGCAAAGATGAAAGTTGGGTAAGGGAAATAAAGGAAGAATTATATCAGATCAAGAAAAACAAGACCTGAGAGTTAGTACCAAGACCTGCAAATAAAAATGTAATCAGTACTAAATGGGTCTTTCAAAACAAATTGAATGAAGACGGACATGTAGTTAGGAACAAAGAAATATTGGTATGCAAAGGCTATGCACAAGTTGAAGGTATTTAATTTGAGGAAAAATTTGAACCTGTGGCCATACTAGAGGCAATTAGAATATTTTTGGATTTAGCAGTTTACAAGAATTTCAAAGTTTATCAAATGGATGTGAAATTAGAATTTTTGAATGGGAAACTTGAAGAAGAGGTTTATATTGAGCAGCCAGATGGTTTCCAGCTTGGTGATGATCCCAACTTGGTTTGCAAGTTGAAGAAAGCATTATATGGCATAAAATAAGCACCCCAAGCATGGTATGCAAGGCTAGACAATTATCTTACTCAGAAAGGGTTCAATAAAGGTATGGTGGATAGTAATTTGTATGTCAAAACAAAAAATGGTCATCATATTGTTCTTGTTGTATACGTAGATGATATCATATTTGGTAGTAGCAAAGATGAGTTGTGTAAATATTTAGAAAATAAGATGCAGAAAGAATTTGAAATGTCAATGATTGGTGAACTTTCGTATTTTCTTGAATTGCAAGTTAATCAAAAGGAGAAGGGAATATTTATTTCTCAAATTAAATATATGAAAGAGATGCTGAAAAAATTCACAATGGAGGATTGTAAGCCAGTTAGCACTCCCATGATGACAGATTGCAAGTTGATCAAGGATGAAAAATATCCACATGTTGATCAAACTATGTATAGATCTATGATTGGGAGCTTACTGTATTTGACAACTAATAGACCAGATATTTTGTAGGTAGTATGCATGGTAGCACGATTTCAGGCTAGTCCCAAGGAGACTTATGTGGTAGTAGTGAAGAGGATTCTTCGGTACCTAAAGGGTACTATGGAGTATGGGTTATGGTATCTGAAAGGTAATGACTTCACCCTTATTATGTATTCAGATGTAGATTGAGCAGGATGTGTAGATGACAGGAAGAGCACTAGTGGAGGTGCATTCTATCTTGGAGACAAGTTGGTCGTGTGGCACAGTAAGAAATAGGAGTCAGTCTCCTTATCCACAATAGAGGCAGAATACATTACAGTGACAATGTGTTGTACACAGGTGTTATGGATGAAATAAACTTTGAAGGATATTGGCATTAATTTTAGTGAGCCAATTTTAGTTAAGTGCGATAACACTAGTGCCATTAACATCTCAAAAAATCTGGTTATGCATTCTTGCACAAAACATATTGTTATTTGGTATCATTTTTTGAAGGAGAAAGTTGCGAAAGGTGAGGTTAAGTTGGATTTTGTTTAAAAAATAGAGCAAGTAGTGGATATATTCAACAAACCATTGCCCAAGGAATTCTTTGAGTACCTTCACAAGAAATTTGGAGTGGTCACACTTCCCAAGAATTGACTAGCTATTGGGGCCACATTCTCAGGGGGAGCATTTGTGTATTTGTTTATCTTTTTGCTCATGTTTGTGATTTTTTCTAAGTGTAATAATTTTTGACTAAGAATGTTGTGCATGGACTCAGGGGGATTTTGTAGTAGCCCTTTGGTCTTGTTGTCAAAGGGGGAGAAGAGTTACAGTAAATTGTGCATGTGTTGCCAACAATTCCAAAGGGGGAGATTGTTGAGCAAGGTGCAGTGACAATATTTTTATTATTGTCAACACACTCAGATGGATAGGTTGATGCAATGGATATTTGTTAAGAGGTTGTTTGGATTATGTATAATGATGTTCAATGATTATGAGGATGTTTTTGATGTTCGGGTGAAGTTGTTATAGGTTGTTCATGCAAATTTGCAAAAGTTGAAAAAATCATCAAGAAGTTGTCAAAAATTACAAAAGTCATCACAGACGTAGTTGGATAGGATGGATCAATTTGGAACATGCCATCATGTCAGGAAATAGTCCAGAATAGTTTTGGATGTTTCAACATAGTTTTTGGATTGATCGGTGATGTTTCTGCTATCTTGGTGGATAATTTGGCAAGTGGTTGTATAGGCCAAAAAAGGGCAATTTTTTCAGAAGCACTGTGAGAAAACCGAGAAGAATGTGATAGAAAAAATAGAACTAGAGGTTTTCATTATATTCAAGAACATGTTTTTCAAATTTCCACCAAAACAGAAAAATGAAGCGAATGTTACAAGCGTTGCAAGACTATCAAAAAAATGCTCTTTTTGGAAAAAGTGTGTCAGCAGCAGTTTTAGTGGAGGTGGTACAGGAGAACCATAAGGAGTTATATATCTAGATTCAAACCAGATGTATTCACTATTGTACAGATTCTAAGTTTCAAATTTTAGAGAAAATAGAGTTACGAGGTGAGAGTTATGATTGTTGCAAAAATGGTACATGTCACTTTTATGTCAATTTGTTCCACTTGTGCAAAATCCTTTAGTTGGCATTTTCGACCTTGCAAAGTTGCCAGAGTTTTGGTTTTAATGTTGTTACACCTTAAAGGCATCAAATAGAGCATATTTATTTTTTATTTTGAGGTGTCACATGGCTCCGAAGTAAGAGAACGATTAAGGTGTCAATTTTTTGCATGTGAAGTGTTTGACGAAATGCCTTCTCAAAATAAAAAAAAGATGTTAGATTGTTTTAAGAAGCTTCATTAAAGAAAATATTTTTAAAATAAAAATTGAAAAGAATGCAAGTGTGTGATTTTTAAGTGACAAGGTATTTTATTGAAATGTGGGGACTTTATTTTGTGAAGAGAGAAGTGTGTGTGGAGAAAAATAAAGAGTGAAAATCTATGATTTTTGGAGAGTGGTGAAAAGCGTCACTTTAGTATGTTGGGCATAAATCTCTCATATGATATCCATTTTGGCTTAAATTTTGAGAAAATTTCATAGACAAAGTGTTGCATAATATACGAAAAGCATTTAGCAATTGGCAGAACGAGCTAAGATAACAATCAGTTTTGTTTGGTGAGAAGAAAAGATTCAAATTTTGAGTAATGCACAGAGAGGGATGTTATACTAGGTGAAATAGAAAGTTTTAGATTTTGAGTTTACAGACCATAGAGGGTTATGGTTTCAGTGAAGACATTCATATATGTAATTTTATTATCAATATCAAAATCAAGTGGGTGCTTGGTAGAGGGGTTGGTGCTCCTTTCTGTTGGTGCAGATAAATCAGGGGTTGGTGCTCCTTTCTGTTGGTGCAGATAAATTAGGGGTTGGTACTCCTTTCTTTTGGTGCAAATAAATTAGGGGTTGGTGCTCCTTCTAGTGGGTTCTGGTAAATTTATTATAAATTTGGTGCTTTACAAAGGATGGATTTGGATGGGAGTCCAAACAGTCATTTTTGAGGATGTAGCCAAATCGGTGAACCTCGGTACATCTTGTGTTGTGTGATGTTATCTTGTTATAATTGCTTTATTTGGTTTTATGTTTTCATTTTTTTGGCTTTGAGTGTTGAATATTTAATTTTTAAAGAGCTACATTGATTCACCCCCTCTTAGTGTCATTGTGAGACTAACAGTACTTTCTAGTGATTGCCTTGGTTAGTTTATGCCTTGTTGTGATAGAACGTATTAATCCAACACTGGTGAAGCTTTTTGGCATATTCTATGCTGATGGTTGTGTTAATAAATATGTTATGAACCCTACTTTATGATTTTTTGACATAGCCCTAGGAATTACATCTCTCTCAAGCCCCATAGATATGTTTTGCATTTTGTAGGAAAATGATTAATTGGTAGATAAAAACCTTACAAAACCTATCTGAGAGAGATTTTAATTTTATAATATCCAATTTATAATTTGGATACACTTTTGTTTCATACATATTGTACACCAGATTTCATACAAATCATACAAATATGATTTATCCGATTTGGCAATTCAGGCAATAGAAGGAAACTTACCCGATTTGGCAGTTTTGTGGAATCAACTTATTAATTACAAAAATGTGTACAGTAGCCTCCAAAACCAAATATGACAATTTGGATAAGTGTATAATTGTACTAGCCATGCCATTGTATGATTTTGGATCGTACAGTGTGTCAAAATGACTTCTATACAAGTTGTTAATTGGGCATCAAAGCGTAGTTTTAGGGACTGTACGGTTGTACGATTTGGAAATCAAGTTAGAGATAATACATTGATTATTCTAAGAACTATAAATGTTGCACTTATAGTGACACTGAGAGGGGGGGTGAATCGGTGTGATCTTTTAAAATTTTAAACTAGCAATACTTAATGCAGAAATGAAGCAAATTTAAATCAGATATAACAAGAGAGCATCACACACAACACAGATTTAACGAGGTTCACCAATGTGGCTACTCCTCAAAAATGACTGCTTGGACTACCATCCAAATCCAGCCTTTGCAAAGCAACTACTTTACAACTCATTTACCAGCACCAACTGGAAGGAGCACCAACCCCTCAATTTTTTTGCACCAACAGAAAGGAGCACCAACCCCTAATTTACCGACAACCTACTGGAAGGAGCACCAACCCCTTATGCCAAGCTGCAACTTGGACTTCAAAGAAAATAACAGAAAGATACCTTCAACCTTTTGCAAACTATCTGTTGTTTCTGCACACTCTGTTGCTTCTGCGTAATTTCTTCGCACCAACAGTTTGCCTCTACGCAACAGTCCCGCGCACCAACAACTGATCGCCTCTGCTCCTTTGGACTTTACTGCACTCAGTTCGCTCTCACTTCACACTTAGATCGACACATCTCGCTCTCTGCTCAACGCGGACTTTACTTGCGCAAATTCGATACGCATTCGATACACTCAAACTCGAAAACTGCCCTCCTTTTATAGCATAAATTCATGAGCAAAGATCTAATCTTAGTCGGCTGAAAAACCCTAATTTTAGTCGCTGCAAACCCTAAACAAAACCCTAAGAAATGTCGGCTGCAAAACCCTAATCTTCATCGGCCCAGATTCAACTTTGTCGGCTTCAACCGCCTCTGTCACTTTCTTGTAGCTTCTCTTCGTGAAATTACAACATGTCACGATATCGCTACACCTTTTGCGGTCGTACGCTTTCTTTACCCTACTATCACGAAAATGTGACACTTTTGGCCTTTGTCTGCTTTGCCACCGTTCTTGTCATGAAATCGTGACACTTCTAACTTTCGTTGACGTCATCCTCACTCTTGTCACGAAAACGTGACCCTTTTTGCTTCTAGGCCTTCTTCTCCACTTTTGTCACGAAATCATGACATTTTTGGCACCGTACAGTCTCTCTCCTCCTAGAGTCACGAAACCGTGACATGTCACGAAAATGCGACATCTTCATCCTGCTAGCTTCTTCACTACTGCCTATCATGAAATCGTGACACTTTTTCCATCCGTACATCTTTCTTTCATCCTGTCATGAAATCATGACGCTTTCAGCTTTCGGAGGCTTTTCTTGCAACTTGTCACGAAATCGTGACACTTTTCGCCTCTTTGTCCTTTTCTCGGCTTGCACCCGTGAAAACATGACATGTCACGAAATCGTGACACTTTTTTGCCTTAAGCTCTTTTTCTCCATAACATGTCACGAAATCGTGACAGTTTTCTTCCTTAGCGCTTTTTCTCCAAACATGTCACGAAATCGTGATAGTTTTTTGCCTTAGCGCTTTTTCTCCAAACATGTCACGAAATCGTGACAGTTTTCTGCCTTAGCGCTTTTCCTCCAAACATGTCGTGAAA
The DNA here is from genome assembly GCA_028583015.1 of Wollemia nobilis. Classification (NCBI taxonomy): domain Eukaryota; kingdom Viridiplantae; phylum Streptophyta; class Pinopsida; order Araucariales; family Araucariaceae; genus Wollemia; species Wollemia nobilis. The sequence goes on from JAQPPZ010002643.1 coordinate 1,271,420, forward strand.
TCGTGACAGTTTTCTTCCTTGCCTTCTTTGCTTCCAACATGTCGCGAAATCGTGACAGTTTTTCCCTTAGCCTTCTTTCTCGCAACATGTCATGAAATCATGACAATTTTGCTTGTGCCTTCTCTCTCCTCGACCATGTCACGAAATCGTGACAATTTTCTTTGTGCCTTCTCTCTCCTCCGACATGTCATGAAATCGTGACAGAAAACATGTCGCGATATCGCGACAGTTTTCTTACTTGTCTTTTTCTTTGATTTTCTGAATCTGGGTTACTTCTATTTTCTTGGAATTGCACTGTACATGATCTGACTAACCTTTGAACTTCTATCCTCTGCATCTGAATGACTTCTGAACTGTCTATCCACTGCATCATTAGATCTAACTGCCTGTGTTGACAACAATGACAAACCTCTTGCAACACCTTGCTCAACAATCTCCCCCTTTGGAATTGTTGGCAACACCTGTGTACATTCCTGTAACTCTTCTCCCCCTTTGTCAATAATACCAAAGGGCTGCTGCAGACTCCCCCTGAGTCTATACACACAATTCTCAGGCACAATTTGTTGCACTTAGCACAAATTATGATCATGAGCAAAAGAATAGGCAAATACTCAAATGCTCCCCCTGAGAAGGTGATCCCTGTAGCTAGTCACTTCTTGGGAAGTGTGACTACTCCCAATTTGTTTTGAAGGTACTCAAACACTTCCTTGGGCAATGGTTTTGTAAAAATATCTGCTACTTGTTCTGTGGTTGGGACAAAATCCAATTTAACTTCTCCTTCTGCAACTTTCTCCTTCAAGAAATGATACCGATGGCAATGTGTTTTGTCCGTGAGTGCATTACTGGATTCTTGGAGATGTTAATTGCACTGGTGTTATCACACTTAACTGATATTGGTTCACTAAAATTAATACCAAGATCTTTCAAAGTTTGTTTCATCCACAAAACTTGTGTACAACAAGTTGTTGCTGCAATATATTATGCCTCATTTGTTGATAAAGAAACTGACTCTTGTTTCTTCTTTGTGCCAAGCAACCAACTCTGTCACCGAGATAAAAAGCACCTCCACTTGTACTTTTCCTATCATCAACACATCCTGCCCAATCTGCATCTGAATAAGATATAAGGGTGAAGTCTTTACCTTTCGGATACCATAACCCATACTCCATAGTACCCTTGAGATATCTGAGAATCCTTTTCTGCTTTGTCACATGAGTCTCTTTGGGACTGGCCTGAAATCTTGCTACCATGCAAACTGCCTACAGAATATCTAGTCTGGTAGTTGTTAAATAAAGTAAGCTTCCAATCATTGATCTGTACATGGTTTGATCTACAGGTGGAGATTTGTCATCTTTACTCAACTTGCGACCTGTCACCATAGGAGTGCTAAGTGGCTTACAGTCCTCCATTGTAAATATTTTTAGCATCTCTTTCACATATTTGACTTGAGAAATAAATATGCCTTTCTCATTTTGATTAACTTGTAACCCAAGAAAGTAAGACAGTTCACCAATCATAGACATTTCAAATTCTTTCTGCATTTTATTTGCTAAGTCTTTACATGATTCATCCTTGCTGCTGCCAAATATGATATCATCTACATAAACAACTAGAACAATGAGATGCCCATTTTCTGTTTTGACATACAGATTATTGTCCACCATACCTTTCTTAAACCCCTGTTGAGAGAGATAGTTATCTAGCCATGCATACCATGCTCGGGGTGCCTATTTTAAGCCATATAAAGCTTTCTTTAATTTGCAGACAAGATTGGGATCTTCACCAATTTGGAAACCATCTGGTTGTTCAATGTACACTTCTTCTTCAAGTTTCCCATTTAAGAAAGCTGATTTTACATCCATCTGGTAAACTCTGAAATTCTTATGAACTGCTAAGGCCAGAAACATTCTGATTGCTTCTAATCTGGCCACAAGTGCAAAAGTCTCTTCAAAATCAATGCCTTCAACTTGTGCATACCCTTTACAGACCAATCTCGCTTTATTTCTAACTACCTGTCCGTCTTCATTCAATTTATTTCGAAATATCCATTTGGTGCCGATTACATTCTTATCTGCTGGTCTAGGAACTAATTCCCAAGTTCTGTTCTTTTCAATCTGATCTAACTCTTCATTTATTGCCTTCATCCAACTATCATCTTTGCTTGCCTCAGCTATACTTTTGGGCTCAATGCAGGATAAAAGAGAATAATTGCTTACTACTTTCTTTCTTGTCTGAACACCAGCTGTGGGATCTCCAATTATTTGATCTCTGGGATGATTCTTCTGCCAGCTGCCTGTTTTGAATTTCTTGTTTTCTTCCACCTCCGAGTCATCAGATAAGTCATCTGAGTCAAGTGTTGATTTCTTTTCTGTTTCATTTTCCTCATCACCTTCAATGGCTTCTTCATAAATTGGGTAATTTTCTTCATAGTTAACTGTTCTTTCCCTTCCTTCATCAAATTTAACATCAGCACTATCCACAATTTTCTTGAGTCTCTTGTTGTAGCATTTATAAGCTTTGCTTTTTATCGAATACCCAACAAAGACACCTTCATCTGCTCTATTTTCAAACTTCCCAAGATTGTCATCAGTGTTTCTGATGTAACACTTATGACCAAAAACTTTGAGATGTTTTGTTGTTGCCTTTCTTCCAAACCACAGCTCATAAGGAGTTTTACTTTCATGAGTTCTCAGCATGTACCTATTTTGAATGTATACTGCGGTGTGGACTGCTTCTTTCCAAAATATGTCTGCGATTTTGTTCTCAGCCGACATAGTACGTGCCATTTCTTGTACTGTTTTGTTCTTTCTTTCTACTACACCATTCTGCTGGGGAGTTCTAGCTGCTGAATATTGTCTCCTGATCCCATGTTTTTCATAGTATTCTTTAAATTCATCTGAAATGAATTCTCCTCCTCTATCTGATCGTAAGCATTTGATCCTTTTTCCTGTTTCATTCTCAACTAGATGTTTGAAAGATCTGAACATTTCAAAAGCTTCTGTTTTATTCTTTAAGAAAAATATCCATGTCATTCTGGAATAATCATCAATACACAGCATGAAGTATTTATCGCCATTTATGCTTTGAGTTCTCATCGGTCCACATAAGTCTGTATGTATAAGATCCAGAGGTTTGTTGGTGTAGTACTCTTTTGTTTTGAATGAGGTTCTGGTTTGCTTTCCTTTTTGACACGAAGCACAAATGCTATTTGAAGGTTTTCTAATGGTTGGAATGTCTCTTACTGCCTGATTCGAGCTGATTTTCACTAGATTATCAAAACTAATGTGACCAAGTCTCTTGTGCCATAGCCAGTTTTCTTCTTCCTGTCCAATGAAACAATTACCTTCTAAGGTTTTTGAGAGAGTGTACAGGTTTCCAGATGTCCTTGATCCAGTAGCTATCAATTTTTTGTTGTTTGATTTCTTGACTTCACAACCCTGCTTCTTGAAAACAACTTCATGTCCTTTATCACAGATCTGACTGACACTCAACAGGTTGTGCTTCAAACCATCGACAAACAAAACTTATTTTGACTTGATCTTCCCATCACTAATTTTAAGTGATCCTTTTTCGATTATCTTAGCTCCATCATTATTTCCAAATTTTACAGAACCACCCTCATATTTCTGCAATTTTTCAAACTTCTGTTTATCACCTGTCATATGACTTGAGCATCCACTGTCAAGTATCCATGGTACCCTTTTGCTCTGTGCCTTGAAAGTTGTTTGAACTATTAAGGATTCCTTTTCTTCCCTAAGTTGTTCTTTACGCTTCCATTCTGATTTGACTGCGATATCGGGTTCTAGTTTGGACTTCCCTTTTTCAATATCTTTTGTATATCTTTCAAAAAAATTTCCATTTTGTCTTGGCATCTGTGGTTGAAATTTTCTTTTTTGAAGTTGATTTGAAACAGAGGTACTGCGACAATTTCTTGCAATATGCCCATAGTTGTGACAGTTAAAACATTCTACTGCATAATTTGTTAGAGGAGCAAAAGCATTTCTACTAGTAAAGCTTCTTGGTCCTACAATATACTTGCAGTCTGCAATTTTATGCCCATAACCGTTACATTTGAAACAGAAACCAGAAAAGTGATGATTGAACCTGAAAGATGGTCTTTGCCAGGTTGTAGTAGGAACCATAGATCTTCTTTTTCTTTGATTTGTGACCTTGGTAAAACCATCATTGTCAGTTCTCCTTTCGGGCCTGGCATTACTACTTTTATTTGCCTGAGTTGTTTTTCTTTCATCAGTCTGTTTCTTCTCTTCATTCCTCATAGTTTCTACATTTTTGGCTTTTGGTCCATTTGACGATTCTCCTTCCATGAAGCCTAGACCAAATTTGATGCCAGCGGGTCTTTGGTCACTTAAAATTTTATCCGACTTCATCGAACTTTCTTCACGCTTTTGATGACAACTGATTTTTTGATCCAGTTCTTGCATCTGCATTCGTAGACTGACATTATCTTCTTCTAGTTTACAGCAGTAATCTATCTTCATGGTTATCTGAACTTCGAGATCCTCAGATATTTTCTTGTATTCCTCTGTCTGTATTTTCAAACTGGTTATGATGTCATTTGCATCCTCAAGCTTCCTTGAAAGTTTATAATTTTTTCTTTTCTCAGATTTCCATTCTACAAGAGCAGAGACCAGTTCACCTTCTAGATCAACTTCTGCCTCAGGTTTTTCAACACATGCTTTAGAGTTCATTCCTTCTCTCTTCTCTAATTTTTCTACCTCTTCTGATTTTTCTACTTCAAATGCCATGAATAGAGCTTCACCCGTTCCTTCTTCAGAATCCTCACTAGAGTTGTCCTCTGAAGAGTTTGTATTCCTAGAGATGAAGCTTTTCTTTTTGAAGTTGCCTTTCCTGAAGTTTGATTTCTTCTTCCAGTCACTTCTTTCTTGGTGCGAAGTTTCCTCACCCTGGTTCTTTTCATTGAGTGGACATTTTGTCGCAAAGTGCCCAATGCCTCCACAGTTAAAGCATTTAAATGGTAGCTTTCCTCTGTATTTTCCTTTTCCCTTTCTCAGTTTTTTGACAAAATTTGCTTCCATTTCATCTGATACATCCTCTTCTTCAGACCCTTGTTTTGTGTCTTTGCCTTTTAGGGCTTTGAAAGCTGCTTCTCTATCTGTGGGATTAGACCTTCCTATTCTCATTTCAAAAGTAGTCAAAGAACCATGCATCTCATCCATACTAAAGCGATTTAGATCTTTAGCTTCTTCTATGGCTGAGACTTTCGAATCAAACCTTGGAGGGAGAGATCTTAATACCTTTTTCACGATCGTAGCATCATCCATATCTTCGTCGAGACCTCTGATAGAATTAGTGATTCCGTTGACTCTTAGCATGAAAGCCTCTATGTTCTCATCATTGTCCATATTTAAGGATTCGAATTGAGCTCGATGTGTTTGAAGCTTGGCCTCCTTGATCCTATCGTCTCCTTCATGAATGTTCTCTAGTTTGTCCCATACATCTTTTGCGGATTCACAGTTTATGATTTTGACTAGCTCATTGTCCACTAATCCACACATGATGGCATTTTTTGCTTTCGAATCATTTTCAAATGCCTTTTTATCGGTAGTGTCTGTTGGAGCAGTGGCGGGAGCTTTGTAACCATTAACTACTGCACCCCAGATGTCAAAACCCAAAGCACGAAGATATGTCTGCATCCTTATTTTCTAGAAAGCATAGTTAGTTCCATCAAACAATGGTGCTTTGTTTGAGGAGAAACCTTCACCACTTGCCATTGCGTCACTTCCAAGATCACCCTAGCTGATTGAGCCTATTCAGGAACTTGGCTCTGATACCAATTGTTGCACTTACAGTGACACCGAGAGGGGGGTGAATCGGTGTGATCTTTTAAAATTTTAAACTAGCAATACTTAATGCAGAAATGAAGCAAATTTAAATCGGATATAACAAGAGAGCATCACACACAACACAGATTTAACGAGGTTCACCAATGTGGCTACTCCTCAAAAATGACTGCTTGGACTACCATCCAAATCCAGCCTTTGCAAAGCAACTACTTTACAACTCATTTACCAGCACCAACTGGAAGGAGCACCAACCCCTCAATTTTTCTGCACCAACAGAAAGGAGCACCAACCCCTAATTCACCAGCACCTACTGGAAGGAGCACCAACCCCTTATGCCAAGCTGCAACTTGGACTTCAAAGAAAATAACAGAAAGATACCTTCAACCTTTTGCAAACTATCTGTTGTTTCTGCACACTCTGCTGCTTCTGTGCAATTTCTTCGCACCAACAGTTTGCCTCTATGCAACAGTCCCACGCACCAACAACTGATCGCCTCTACTCCTTTGGACGTTTCTGCACTCAGTTCGCTCTCACTTCGCACTTAGATCGACACATCTCGCTCGCTGCTCAACGTGGACTTTACTTGCGCAAATTCGATACGCATTCGATACACTCAAACTCGAAAACTGCCCTCCTTTTATAGCATAAATTCATGAGCAAAGATCTAATCTTAGTCGGCTAAAAAACCCTAATTTTAGTCGGCTGCAAACCCTAAAAATCATCGACTACAAAACCCTAATGAATGTCGACTGCAAAACCCTAATCTTTGTCGGCCCAGATTTAACTCTATCGGCTTCAACCGCCTCTTTGGTTCTGTAGCTTCTCCCATGAAATTACAACATGTCGTGATATCGCTACACCTTTTGCGGCCGTACGCTTTCTTTACCCTACTATCACAAAAATGTGACACTTTTGGCCTTTGTCTGCTTTGCCACCGTTCTTGTCGTGAAATCGTGACACTTCTAACTTTCGTTGACGTCATCCTCACTCTTGTCACGAAATCGTGACCCTTTTTGCTTCTAGGCCTTCTTCTCCGCTTTTGTCATGAAATCATGACATTTCTAGCGCCGTATAGTCTCTCTCCTCCTAGAGTCACGAAACCGTGACATGTCACAAAAATGTGACATCTTCATCCTGCTAGCTTCTTCACTGCTGCCTATCATGAAATCGTGACACTTTTTCCATCCGTACATCTTTCTTTCATCCTATCGTGAAATCGTGATGCTTTCAGCTTTCGGGAGGCTTTTCTTGCAACCTATCGCGAAATCGTGACACTTTTCGCCTCTTTGTCCTTTTCTCGGCTTGCACCCACGAAAACATGACATGTCACGAAATCGTGACACTTTTCTGCCTTAGCGCTTTTTCTCCATAACATGTCATGAAATCACGACAGTTTTCTTCCTTAGCGCTTTTTCTCCAAACATGTCATGAAATCGTGACAGTTTTCTGCCTTAGCGCTTTTTCTCCAAACATGTCACGAAATCGTGACAGTTTTCTTCCTTAGCACTTTTTCTCCAAACATGTCGCGAAATCGCGACAGTTTTCCTCCTTGCCTTCTTTTCTGCCAACATGTCGCGAAATCGTGACAGTTTTTCCACTTGGCTTCTTTGCCTGCAACATGTCGTGAAATCATGACAGTTTTGCTTGTGCCTTCTCTCTCCTCGACCATGTCGCGAAATCATGACAATTTTCTTTGTGCCTTCTCTCTCCTCCGACATGTCGCAAAATCATGACAGTTTTCTTACTTGTCTTTTTCTTTGATTTTCTGAATCTGGGTTACTTCTGTTTTCCTGGAATTGCACTGTACATGATCTGACTAACCTTTGAACTTCTGTCCTCTGCATCTGAATGACTTCTAAACTGTCTGTCCATTGCATCATTAGATCTAACTTCTGTGTTGACAACAATGACAAACCTCTTGCAACACCTTGCTCAACAATAAAATCACCTCCCCACTAGGAATACTACACCCCTGTGCTACAATGATATTATGATAACATGATTATATACAAATTTTATTATCTTCCACAAAGGTAAAGTGCATCACTTTCTCATAATATGATAACATATTCATACAAAGCTTGTAATCTATCCTTTAATTACATAATATATTTAGAAAATATAACCAACTTACATGCACATAATGGTTCATTCATCTATATTAGAAACCCAAATCAAAATGAATTCCATTATCATATCAATAGCACCATAAATATTTAACCACAAAAAAGGGGACAATAACATAATTACCTTGGGAAAAACCCCATAGGGAAAACCCAACCTCAAAGTCTACTTCTTTATTAAATTTTTAAATAAAAGCTCAATTCATACAAATTATTATTACATCCATGGTTATGACATCCAACAAAGGAGTTGCATTGATAATCATAGATATTTTCAATGGATTAATAATTCAACCCATATATTTTATTAACTCTATTGTCATTGCATGGGCGACCTTTGAAAACATCTTTATTTGCAATAGGCCATTCATCTTCTTATGGAAATAATATGTTATAGTAGTTTTCAACTCAAATACGATAATAGGACTCACCTTTATCATTTAGCAAGATACACATGGTACATTTTAGTATACCAAGGAATAACTTATGTAATCCCAAAGACCTCCTTGCCCTGTATTTTTTCACTTCTAGAAGCTTTTTGAGGAAAACAAGCCACAAGTATACTAATGCATTAACACCATGATAGCTTTATTATATAACCAACACAAACTAATAACTCATCACCAGAGAGTCATAATTTTATAGCCATGGTTTTTTTGTCTATTGATTAATAATATTTGGAGTCTTAACATCTACATTCCAAGCCCAAACAACCAAAACCAAAACCAGATTAAACCATATACCAAATGTCTAGTATTTGGAAGGTTGCTACAACAATGCTTCAAAAGGTTATAATATATAACAACAGGCCCTTCTATTAGAGCATACTCTTATTCTAGGTACAATTCTAGAAGATTTAAAGATAAACTCTATAATAACTTGTGAGAGACAGTCACAAACATAGAACATTTTTTTATTTATTACTTCAAACACCTATAATAAGGTATCAATGACACAATACCATCCTATGAGCATGTCTAAAATAAATAAAGGCTTACCAAAAAACCAAACAAAGCTCTTCACATAAATATCTACCTTATAATAGAAATATTGTTTAGCATCTATAATTAAATGGTAGATTCAAATATCACCATAAAGTTGCTCTAAAGCATCTCTTCAACAAAGGACATACAAAACTTTCTCTAAGCACTATTTCTTAGTGATAATCACACACTACAAATAATATTTATTTAGGCATAATATTATTTTTTAACTACCCTATTCATAGGTACCTCATACATTAGAAGGATTTCAACAACTAAAGTCCATTAACTCACAAATAAAACCTCCACCAAAGTTTCAATTTATTTGTAAAAGAAAAACAAGGTCTTCTTACTTTATTCCTCTTTCTTTGGTTGTTCAAGACCCCTTGGTATCAATGTTATCTAAGCATGCACCTGGGTGGTTTATTATTCATCAAAATATTCCCATTTATTTCCAAAAGCTACCTAGTATAATTATTCTACTAGGTACACTTAATAAGAATTGACTCTAAAATTGCTAAAACTACATCTATCATCTAACCAAAGCTATAGTTGAGTTACAGTGGAAAACATTCAACATCCTCCAAATTATGAGAGAATAATTTTAGTTTCTATTCGATATCAGAAGGCAGGTTTTAAAGTTCACCAGATATAATGATTAGTATCTCTCTATTAAAATAAAATGACATTTTATTTCCTCTGAACGTACTCGCATAACATGCACAAAAACTATTTAACATTATCCAAATAACTAGAAAACATTCAAAAAAGGTTTTGCCTATGGGTTCTATTGGTTTTGAATGATTCCTTTCTATCTATTTCAGTGTACGCCCACCACTTTTCTCTCCATTTTCACCAAGCCCATACTTTTTTTATTCCTTTCCTCTATCTCACCACCTTTGCCTTCTTCCCAGTGACATTACCAGTGATGCATAACTCAAGCACACCATTACATATTTATTATCTAGAAGCATCATCTATTTTAATGTTTTATGACCTCCAAGATAACACATTTTTATCCCTTTCTATGCCTCAACTAGAATCCATATTTTTCTGATTCCCAAGTGGCTAACCAAAAACATTTTATCTTGTGTTAAAATTATGTACTAATTAATAAAAACCACATGTGCACAATCCTCTCTCTGATTTTACTCTTCTCAAATTATTTCTTTACATATATTTATGCAAGACCAAAGGTAATTTGTAATATTATTATCTAAATATCCTCGTACCATTACATTAATTCAACACTTATTTTATTCCACTTACAATAATTTCAAGACAATAGTGCCATAATTGGCTAATCTCATTTATTTCAACCAAAAGAAACAACATAGTTAACAAAATATTATCAAAAGTAAAACAACACATCCTTTTACTTTTGTGGCATCCCTTTCTTATGGTTAAGTTCTTCTTCCTCTCATGAGAAATTCTATTCCTATGACAATATAAAATTGTTAGTAGCATCATAATATTTTATTAAATCTATATTTTGTAGGAAATAAGCATGGAGTAATCTATCACCCTATTGATATGGAAATATGCATTGTAATTAATCATAAAGCATTCATTTTTCTTAACCAAGCACATGAAATAGTCTGTCATTCTAGCAAACTAGACCATATAATCACCATAATTTCATCAAATGAAAATTTTGCCAAGGGGAGGGTTAGGACATCCTACCCCCTTAGGCTTAACACAGTCCTCTATGTGTCATAGTAATTCAAACATAAATCAACTATTACATAGTATTTTCAAACAAGTATGGAAAATATTTTTGCATGTCTACTACTTTCTCCAAAGTAGCATTTCTATCAAAAAAATGGTTCCACTAGACATTACATTGATCCAAGATCCCTTTCCTCATTTATTTGGATTAGAATTCAAGGTATTTTACTAGTCAAACCTCTATAGCCTTTCGATTCATCATCTGCAAATTAGAAAATTGCCACACATGTTTAGGCTTAGCTGCATGTTTTCTAAATAATGAAACATGAAAGGTATCATGAATATTTGATAGATTGGGTGGTAAGGCAAGTTGGTATGCCACAAGACTAATATTTTTTGTAATTTCAAAGGGTTCAATAAAACATAGATTGCATTTTATGGACTAAATAACACTCTTTTGTGATCTCACCCTCAAAAATACTTTGTTATCGACAAAAAACTCCCTTGGTGACCTCTTAAGATCGGCATAACTTTTTAGATGATCTACAACTTCTTTAAGTCTTTCTTTGATTATTCTTAATTGTTTCTCGATTTCTTTGACAATGACACATCAAAGTACAACACTATCCTCTAGATTATCCTAAGATAATGGTGTCCTACACCTCCTACCATATAGAGCTTCAAATGGTACCATGCCTAAGGTCAAATGGTGATCATTGTTCTTGGTAGATTCTACAAAGTGCATGTAGTTTTCCGATCAAGTTTTTTGATTCATATAATACATGCAAAGCTTGACCTCTAAAACTTTGTGTACCCTTTCAGTTTGACCATCAATTTTTAGATGATATGTAGAACTTATGTTTAACCTAATACTAGTGGCTCTATGTAAAGCTTACTAAAAATCAAATGTGAATCTTGAGTTCTTATCTAGAATGATCACTTCCAAAAAACCATGAAGGCTAAATATTTCCTTGGAAAATATATTAGCCACAAGCATGGTGCAACCTTGGTTAGTCTATCGACCACAACTAGGGTTGCATCATGCTAGAATCTAGTATTTTGTAAACCTACAATAAAATCCATAGAAATTACCTACCATTTCTATGCTAGTACATCATTAGGGTACAATAGTCCTACAAGGTACCTATTTTTCCTTTGATTTTTGGTTTTCAAGACATTGGGAAATGAATTCAGTTATGTCCTTCTTCATTCCTAGCCAATAGAAAGTCTTATTCATATTCTATCTCATTTTTAACCCTCATAGGTGAGAAAAATATGATCTATATGCTTAATTCATGATAATTTTACTTAAATCACCAACCTCAAGAATTACTACCCTATCCTTAAAGCACAAGAAACCATCCTTGATGCTAAAATCCTTACTTTCCTCAAGTTTCTTTTCCATCCTTTCTTGAATTTGATTGCAAACACATCCTGATGTTGCATATTCCTAACTTGTTCCATTAAGTCTATATGGATGCAAGACAATACAACTATGTGTCTTCTCCTACTGAGTGCATCGATGACCTTATTCTCCTTCCCTTTGATGTATTCAATATCAAAATCATATTTAATGAGAAATTTCATCTACCTTATCTACCTGTAATTTAACAAAGGTTGAGTAAATATGTACTTCAAACATTGATGGTCTATAATCAACTTAAAGGGTCTCCCTACCAAATAATATCACCAATTTTTTAGGGTAAAAACCATCACTACCAATTCTAGATCATGGGTTGCATAGTTAATCTCATGTTTTTTAATTTTCCTAGATTCATATGCTACCTCTAATTAATCTTGTGAAAACACTCCTTCCAAACCTTTAGAATATACATATGTACTTATAGAAAAACTACCCTAAGTATCTGGTAACTTTAGTATGGGAGATGTTGTGAGTATTTTTTGAAGAACACAAGCTTATACTAAGAGGGGGGTGAATAGTATAAGACCACTTTTTACTTTTCTTTTCAAATAAATATTATGCAGTGTATAGATAGTAGTATCAATAGTAGTAATCAAAGAAATGCACAAAACACCATACATAATAAAGACACCATAATTTACGTGGTTCACCCAATGTGGGCTACTCCATGGAGAAAATATTTTACTAAAATTCTCTCAATCAATATCTTTGGGAATCGTTCCTAATTACAATGTTTATGGACCTCTGTCCAAAGGAGATGTTGATCCCCTAATCTCAAGTTTGTGGATCTCTTCCATAGGAGAACACTTTCCCCTTCTACTCTAGCTAGTGATCTTCTAGAAGACTCTATCTCTCTACTACACTAACTGGTGGATCTCTCTCCACTTGAATACTCCTCACTTAGATCTATCTTCAATTTTCTTAGCTTTTGGATATCTATCCACTGAGACTCTATCCTATACTTTGTCACCTCCAAAGCTCTATCTCAATACTATACTAAACACAATCCAGTAGATCTAGAATAACTCTACTCAATCTCTTGCACTAAAAATATTTCATTCAGTTAAGCACAACTCTGCTCAATCTCTTGCATTAAACACCATTCATTCAATCTAGCACAAGTCCACTCAAATATGCACTAAACACAGTTCATTCGATCTAGCACAAATTTACTCAATAGGTCCACACAGAACCTCCTCAAATATTCTCAATAGGTCCACTTAGAACCTTCTAAAATCTTCTCAATAGTTCCACATAGAACCTACTCAAATATTCTCAACATATCTACTCAAATATGCTCAATAGGTCCACACAAAACCTTCTCAAATCTTCTCAATAGGTCCACATAGAACCTACTCAAATATGCTCAACAAGTCCTCTCTAGGACTTGTCCAAATCTGCTCAATAAGTCCTCTCTAGGACTTTCTCAAATCTGCATAGCAAGCTTCCATAAAATATTACACAAAATCAGTCCACAAGCCTTCTCAAAGACTTACCTCAAATTAGTTTAACAATCTCACACAGAACTTGTCCAATATCATAGAATCATAAAGAGAATTGTTAGAGACTCAAATATGTTCTATACTCAATGCTCAATAAATATCTCAATTCAATATCATAGAAGCATAAAGAGAATTTTTAGAGACTCAATATGTTCTATACTCAAATTCCAATCTCAAATCAGTCTCAATCTCATAGAAACATAAAGAGAATTTTTAGAGACTATATTTTCTATTCTCAAATCTCAATCTCAACTCAAATAAGAATATATAATAGTTTCTTTCATGGAACTTGAACAACCACTTCACACAATAACTTGACTAGCCTTTATCAACTCTACTCAACCAATCACCTCAAGGAATAATCCTTTCCACAAACCCTAGTCCAAGCATGTATAAACCAACTCAAAATGTTTCAAACAATTCTCAACAACAAATCTCACATGACAATGATACTCATGTTATTAACTCAAGTTCAAGTTCTTTGCATGACCAATTGGCTTCAACAAAAATGCTTATAAAACAAGGTTTAATCACAACTCTCAAACTAGAAAACCTTGAAGCATTAAACCAACAACTCCTCAAAAATAAAACCACAATCAATCCTTTTCTCTCCAAATATATTTTTAGAAATCAATCACCCAAATAAGTCAATGAAGAATATTACCCATACCTTTTTGATGCCTTATGAGTTGTCCACTAAATCTGCCACACTCAACACATTTTATTTTTCCAATCTCAACAAGGGTTAGAGGTATTGAGTAATAACACAATAATAAAAATAATATCTCAATAACACCTTATTACTCCTACTCAATAAAATGCACCATATCCTCTTATGCAAGAAATAAACCCTCAAAATAATGAATCAAACTTACTTTTGAAACTCCTTGATAAAATCAGAAATATCTCCTTGGACATACCTTATTTCTCCCTCTAATAAATCTAAACAAATATCTCTCGAAAAGAGCTTTCCAATGATATATAATATGATATACTTCCAAAAAGAAAATTAGCAAAAATCTCTATCTTTCCTAGGGCATACCATATCCTTATTTCTCCTTAGACAACCTTGGCAAAAATTAAAGTATTAAACAACATCAAAAATTAAATCCACTTGCCTTGACCTCGATGGGATTTGATCCCCTGATGTACTCCTTCCCAATGCCTTAGCCACATCCAAGCCATCATTGGACCACGTGCCATGACATGTCTAAAATGACATGTCCACCATAAAGTTTTCATGAATAGCACTCTTCCAAAATCAACAAACGCTTCAAGCGCTTCTTCCTTGCAATCCAAAAGGCCTCATACAAATCAAACGTGGGACCTCCTACTTAGTACCAATCCAACATACCACTAGGCCACACTAGCCTTTGCGCTTAGAGCCTGCAAAACTTCACACCTTTAGCCTTTATGTAAATCGTAAGGCCTTAAAAAAAATAAAACCTTTTTGCATGCGCTTCGAATAATAATTGCAAGGGATGCCTTGGTAAATGTTTTTTGATTGTATTTATATAATGCCTTTGTCCTCTTTTGCAATCACGTCAGCGCTTTGAATAATTTTGCGTTGACTTGATTTTTAATTTATAATTATTTAAATTTAAATACTATAAATTCAAAAGAACCAACCTTAGGTTTAATTTAATTAAACCTTATAACCTTGTCTTAATGCCCATGGTATAATTAAATATTTTTTATAAAATTTAAATTCCTTGTGAATTTAAATAATTTATAAATAATTATTAAACCTCCTTTTTAACCTCTACAATAACCCATCTTGGGTTTTTATAAACCAATCACTTAACCTGTGCTCCCAATAATATTAAAATATTATGCAGCCTTTTTATTTTCATTTATGCATTGATGAAGCTTTTCCTGGATGACTTGGGCAACTTTATTTCTGAGTGAATTCCTTAATAAGAGTGATAACTCTATCAGGTGGCATGAATGACAAATTTGACTTAGAGGACTCAAAATGTCCAACAATATCCCCCTTTGTCATTGATGACAACCCTTATCCTTTTACTGAAACCTGACCTTCTTTTATACTCCCCTTGGGAATTTTCTCCACCTAGATCAATGCTCTCTTAAATATCAATTCTCTCCTCATATCAAATCTCTCCCCATTTGAAATTAATGGCAAAGGGTCACATTTGGGGCTCGGGGCTAAAAATAAGCCTCTTAGCTTAGCCCCTCCCCCACCTCCACATGAGGTGGTTAATTCTTGGGTGGGAGTATTTCTACTCCTTGAAAGTATAGATTTGTATCTTTATATTTCTCTCTTCTTTTGTGAGTCTTCTAAATCCTCTCAGTGTTTCTTTCCAAGTCATCATCCCTGTTCCTATCGTCACTTTTGTTTCTGTTCCTAATCTTGTTCTCATCCATGTTCCTGTTCTTATTATTTTTTGAGTCTCTATTCTTTTTAGAGTCTATTTTTTTTCATATTATTGCTTCTATTCATATTCCTATTTCTGTTCATATTCCTATTCCTCTTCATACCTATTTTTGGAATATTTGCTCTACACCATATTGCTATGTGACCATAATTATTGCACTTATAACACTTAATGTTATTATTACTTGTATGTGCAACTGTATTAGGAATTATTCTAATGAAGCCATATCCTCTTCTATCTTGAATCCTGCAATTCATTGCCTTGTGACCAAAATCATTACATGAGTAGCAATATCCTTGGAAAATCTATCTTTTTCCATACTCCTGTTTTTGATGTGTCCTACACTGCAAAGGCATGTGACCAAACCCATGACATGAAAAACATATTCCATTGAAGCTTCCTTGTCTTGACCTCATTGGTCTCCTATTCTGATTGTTGTTCCATCTGTATCTTCTTTGTGCATTGTTCCTATATTTTTTGAACTCTTTGTTGTCCAAATCATCCTCTAATGTCTCATTCCCACTTATACTATCATATTCTGAAGTATCTTCTTCTGAAGTTCCTTCTTCTTAAATACTTGAGGTAGATTATTCTTCCTAATTTTGTTGAACCTTTAAAAAGCTAAGACCTGTTGAACATGATGTTAGATGTTGTCCACAGATGAACTTATCCAAGTTCCTAGAGCTATTTTTGAAAATATTCATCTTGATATTGGAGTCCTTTAAGTATTATTTTAAAGTAGCCACTTCTTGTGCTAACTTCTCACTTTCCAAGATCTATGCTTCTAATTTATCTTTTAAATTGCTTGCCTTAGCCTTTGATTTCTCTAAATCTTCTATGAGCAATAATATTTCATCACATTCTTGAAACTTAATTTCAAGCTCAGAGTGTTGCTTTATTACCTTCTTTACTATGTCAAGGGCATAGATAAGTTCTCCCTTGAGATCATAATAATTCTCTACTGAATAATCCTCTATTTTTTTGCCTTTGTCCAAGTTTTTACTTCCTTTAGACTTATCTTCTATGGGGTCACTCACTTATTCTTCTAATGCCATTATAATATTTTCATTTGGTCTTTCAAGTGCATATTCAAAATCATCATCACTAAAACTATAACCATCCCTAGTGCAATAATCTTCAATATGTCTAAATTTACCACATCTAAAACACTTGAGAATAACTAGAGTCTTTTTCTTAATTGGATCTTTCTCTTTAACCATAAATATAACTTTATCTCTATCATTGTCTAAAAACTAGCATCACTATCAATTGAGTACTTACTTGCATTATACACATAGTATCTTCTATTTTGTCTCTTGAAGAACTTATTTCTTTGTATGCTTTGTCCATCCTTGCTTTTATTTTGGTACATGTATATTTATGACTCCCTTACCTATGATCTTATTTTTCTTCATCATTATTGTTCTTTGGCTCCTTGAAATCTATTGCAAAATTTCCATACCTTCCACAATTGAAACATTTGATAGATCTTGGATCTATGGGTCTTCTGGAACCTCTATTTCTTCTACCATAATTTGCTTCTTCATCACTAGATGAATCACTACTCGATTCTATCTTATTTCCATTTTTATTTTTGTATACTTTGAAAGTAGCTTCTTTAAGAGGAATAGGATATTTTGTTCTTATCTCAAAAATAGTAAACATGCCAAGAAAATAATTTCTTGTCAAAGAATCACTATCAATTGATGTTTCTAGAGCATAAACCTTTTCACTATACCTTTTTGGAAGATTTCTCAAGATCTTATCACAAGCATCAGATTCATCAACCTTCATTCATAGAACTCTCATCTAATGTACAAGTACATAAATCTTACTGAGATATTCATGAATGTTCTCATCATCCTTCATTCTTAAGTTATCAAATTATCCTTTGATATTTCTTATCTTAGCTTTTCTGACTCCTTTATCTCCTTCATATATATTATACAGAAGTTCCCACATTTCTTTTGCTATTTTGCAATCCATAACCTTCATAGATTCTAATCTATGCAATCCTTTTATAATTGCATTCATAGCTCTTGAGTTTACATGCATTAGAAGCTTACATTCCTTATCTATAAGAGGATTGAATGTTGAATCATATCCAAGTTCCATTGCATCCCAAACTTCATTTCTAAGTTCCATCAAGTAAAATATCATCGACATACACCAATACAAGAAGTCACTTCCATCAAATACTAGTACTACATTATTGAAGAATTCATATCTTTGACCCTTTTGATCCATTGTGTTCTTAGACCACTTTTTCTTCAAGTTGTCAAACTTATATCAATTGAAGAACATAAGCTTATACTGAGAGGGGGGGTGAACAGTATAAGACCACCTTTTAATTTTCTTTTCAAATCAATATTATGTAGTATATAGATAGTAGTATCAATAGTAGTAATCAAATAAATGCACAAAAAACCATACATAATAGAGACACCACAATTTACATGGTTCACCCAATGTGGGCTACTCCATAGAGAAAATATTTTACTAAATTTTTCTCAATCAATCTCTTTGGGAATCCTTCCCAATTACAATATTTATGGACCTCTGTCTAAAGGAGATGTTGATCCCCTAATATCAAGTTTGTGGATCTCTTCCATAGGAGAACTATTTCCCCTTCTACTTTGTCTAGTGATCTTCTAGAAGACTTTGTATCTTTGCTACACTGACTGGTGGATCTCTCTCCATTTGAAGACTCATCACTGAGATCTATCTTCAATTATCCTAGATACTGGATCTCTATCAACAGAGACTATGTCCTCTATACTCTGTCACCTCCAAAGATCTATCTCAATACTATACTAAACACAATCCAGTCGATCTAGCACATATCTGCTCAATCTCTTGCACTGAACATAGTTTATTTAGTATAGCACAACTCTACTCAACATCTTTCACTAAATATAGTTCATTCAGTCTAGCACAAGTCCACTCAAATATGTACTAAACATAATTCATTTGGTCTACCACAAATCTGCTCAATAGGTCCATATAGAACCTTCTCAAATTTTCTCAATAGGTCCACACATAACCTACTCAAATCTGCTCAATATGTCCACATAGAACCTGCTCAGATATGCTCAACATGTCTATGCAAAACCTTCTCAAATATGCTCAACAGGTCCACACAGAACCTGCTCAAATTTTCTCAACATGTCCATATAGAACCTGCTCAAATATACTCCAAAAATCCTCTCTAGGACTTGTCCAAATATGCTCAATAAGTCCTATCTAGGACTTTCTCAATTCTGCATAGAAATATTCCACAAAATCTTACACAAAATCAGTCCACAAGCCTTCTCAAAGACTTACCTCAAATCAGTTTAACAAGCTCACATAGAAATTGTCCAATATCATAGAATCATAAAGAGAATTGTTAGAGACTCAAAATGTTATATACTCAATGCTCAATCAATGTCTCAATTCAATCTCATAGAAGCATAAAGATAAATTTTTGAGACTCAAAATGTTCTATACTCAAATCCCAATCTCAACTCAATATCAATTTCATAGAAACATAAATAGAATTGTTAGAGACTCTATATGTTCTATTATAAAATCTCAATCTCAACTCAAATAAAAATATAGAATAGTTTGTTTCATGGAACTTGAACAACCACTTGACACAATCACTTGACTAGGCTTAATCAAATCTACTCAACCAATCACCTCAAGGAACAATCCTTTCCACAAATCCTAGTCCAAGAATATATCAAACAACTCAAAATATTTCCAACAATGCTTAACAACAAATCTTACATGACAATGATACTCATGTTCTTAACTCAATTTCAAGTTCTTTGCATGACCAATTGGCTTCAACAACAATGCTTATAAAACAAGGTTTAATCACAACTCTCAAACTAGAAAACCTTGAAGCATTAAACCAGACAACTCCTCAAAAAGGAAACCACAATCAATATTTTTCTCTCCAAAGATATTTTTAGAAATAAATCACCAAATAATTCAATGAAGAATATTGCCCATACATTTTTTATGCCTTATGAGTTGTCCACTAAATCTGCCACACTCAACACATTTTATTTTTCCAATATCAACAAGGGTTAGATATCTTGAGTAATAACACAATAATAAAAATAATATCTCAATAACACCTTATTACTCCTACTCAATAAAATGCACCATATACTCTTAAGAAAGAAATAAACCCTCAAACGAATGAATCAAACTTACTTTTGAAACTCCTTGATGAAACCAAAAATATCTCCTTGTGCACACCTTATTTCTCCCTCTAATAAATATAAACAAATAGCTCTTTAAAATAACTTTCTAATGATATATAATATGATATACTTCCAAAAATAAAATAAGCAAAAATCTCTATCTTTCCTAGGGCATACCATATCCTTATTTCTCCTTAGGCAACCTTGGCAAAAATTAAAATATTAAACAACATCAAAAATTAAATCCACTTTCCTTACCTCGATGGGATTCGATCCCCCGGCGTCCTCCTTCCCAATGCCTTCGCTACAACTAAGACACCGTTGGGTCTCACACCTTGATGTGTCTAAAATAGAACGTCCACCATAAAGTTTCTGCGAACATCGCTCTTCCAAAAACAACAAGTGCTTCAAGCGCTTCTTCCTTGCAATCCAAAAGGCCTCACGCAAATTGAACATAGGATCTCCTCCTTAGTACCAAGCCAACATACCATTAGTCCACGTTGGCCTTTGCACTTAGAGCCTTCGAACCTTCACACCTTTAGCCTTTACGTAAATTGTAAGGCCTTTGAAAAAATAAAACCTTTTCGCATGCACTTCGAATAATAATTGCAAGGGATGCCTTGGTAAATGTTTTTTGATGGAATTTATATAATGCCTTTGTCCTCTTTTGCAATCACGTCAGCGCTTCGAATAATTTTGACGTCGACTTGATTTTTAATTTATAATTATTTTAATTTAAATACTATAAATTAAAAAGAACCAACCTTAGGTTTAATTTAATTAAACCTTATAACATTGTATTAATGCCCAATATTGGTATAATTAATTATTATTTATAAAACTTAAATTCCTTGTGAATTTAAATAATTTATAAATAATTATTAAACCTCCTTTTTAACCTCTACAATAACCCATATTGGGTTTTTATAAACCAATCACTTAACCTATGCTCCCAATAATATTAAAATATTACGAAGCCTTTTTCTTTTCATTTCTACACTGATGAAGATTTTTCCTGGATGACTTGGGTGACTTTATTTCTTGCCAAATTCCTTAATAAGAGTGATAACTCTATCAAGTGACATCAATGACAACTTTGAATTAGAGGACTCAAAATGTCCAACATTTGTTTGCGTAGATCAAAATCTACCTCATATTTATCTATCCACTTGAACTTTTTTTCCTTCCTCTGAAGATTATTTATTAGAACGGTTATCTTGGCATAGCCCTTCACATAGCACCTATAATATCTGATCAAACCCATGAAACTCTAGAATTCTATCACAATTTTGGAAAACAACCATTTCAATATCACTTCTATTTTCTTAGGATCGACCATGATCACTTTTGCTGATATAATGCCCTAAATATTGCAATTTTGACACATAAAATTCACACTTCAACAATTTTTTGTATAATTGATTCTTCCTTAATAGATTCAAAATCATCTCAAGGTGTCTATCATGATTAGTATTATTCTAGAAATATATCAAAATATTTTGCAAGAATATAAGAACAAATCGATCCAAAAGCTTCCTTAAAATGTTGTTCATCAAATTCATAAATTCTTTGGAGCATTCGATAGACCAAAAAGCAAGACAGTAAAATCATAATGTCCATAAAATATTTTTAAGGTTGTCTTATGGGTATCCTCTTCTCGAATCCTCAATTGGTGGCATACCTAATCTAGATCAATATTTGAGAATATAGTGGCATTTTTAAGCTAATCAAAGAGGTATTTAATTCTAGGTAGAGGATATATATTTTTAATGGTTGCCTTGTTTAACATCCTATAGTCTATAGTCATAAGGAACCATCATTTTTTTTTGACAAACAACACTTGTGCACCCCATGGTGACACACTTGGTCTAATTAATCCCTTCTCCAATAATCCTTGTAACTATACTTTTAGTTCTTGCATCTTAATCATATTCATTCTATAAGAAGCTCTATGAATAGGCTCTATTCTAGGTTGAAGTTCAATTATGAAATAAAATTCACGTTTAGGTGGTAATCCAGGTACATCCTTTGAAAATAAGTCTCTAAACTCCTAAAGAACTAGGTGTTTCTCAAACACATCTTCCTTCTTTTCATCTACCATCTCATTTTGCTTCACTACATAAATTGCTCCTCCTCTCTTCATTGCCTTCTTAAGTTGCATTGCAAAGAGGATCTAGGGTTGAAAAACCCCTTGTAGGCTATATGTCCTCTATATTTTCTTATTATATTTTGAGTATTCAATCCATTTATCCTAGAAATTGATTACAACCTTATGTGATTATAACCAATCCATTCCTAGCACTACATCAAATGCATGCAATGGTGCTACGTATAGGCATCCAATGATCATACCACTAGGTAGGGTAACTTTTGCCATGGGATATCACTAATTTACAGAGTAGGTTTATCCTAAACCATACTCAACCTTCCACTCATGTGCCAAGATTCCTGTCCTTTCTGGTATATCTTTAACTCTGCTAGTGGAAATAAAACTATCTTTAGCACCACTATAAATCAGAATTTTAACATTTCTACTAAATATCTTACCTTTTATTAGTAGTGGATAGGCTTGTCCCTCTAGTTTTTGACTTCCTATCAATGCAAAAATATTGTGTAGGCTCTTTTTGTGTAGAATCCTTATAGGTGGATTCTTTTCCCTTTGAAATTGACCCTATTATGTACAAATATTTATTTACATAGTGTGGTCCACCACAATAAAAGAATCCATGCTTAGGTATTGGGTGAGTTTTTTGCTTCTTTGCTTCTTCTATTTTCACTGCTAATAGAAAATTAGTTTGTCCTTGTGGTGGTTTTTTATTGTTCCCATTGTTGTAATTGTTAGTGTTTTGGTTCTTTCCTTGGAATTTTCTTTTGATCTTTCCCTACTTTCTATCATTCCTTCTATCCTATTTAGAGAAGTTTTTATTTACCTGATCACTTTTACACTTCACAAACCCTACACTATTTTTTTTCTCAGTGTTTCTTTGTCCTATCAAATGCTATTTTATAGTCAAAATGGGGCTTAAGGTAAGTTTTAGCTTTCATGACCATATGATAAGTCTTTTGGAGAGTATTAGGTTCTTACATGTTCACTTCATGCCCTACTCTAGGATCTACTCCTAGTAAAAACTTATGTAGCTTCATTTTCTCATTATACGTGGGTATAGACTTTAGTAATTTGACACATTTATAGTAATAATGTTCCACCATATTGTTACCTTGTCTAAGGTTGGTGAATTCCTCAAAAATATTGGTGTAAAAAAATTCAGTGATGAATATTTCTTTGAAGTTTTTCACAAATTGCTCCCATTTGAAATCAATTGCAACCTCAATTCCTTGTTCCCTACTAAAATTTTTCCACCAATATAAAACAACATTCTATAAATGCAAAGTGGCATAGGATGTCGGGTGTCAGTGGAATAGTCCTTCATGTTATAAAAAATCTCTATCTCATTCAACCAAGCTTCAAATTTATCACCAAATTCCTCTCCATTGAACTTGGAAAATTTTATATGTTTCATATCCTTACCCAATTTTTCCTCTAGCCAAAATCTAACCTGTTAAGCCTCCAAATTAATTTCAATCTCTTGTCCCACTCTATAACTTTCAACTTGTGAATCTTGATTCACTATAGGCTTCCAACAATTATTTATGTGTTTCCATTTTTTCTCTCAGTAAGGTAACTATTGCAGTGAGGTCCTCCCTCTCATTATTAGGAGTATTCATGTCTATATTTTAGGTCTCAACCCCTAATTTTTTTTTTTGTGTCTACCTCATCAATAGGGTAGCACTACCTCTCCTTATTTTGGGTGGCATTATCCTTGGCCACACATAGGAGAGATAGTAGAAATCAATTCACAATTACACCCTTGAATTGTTTCTCCTACTAGCAACTATTTCCCTAGTTATTCTAACTAAGTAATCAAGGTCTATTTTTAGTAGACCCACTTTCCTTATAGGTAAATTATTTTCATGGTGTTAATCCTATTACAACCCATCTAGTCCTGTATAAGGAAACTTGTATCAATACGAACCAGATGCTCTGATACCAAATATCACAACCCAATTTTTATCTTAACTCTTACTAAGTTATATATATATATATATATTACTATAATCCCATCATGAAGCCAACCTAAGCCTATGCATCAGACTCTTAATTTATTTTCCACGTTTAGCTTCTTCTAGACTCCAACATCTTACATATTTTTGGTTACATAAATGTACTAGGTGAAGCCACTGGATTTAAAAACCATCATTCTCATTTATAATTCAATTAGTTGGTTTTAACCCCACTATTCCATTATTTTGAAAAAGATATGCTATCCTTATCACACCACATAAGGATTTCTATTTTGGTGCTAGGAGTGATCTAAAATTTTCCATCCTCTCATCTACATGATGAGCTAGTTGTTCCATTGCTAAGTCTTATTGTCAAACATATTTCATGGAACAATAACTTAGGTAATCCTTTCTACCATTATACCTTTTTAATAGAGTTACCTATTTTCTTCCACTCACATTATATTCTATAACATTGCTTGTATAAAATTCTAACTCATAATATTTTCTTTGTAACTTGTAATTTGCCAAGCTCATATTAATTAATCACTTAATTAATGATAGATATTACACCAAGATTATGTATTTATAACAAAGTGTCCACTTATCAATGGTCTTATGATAACATGAATATATCCAAACTTGATTATCTTCCACAAAGGTAAAGTGCATCACTTTCTCATAATATGACAAGATATTCATACAAAGCCAGTAATCAGTCCTTGGATTACATAATAGATTTAGAAAACATAACCAAATTACATACACATAATGGCTCATTCACCTATATTAGAAACCCAAATCAAAACAAATTATATTATCATGTCAATAGAATAATATTACCATAAATATTTAACCACAACAAATTGGACAACAACATAATTACCCTAGGAAAATCCCCATAGGTAAAACCTAGACTCAAAGTCTACTTCTCTTTTAAATTCATTAATATAATCTCAATTTATAGAAAGTACAAAAACATCCTTGGTTATTACATCCAACTAAGAAGTTGCATTGATAATCATAGTTATTCATAATATATTAATCATTCAACCCATATATTTGATTAACTCTGCTATCATTGCTTGGGATACCTTTGGAAACATCTTAATTTGCAATAGGCCATTCATTTTCTAATGGAAATAATCTATTACAATATTTTTCAACTCGATTTCACCAATGGTATTAACCTTTCTCCTTTAGAAAGATACACATGGTACTTTTGGGTATCCTAAGGCATAACTTGTGTAATCCCAAATACCTCCTTACCCTCTATGTTTTCATTGGAAAAGTATTTTGAGAAAAAAATCCACAAGTATACTAATGCCTTAACAACATGATAACTTTACTATATAACCAACACAAATTAATAAATCATAATTGGAGAGTCATAATTTTCTAGACAAGGATTTTCCATATGTTGAATAATACTATATCGAGTCTTAATACTACATTTCAATCCCAAACAACCAAAACCAATACAAATTTAAACCCTATCTACCAAATATCTAGTAGTTGGAAGGCTACTACAAAAATGCTTCAAAAAATTATAATATCTAACAACAATCCATTATATTAGAGCATACTCTTATGCTAGGGACAAGTCTAGAGGAGTTAAAGATAAACTCTACAATAACTTGTGAGCGATGGTCATCAACTTAGACTATTTTTTTACTTATTACTTCAAACACCTAGGATAAGGTATCAATGACACAGTCTCATCCTATGAGAATATCTAAAATAAATAAAAGCTTACCAAAAAACCAAACAAATATTTTCATATAAATATCTTCCTTTTAAGAGAAATATTGTATGGTATCTATAATTAAATTTTATATTTAAATATCACCATAAAGTTGCTCTAAAGCATCTCTTCAACCAACAACATATAAAACTCTCTCAAAGCACTCTTGCTTAGTAATAATCACCTACTACAAATAATATTTACTTAGGTATAATATTATTTTTTAACTATCCTATTCATAGGGACTTCATACGTTAGAAGGAATTCAATAACTAAAGTCCATTAATTTACAAAACAAACCTCGACCGAAGTCTCAAATTAATTGTAAAATAACAATAAGGTCTTCTTACCATATTCCTCTTTCGTTGGCTAGTCAAGACCCCTAGGTATCAGTGTTATCTAAGCATGCACCTGGGTGGTTTACTATTCACCAAAATCTTCCTATTTCTTTCCATAAGCTACCCAGTATAATTATTATACTAGATACACTTAATAAGAATTGACTCTAAAACTGCTAACACTACATCTATCATCTGACCAAAGCTATAGTTGTTATAATGGAAAATATTCAACATCCTTCAAGTTTTGAGAGAATAAATTTTATTTTCTATTCGAAATCACAAGGAAGGTTTTAAAGTTTACCAGATATCATGATTAACATATCTCCATAAAAATAAAATGATATTTTATTTCCTCTAAATGTACTCATATAACATGCACCAAAATATTCAACATAATCCAAAGAACTATACAAATATTCAAAAAAGGGTCTACCTATCAGTTATTTTGGTTTTAAATGGTTCATTTCTAGCTATTCTAGTGCACACCCACCACTTCTCTCTCCCTTTTCACCAATTTCCCACTTTTTTTGTTCTTTTTCCTCTATCTCACTACATTTTCCTTATTCCCAATGACATTACCAATGGTGCATAACTCAACCACACCATTACACACTTATTATTTAGAAGCATAATCTAGTTTAACATTCTATTACCTCCATGATAACATATTTTGATCCCTTTCTATGCCCCTACTACAAATCACATTCATTAAATTCCCAGGTGGCTAACCAAAATTTTTTTATCTTGAGTTTAAATGATGGACTAATTAATAAAAACCACATTTGCAAAATCCTCTCTCTGAGTTTACTCTTCCCAAATTATTTCCTTACTTATATTGATGCAAGACCAAATATAATTCATAAAATTATTAGAAGAATATCCTCAAGTGTCATTAAATCCATTCAAACACTTATTTTATTCCAATTACAATAATGTCAAGGCAATAGTGTCATCATTGGATAATCTCATATATATCAACCAAAAGAAACAACAAAATTAACAAAAAACTATCAAAAGTAAAACAACACATCCTTTTATTTTTGCAGCATACTTTTCTTATGTTTAATTCCTTCCTCTCATGAGAAAGTTTATTATTGTCACAATATAAAACTATCAGTAGCATCATAATATTTTATTAAATCTATGTGTTTGTAGGAAATAAGCATGGAGAAATCTATCACCCTATTGATATGGCAATATGCATTGTACTTAATCATAAAGCATTCATTTTATTAACCAAGCACATGAAGTAGTCCATAATTCTAGCAACCTAGACCATATAATCATCATAAATCTATCAAATGAAATTTTTTCCAAGGGGAGGTCATGACATCCCATCCCCTTAGGCTTAACACAATCCTCTATGTGTCATAGTAATTCAAACATAAATCAACTATTACATGGTATTTTAAAAAAAGTATAGAAAATGTTTATGCATGTTTGCTACTTTCTTCCAAGTAGCATTTCTATCAAAATAGCGGTCCCACTAAACCTTAAATTGATACAAGATCCCTTTCCTCATAAATTTGGATTAGAATTCAAGGATTTTTATTGGTCAAACCTCTATAGCCTCCGGATTCACCATATGCAATTTAGAAAAGCCCCACACATGGTTAGTCTTAGCTATATGTTTTCTAAGTAATAAAATCTGAAAGGTAACATGAATGTTTGATAGACTAGGTGTTAAGGCAAGTTGGTATGCAACAAGACTAATCATTTCTATAATTTCAAAGGGTCCAAAAAAATGTGGATTGTGTTTTTTGGACTTAATAACACTCTTTTGTGGTAGCACCCTTAAAAATAATTTGTCACCCACAACAAACTACCTTGGTGACCTCTTAAAGTTGGCATAACTTTTTTGATTATCTACAGCTTCTTTAAGTCTTTCTTTGATTGTCCTTAATTGTTGCTCCCTTTCTTTAACCACATTTTATCTAAGTACAACCCTATCCTCTAGATTATCCTAAGATAATGGTTTCCTACACCTTCTACCATATAGATATTAAAATGGTTCCATACCTAAGGTTAAATGGTGATCGTTGTTGTAGGTAGTCTTCCCATTGAGTTTTTGATCCATACATTACTTGCAAAGCATGTCATCTAAAACCTAGTTTACCCTTTCAGTTTGCCCATCAATTTTTAGGTGATATGTAGAACTAATATTTGACCTAGTGCCAATGGCTTGATGCAAAGCTTACCAAAACTCATATGTGAATCTCAAGTCCTTATCTGAAATGATCACTTTCAAAAAACCATGAAGCCTAAATATTTCCTTGGCAAATATGTTAGCCATAACCATGACATCATCCTTGGTATTTTTGGGTATAAAATATGCAACCTTGGCTAGTCTATCGATGACAACTAGGATTACATCATGCTAGAATCTAGTCTTTGGTAAACCTACAATAAAAGTCATTGAAATCACCTATCATTTCCATGTTAGTACATCATGAGGGTATAATAGTCCTAAAATATGTCTATTTTTTTTTACTTCTTGGCATTCAAGATATTAGATAATGAATTTAGTTATGTTCCTCTTCATTCTTGGCCAATAGAGATTTTTATTCATATTCTCTCATTTTTACTCCTCCTAGGTAAGAAAAATAAGAAGATTTGTGTTCTTCATTCCTGGTCAATAGAAATTTTTCTTCATATTCTCTCTCATTTTTACCTCTCCTATGTGAGAAAAATAATAAGATTCATGTTCTTCATTCATTATCATTTTTCTGAAATCACTAGACTCAAGAATTACTACCCTATCATTAAAGCACAAGAAACCATCCTTGATATTGAAATCCTTACTTTTCTCAAGTTGTTTTTTCATCCTTTCTTGAATTTTATTGTAAAGCATATCTTGTTGTTACATCTTCCTAACTTGTTCCATTAAGTCTATAAGCATGTGAGACAAGACAACTATATGTCTTCTCCTATTGAGTGCATCGATGACCTTATTCTCCTCCCCTTTGGTGTATTCAATACTAAAATTATATTAAAAAAGAAATTCCATCCACCTTATCTACCTAACATTTAACAAAAATTGATTAAATATGTAATTCAAACTTTTATGGTCTATCCTTAACTTAAAGGGTCTCCACCAAATAATACCACAAAATTTTGAGATAAAAAACTATTGCTGCCAATTTCATATCATGGGTTGCATAGTTAACCTCATGTAATTTTAGTTTCCTGGATTGATAGGCTACCACCACTTCATATTGTGAAAGCACTCCTTCCAAACCTTCCAAAAATACATCTTTATATACGAGAAAACTATTGTGGGGGTCTGGTATCTTTAGTATGAGAGATATTGTGATTATTTATTTGAGGAGATCAAAAGCTACCTCACATTTATCTATCCACTTGCAATATTTTCCCTTCATCAGAATGTTAGTTATTGGAGCAAGTATCTTGGTGTAGCTCTTGACATAACACCTATAATATCTCATCAAACCCATGAAACTTTGGATTTCTATCACATTTGTAGGCAACGACCAATTCAATAGAGCTCCTATTTTCTTAGGATCCACCGTGATCCCTTTTGCTGATACAATATCCTAAATATTATACCTATGAGATATTAAATTCACACTTCGATAAATTCTTGTACAACCAATTCTTAATTAATAAATACAACACGATATTAAATTGTCTATCATGCTTAGTATTATTCTATGAATATATCAAAATATCATCCAATAATTTAAGAACAAATTGATCCAAAAAAATGGTAAAGTTCCTACAAGAAAACATGAAATACCGAATGCAAATGATGGTGTGGGGATGCTCTGAGGTGTGTGAAAGTTTAGGGGGGGTTTAAGCAGAGTTTCAGACAAATATTCAGGGAGAGTCAGGGGGATAAACTAAGAAAATCTCAGTTTATATAGGATTAAGGAGAGGTTAGGAGGTTGGGGATCATCCCAATCCGGGAGATCTCCAACGGGGGAATCTCCAACTGTGTAGACGCGCTTCTGCCCAGGTTGGAGAGGTTGTTGAAACAGAAGCTAATTATGAAAATTTGGTTTTGGGACGAAATCGTCTGGACGTTCTGTTCCAGACGAAATCGTCTAATCTGCGACGATATCGTCCAACGGTCAAAACAAATCCTAAAAATGGCACGAAAAATGAGGAAAGTGGGTAACAGGTGGTTAACGGAAATATTGAGGTTAAAAATTGAATTTTTATCTTTTACTAATGTTTAACTGTGCCAATTTTAGTGTGTTACATTTTGCCCCCTCTTTAGCAAATTTTTCAAAGAAAATGCGTTAAAGACGAGTTCTTTCCATTTTATGAGAAAGCAAAAATGTACTCAATTTTCTAGACGATGATTCTAGGTCAAATCGTACGACTGCTGACTATGGTGCCCCCTCTGTGTTTTTACCCAAATCAAACATTTGAGGTAAAAACGCGAAAAGAAAAATTAAAAAAGAAAGTTGTTTTTAAATAAAATTAAGAAAAATAGGGTAAAACCCTAATTCATTTTTATTGTTCATTTTTATTTTTCCAAAGCTCTACAGAGAGAAAAATTGTGGAGATAGCGCACAGATCGATAGAGGTCCGGCGCGGGCTATGGGTAAGGATCTAATCCTAGTAGATTAGGTTTGAATTTAATTTGTACAATTTTTTGTTTTAAATTTTGATTGTTTGGGGCATCACGACCGTTTTTAGGCCATCGACGACGTCAGGATGAAATCATCCCTATTTCATAAAAATCATCCCTAGATCGTCGATTTTGTCAGTGGGCGAAATCGACAAACTAAGGGCAATCCCGTATAACAAGGGGAAATCCCCAAGTTGCGAAATTGGAGATGATTTTGTCCTAAAAAGGATGATTTTATCCAATTTGGGACGATATCATCCAATGGTGGACGATATCATCATTTTTATGAAATTTTGCTTTGTTTGAAATGTATTTAATTTGATTTTAATAATTGGTTTATTAATGAAATTTTGTTGTTTTATTATTTCTTTTGCAGAAAGGATTACTAAAGAGTCGGGAATGGAAATACGACGGGCTGAGAGACGACTTGGTTGCTCACTACACAGAGATTGTATTATATATTTTTGAGAGGATTGAGTATGCCAGGCTATTGATTGTGGCATACTAGTCCAGTTTTGATATGATGTACATAATCGTTGATATATATATATATATATATATATATATATATATATATATATATATATATATATATATATATATATATATATATATATATATATATATGGTCTTTTTATGATATGACTTGTTGAATTTGTTGTATGATGCTTTAATGTTGAATTTTGATTGATTATTGATGATTCATGTAATTATGTCATTTTAGAAATATTATAATTTTATATCATGTTGTAAAATTTAAATGAAATAATCTGATGTAAACAATTGGTTGTTTTGGTGTGATTTGATGAAAAATAAAAGGGACTTCTAACAATAATTTCAGAGGACATTGTCATTATTATAGACCATTTCATGGAGTCGCCGCTTGCTTGGTCGTCAAGCTAATCCCAGTAAAGAAATATTGCAAAAAGTAAAAGAATGCTTAAGAGACTATCTTAAGACTTTGTGTTGTGATTATGGATGATGATGGTTTGATGATTTGTTTTCAGATTTTCATAAAAATAGTATGCGTGAGATACTAAAAGAAATATGATTTTGCTAGGCATAAATTCCTAAGTGTGATAAAATTTTGAACAATTCCTTAGAAATTATACCATGGTTGCAAGATTGAATGTTGACATAATGACATGAAATAGAATAAGTGTTCGTTCATTTTAAAGCATAATTGTGTAACATAATGATGTAAGCCATATGTTTGTATGAATTTGTTTAAAATAAATGGAAAATAAAATTAGAACAATGGTTTGTGCTAGGCATAGAATTATAGGTATAGACTTATACCATCATCGTGAAATCCAAAGAAGAAATTGATATTTTAGTTTTATTACATGATTGATTTTTGATTTTTGATAAACAAAAAATAATAATATGAACATGACTTTATTTGCTAGATTTTGTAATAGGTTGTTTAAAATAATTTTGGATTTGTGAAAACAATGTATGTAATTGTGTTTATACTAAACAAATGTTTTGAAATAAGAATAAAATTTATTCCAAAAGAGTTGTAGAAATATTTTAAATTATCTCAAAGACAAATGTAGATTTGTAAGGAACCCTCATGTGTATATGTGAGTTCATTGCCGATCTTGATTTATCATAATGATAGAGAATATCTCAAATACTGATCAAGAGCCAAGATTACTAAGAAGAAAAATAGTTGTATTTTATTCAATTGCAACAAAAAATTATTGTTACAACAGAATATTACATAAGTCATAGAAGAGTTGCACCTTTTCAGAATTTCTCAATTCTGGAAATACAAAAAAAAATTATCGTTTTCAACCCCCGTGTGCATGCCTTTGCTCCCATTTTTAAAGGTTCTTAGGTGACGCTCCATTTCTAGCTAGCGGCCCTTCGTTTCCTCTTCCAAAAAATTTCATTTTGCCTCCCTGTGTCCCTTCATCATCCAGGTATTTGACACATCTCCATTTTCGATTCTTCGTCTTCGGCTCATCTTTTGGCATGAAAATATGACATGTTGCGATATCACGACGTTTTGGCTTCCCTGCGCTCCTCCGTCGTAGCCTTTGCATTTCGTTTTTGTCATGATTTTGCGACCCTCCATCGACCGTAGCTTCTTTCCCTATTTTTGTCACGATATCGTGACACTTTTAATGTCGCGATATCGCGACACATATTTTTTTTTCTTTGCAAAAACACTTAGACAAATTTGGTTGGTGCAAGATTGCTCTATTGCCCTCGGATGCTCCTGCATCATGGTGCCTTCGATAGAGGATGCACAGTGTTAAGACAAATATTGTTGGAAATATGTTATTTGCAATGATGATGCATAGTAGGAGCCAATAAATCAATTATGAAGAAAATGACATCGATGGTAGTGGCTTATGATGGTGAACATAAAGCAATGAAGTGATAGATAAAAATAGTGACCAAAATACTACACAATATGGCTAGTAAAAGTTGCAGATCGATGTTGTAAACACCAAAAAATAGTATAAAAAACAAGTGGTCATAATGGTCTATAGGAAATAATGGGAACAATGGTGGAGGCCACGGATCAACATAGTATAGCTCATAAAGCATCAAGAAACATAAGGGTATGTGTATAAATGGTAGTAGAAGTGGAGTGCATTGGTGATGATGCAAAATAGGTGACGTTAAGCCAGTCAAACAACATGAAAGCTATAGAGCAGGGTTGTAGGACTGATACATTCATGAGCAAGAGTAACAATATTGGGTGTGAATGCTAAATGTGTAGTTTGGTCATCGTAGAGTAGCAGATCATCATTGTAAAATGGTAGAGTAGTGAGGGTTGTGATTGGTAAAGGCTGAAAACAATGAGGTTCGTGTAGTGGACATCAAAAGCTATGAGGACTGGATAGTATCAGATCAGATAGTGGTGGTAATAGATCAACATCTGAAAGTAAGAGTTCAAAACTCTAAGTATGCAAAGAAACTGAATTAAGATATGAAATTAACAGAAGCACTATAAATTGATGTAATGGTGGTCAAAAATTAGAAATTAGCATCCATAAGAAGAGTCATTGATCAAGAAATGAATTACAGAGAGACTGAGGATGAACTAGTAGGCCATGAATTGTAGTAGGCATTATAATATTAGTAGAGAGAATAATTGGGTCTTCAATTGCAATAAATTCTAGTAAGTCATGATTTGCAATGTTGAGAGGGGCATGATATTCAACAAGAGCTTCAGAGGAGCTTAGATATACAAGAGAAGCCACATCACCTAGTGGAAATATTGTAGGCATGGAGATCTTGGTTTGAATCTAGGTGTGGCTACAAATTCTTCATGTTCTGGATCAGGTGTGGAATCCTAATCTTATTCAATGAGATCTACATTAGCATGAATGAGATATTCGGTAGGTAGTTGAAGCATTTCTCTTAAGACTATCCTCTTCATAAATATCTATATTTTTGTTTGTGATAACCTTAAATTCATCCATTTCGAGTGGAGATACGTACTCTCTCATATCAATTTTGAGTTCCTTCGACCACCACTATTGAAGACCATAATGATGGTAGAACACCTTCTTGAATAAAATGACCAGCTTAGCGAAGGGAATCATATATAAACAACAAACATGTTTAATGCTCTCATGGACTTGGACCAAGTGGCTTACATTTACATGTTTATGTTGAAAATATACACTTTTTCATGCATCAAAATAATGGATGTATTTCAAAAAAATAGGGTCCTTCCCATTCACATATAAGTTGGGAATCCCATACCAAAGGGCAACATATTCCTTGAAAATATCTCACATTTTTTCTCATATTTGATTCCATTGATACACATCTCCAAGGACGAAATGGAAAGGCAAAAATTATTCATAGCAGACACAACCCTTGCAACATTCTGAAAATATTTTTCTTATCATCAAAAAATAGTGCCATAAGCGAAGTTGTCATGATCATCTATCACAGTTTCTAAAACATCAAATTGAAGAAAACAACACCATTCCTTAGCCATGGTTTCCTTAGTTTGGAGGAGGTAATCAACCTTCACTAGACTAGCTGCGATGCATCTCCTACCTCTTGGATCTCCCCTGCAATACAAGTAACATTATGATATTTGCATATACAAGCAATTGTATAGTTTTATTATAGAAAAGCCACCATACACAATATCATCGATTTGGAAAGGTCTTTGACATAGTATTATGATTACAAAGAGTTTCAAAGATACAACACAAGGTATTTTAATGGGGGCTAGTAAAATATTGACTTTAATACAGTGTACTTTGAGTTTGAAAATATTATAAAGGATTGTATCGATAGATAAATAGATAGATATGCATAACAATTTTACATCTTGAGAGAGTACAAAATAGCATAGTTTTTTAAATTATATAGGACAATTTTAACTAGGATTATATCGATATATAAATAGATAGATATGCACAACACTTTTACATCTTGAGAGAGTACAAAATAACATAGTTTTTTAAATGATATAGGGAAATTTTGACTAGTTTTATCTCATAATTTGAAATGGTGGTATTCTCATTATTCTTCTTGAGAGATGATAACATTCAAAGCATAATTAAATGCATTAAAATCAATCTCAAATGGTCATTTCAAATTTAAAATTATAAATAACTATATGTTAATAGTTTGAAATTTCATCAATGACAATGGTTGTGAATGCTACTTCTTGCATATAAAATTCCTAAACATGGAAAAAAATAAAATTAAAGTATCAAAAATTTGTTAATAAATGAAATATTAAATTGAACATATTAATTTTCTTGATATTTTTGGTAGTAGGATAATTTAGAATATTTTTGAAATGTGTATTTTTCATGTTGGATTTTATTCTAGTTCTATCATAATAATTATATTTTCTATCTAAAATATTTAAATGCTCCTCTTGTTTCTCATTAAATATCCTTCATTAAAATATAAAGATACAAGAACAAACGAAGCAATGTATGGATAATATACATCATTCATGATGCTCAACAATGTTATAATATTAATGAACATACTAAAATAAACAACAATCATTTATCCAAAGACATTTTTTTGCCTTTATTTTGTTCCTTTATACATATTTTTACTTTAGCTAGATTTATTTTAGCTACACTTTAAATTCAACTTGATGAAATAATTATGATCATCTACTAAAATTTTTATCTATTCATAGAAATAAATGTTGCTATAGATTTTGTTCAATTTCTAATAACTTATACATCTTCTATATACTCTATTTTTTTAGAGGTAAGATAATAAGTGTGTTTCAAAGAATAAAATCATCCAAATGACTTATTTTCTAGTTTTTCATTCTTAATTATTGATTTCTATACAAATATCAAATTAAAAAAAAATGCATTCACAATTATATCTTGGTATTTTTTATTTTCCTTGGGTAGAAGTCCATTAGGATTTTTGAAACATTGCTTTGAATATTTAATCAAAATATTTATTTTATTTCTTATTATAAGAGCATATAAAATATAATAACTAGATAAATGTTAAGTGGACACGACGTT
This sequence comes from Wollemia nobilis, assembly GCA_028583015.1. NCBI lineage: Eukaryota > Viridiplantae > Streptophyta > Pinopsida > Araucariales > Araucariaceae > Wollemia > Wollemia nobilis. Next base: position 1,307,772 of record JAQPPZ010002643.1, read on the forward strand.
ATCAAACTGATATATTTTACCATCTTCTAAAAAACTAGACTTTTTCACTATGCAAAACCATGTAGAAATTTATAATTACAAGGAGAATCAAACAAAATAAAACCAAATTTTACATTCCTAAATAAAAGATAATACTATTCATAATTAAAAGAATTTATATGGTTCCACTAGACACCAAAAGTATTCACTAAAAAAGAAAATATCTCTAACTGGTACACCAAGTGATATGAGAACAGGAGTTTAAATACTACACGCCATACAATTAAATTTATCTTGATTCTAACAAATTGATATATTATGCAATAATTATATATACATGAATCATATAATTTAGTATGATATGATGTTGGAGATGAGAATCCTTTTTCTATAAATATTTTAGAAAAAAAATAGAAAAACGTTCTAATCAATATTAGAACATTATTTGTTCTTTATCATACAAATACCATTTTGTATTGTAAATCAATGGTTTTTTAATTATTTAAATTTAACTACTACTTGTATGAAAGTTAGAAAAATCCTCAATCCCTAAATCATGTCATTTTGCACATAGTATAGATGGAGGTAAGGAAAAATAACTTCCATTTATTTATACTGGACTAGTATTATGTGACAATATTTATTTTACTTTTCCCAAAATTCTAACATATTTAGATACTTCATACATTGACATAGTGTAGACACATAAAACGCGTCATGCTAAAGGCGAATACTCATATGGACATGCTACAAGACCATATGGATGATCTTGGACAGACTCCAAGATAGAGCAGTGGTTCTAACCATTCAATTTATGCATTTTGGCCTAATCAGTCTGAACCGCAACCCAAACCTGTAGTCTCCAGTCTAAACCATGATTGACACCTACAGTCTACATTCTATACCGCAATTGTGACCTGCGGTCTTAACTGAAGTTCAGTTAGGCCTTCCATCCAAGCCAAATAGGTTGGAATGGTGAAAAGATCTAGAAGAATGCATTTGAAGGATGGAAGATTCCAAAGGCTTCCATTTCAACTGTCCTAACCACCCTTCTTGGTTTTGGATTCTCCATGAAGCCACCCCTAGCCCTAGGGGCATGCTATAAATACCCCCTCCAAATGGGGTGAAAATGAGAAGCAAGCATTGGATATTTGAGCAGCGAAGCCCTGGAGAATTGTACAATCAAACTGAGTATGCTAAGAGATAGAGCTATTGCACTTAATCCCCGACCCTTTTGCCACCATTCATGATGAATTGCATTATGGATGCCCTAGGTGCCTAGGAGGATCAAGAAACACAAATCCGGGTAAACGAAGACCTTTCACATCGAATTGACCACCAAATCAATCTGAGGACAATGAAGGCGGTCCTTGAACATCAATTTGGACAAAGATATTAAGTCCCATTGCACCTGATTTTGAGGGTAAACTTATCAGAGGTCAAATCGTAGCTGTCAGCCGCAGTTCATAGTGTAGACCACTCACCAAAGTTGCATTTTGCAGTAGGTGACAGATCACCTTACTTTTTTTATTTATGTCCAATTAAATAGGTTAGATTAATCATTTATTAGGTTTAATTATAGTTTAAAATAATTTTAACCATAGGAATTATCTTAGAATAGATAGTTCATGCTTTGCATTAATTAGGATACTTGTGGATATTTTATGCACTTATATGCTTCTACTTTGTTATCTGATGCATGCATTATTTATATGATGATATCTTTCATGCTATATTACAAATCTTGACTCAATTAGCATAGTTTAAATGTTTTATTTATGTTTTCTTGGTTATTAGTTTAAATGGCATTATCATGTATGTTTCCTTAAAGGGCCTCATTACGAGAGGCTATCTATCTTTTTGATCATGTGCTATTGTTTCTTGATCATAGGAATACATGTACAAGAGGAGTCCATATCATAATCATTCTACGTTGCAAAGAAGGGGGTCATCTCCACCCCAAGGCAGCTTGCGACTAATCAAAGGGCAATATTAATGCACCTACCCTATTGAGGGCATTGGAAATTGTATAAATTGTATCATCATTCAAGTGACCCTAAGAGGGGCATATGTGTAACAGAGATTCATTTATAATGAATATAAGAAATATCATCTTGTTGAATTTATGCAATGTATCAATATTTTATGCTTTTGTGATGACTATAGACTAATACAGTAGATAGGTGCATGCTTTTTGCTTATGTCAGAAGGTGATCATGGTGGGAATCCACATTTGTAGCCCCTGAGTGTGGATATTTTTGAGTTTGATTATCTCAAGTGCTAACCACATCTAACATATACAATTATTTGTTGACCTAGAGCTTTCACCTACGGTTTACACTGTAGCCCATAGACTAGAGCTGTGGTTTACAGCAGAAGTAGAAAATAGTAGAGAAACCACTTGGCATCAGATTTGGAGCTGAGGTAGGCTCTATTTTTATTCTCTGTTCTGTATTTTTTGCTCTATGTTTTTACAGTGAGCTTTAAATCGATTGCAAATTAGGTACACTATAAAAATGGGTGAATGAATAGTCCTAGTTTGCTTTTGCATTCCTACCATTAGAAAGGTGCTACTAGGAACAACGAACCTTTGATTGTTGTCTGCCCTAGAATACAATGACCTTGATAAAAATTTAGTGGTTGTTTGCATGCTTGAGGCCTAGTTAGAGGCCAAGTCATCGTAATCACATTGTCAAAACATCATGTAGGACATAGCATGCATAGCTTTCTGAATTTGAAATGTTACTCTTATTTTTATGCATAGCATGTAGGAATGATCATATGAATGCTCTTTTATGCATTTGTATTTATGCAAAGTAAAAAAAACCACACACACCACATTTCATTTAAACATCAGTGGCGTTGGGCTCTCACATCCAACCCATTTGATTGAGACCAATAGTGGATGTCATTACCATTTGGTTGACTTATTTGAAATTGTATTATCGAGACCCGATCATTGCCAAGGCCGACCCAAGAACTATCTTATTCGTGCAAAATAGCACACACTCATCTTTGGTGGTGTGTATCATTCTGCATGATGTTCTGGGTGAGGGTTGGTAGTACTTATACTACCTCATTGAGTATGGACTTCTTTCCCATATTCAGCTTGTGCGAGTATATAGGTGAAAGCCAATTAAACTAAGAATAAAATCCAACAATTTTGTAAAACACATGAGAGTTTCTCATACTGATACAACACATTTTGAAACAACATAAAATATTTTAGGGTGCATTTCAAAATTTAAAAATATGATAAACATCATTGTATACCTTGTTTGATAATAAAAGATACATCTAGATGTTAGGTACACTATGGTGGATACATGGGGTGGTCGATAAAGGCGCAAGCTTAAATCCAAGGACCAAGCCCCAACCAATTCACAAATACACATCTCTAGTCTTCAACCACATGAGAAAACCGAATGATATTTTGTGAGCATTAGAGGAGACAACTCGACATGAGGGGATCCCATTGAGCTAACCCTAATAGACTAGCATTAGTACATTTTGTTAGACATATATTAGAGAATGGGGCTTCTCAGCCTAAGGGTGCTCCACTCGAAAGCCATTATCGAGACCGTAGTGCACGCACGTCCATGGGATCGATCGAAGAGTATGTCATGTAGGGGACCAGATTGGTACCCATTCACACTAAGTCTATAGGGTGTACTATACCGCCACCTTTCAAGTATATAAGGAAAAGAGATCTGCCCATTCAGGGTCAAGTAGATGGGTTCCTTGCTGAGCGCAAGTATACCCATACTCCCACACATACTATAGCATGCAATATCATCATCGATATGTCAAAGGTGGGAGATAATGGAACACCACCCCATGAGAGGTGGAGGTCTAGACAACTAGACAGTCTAGGTAGTGTGTTAGAGCAGCTAAACTACAAGCCTTTGGCTTTGCCCACTCATGCTTTGAGTGAGCATAGCAAGAGCACCATTTGAACTACTAGAGAGCTTGGAGAGGCTTCTAATTGCCCTCATGTCTCACGTCCACCATCCATGCATGGTGGCATGCAGTATAGGACACAACATGATGTTGATGCCATCTTCACAAACAGAGGCAAAGGTACAACACATCAGTTTGATAGGTATAAAACCCATAAGGTCACTCGTACAGATCAAGCATATCAAAGGCCTTTGATGGCTGACCAGGTCAAAATATCATATCGATTGGCCTCTAAATAGAAATGTGAACTCCTCCAAGATCAATTAGAGGATGCTCGCCTATAGAGGAAATGCATTGAAGATGAATATCTTCAAGCACAAAGGCTCATTATGAAGAACACAAGCTTATACTGAGAGGGGGGGTGAATAGTATAAGACCTCTTTTTACTTTTCCTTTATACTTCAAAAAAATAAAGCAATATATCCAAAGCAATATCAAAACAATGCACAAGATCATCCACAAAGTGACACAACAATTTTGATGTGGTTCATCCACAAAACTTTTCTCTAAAATTTATCTCAAAGTTCTTTGGGAAACCTTCCCAATTACAATTTTTATGAGCCTCGGCTCAAAGGAGAAACCTTCCCCCAATCTAAATTTATGAGCCTCTACTCAAAGGAGATACCTTCCCCTACCTCTACTCTGGCTGGTGATCCTCTAGAAGACCTCTGCCTCCACTGCCCTTAGCAAATGGAACTCTATCCACAGAAGACACTGTCTTCCCTGCTATAGCTTGAGACCTTTGTCCTCAACTCTATTACCTCAAATTTGGTCCTCAAATTTGCACTAAACACAGTCCGTTGGTCTAGCACAAATGTCCTCTTCCTCTATCTTTGATCTGCACCAAACACAGTCCTTTGTTTTGGCACAAATCTATCCTCAGGTTCTTCTCATAGAACCAATGCACCTCTGTCCTCAAGTTCTCTGATAGAACTATCAAACTCAGCTTCACAAGTCCTCTGCTAGGACCTGTCCAAATCTGCTCACAAGTCCCCAACGAAACTTGTCCAAAACCTGCTCACAAGTTCATCAAGAAAACTTGCTTGGCATGAACCCACAAAGAGAATTGTTAGAGACCCAATGTGATTCATCAATCTCATAGAAGCATAAAGAGAATTGTTAGAGACTCAATATGTTCTATACTTAACTCCCAATCTCAATCTCAACTCAATATCAATCTCAACATAATAAGATAGATGTAGTATGTTTTTCGCAAGAACATGAAACACAACCCAACAATTGCCAACAAAGCAATATCTCATATAACAATGATACTCATGTTCTTTCCAACAACCAATATCTTTTCTCAACCAATTAGGGCTTCAACAACAATGCTCAAAGACATCATTCAACATCAACCTTTGAAGCATTCAACCAATCATCACAAGAAAAGGAAACAAGTAGAAATCCTTTTCCCTCCAAATATATTTGAACAAAACAACCACCAACACAATATCACCAAATGCAAAGAATAACTTGTTCAAATCAACTCAATGGAGTAAGCCCAATATCATGTATCAAGTAAAGTACTAACTTCATCAACACAACCACTATGGAAGAAACTCATCCATCAATATCAAAACAACCAACTAAGGGTTTCACCATCTCAATGCAAGTAACAAGACTTACAAACATAAACCGTAGTGCACAATACTTCCACTACCTCAAACCAGAATTATGCATTCGCCAAAACTCTCATCAAGGATAACAATGCATAAGTAGTCTTCAACAAACCAAAAAATAGGATTTACACCCAACCAAAGGAAACCTTGTTGAATACCTTTTCACTCCAATCTTATTTCAGGAAAACATACATCAATCATACTCATAAGAGGAATGTGCCCATACCTTTTGAAGTGAAGAAACCCCTTTGGAAATCTGCCTCAATCACAAAACTCTTTTGCCAATCTTCACAAGGGTTAGTAGATCACAAAATAATCAACATTACTCCACTTTTCAATAATCATCACCAAAGCCTTTAATTGCACAACTTCCTTATCTCTCCTAAAACCACTTGTACCATAAAATAAAATAAATCAAAATATTTAGATCAAAATTACTACCCCTTATATAATAAAACAATTAATTCTCTAACCCTTATATCTCCCTAATAACACAATGCACCCAATAAAATAAAAATCTTATACAATCCCTTGTAACTCCCAACTTCCACAATACACTAATAACCAAGAATTTTATGACGTACCTAAAAAAGTGCATCCACGTAATTCGAACTCGAGTGCTCTCCTTTCTTAGCACCTTAGTTTTGTCTTGGGAACAACTCGGGCTACATACCCTCTTAGATTTTACACCGCCCACACTCTTATTTGTCACCGCCTAGAACCGCAAACAACAAAAACAACACACAAAATTATGAGTTGTCGGGTTTTTGAACTGGGGTCTCATTCTCTGCTACTCAATACCAACTTTCGCCAGCACTTCCCACTCGCTTGATACAAAACATGGAAGTCCCCTTTTTTTAATTTGATTCTCCTTGAAATTAGTGAGACTACTGTATACTTCAGCGTCGCCAAGAATCATCAGTCGGAGCGCATGATTTTTTTGAGGGATTGTGACAAACTTCGAAGGTCGTAGGATTTTTGAATATATTATGGAGTATAATAAATACACCCTTTCATTCAATAAGACTCACACACCGATTTGTCTACCTCCTTCGCTGGCACCGGGATTTGATGACGAAATCGAGAAATGCACGTCGATTAATATCGAATTCATCGCCACTTAATTAATGAGTTCCATTGCCTCATTTTATATGCACTAATATGCATTTCCAAATACGTCGGCCCTTTTTAATTTATTTTAAAATATTAATTTAAATTTTAAATAAATAAAATTTAAACTAAATATTTAAAATTAAATATCTTCATCATCGGGGCACCTTTTTCAACGAAACGAAGATCCAACTTGGGTTTTAAGAAAAACCCATTTCAAATATGTTATCCATGGTTTTAAATAAAACCTTTTATTTTGACTGCCTTGGTTTTCACAAAAACCCTTCCGCTTCTTGACATCAATGACAACATCAACACTTGAGCAAGGGCAATGTACCCAATGTACCCAAAATTGCCAACAATCTCCCCCTTTGTCATTGATGGCAAACCTTTACTGAAAAACACTTCTTAAGAGCCAAAACTGAAACCCACAATTCAGAATCTACTTTTGAAGTTTTGCTCCCCCTGACTTGAAGCTTTCCTCTTCACTTGAAGCTCTTCCCCTTACTCATATCTCTCCCCCTTTGTCATCAATGGCAAAGGGCCACCTTTGGGGCTTGGGACTAAGAATGAGCCTCTTAGCTTATTCCCTCACCCACCTCCTAATGAGGTGATTAATTCTGGGGTGGGAGTAAAACTCCCATTAGGCACTGATCATCATCAGCATCTATAACTTCCTTGTCGGGCCTTCTCTTGAACTCTTTGTCCATATTCATGTTCCTGTCATTGTCACTGTTCCTGTTCTTAGCCATGTCTTGATCCTTGGACCTGATCATGCCACTGTTCTTGTTCCTATATTCTAGAATTTCAGCTCTACACTGTTTGACTATGTGACCTTCATTGTTGCACTTATAACAAGTAACAATGTTATTTCTTTTAGGCATACCTGTTCTTTGAATCCACAAGTTCTAACCAAACCTGTTTTGACCAAACCTATTCTGACCAAACTTGTTTTGACCAAGCCTGTTCTGAATAACCCAGTTCCTGATATTTGCCTTGCAAAAAATTGCTTTATGCCCAAATTGATTACAAGAGTAGCTGTAGCACCCTAAAATTGGTGCAGTAAAATTATAAAATTTACATTCACCTTAGTAAATAATTTTAAATTCAAATTTAACCTCCCAAACCGCCCGTTAACCATCGAGAAATCCGTTTCCCCCTTTTTCGTGCCATTTTTAGAGGTTGTTTTGACCGTTTGACGATATCGTCGCCGATCAGACGATATCGCCCTAGATTTGACGATTTCGTCTGGACTAGGACGTCCAGACGATCTTGTCGCAAAACTGAATGTGCATAGTTGGAATCTGTTCCAACGGGTCTCCAATCTGGGCAGAAGCGTGTCTGCACCGTTGGGACCCTCCCCCGTTGGAGATCTCCCAAATTGGGATGATCTCCAACCTCCTAACTACTCCCCCTAAGCCTATTTAATCTCTAGAATTTTCCCTCCCCAACCCCTGGCTGAAATTATCTGCAAACTGATTCCCTCTACGTCAAAACATCTTAATTTTGCTTTTGCACTAGTTCCATAGCAATTTTGTTGCAGGTACATCACTATTTTTCAACCGGAGCCAGCACCCATCGTCGTCGACGAACCTGTTCAGATCGGAGGCGATCCCGTCAAATGCGAGACGATTTCGTACTGATGCGAGACGATCTCGACTGCAGTCCACATCGAGGCAATCAGTGCCCGGAGTTTGCTTTTCTCAACCTTTTCTTTGTCATTTTATGCTGCAAATTAGATCATTTACTCAGTGTTTATATTATTTTGCATTTGGAGTTCACCCATTTAGCTTAGATTGCACATTAAGTTCATGATTTGTTGTTAAAGTACAGTAATTTGCTTTAATTTATGTTTTAAACTATTGCTCAGTATTCATTTTATTATTTGGTGTAATTTGCCTCTGTTAGCATAGTAGGACTTCTTGTATTTTGCATCTATTTTCTGTCTTGCAGGTCTCTGACGAATTCGTCAGATCTCAGACGATTCTGTCAATCTCAGACGATCCTGTCAGATTACAGGCGATTCTGTAGAATTCCAGACGATCCAGACTGCTTCAAACGTCAGAATCTTCTTCAGACATCCGGATCAGGTATTCCCCATTTTCCTCCTGTAAATTCTCTGTTTTTTGCTTTTTTAATCTGTTTGCTGTATTCATGAAAGTTGCATTTTCATGTAGTTTAATTTAGATTCATTCGGCCAAACCTAGGATATGAATGCTTAAGATTAAAACGAACTCATCTAAACACATTCCAAAACCTAGGCGTGGAAACGCCGCCAAATGTTTCCTGGTGAACCCACCATCCGTCGAAAAATCACCAAAATACACCTCCCTTGAGAGGCGGGACCTTCGCAAAGTCCTCTCAGTCCGAGGTACCGCACCATCCTTTTCCCATCCTCCTTCCGGGCGCGGATCCTATAGCCTGAAGGTAGGGATGCAAAAAATTTGGAGCGATACATTTTGGTGAACCCGACGTGAATGCATCATAACCTTTTGAAAACAAAAACAAAAAAAAAAAAATTAGAACAACTAAAACTTAGATGCATTTTAAAACATTTAAGGTTTAAAGTCATGTTTAGATGGTAGCTCCTAAAAAGAGGTTAGCAGTTACTATAAACGTAGAAAATCAATTGGCAGCTATAGAAGTTAATTCTGTCCTTAGTATCCCTGAAACGAGTAGAAATCAATCCTTGTGGGACGAACTTGACAGGAGACTTAGTATCATCTCATCTAGGTCCACACAACTTAAGCAAATTAAGAGGCTAGTCTTGGATAGAATCCTGGATCCTCACCAACTAGTTTTTTATCATGAACTTCAGAGAGCCTGCCATAGATGGTTAGCCTATAGGAGGGCTTTAGTATCTTCAGAATTGTTCACCTTCGAGGAATACCTCGAGAACGCAGCTATTGTGCACCAGTTCCTAGGTTGTGTAGAAGACCAAGAGGTTGTTCTTACAGATAGGGAAATATGGAATAGAGTTCCTCGTGCTGTGTTATATCGAGAGTATTGCCATGAGCTTTACTTTTATCAACCAGCATCTGAGACAGATAATATTACCATAGCCCTTTTCATCAAATTTCTAAAAGAAAACTTTCAATTTGAAGAAGAACATTTCATGACCCCTGAACAACTTGAACCTATTAATGATATTCATAAGTTATTCATAGAAAACTAGCTCATTTACTTTCAGTCTTATTATTTTGTGCATTTATTGTGTTATTTGTTGTCTTTATTATATCATTTCAAAAAAAAAAAATTAAAGAAAAAATTAAAAATCAAAAAACTTAGCAAAAACTTAAACATTTCATTTTTCAAATATTGTAGTAGGTATATAGTAAATATATACCTCTTAATTTGTTGCATATATATATATATATATATATATATATATATATATAATATTTGCTGAAATTAAAACTTAGCACCATGCCTAAACTTAGGAATGGTAAAGAAACTTTAGGGGAAGGAGAAGATTGGTTACAAGATACAACTGAAAACCCAAATGTCCTTCTTGGAGAAACAAATCCGGAAGGAGAAACTCTAGGTCAATCAGATGAAGACTTAGGTGAAGATAAGGAACAAGAAGCAAATGTTAAAGAGGATGGATCCTCATCCCCTAGAGTAGCTCCAAATGGAGCTATTGCCTTTGACAATGCAGAGCATTTCAAGAGATTTCTCATGGAAAACATTGATGACCTTAATGTGGCCATTCGCCTTGATAAAGGGCAAATTAGTAAAACTCAAGCGACCATGGAATATATGTGCAATATGCAGACTAATCCCTTGTCTTTCATTGATCAAGAAAGTGACAAGGGTGGACCATCCAATACGGATATGGTCACTATAGCCCAAAGCATGTCAAAACAACAGGTTACCCAACCTCCTAAGGAACCTGTTACTCAACCTAAAATCACTCCCGCACAAAAGAAAATTCCCTTCACTACTTTGTTCCGCCAAACTATTGAGCAAAATGCTTTAAATAAACAGAAACCTAAAACAAAGCCAAATACAAACTTTCAACAATCTGGAATACAACATAATACAGCTTCAAAATTCCTCCATAATACTTTTCCTACCAATAATTTACACAACAGTAACATGGCATCTAATCTGCATGTTCCTCCATCATATGCCCATAACACTTATGTCAATGCCCTACCAAACCAATATGGGGGGCAAACTAGTAATCTGGAAGCCATGGTGAAACAATTAGCTTCACGTATGGACCAGATAGATCCCTACCGTCCCTCGTATAATTATCGAGAGATCTGTAGTCAACCTTTGGATCCCATAGTTGTAGCTCAACCATACCCTAAACATTTTCCCATGCCTGTTCTGCCTATATATAAAGGAACCGAAGATCCCATAGAGCATCTTCGCATGTTTAGGATAGCATGTCACGACATATCGCATGACGACTTGCTATTACTAAAAATGTTCCCCAAAAGTTTAGGTGGAATGGCATTAGAGTGGTACTATCAATTGCCCACTCATTCTTTAAGAAACTTCGAAGAAACAGCTGAATCATTTGTCCATCAATTTAGTGCCTACATCGAGAGGCATGTAACTATTAAAGACCTATACAATTTAAAACAAGATAAGGATGAATGCTTTGCCGATTTCTTAGCTAGATGGAGGCAATTGACAGGAAAAATGCACTTTGTGCTACCCTATAGGGAAATGTTAGACATTTTCATCAACAATTTACAAGAACAACTATCTTATGAGCTATCAACTGCTACCCTAACTACCTTCGATCAAGCTATAGATTTAGCTCGAAGAGTAGAAGATGCCCTCATTAGGAGAGGCCAACTTAGGAAGAAGGATGATGAGAAAACATCCAGAAATCAATATAAAAACAAACAGGTTGTCGATGACGGAGTCACTGACAGCAGAAATGTTGCTAATATCAATGCAACGAAGACAACGAAAAAATTCATATTGAAACCTCCTGACAAGCCTCCTCGAGAATTCACTAGATTAAACCAACCTTTGTCAACTATTTTACCTCAATTACTCGAAAGAGGTTTGATCCAATTACCCGCTATCCGGGAACCTGACCCAAGTATACCCGGATATAGAGCTGATTTGCACTTGTGATTTCCATAGAGGACCTGGACATTCTACCAACGCTTGTAAGAGGTTGAAACATAAAATACAAGATTTGATTGACAATAATGAAATGGAAGTGCAAGCCTTCCAACCTAAACAAAACCCTCCTAATAATACTCAAAAGACCATTCCCCAAAATCAAAATCAAAACGCCAATCAAACTTTAGACATATTTCAACACCCTTTACCACGACATGGTAAAGAGGTAGCCAATCAAATCGAACATCATAATGTTCCCCCTCCTACCCGATATGTAGGAACCATTAGCGGACAATTACCTGTTCAAGATTCTCAAATATTTGACACAACCTTATCCCTGGTTACAACCAGGCCCTTACATAATTTTCAAACTTTGATTCTAGCGATATAGAATCAGATAGTGAAAGTGAACTAGACATTACTTCAAACCAATCGAATAGTTCTGAAAACGAATCAGATCCTATTCAACCTGTCACAGATGCTATGGTTCCAGAAGAACCATTTCCTAGAAGAGTCACTACTCGACCTTCTTCTAATATAGTCCTTCCTTATGAACAAGCCATAAATTCTCAACCGAGACCAGTTCAACGTCTTCACTATAACATCGTAGGTACCATTGGAGTCGTTACTCGACAACAAGCTCAAAACTCTCAACAAGAACCAAACCAGAATGATGGATCGGCTCCATTCGTTTTGAAAAACCCTAATAAAGGGAATCATGCTCCTAATATCCAATCTAAACCCCCTTACAGTATTAATGAGCAATTGTCCAATACCACGGCCAGAATTTCCCTCTTAGATTTATTAAGATCCTCTCCCACCCATAGGGATGAGTTGATGCTTACATTGAGCCAAATGATGGTACCTCAAAACATTCAACCTGAAGCTATGGCCAATACTATCATCACTCGAGAGATTGATTGTATTGACTTCCGGGATAAAGATATCCCACAACACAGTTTACATAAGGACAATCCCTTATACATTACTGCTTTAATTGGAGATGTAGCTGTCAAACGAGTTTTGATTGATAATGGCTCATCTCTAAACATTTGCACCTTTGACTTCTACCAACGATTTGGCTTTAGAAGTGATGAAATGAAGAAAAATGATATGATCATCAAAGCTTTTAATGACGAAACACAAGAAACATGTGGAGTTATCACCCTCCCATTGCAAGTTGGTCCTAGAACCCTAGAAACAACCGTGTTTATTGTACATTGCCCAGCATCGTACAATATACTTTTGGGTCGCCCTTGGATCAACGCCATGCGAGCAGTCCCATCAACTTTACACCAATGTGTTAAATTTGAGTTTAAAAATCAGTTGGTCACTATTCATGGTGACCCTAGACCTTTTGATATGTGTGCTTTGGCAGAACCAGTTGGAGTGCAATTTTGCCTAACTCTGTCATCCACACATCCTAGTTCTTCTTTTTCATCTAAAACTATGAAACATAAACCCATAACTTCACCTAGTTCCCCTCCATTTGTTTCATCCTCCTATATAGATCAACAACCCTCTAAACAAATTCTTCTAGAACCTCAAAAAGATTTTACAACCAATCCTTCAACTATTATCCCTACAAATTCAAAACCTCTAGACACATCTATCATACCTTCCACATCTCAAGACATAGGTAATAAACCTTCTACATCTTATGCCCTTTCTGATGAACTATTACCAGATTTATCTACAACCTTAATATCAGAAAAAATGAATGCTTTCATGCAAGATTCAAACCTTTTAAATAAATTGCCGCCATCTCCTCGTACTTTGGGCCTCCCACAACCTATGGGAAGTACTTACCAAGTCGGGAGTTGTGCCTTCATTTATAAAGGATATGACTAGGGAAGAATCCCTCGGAATATCAAAACTCATCATGAGGGATACGCTCGGTGTTATTTTACCAATGATTATATTAAAGCTAAACCCATGATGCTTAAAATGGGATATAAAGGGAAAGGCTTGGGACCTTTCCAAAATGGCATGAAAGAACCTTTCGAGGTAGAACCGTGGCCTGCCTGCTGTGGTGTGGGCCTATTTCCTAGTAAGGGACAACCCTTTCCTTTTGAAGAGGATGATCACCTCATATGCTATCAAGATTATTTGGATAGGCATGTTGATTTGCCTCTTAATAATCAGTCGTTTTCATGCAACATGCTATCCATAGCATACCCTGAAATGATTGTTGACCCCGATGAAGAGTTGGAAGGAGATATCTTCCATGATGTCTCTGTTGAAGAGATGTTACACAATGGGTTTTATTTTGATGGTTCTATACCAACTATAGCCCAACTTGAGGCCACTGATCCTCAGAATGAATTATCTAAATTAACCTTACAAGAATTACAAGAATTGGGCGTTTCACCCGCCCCACCTAATTTTGAAAGAGATCTACACATGGAGGTAGAAAATGTCATTAAAATTAACATTGGAACTGAGGACAATCCTCACATAATCAATATTGGAGCAGAACTAAGTCAAGAAAAACAAGAACAATACATCGCATTCCTTAAAGAGTATGAAGATGTCTTCGCTTGGACATACGAAGATATGCCAGGTCTAGACCCTTCCGTAGTCATGCATCATCTAGTGGTCCATCCGGATGCTAAACCGGTTAAACAAAAACTTAGAAAAATGCATCCCAAAGTGGCTCTGCTAGTCAAAGGGGAGTTAGAAAAACTCTTGAATGTTATCTTTATACAAGCTATTGATTATGCTGAATGGATCTCAAATGTAGTTCCAGTCACCAAGAAAGAAGCTACCAAAGTTAGGGTTTGCACCGATTTTAGAGATATCAACGCTGCATGCCCTAAAGATGACTTTCCTCTTCCAAACATGGATCAAATTATTGACTTCACTGCCGAAAGTGGGATGATGTCCTTAATGGACGGATTCTCCGGTTATAATCAGATCAGGATAGCTCCTGAAGACCAGGCTAAAACAACCTTTATTACCCCATGGGGTACCTTTTGCTGGAAAGTGATGCCATTTGGCTTAAAGAACGTCGGTGCAACTTATCAACGAGCTATGACCTACATTTTTCATGATCTGATGCATGATATCCTACATGATTATGTGGATGATATCATAGCTCGCTCTCTTATTGAAGATCATCATTTGGATGATTTAAGAAAAGTTTTTAATCGATTACGAGAATATCTCATTCGATTAAATCCAGCAAAATGCATATTCGGAGTTAAATCCGGCAAACTATTAGGGGTTTTAGTTTCTTTACGTGGTATCGAAATTGACCCTCTCAAGATTGCGGCTATCACTGATATGCCCGCACCTACTAATATATCTGAATTACGAAGTTTACAAGGTAAACTTCAAGCTATCCGTCGCTTCATTGATAGGCTGGCGGATAAAACTAGTCCCTTTCTTAAACTTCTTAAGAAGGATGTCCCTTTCAATTGGGACACAGAATGTAGAGAAGCTTTTGAGCTTCTCAAACAATACCTCCTTAATCCGTCGGTGCTTTCACCGCCTAAATCTGATCGCCCATTTCTCCTATATATTTCAGCTTCAGATTCTGCCTTAGGAGCTATGTTAGCTCAACTTGATGATGAAAAATGAGAACGTGCTAATTATTATATTAGCCGAACCTTCATCAGTTATGAAACCCGCTATACAACGTTAGAGAAGCTATGTCTAGCAGTCATTTTTGCTACGCAAAAATTATGACATTATATGCTTAGCCAAAAAACTTATGTCATTGCCAAATATGATCCCTTAAGATATCTCATGAGTCGACCTTATTTATCGGGTCGCACAGCCAAGTGGGTTCTTGCTTTAAGCGAGTTTGATCTCACATTCATAGGACAGAAGTCTGTTAAGGGTCAAATCATAGCAGATCAATTAGCTGCTGCACCCTTAGAGTCTACTCATCCCCTCATCATCGAGTTTCCAGATGAATGCCTTCAATTAGAGGCAGACCATCCTGAACAATGGTCCTTATACTTTGATGGAGCCCGATGTATGAGTGGGGCTGGTGTGGGTATTATTTTAATATCTCCGCAAAAACATCTTATTCCTCTGTCCTTCAAACTGACCTTTGCTTGCACCAACAATACTGTTGAGTATGAGGCTCTAATCCTTGGATTACGAGCTGCTTTAGCACTAAAAATTAAACACCTTTTAGTTTTTGGTGATTCCCAATTGGTTATAAACCAAATTAATGAAGTCTATCAAACCCGAGATGATAAACTGCGCCCATATAAGGCCTATGTTTTACAACTAATGTCCTTGTTTGATCAAGTTACCTTGGAAGCTATTCCTCGCACTAGCAACCGTGCAGCCGACGCTATGGCCGCCGCTGCATCTCTCCTGCCCTTGGAGTTAGATGACGAATATGCGACTATCATTATTCGTCGACTCCAGGAACCCGCTTCAAATAAGTCATGCTTAGAGCCTTTGGATGTGTTTCTAATCAATGAAACTACTCCTGCACCTTGGTACACAGACATATTTGATTTTCTCCAAAATGGGACTTTCCCTGCTAATTCTAATAGAAACCAGCGTCGGTTATTACGTCGACGAGCAAGTCGCTTTGTAATAATTGGCAATACTTTATATAGGAGATCTTTTGAAGGTATCCTATTAAGATGTTTAAACTTAGAAGAGTCTAAATCAGCCTTGAGTGAAGCCCACGATGGATCTTGTGGAGGACACTTTAGTGGTAGTGCCATTGCTAAAAAGCTCCTTCGGATAGGATACTTTTGGCCTACCATGGAAACGGATGCACATGAGTATGTGCGCCATTGCGACAAGTGTCAAAAACATGCTGACCTTGTCCATGCGCCTGCACAAGAGCTACAGGCTATTTCATCTCCTTGGCCCTTTTCTAAATGGGGCTTGGATATTATTGGCAAAATCAATCCTGTGTCATCTGATGGACACAAGTTCATCATAACTGCCACTGAGTATTTCACGAAGTGGGTCGAAGCTATGCCTTTAGCTTCCTGCACTGGCACACAAGTTTCTAAATTTATTTTTAATCAAATTATTTGTAGGTTCGGAATTCCTGCCAACCTCATCTCTGACAATGGAACTCCTTTCAAAAATAAAGATGTTAAAAAATTATGCCAAAAATACAAGATTCAACATCGCTGGTCCACCCCCTATTATCCTCAGGGTAATGGTCAAGCAGAAGCATCTAACAAAACTTTAATCAAAATTCTCAAAATATTAGTCAATAAAACTGGCCGTGACTGGCATATTCAATTATATCCAGCCTTGTGGGCTTATCGAACTAGTGTTCGAACCCCGACGGGCACTTCACCATTTGTTTTGGTATATGGTGCTGAAGCAGTTTTTCCATTTGAATTGGAAGTTCCTTCTTTGGCTCTGCTACTTCAAGATACCGAAGTAGGAGATGAATATCGTGCTGGCAGACTCAGTCAGCTGGAACTCCTAGATGAAAAATGCATCAATGCTTTGGAGCATCTCCGTGCTTACCAAAACAAGCTTAAAAGATCATATGCTAAGAAAGTTCGTCATCGATCCTTTGAGATCGGCGACCTTGTTTTAAAAGAAAATAAAAAAAATACAAATGCAACCAAAGAACTTAAAGGTAAATTTGAGCCCAACTGGCTTGGACCATACATTATTACTGCAAAATTTGAATCAGGAGCATATAAATTATCTACCTTAGATGGTAAAGAACTTAAAGAACCCATGAATATTTTGCATCTTAAACGTTACTATGCATAAACTTGGTCATTTCATCCATGTATATATTTGTTCAAAATTACTATCTTGTATATCTTCAGTTTATTCAAAAACACCAAAAACATTCATAAATCTCCAAAAATCTTCAAAAACTATCTATTGCATTTGTTTAAGGCAGTTGTTAAATTTTTTGCTCAAAAATATAAAAACAACAATATTCTTGACTTTTTCGAAACCAAAACAATATACAGAAGAAAGAGAGAGTCAACATTCTCAAAACTTCTTAAAATTATTTATATCTATATTTTTCTTCCAATTATTGCAGTTATATGTTTCAACTTATTTTGGATAAAATTAGCATTTATTTGGCATCCCTCACTTGCACACTCACAACAATAAATATCTTGATTTTATCTGGCATGATTACTAATCTCTCTTATATCAAAGTTCACAAAATTTAATTAAATAAAGTTTGAGCATAGAGAATTGATCTTGTTATTTACTTAAACCAAGCACATCTTTCCACAATAAAATGATTATATTTGTAATTTCCATGTTTTGCTACATAGTAGAACCGATTTCTTGAGTGAAAAGTTTCCCCTGCTATCCTATCATGCACATGGTCTAGAATCTTTGAGAATTGGCAAAAGGACAAGCTCACCCCTACCCAGAATAAAAATCCCTTGCTCTACAGCTAATCCGAGCAAGTATCCCTAGCAAAGAAAAAGAGAAGAAAAATTCAAGAAAGAAGAGAAAAGAAAAATGTTATTTCAGCAATGTTCCAAGTATTATCAAGCAAAAATCAAGCAAAAAGAAAAATAAGCAAAATTCAAAAGAAGGCAAGAAAGCAATAAAATCCCTTTCCCTACCCTTTGAAAAGAAAAGAAGGGTTGATGAGCTTGAATCCCTGGAATTCTCAATTATTCGAAAACTGTGAGGTAAGCCCCATAACAGGTGGTTTGTGCCCAACTCGCTTGGCCTTGGGTAACTCCTAGCGTGGCGATATGTCTGTCACATTAGCGACCTTCTTTTGTACAGACCTATGTCTGCTTATGGATTAGCTAGCTCTTGATAATCCGGTCTACATAGTAGCCTAGTATGGTTATATGCATCTACATCATGGTTAATGAACACTTATTTGGTTTCTTCAAATCACTTGTATCATAGTATCTTGCTCACAACTGGTAAATGAAAAATGCAATTGCACACACATTTGTATTTGAGAGATTTTGTCTATCATTATGATAAATCAAGATCGGAAATGAATTCACATATGCACATGGGATTCCTTATAAATCTTACTTTTGTCTTCAAAACACTTTGAAATATTATTTTTTGCAATTTGTTGAAATAAATCAAGTACAATTGTTTACTACAAAGACAACTATACAAATAGAAAAATCAAAAATTTCTTTCAAATTACACAAATCAAATCCTATATATCTGGTTGACTTTCGCGACGATGGTATAGTTTCAAAACCAAAATTGGAATTTTATGCCTAGCGCAAGTCCTCATTTTCATCTTTTCTGTTCATCAAAAATCAACCATGCAATAAAACTATCTTTTTGGATTTTCGCGATGATGGTATAAGTCTATACCTACATATTCTATGCCTAGCGCAAACCATTGTAACAATTTTTATTCCCCCATTTATCAAAAATCATAAAAACCATATGACTTCATTTTACACAAATTATGCTTTTCAAAAGCAAACCCATTTTTTCACTATTTTTATGTCATTATGTCAACCTTCAACTTTGCAATGATGGTATAATTCCTAAGGAATTATTCACAAATTTTATCACACTTAGGAATTTATGCCTAGCAAAAATCATTTTAAAATATTTCATGCATAATATTTTTCATGAAAATCTGAAAACAAACCATCATCATCATCATCATCATTTGCACTATTGCACCAAAGTCTTAAGACAGTCTCTTAAGCACTCTTTTACTTTTCACAATATTTCTATACTGGGATTAGCTTGACGACCGAGTGAGCGGCGACTCCATGAAATGGTCTATAATAGCGACAATGTCCTTTGAAATTATTGTTAAAAGTCCCCTTTTATTTTTATCAAATTATTGCATCACAAACAAACACTTTGTTACATCAGATTATTTCATTTACAATGTTATAGCATGACATTCAAATCATATTTCCAACGACATAATTACATCCAATTATCAAATCAATCAATCAAACATAAAAGCATCATAAGCATCACAAAATACATAACACAATACAAGTCATATGATCAAAAATATATCATCTTATATATCTCAAAAAAATATGTACATCATATCAGCTAGATTGGTATGCCACAATCCATATCTTGGCATACTCAATCAAATACCCTCTATGTAGTGTCTCGAGAGCCCCTCGAGCTCTCAGCCTCATCTCCTCCCCCCCTGAGGTGGAGGAGGTGGCCCCATCGCAGTCCGTGTGGTGTCGTGAGTCCTGGATGCCGATCGTGATGATGTCCTAGATGACCCCATCACGACAAGCTCTGCAATGTGTGCTGGTAATGGCACCCTCTGCTCTCTGGCACCGCCTGGTAGTATAGAGCCTGATAGAAAGTGATCTGGGTGATAGCGCATGCTAAATCCCGAGTGCTCGCTCCTCCGCCCCGAGCTCTGAGCCGTGTAGCCTCATCCTACAGTGTCTGCACCTGAGCCCGCAAGCGGGCAACCTCAGCTCGGAGAGTCGCTGTCTCGCTGCTCTCCCTAGTGTCTACACCCTTGCCCTTATCGGGCGATGGTGGCCTATCCCTCTGTGGAGATGGGGGTCTCTCCTCCCTCCTCTCCCACTGCCACGGCCTCTCCTATGCCTGTGGCCTCCTCTGCTCCCTCCCGCCGTGACCCTGGGCCGCCTCTATCGCCGCCTGGCGTTGCCTCCCTATCCGACGCACAACCGCGTGGATCGGACCCTGTGCCCTCGTCATCCGAGGAGGGCGGATGCCTCGCGTACCAGGCATCGTAGCCATCGGCTACTCCTGCGTCATCCCCATCCACTGGCTGGATGGGGGCATCATCTGCGTCCTGGCTCTAGAAGCGCTGCATGTCAGGAGCCCCGCTAACCGTAGTGTTATCCCGGATAGTCCGAGAAAACTCGTAATCCCTGAGAGATGGGATCCCCGTCGTAGACCGAACTACTGCAAAACTCGGTCATAGCGGTGGAGCTCCACCTCTCCTCTCTCCATCCTCAGCCAGCAGACTCGCCTGATGCGAGCCAGCTCCTGTCCATCCTCTGGCCACCCTGGATGCTCTCTCCATGGCCTCCAGGTGATCTGGTCTGGGACCAAATCATCTAGTAGTCTCCGGGACATCGGTAGGTCGATCCGCCGCTGTGACCCTCTCCGGAGCCACCAATAGAAGACTCGGGGCCTCTCCCCATCAATCCCTGTCAGTGGAAGCCCTACCGGCCTCCGCACTGCAATGTGCTCCCAGCACCAAACCCGTAGGAGCGATGTCATCACCAGACATCGCCCGCCCTTGTACACGACCCCATATAGGATCCTGTACAACCGACATAGTACAAAATTGCCCCGACAAAACCTGTACCCATGGTCTCGCATATCGCAGATCACATCTGCGAGCATCCATGGTACCCTGCACCCGCTGCGGTGGCACAGCAGAAGTCCACCAACCACTCCAGCTAGAACTCGTGTGAGTCTGGATGCCCCAGGCATCTGGCGTAGTGCCTCGATATTAACTCGCCCTTCTCCAGGGCGAAGCTCGGGTCACCACACAGCCGTCCCATAGCGTGGCCCTGGTTGGCCGCAGGAGTGATCATCCATCCTTGTATGGGGATTCTCAGAATCCTCCATACGTCCTCTAGTGTGGGAGTCATCTCCCCTGTCGGTAGCCGAAAATAGGAAGACCCCGGATACCATCTCTCTGCTAGGGCTGTTAGAAGCCCCATATCTGTAGATACTTGTGGCATCTCCGCCACATGCTGCAAGCCGGCTTGTGCCAGCTGATCTCGCTCTGCCTGTGTCAGAGCGGCCAAGTCATCTCTCAATCCTCCATATTTCCACTCCCTGCTCTTTAGTAAACCTCTCTGCAAACATAAACAACATAAACAACAAGCAATCATTAATAACAATTCCAGTAATTAATAATGCAACTTAAAGATCAATTTCATGTAATTGATGATATCGCCCACTATTGGACGATATCGTCCCAAATTTGAGCATAATCGTCTCCGATTTCGTAGTTCGAAATCGTCTCTAGTTTGACGAAATCGTCCCCCTTTCGACGATTTCGCCCTTGGGCGAAATTGCCGAAATTGAGACGATTTCGTCGAAATCGGGACGATTTCGTCCTGACGACGTCGACGGCCCAAAAACGGCCGCGATGCTCCAAATTCATCTAAAATCTACCTAAAAAGCATGTAAAATCAAATTAAATCAGTTCTAGTTAAGTCTAGGCTCTTACCCGTAGACCGCGCCGGACCTCTGTCGATCTATGCGTTGTCTCCACCATTTCTGCTTCAGAGCTCTAAAAACCAGAAAATGAACAGTAAAAATGAATTAGGGTTTTACCCTATTTTTCTTAATTTTATTCAACAATAATTTTTTTGCTTTTTCGCGTTTTTACCTCAAACGTTCGATTTGGGTAAAAACACGGAGGGGGCACCATAGTAAGCTGTCGTACGATTCGACCAAGAATCGTCGCCTAAAAATGGGTATAATTTTTTGCTTTCTCGTAGATCGAGAAGAACTCATCTTTAACGCATTTTCTTCGGAAAATTCGCTAAAGAGGGGGCAAAATGTAGCACCCTAAAATTGGCGCAATAAAATTATAAAATTTACATTCACCTTAGTAAATAATTTTAAATTCAAATTTAACCTCCCAAACCGCCCGTTAACCGTCGAGAAATCCGTTTCCCCCTTTTTCGTGCCATTTTTAGAGGTTGTTTTGACCGTTTGACGATATCGTCGCCGATCAGACGATATCGCCCCGATTTGACGATTTCGTCTGGACTAGGACGTCCGGACGATCTTGTCGCAAAACTGAATGTGCATAGTTGGAATCTGTTCCAACGGGTCTCCAATCCGGGCAGAAGCGTGTCTGCGCCGTTGGGACCCTCCCCGTTGGAGATCTCCCAAATTGGGATGATCTCCAACCTCCTAACTACTCCCCCTAAGCCTATTTAATCTCTAGAATTTTCCCTCCCCAACCCCTGGCTGAAATTATCTGCAAACTGATTCCCTCTGCATCAAAACATCTTAATTTTGCTTTTACACTAGTTCCATAGCAATTTTGTTGTAGGTACATCACTATTTTTCAACCGGAGCCAGCACCCATCGTCGTCGATGAACCTGTTCAGATCGGAGGCGATCCCATCAAATGCGAGACGATTTCGTACTGATGCGAGACGATCTCGACTGCAGTCCACATCGAGGCAATCAGTGCCTAGAGTTTGCTTTTCTCAACCTTTTCTTTGTCATTTTATGCTGCAAATTAGATCATTTACTCAGTGTTTATATTATTTTGCATTTGGAGTTCACCCATTTAGCTTAGATTGCACATTAAGTTCATGATTTGTTGTTAAAATACAGAAATTTGCTTTAATTTCTGTTTTAAACTATTGCTCAGTATTCATTTTATTATTTGGTGTAATTTGCCTCTGTTAGCACAGTAGAACTTCTTGTATTTTGCATCTATTTTCTGTCTTGCAGGTCTTTGACGAATTCGTCTGACGAATTCGTCAGATCTCAGACGATTCTCGTCAGTCTCAGACGATCCTGTCAGATTGCGAGCGATTCTGTAGAATTCCAGACGATCCAGATCGCTTCAAACGTCAGAATCTTCTTCAGACATCCGGATCAGGTATTCCCCATTTTCCTCCTATAAATTCTCTGTTTTTTGCTTTTTTAATCTGTTTGCTATATTCATGAAAGTTGCATTTTCATGTAGTTTAATTTAGATTCATTCGGCCAAACCTAGGATATGAATGCTTAAGATTAAAACGAACTCATCTAAACACATTCCAAAACCTAGGCATGGAAACTGCCGCTAAATGTTTCCTGGTGAACCCACCATCCGTCGAAAAATCACCAAAATACACCTCCCTTGAGAGGCGGGACCTTCGCAAAGTCCTCTCAGTCCGAGGTACCGCACCATCCTTTTCCCATCCTCCTTCCGGGCGCGGATCCTATAGCCTGAAGGTAGGGATGCAAAAAATTTGGAGCGATATAGTAGCAATACCCATGAAATAAATTACCACTTCTGAAACTTCACTTGAGCCATGCAATGTATAGCCATGTGACCAAATCTGTGACAAGCAAAACATCGGCCTTGAAAATTTTCTTTATTTGACCTCTTGGGTCCTGAAAACTTCTTCTTCTTCTCATTCTGAATTCTATTTTTTGGTTCTGTGCATCTATCATTCAAGGACTCATGATCTAAAATACTTTCCTCATCAGAACTCTCTTTCTTTTGGAGTCTCTTACTAGACTCTCCAACTTGTTCTTTGTGAGGCTTAACAAAACCGAGACCTATTTTATCTGTTGGTTTTCTTTGTCATTTGATGAGAGATTTAACCTTCTTGGAGCTATCATAAAATCTGTAGAGCTTATCATTGTACTCTTTATTTTCCTCTTTCAAAGAAGCCATTTTTTGATCTAATTCACTATACTCAAACACCTTAGATTCTAACTCATTCTTGAGTTCTTGTGCTTTAGCCATAGAGACGTCAAGACTTTCTATAAGTTTATCTCTCTCCATGCAACATTCATCTAACTTATCCTTGAGTCTAGCATTCTTCTTTCTTTCCTTTTTCAAAACACTAAGAGTATTAGTAAGTTCACATTCAAGATCCTCTATTTGATTGCATTTTGAATCATCAAGGCCTTTTTCAGATTTTTTATCACTAGAGGTGCTACCCTTTTCAAAAACCATACATGCATCTTCTTTATCATTTTCTAAAGCATCCTCATACATACTAGCAATCAATTCATTATTTGTGCAATCATCCTCAAGGTGACCAAAATTTCCACATCTAAGACATTTCATGATAATGAATCTATGTTTCAATTCTTCCTCCTTTTTTGATATGAACAACATCTCATTTTCATTATCTCTTGAAGAACTTTCACTATCACTACTAGAAAACTTACTTGCTTTGTCTAGGTAGAAGCTCTTCTTGTTCTTATGAGAATACCTCTTTCCTTTATAGCTGTGCTCATCTTTGTTCTTCCTTTGATGCCTATGCCTTTCAAAATCCTGTTTATCTTTTTCACTTTCAAACTGATCATCTTCATCTTCACTGCTACTAAACCCATGGCAATGATGATCATTGTGATCGAGTTGACCACAAATAAAACGTTCTCTTACTTGTGAGCAATCAGCTGCAAAGTGACTGATTTTCCCACATCCGATGCAAATATTTATTAATCTGACTTGTTCTCCACTATTTGATTCATCTCTTGAATCTATTTCCATTCCCAAAGCAGCAACATTGATATCATTTTCATTTTATTTCATGACCCTATGAGATTTATTTTTCTTGTGTTTAATGGTTTTGCTTTTGCCTTTCCTTGCCATTTGTGTTCTTGTAAGATCTTCCTTCAAGCTGTTTAAAACTTTTTGAAGGCACCTGCTCTAATACCAATTGAAGAACACAACCTTATACTGAGAGGGGGGGTGAACAGTATAAGACCTCTTTTTACTTTTTCTTTATACTTCAAAACAATAAAGCAATATATCCAAAGCAATATCAAAACAATGCACAAGATCATCCACAAAGTGACACAACAATTTTGATGTGGTTCATCCACAAAACTTTTCTCTAAAAGTTATCTCAAAGTTATTTGGAAAACCTTCCCAATTACAATGTTTATGAGCCTCGGTTCAAAGGAGAAACCTTCCCCCAATCTGAATTTATGAGCCTCTGCTCAAAGGAGATACCTTCCCCTACCTTTGCTCTAGCTGGTGATCCTCTAGAAGACCTCTACCTCTGCTGCCCTTAGCAAATGGAACTCTATCCACATAAGACACATGTCTTCCCTGCTCTGGCTTGAGACCTCTATCCTCAACTCTATTACCTCAAATATGGTCCTCGAATTTGCACTAAACACAGTCTGTCGGTCTAGCACAAATGTCCTCTTCCTCTGTCTTTGATCTGCACCAAACATAGTACTTCGGTTTGGCACAAATCTATACTCATGTTCTTCTCATAGAACAAATGCACCTCTGTCCTCAAGTTCTCTGATAGAACTATCAAACTCAGCTTCACAAGTCCTCTGCTAGGACCTGTCCAAATTTGCTCAAGTCCCCAAAAGAACCTATCCAACACCTGCTCACAAGTTCATCAAGAAAACTTGCTTGGCATGAACCCACAAAGAGAATTGTTAGAGACCCAATGTGATTCATCAACCTCATAGAAGCATAAAGAGAATTGTTAGAGACTCAATATGTTCTATACTTAACTCCTAATCTCAATCTCAACTCAATCTCAATCTCAACAGAATAATATAGATGTAGTATGCTTTTCTCAAGAACATGAAACACAACCCAAAAATTGCCAACCAAACAATATCTCATATAACAATGATACTCATGTTCTTTCTAACAACCAATATCTTTTCTCAACCAATTAGGGCTTCAACAACAATGCTCAAAGACATCATTCAATATCAACCTTGAAGCATTCAACCAATCATCACAAGAAAAGGAAATAAGTAGAAATCCTTTTCCCTCCAAATATATTTGAACAAAACAGCCACCAACACAATATCACCAAATGCAAAGAATAACTTGTTCAAATCAACTCAATGGAGTAAGCCCAATATCATGTATCAAGTAAAGTACTAACTTCATCAACACAACCACTATGGAAGCAACTCATCCATCAATATCAAAACAGCCAACTAAGGGTTTCACCATCTCAATGCAAGTAACAAGAATTACAAACATAAACCCTAGTGCACAATGCTTCCACTACCTCAAACTAGAATTATGCATTTGCCAAAACTCTCATCAAGGATAACAATGCATAAGTAGTCTTCAAAAAACCAGAAAATAGGATTTACACCCAACCAAAGGAAACCTTGTTGAATACATTTTCACTCCAATCTTATTTCAGGAAAACATACATCAATCATACTCATAAGAGGAATGTGCCCATACCTTTTGAAGTGAAGAATGATATTCTCACAATGACACTAAGAGGGGGGGTGAATCAGTGTAACTATTTAAAAATTGAATCTGCAACTCTTAATGCTTAAAAATGCAAGCTTAAAAATAGATATAGCAAGTATAACAAAAGAGCATCACACAACACAAGATTTAACGAGGTTCACCGATTTGGCTACTCCTCAAATAATGACTGTTTGGACTACAATCCAAATCCAGCCTTTGCAAGGATTCAATATTTACAAATAGTTTACCAAAGCACCCACTGGAAGGAGCACAAACCCTTGATTTATATACAACAACAGATAGGAGCACCAACCCCTTATACTAAGCACCAACTTGGATTTCTATTTTGAATAATAGTTTGACATAAAAATGCCTTCTCTTTTACAAGACCCTCACTGGTCTATTGCTCATTCAAATCAATCTCATAGAAGCATAAAGAGAATTGTTAGAAACTCAATATCTTCTATTGCATACTAAAACCTCTCTTTCAAATTTTCAAAAATAAAACTAGGTTTAAGTTTTGTAGCTATTTTTCTTACAGCACTCTTACCCAACCTCACTTTTAGTTTTTTCCAGATAAAAACACGATTGCGGTAACCTTACTTACTGTGCATTTTCAATTCTTTATACTTGGCTTCCTCGAATGGCTTTTTAAAAATGGCTCTATTTTTCCCTCAAATTTTTCATGCATTTACGGCTACGTTCAATTTGTCACAGCTTCTCTGACGTGCTTTGTATTTTAGCCGCTTTCTTTTTTACTCATTCTGACAGTCTACTGTGCTCATTCTAAAAGCTTTTTATGATAGCCTTTTCTACGTGTTTCGATGCTCTGTCATTATTTTCTTCTATCCTTTACGTAACTGCCCTCTCGGCACCTTTACACTTTCCTATGGCACTCTTTTCAATTTAGAGTCAAACTTTCTCTTCTGCCCGCAACTGCCATTTTTGACACACGCAACCTTTGAGAGGATTTCTTGTTTATCGGGATTCTCTGTATTTCTACACTTTTGATAGTCTTGCAACATCACGGCCCTATAACAACCATTATTTTCTTTAAATCACTATTCTGCCACCTGTAACTTTAGTTCTGACTCCAGCTAACTCTAACATAACTGGCTGCATGATTTTCTTCTACACTTTCCCCGACAACTATCACTATGTAAGATTCTCGACTTTTACCTACGCAACTAAGACATGTCGCGATATCGTGACATTTCTATCCATTTGACCTTTTCTGGATAGTTGACCATGAAAACCTGACCTGTCACGATATCATGACGTTCTTTGCCTCCTAGTCCTTATCTCGGCATGCAACTGCAAAAACAGAACATGTCACAAAATCACGATGCATTTGTTGCCTTGACCTCTTTTCTGTCTCCTACCTACGAAAACAGGACATGTCGCAAAATCGTGACACATTCACTGCATCTCGCTCTTTTCTGTCTTATGCCCGCAAAAATGGGACATGTCGCAAAATCGTGACACTTTTTGCTTTCCTGCACTCTACTTCGCTTGCACCCACGAAAATGGAACACTTCGTGAAATCACGACACTTTTTACTATCGTACACTTTTTTCCGCATGCCTCAGCAAAAACCCAACATGTAGCGATATCGCTACACTTTTGTTCCTTATGCTTTTCTTTTGCTTCAACCTCCGAAAATCCAACATATAGCGAAATCACTACACCTTTTTGCCTTTGCTCTTCCTCTCTGCTTCAACCCGTGAAAGTCCAACATGTAGCGAAATCGCTACACTTTTGATCCTTGGCATCTAAACTCTGCTTCGACCCGTGAAACTTCAACATGTAGTGAACTCGCTACACTTTTGTTGTCATACATTCTCTCTCCTCTTCGGGTCACGAGAACCCGACGTGTCGTGATACCACGACACTTTTTAACCTTAGCGCTTTTCCTCCAAATCTATCGCGAAATCATGACACTTTTCATCCTTGGTGCTACTTCTCCAAACTTTTCACAAAATCGTGACACTTTTCGTCCTTGGCACTTCTTAGAATCTGTTGTGAAATCATGACACTTTTTGTCCTTGGTGCTTCTTCACCAAAATTGTCGTGAAATCGTGACACTTTTCATCCTTGGCGCCTTTACTCCAAACATGTGAAATCGTGACAGTTTTTCAACTTTGCTTCTTTCCTTCCAGCATGTCATGAAATCGTGACAGTTTCTCCAGCTTTCTCTCTTTCCTCTGATATGTCGCAAAATTGTGACATTTTTGGCTGTGCCTTCTCTCTCCTCAGTTTTGTCGTGAAATCGCAACATTTTTGGCTGTGCCTTCTCTCTCCTTATTTTTGTCATGAAATTGTGACATTTTTGGCTGCACCTTCTCTCTCCTTAGTTTTGTCGTGAAATCGTGACATTTTTGGCTGCACCTTCTCTCTCCTTCGTTTTGTCATGAAATCGCGACAGAAAACATGTCACAATATCGCGACAATTTTCTTACTTGTTTTTTTTGCAAATTTATGAATCTAGGCCACTTCTTTCTTCTGGAAATATCGCGACTGACCTCTGAACTGCATCAACTACATCAATCTGTCTGTGTTGACAACAATGACAATACTTTTGCTGCACCTTGCTCAACAATCTCCCCCTTTGGAATTGTTGGCAACACATGTGCAATTTCAATTTCTTGTAGTAATTCTTCTCCCCCTTTGCCAATAATACCAAAGGGCTACTGCAGACTCCCCCTGAGTCTATGCACAACATTCTCAGGCATGAATAATTTAATGCTCCCCCTGAGAATGTGTTCCCCATAGCTAATCAGTGCTTGGGTAGTGTGACCACTCCCAGCTTACTCCGAAGGTACTCAAAAACTTCCTTGGGCAATGGTTTTGTGAATATATTTGCTACTTGCTCTATGGTTGGAACAAACTCCAATTTGACCTCTCCTTCTACAACTTTATCTTTCAAAAAGTGATACCGGATTGCAATATGTTTGGTGTGGAAATGCATAACCGGATTCTTTGATATGTTGATTGCACTAGTGTTATCACATTTAACTGAAATTGGCTCATTGAAGTGAATACCAAGATCTTTCAGTGTTTGTCTCATCCATAATATCTGTGTACAACATGTTGTTGCTGTAATGTATTCTGCCTTTGCTGTGGATAGAGAGACTAATTCTTGTTTCTTGCTATGCCATGCTACCGCTTATCTCCAAGATAAAATGCTCCTCCACTGGTACTTTTTCTGTCATCAATACATCCTGCCCAATCTACATCAGAATATGCAAAAAGAGTGAAGTCTTTTCCTTTTGGATACCATAGCCCATACTCCATAGTACCCTTGAGGTACCTAAAAAACCTTTTCACAGCTGTCACATGAGTCTCTTTGAGACTAGCCTGAAATCTTGCAACCATGCAAACTACTTGTAAGATATCCATTCTGGTGGCTGTCAAGTACAGCAGGCTCCCAATCATAGATCTATACATTGTTTGATCAACATATGGAGATTTTTCATCCTTGCTCAACTTGCAGCCTGTTGTCATGGGAGTGCTAACAGGCTTACTATCCTCCATTGTGAAATTTTTACAGCATTTCTTTCACATATTTAATTTGAGAAATAAAAATCCCCTTTTCATTTTGATTAACTTGCAGTCTGAGGAAATATGAAAGTTCACAAATCATAGACATTTCAAATTCTTTCTACATTTTATTTGCTATGTCTTTGCATGATTCATCATTGCTGCTCCCAAATATTATATCATCTACATAAACAACAAGGACAATGAAATTGCCATTCTCAATTTTGATATATAAATTGCTATCCACCATACCTTTCTTGAATCCTTGCTTAGTGAGATAGCTGTCCAATCTTGCATACCAAGCTCTAGGTGCTTGTTTCAAGCCATACAATGCTTTCTTCAGCTTGCAAACAAAGTTAGGATTATCACAAAGTTGAAAACCATCAGGCTATTCAATATACACTTCTTCAATATTTCCATTTAGAAATGCTGATTTCAGATCCATCTGATAAACTTTGAAATTCCTATGAACTGCTAAAGCCAAAAATAGTATGATTGCTTCAAGTCTAGCCACTGGTGCAAACGTTTCTTCAAAATCAATCCCTTCAACTTGAGAATATCCTTTACAGACCAATCTTGCTTTATTCCTTACAACCTGTCCGTCTTCATTTAGTTTTTTTCGAAATATCCATTTAGTACCGATTATGTTTTTATTTTTAGGCCTTGGTACTAATTTCTAGGTTTTGTTTTTCTCAATTTGATCTAGTTCTTCATTTACTGCCTCCATCCAGATTTCATATGTGCTTGCTTCAATAATATTTTTGGGCTCAATGCTGGATAACAGAGAGTAGTTGTTTACTACTCTTCTTCTTGTTTGAATACCAACTGTGGGGTCCCCAATAATCTGCTCTCTGGGATGATTTTTATGCCAACTGCCTATTTTGGATTTCCTGTTTTCTTCTATTTCTAAATCATATAAATCTGATTTCCGTCTCTCTTCTTTTTCTTGATCTTCATCCTCTTCAATAAATTCTTCATAAGTCGGGTAGTTTTCATTATGGCTGATTTCTTGTTTCCTACCTTCATCAACCTTAACATCCGCACTCTCCACAATTTTCTTTAGTCTTTTGTTGTAGCATGTGTAGGCTTTGATTTTTGTTGAATAACCAAGAAAATTTCCTTCATCAGCTCTATCTTCAAACTTGCCAAGATTGTCTTCAGTTCATTTAATGTAACACTTACTGCCGAACACTTTGAAGTATTTTGCTATAGCCTTTTTGCCAAACCACAGTTCATAAGGTGTTTTGCTTTCATGCAGCCTCAACATGCATCTATTCTGGATGTAAACTACAGTATGAACTGCCTCTTTCCAAAACATGTCAGTAATTCTGCTCTCTGTCAACATGGTCTGTGCCATTTTCTGCACAGTTCTATTCTTTCTTTCTACTACTCCATTCTGCTAAGGTGTTCTTGCTGTCAAAAACTGTCTTCTAATCCCATGTTTTTCATAGTATTCTGCAAACTCATCTAAAATAAACTCTCCTCCCCTATCTGATCTTAAACATTTAATTCTTTTTCCTGATTGATTCTCAATAAGATTTTTGAAAGTTTTGAACATATCAAAGGCTTCTGATTTAAGTTTCAAAAATAGTACCCATGTCATTCTGGAATAGTCATCTATACACAGCATAAAATATTTGTATCCATTTATGCTTTTCGTTCTCATGGGTCCACATAAATCAGTGTGAATTAGTTCTAACAACTTGTTTGTGAAGTACTCTTTTGCTTTGAAAGTGGCTCTGGTTTACTTCCCCTTTTGGCATGACTCACAAATACTATTTGAAGGTTTACCAATAGTGGGTATGTCTCTTACTACCCTTTTTGAGCTAATTTTTACCAGATTATCAAAGCTTATGTGACCGAGTCTCTTGTGCCACAACCAATTTTCTTCTTCCTGTCCAACCAAGCAAGCTCCTTCTGAAGTCTCTGAGAGAGTATACAGATTTCTAGAAGTTCTCAATCCAATAGCTATCAAATTCTCATTTTTTGTCTTTCTTACTTCACAGCCCTGCTTCTTGAAAATTACTTCATGACCTCTGTCACAAATTTGACTTACACTCAGTAAGTTATGTTTCAGACGAACCACAAAAAGGACTTCTTTAGAGTTGATTTTTTTGTCACTTAACTTAACTGATCCTTTACCCACTATCTTGGCTCCATAATTGTTTCCAAATTTTACAGAACCACCTTCATAAGTCTGTAACTTATCAAACTTTTGTTTATCTCCTGTCATATGACTAGAGCATCCACTATCTAGAATCCATGGTGCAAATTTGTTCTGGGCTTTGAGAGATGTTTGAACGATCAAGGATTCCTTATCTCTCTTAGGTTGTTCCTTTTCTTTCCACTCTGATTTGACAGCAGATTTGGTCACTTGTTTTACCTTCTCCCTTTCATTGGCTTGTGCCTATTTTTTAGGAAATTTTCTATTTTGTTTCAATCCAGTGGATTGATACTTTCTTCCCTGATATTTATTTCTTGCAAAAGAGCTACGACAATTTCTTGCAATATGTCCAAAGTTATGACAGTTATAACATTCTACAGCATAATCTATCAAAGGTGAAAAAGCATTTCTACTAGTGAAATTCCTTTGTCCTACATTATATCTATAATTTAAAATTTTATGACCGTAAGCATTGCATTTGAAACAATAACCAGAAAAGGAACGAGTGTACCTGGGTAATGGTTTTTTCCATGTTGTAGTAGGAGCCATGGGTCTTCTTCTTCTTTGATATGTGACTTTGGTGAATCCATCATTTGTAGTACTCATTTTATGCTTGGCCTTATTGTTTTCTTTTGCATGATACGGTTTTTCTTGATCAACCCTGATCTTATCTTTATTATTTATTGGTTCTATAGTTATAGCCTTTGATTCCTTTTAGGATTCTCCTTCATGAAATCCCAAACCAAATTTGATGCCTGTAGGCCTTTGGTTATTTAACATTTTATTCAGCTTCGCAGAACTGTCTTCAAATTTATGATGACAACTCAATTTCCGATTCATCTCTTCTAGCTGCATCCTTAATCCAACTATGTCTTCTTCTAGCTTATTTCACTCATCTATTTTCACGGTTAGTTGTGCTTCAAAATGTTTATACTTTTTCTTAAATTCTTCAGTCTGTACTTTCAAACTGATTATAAATTCGTTGGCATCCTCAAATTTTCTTGAAATATTTTTATTCTTTTTCCTTTTTGTACTTAACTCTTCAAGTGCAGCAACCAACTCACCTTCCAGATCTACCTCAGCCTCATCCTCTAATTTTTAATCACACTCCTAGGTTTCCTCTGTTCTTTCTTCTTCAAAAGCCATGAACAAGGCTTCACCAGTTTCTTCTTCAGAGTCCTCACTGGAGCTGTCTTTTGAAGAGTTAACATTCTTGGAAATGAAACTTTTCTTCTTGAAGTTCCTTTTTCTAAAATGTGGTTTCTTCTTCCAGTCACTTCTTTCTTGGTGTGTCCCTTCATCACTTTTGTTTTTCTCATTCATTGGGCATTTAGCTACAAAGTGCCCGATGCCTCCACAATTGAAACACTTGAACGGTAGCTTACCTCTGTACTTTCCTTTTCCCTTTATTAGTTTCCTAACAAAGTTTGCTTCAGTTTCATCTGCAGATTCTTCTTCCTCAGATTCTTGTTTAGCTTTTATATTTTTCTATGTTTGGAAAGTAGCTTCTCTGTCTGAGGGCTTAGTTTGTCCTATTATCATTTCATATGCTGTTAAAGAACCATGCATTTCATCCATGCTAAAGGTATTTAAATCTTTAGCTTCTTCTATAGCAGAAACTTTAGCATCAAATCTTTTATGGAGTGTTCTTAGTACCTTTTTCACAACAACTGCATCTTCTATTTTCTCATCGAGTCCTCTAATCACATTGATGATTCCATTTACTCTCAGCATATAGGCCTCTATGTTCTCATCATCATTCATATTTAATGCTTCGAACTGGGCTCGATGGGTTTGTAGCTTGGCTTCCTTGATCTTGCCATCTCCTTCATGAATGCTCTACAGTTTATCCCATATGTCTTTTGCCGATTTACAACTCATGATCCTTATCAATTCACTGTCTACTAACCCACACATAATAGCATTCTTAGCTTTAGAGTTGTTCTCAAACTTTTTCTTCTCAACCGCATCTATTGGAGGAGCAGAGGGTATTGTGTATCCATTTTCAACAGATTCCCAAATGTCATATCCCAATGCACACAGATATGTCTGCATCCTGAGTCTCCAGAAAGAGTAATTTGTTCCATCGAACAAAGGAGCTTTGTTGGAAGAAAATCCTTCACCATCGGCCATTGTGTATCTTCCAAGATCACCTTAGCTGATTAAGCTTGTTTAGGTACCTTGCTATGATACCAATTGATATTCTCACAATGACACTGAGAGGGGGGGTGAATCAGTGTAACTATTTAAAATTTGAATCTGCAACTCTTAATGCTTAAAAATGCAAGCTTAAAAATAGATATAGCAAGTATAACAAAAGAGCATCACACAACACAAGATTTAACGAGGTTCACCGATTTGGCTACTCCTCAAATAATGACTGTTTGGACTACAATCCAAATCCAACCTTTGCAAGGATTCAATATTTAC
The DNA here is from genome assembly GCA_028583015.1 of Wollemia nobilis. Lineage (NCBI taxonomy): Eukaryota > Viridiplantae > Streptophyta > Pinopsida > Araucariales > Araucariaceae > Wollemia > Wollemia nobilis. Next base: position 1,342,495 of record JAQPPZ010002643.1, read on the forward strand.
AAATAGTTTACTAGCACCCACTGGAAGGAGCACCAACCCCTGATTTATCTACAACAACAGATAGGAGCACCAACCCATTATACCAAGCACCAACTTGGATTTCTATTTTGAATAATAGTTTGACATAAAAATGTCTTCTCTTTTACAAGACCCTCACTGGTCTATTGCTCATTCAAATCAATATCATAGAAGCATAAAGAGAATTGTTAGAAACTCAATATCTTCTATTGCATACTAAAACCTCTCTTTCAATTTTTCAAGAATAAAACCAGGTTTCAGTTCTGTAGCTATTTTTCTTATAGCACTCTTACCCAACCTCACTTTTAGTTTTTTTCAGATAAAAACACGGTTGAGGTAACCTCACTGCGCCTTTTCGATTCTTTATACTTGGCTTCCTCGAATGGCTCTTTCAAAACGGCTCTATTTTTCCCTCCAATTTTTCATGCATTTACGGCTACGTTCAATCTGTCACAACCTCTCTGACGTGCTCTGTCTTCTAGCCGCTTTCTTTCTGACTCATTCTGACAGTCTACTCTGCTCATTCTGATAGCTTTTTTTGACAACCTTTTTTACGTGTTTTGATGCTTTGTCATTCTTTTCTTCTATCCTTTATGTAACTGCCCTCTCGGCACCTTTACACTTTCCTATGGCACTCTTTTCAATTTAGAGTCAAACTTTCTCTTCTGCCTGCAACTACCATTTCTGACACACGCAACCTCCGAGAGGATTTCTTGTTTATCAAGATTCTTTGTATTTCTACACTTTCGACAGTCTTGCAGCATCATGGCCCTGTAATAGTCGTTCTTTTCTTTAAAGCACTGTTCTGCCACTTGTAACTTTAGTTCTGACTCCAGCTAACTCTAACATAACTGGCTGCATGATTTTCTTCTGCACTTTCCCCAACAACTGTCACTGTGTAAGCTTCTCGGCTTTTACCTGCGCAACTAAGACATGTCGCGATATTGTGAAATTTCTATCCATTTGACATTTTCTGGATAGTTGACCACGAAAACCTGACCTGTCGCGATATCGCGACATTCTCTGCCTCCTAGTCCTTATCTTGGCATGCAACCATGAAAACAGAACATGTCACAAAATCGTGATGCATTTGTTGCCTCGAGCTCTTTTCTGTCTCCTACCCGCGAAAACGGGACATGTCACAAAATTGCGACACATTCACTGCATCTAGCTCTTTTCTGTCTTATGCCCGCAAAAATGGGACATGTCACGAAATCGTGACACTTTTTGCTTTCCTGCACTCTACTTCGCTTGCACTCGTGAAAATGGAACACGTCGCGAAATCGTGACACTTTTTGCTGCCGTACACTTTTCTTCGCATGCCTCAGCGAAAACCCAACATGTAGCGATATCGCTACACTTTTGTTCCTTGTGCTTTTCTTTTGCTTCGGCCTCCGAAAATCCAACATGTAGCGAAATCGCTACACCTTTTTGCCTTTGCTCTTCCTCTCTGCTTCAGCCCGCGAAAGTCCAACATGTAGTGAAATCGCTACACTTTTGCTCCTTGGCATCTAAACTCTACTTTGGCTTGTGAAACTTCAACATGTAGCGAACTCGCTACACTTTTGTTGCCGTACATTCTCTCTCCTCTTCGGGTTGCGAGAACCCGACGTGTCGCGATATCATGACACTTTTCGCCCTTAGCGCTTTTCCTCCGAATCTGTCGTGAAATCGTGACACTTTTCATCCTTGGCACTGCTTCTCCAAACTTGTCGCAAAATCGTGACACTTTTCATCCTTTGCGCTTCTTCTCAGAATCTGTCATGAAATCGCGACACTTTTTGTCCTTGGCGCTTCTTCATCGAACTTGTCACGAAATCGTGACACTTTTCATCCTTGGCGCCTTTACTCAAAACATGTCACGAAATCATGACAGTTTTTCAATTTTGCTTCTTTCCTTCCAGCATGTCGCAAAATCGCGACAGTTTCTCCAGCTTTTTCTCTTTCCTCCGATATGTCACGAAATCGTGACATTTTTGGCTATGCCTTCTCTCTCCTCAGTTTTGTCATGAAATCGCGACATTTTTGGCTGTGCCTTCTCTCTCCTCATTTTTGTCGTGAAATCGTGACATTTTTGGCTATGCCTTCTCTCTCCTCAGTTTTGTCGCAAAATCATGACATTTTTGGCTGCGCCTTCTCTCTCCTCCGTTTTGTCACGAAATTGCGACAGAAAACATGTCGCGATATCGCAACAGTTTTCTTACTTGTCTTTTTCTGCAAATTTCTGAATCTGGGCCACTTATTTCTTCTTGGAAATTCATTGTACTTGTTCTGACTGACCTCTGAACTACATCAATTGCATCAATCTATCTGTGTTGACAACAATGACAATACTTTTGCAATACTTTTGCTGCACCTTGCTCAACAAAGAAACCCCTTTGGAAATATGCCTCAATCACAAAACTCTTTTTCCAATCTTCACAAGGGTTAGTAGATCACAAAATAATCAACATTACTCCACTTTTCAATAATCATCACCAAAGCCTTTAATTGCACAACTTCCTTATCTCTCCTAAAACCACTTGTACCATAAAATAAAATAAATCAAAATATTTAAATCAAAATGACTACCCCTTATATCTTCCTAATAAAACAATTAATTCTCTAACCCTTATATCTCCCTAATAACACAATGCACCCAATAAAATAAAAATCTTATACAATCCCTTATAACTCCCAACTTCCACAATACACTAATAACCAAGCATTTTATGACATACCTAAAAAGTGCATCCGCGTAATTCGAACACGAGTGCTCTCCTTTCCTAGCACCTTAGTTTTGTCTTGGGAACCACTCGGGCTACGCACCCTCTTAGATTTTACACCGCCCACACTCTTATTTGTCACTTCCTAGAACCGCAAACAACAAAAACAACACACAAAATTATGAGTTGTCGGGTTTTTGACCTGGGGTCTCATTCTCTGCTACTCAATACCAACTTCCGCCAGCACTCCCCACTCGCTTGATACAAAACATGGAAGTCCCTTTTTTTTAATTTTGATTCTCCTCGAAATTAGTGAGACTACTGTATACTTCAGCGTCGCCGAGAATCATCAGTCGAAGCGCATGATTTTTTTGAGGCATTGTGACAAACTTCGAAGGTTGTAGGATGTTCGAATATATTACGCAGTATAATATATACACCCTTTCAGTCAATAAGACTCACGCACCGATTGTCTACCTCCTTCGCTGGCACCGGGGCTTCGAAGACGAAATCGAGAAATGCACGCCGATTAATATCGAATTCATCGCCACTTAATTAATGAGTTCCATTGCCTCATTTTATATGCACTAAGATGCATTTCCAAACACGTCGGCCCTTTTTAATTTATTTTAAAATATTAATTTAAATTTTAAATAAATAAAATTTAAACTAAATATTTAAAATTAAATATCTTCATCACCGGGACACCTTTTTCAATGAAACGAAGAGCCAACTTGGGTTTTAATAAAAACCCATTTCAAATCTGTTATCCATGGTTTTAAATAAAACCTTTTATTTTGACTACCTTGGTTTTCACAAAAACCCTTCCGCTTCTTGACATCAATGACAACATCAACACTTGAGCAAGGGCAATGTACCCAATGTACCCAAAATTGCCAACACATTATACAGAGGCTGTATGAGCAGCGCTTGCACGAGGAGCACATACTCTTATAGAAGGAGCATGTAGAGCAAGAAGATAGGTTGGCTAGGGCTAGCCTATATTCTCAGGATGAGAATGGAGAGCAGGTGCATAGGAAGGATTTTTTGCAAGCCGACATCCACCATGAGCACGTAAGCGTTCACACTCATATCACTACCCATCAAAGAGAGTGACCACCCTCGATCAACAATTAGAGGCAGCAACATTATGAGGAACAATAGGGGAACAGATGCAACCTGGAATATCCTAATATTTATTGAGCTAAGGAGGAGGAAGAGCAACGCCCTTCACCTTGACAGAAGAGGAGTGTACCTCCTAAAACACCTCCACGTTGACTTAGGCAGGAGGACTTTCTATCTTCTGAGGCTTACAAAGCTTTGGTTGAGAAGGTCAAAGAAATTGAGAAATAAGGTGCGGCTGTAAAAAAGCCAACAGTGAGGAAAATTCACAATGAACCTTTACATCCCTATGTGCCTACGCCCCCATACCCTGATAATTTTGAGATGCCCAAGTTAGACAAATTCAAGGGTGATGAAGAGGCACAAGAATATGTCATGAGATTTCTGGATGCTTGCTTTCAGATAGAAAATAATGATGCATTGTTGTTGCATACGTTTGTCATGATACTCTTTGGGATAGCCTGAGTATGGTTTAATCAGCTAAAGAAACACAACATAATAAATTTTGAGCAATTAGCTAATGCCTTTCTTGAACGCTATTCCTTCAACATCAAGAAATAGGCCAACCTTTCCGATTTGGTTGGGCTAGCTCAATGCGATGACGAGCCAATAGAACAATACGGGAAGAGGTGGAGGAGATTAATGATAAAGTTGTCGTTCCTGATTCTTGTCATAGAATTAACCCAAATGTTTATAAAGAGTTGTGCCAAGCACATCTCGCTACTATTGTAGCTGTAGAAGTATGCCACATTCGAAGAAGCTTTGGTGCAAGCCAAGGTAACTAAGGACATCAACTTGCAGGAGGGCAACTTGAAGATCAAAACCAAGAAAGAAGGATATAAGAAGAGTACCTCAAAGCAACAAAGCAAGCAGGCCCATGTGAATCAGGTTGTACTAAATCTCCAAAATGAGGATAAGGGGCAAAAGAAACAAAATTATCAAGCCCATCCTCTTCTTGCACAATACGACTAGCACAGGAATAACTACAAGGGCAAGAACAAGGAGCAACACCTGCCTCGCATATTCACACCATTGACTGAATCATTGACATCAAATTTCGTCAACTATGTGAGTCCAAGGCAATAAGATTGCTTGAATTCAAGATGGTTAATCCTAATCAGCCCAAGCCCAAATATTATCAAGAAGATTTGTTTTACATATTTCATAGAGTGAAAGGCCACGACATTGAAGTATACTGGTCTTTCAAACATATTGTGCAAAATATGATAGAAAATGGAGAGCTTATGGTACCAGGAAATCCCCAGGTGCTAGACAACCAAAACATAGGGATTTTTAAAAATCCATTACCAAACCATGAGGCACCCCGTAACCACGCTAGCCACATCAATAAAGTGCAATTCGAACCACCTACCTAGGGGTTCGTCAGCATGGTCAATATTGTTACTAGACATGGGAGGTACAAACGACTGAATCAACATCATGCTCCCATTCAAATACAAGCCACACCCTAGCAGCAGTAGGCACAAAATATTCTAGGCCCACTAACAAGACCAGTGGTGACCATTAGAAGCAGGCTGGTTCAAAACCTGCAGATGACTCCTGCAAAGTTGTCACTATATGAGCTTATACAATAGTCCCCCAGGCACAGGGAGACTCTTATGGACATTATGAGGACCATTTAGGTATAGTCCTAGGATGCACAAGTGTTCACAAACTTCGTGGGGTATGTACAACAGTGCCAAGAACCAATGATCTGATTCTACGATCACAAAGTGAAAATGGTTTTTGCAAGCGTGGTTGACCTGCCACTACATATCATTGCATGTGTTAACCACGTGTCATTCAAAAGGGTCTTTATTGACATTGGTTCGTCGATCAATATAATCATGACTAAGGCACTACACCATTTGAAATTTCCTAAATCACTCGTTGTACCAACCACATTTACATTTTAGAGCGTTTAATGATGCATTATGCTCTAAAATTGGCACGATTGTCCTACCTATTTAGGCAGGACTAAAGACCATTCCTGTAATGTGTCACATGATAGAGGGCACATTGCAGTATAACATCCTGTTGGGGAGGCCTTGGATTCATGAAATGCGTTGTATTCCCTCGATATTGTATCAGTGTGTCAAGTATATACATGAGGGACAAGTTCATGTGGTTTCATCAGATGAAGAACCTTTCAAGTTCATGAACTTAGTATATTTTCCAAGGGGTTTTTTACTCCTGTCAACGCACTTGGACATACGGCCCATATCACCGGTATGGGTTCCAAGAGGTAAATAGGCGGTGCATGTTCAACCATCGATATCTGTATCAAACAGATCTAAACATACCACTACAACTTCTCTGAGATCGAGTGCATCAGTAATGCATCAGGACGACAAGAAATTAAAGGTGAAATTGGGTAGGAAAGAATCAAAGAACCCGAACTAGTCATCGCTGAGGCTGCCACTCCCATGGAGGTGGAGGAAGCCCGAGGATTAAGTCAAGGAGGCACCTCAGCCTACTTCTCCAAAGATCGTCGGTAGGGACCATCCACACCTGCGGTGACTATTCACCTAGCCAGTACAGGTCTAGGTGAATACCTTGTGCAAAATGTGACCTTTGGTCCTATTTTAGAGACTACACGAGACATGGGTCGGTCGATAACCCATCGATAACCAGTTAGATTGGTAGTGTCGTTGGGTGAGCCATCCAACCAAACACAATTTATATATACTGGGTTGAATCAAGTTCCAACATAGGCACCCATGGAGGTGGATGATGACAAACAGTTCATAGTGAATATTCTATACTTGTCCAACCCAGAGTACGCCATGCACATTTTTGAGCTCTATCATTGGAATTGATACGACCTTGGTATTTTTGAACAAGGACGAAGAACCCATCTTGAACTATGTTATCATTTGGAAACTAATAGTTTTGGATTGGGATTGTAGAGTCAGGGACATGATGATTTACTCATTGTATCATTGGATTGTTTATACCTGAGTTTGGGGGACGACGTGGATTTTAATCCATATCATCCTAACATATCTAGTCTTTGGGGTAACAACCCAATGGTGTAAGTCATCACCGTTGAGATACCGGAGCTTGAATATGAAGAGTTATCAGAGTAAAACCCTAGAGGCAACCTGGGTCATTGAAACCGTATCACGATCGATGATACTGGCATGCAGGGGTGTAACCCCACCATTCTAGGTGATCTCGAGTCAGGAGATCCGTGTAGTGAATATGGAGAGGAGTCCACAACCAAAATAAGTGGATCGAATTATGATGCAGATGGCGAGTCCTCAAAAAAAGATCAATCTGAAGAGGAAATTGATCGAGCCTTCATTGTTCTGACATTTCTATGCCATTTGCTACCTAGAGAGCAATTAGATGAGATACAAGAGCATTTCATGGTTGATAGTGATTATGAAGATGATACAGAGCAGGCCTACTTAAGTTCTCGTCCATCTAATCTCCCACTATTCATGGACACGATAGAGTGGTCTGCTCATAGTAGCAATCATAGTGATGAGGTTGAGATGACCAATCTGAGGCTAGTATATATGCTTCATCTACTGCTTGCGGAGTCAGAGTATGTTATAGAAGCACCTATTAACACTGATTTATTTGAAGAGGAAGCAGAGCCACAACAAAATGGCATAGCTGAGAGGAAGAACATAACTATCATGGATATGGCACGAAGCATGTTGAAGGCAAAAATTCTGCCACATGAGTTCTGGGCAAAAGCTGTGTCATGTGTAGTTTATCTGTTGAACTAATGTCCCACGAAGAGTGTGAAGGAAAAAATTCTAGAGGAAGCCTGGAGCAATCTGAAGCCAAGTGTGGCTCCTTTACAAATTTTGGGTGCATAGCATATACACATTTTCCATATGAGAAAAGGCAAAAGCTGGATGAAAAAGCTAAAAAATACATTTTCACAAGGTACAACAAACAAGCAAAGGCATACAAGCTATACAATCCGATGATGAAGAAAATTGTCATCAGTCGATATGTGAAGTTCTTGGAGGATGAAGCCTGGAACTGGAATTCAAAGACTTATCAGCCTGAACTAGCAATTATTGAACCTATAAACTTGGAGGAAGATAGTGTGCAGCCACCTGTACTTTCAAGCAGCAACAATGGTGCCAGCAACATCACAACCTCATCATCCCGGTCACCTCCACTTGCAAGCAGAATTCCAAACTTGAGGACACCTGCAAAGACTCAAAGCTTGCAAGACATTTATGAGGTAACCCAAAATTTGACAGATGATGAATATTTTGATTTTGCCTTCTTTACAGAGAGTGATCCAGTGGAGTTTGAAGAGGCAAGTCAGAATCGCAAATGGGTGAATGCGATGGATGAGGAGATAGCAGAAATTGAGAAGAATGAGACATGGTAGTTGACTGATCTTTCAGCAAGGAAAAATACCATTGGGGTCAAGTGGGTGTATAAAATGAAGTTCAACGCCCAAGGAGAAGTTGACAGACATAAATCCAGATTAGTAGCAAAAGGCTACAAGCAGAAGTCTGGCATTGATTATCATGAGGTGTATGCACCTATAGCTCGATTTGACATAGTTAGAATGATTTTGGCATTGGCAGCTCAGAAAGGCTAGAGTGTGTACCAAATGGATGTCAAGTCTGCTTTCCTAAATGGAGTGTTGGAAGAAGAGGTCTACATAGACCAGCCACCCGGTTATGAACTGCAAGGGCAAGAAGGCAAGGTTTTGAAGCTAAATAAGGCCTTGTATGGGCTCAAGCAAGCACCTCGGGCATGGTACAGTTGAATTGATGGCTACTTTCAGGATAATGGGTTCATTAAATTCCCATATGAGCACACACTGTACCTGAAAACAAATGTAGTAGGGGAGATGATAATCATCTACTTGTACGTAGACGATCTGATATATACTAGCAATAGCAACAGCCTATTTTAGGAGTTCAAAATAGCCATGAAGACCGAGTTTGAAATGACAAACATGAGGCTGATGAAATTCTTTCTTGGCATTGAAGTTGACCAATCAGTAGATGGCATCTTCATATCTCATGGCAAGTATGCTAAGGATGTCCTGAGGCATTTCAAGATGGAGGACAACAAACATGCCATGACCCCGATTGCCACTGGCTTGAAGTTGAGCAAGACTAACAATAGTAGAAGCGTTGATCCAACTCTCTATTGTCAGTTGGAAGCTTGATGTATTTGACCGCAACCAGGCTAGATCTAATGTTTACTATGAGTTTAATTAGTAGGTTTATGGAGTCACCCAAAGACACTCATTGGCAAGCAGGCAAGAGAATTTTAAGGTATGTCAATGGCACGAGGAACCACAGACTTCACTATGCAAGAAAAGACTAGCTTGAGTTGATTGGCTACACTGATAGTGATTAGGCTGGTAGCATCGAAAGAGCACTTCTGGATATACCTTCCATTTTGGATCCGAAGTTGTCTCTTGATCCTCGAAGAAGTAGCCAATTGTTCCTTTATCTATAGCAGAGGTAGAGTATGTTGCTGCCACCTCAGCCGCCTGCTAGGCAGTCTGGCTGAGAAGAGTTCTGAGTGAACTATATCATCCGCCGAAAGTAGCAACAACAATATTTTGTGACAATAATTCTGCCATCGCCCTCTTGAAGGACCCTATCTTCCACGGTCGGACAAAGCACATAGATATCCGGTATCATTTCATTAGAGAGTTGGTGAAATTCGATGAAGTACAGTTGCAGTTTTGTAGGTCCAAGGAGCAGGTAGCTGACATCTTCATAAAACCTTTGAAGGAGGAGGACTTCACCAGGCTGTGGGAAATGTTCGGTGTCAAAGAATTTGTGAAATCTGGTTTAAAGAAGGGTGTTGGCATTATTAAACCACCTTCGCAAATGCTTCATCGCGAAGCAGAAAAAAATAGCCTCTTAAAGTTGCTTCGTTGCGAAGTAGTTCAAACCTGCCCTCTGAGGATGCTTCGCTACGAAGCAGTAAAAACATGCCACTTGAAAATGCTTCGCAGCGAAGTAATTCCATTCCGACAGTTTGCCCATCAAATTTGCGAAGCAACGTCCAGGCACGGGAAATGAAGGCCTGACATCACACATGTGAGTAGGTGGGGTTGTTTGACGATTCGTGGAAAACCTTCTTCGGCATTTAATTTTTGTCAATTGGTTGGTGAATTGTTCCCGCCTCTTGTCTTCTTTCTTCGTCTATAAATATCGGACTGTATGTCATTTAGTGAGTGAGGAATTGTGAGCGCAAAGCAGCCGTAGTGTTAGGGTTTCAAGCGAAAAACAGTAGAAGAAAATAGCTGCAGAGTAGCCATTAGCCGGAGAAGGTAGCAGCAGTCTCCAAGAAAACCTTTTGTGTTTACCCTGCAAACATATTTGCAGATGTCAGTAATCGCTTCAGAAAGGAAGCTTTGTAACCCGGTTTTATTCCTATAAATAAAATATCTGCTTGTGGTATTTTGTTTTAATCTGTTCCTGTTCAGCTGCAAAATTTGATTATTTGTCTGTTGTGTCTAAGTAGTACTTCGATGTATTATTTCCCAAAGTGGTTATTTGGGACCACTCCACCCGAAGCTCTTTTTAATTTGTGCTTCGTAGCCTTCTTGAGCGAAGCTCCCACTTCGCCAGCTTTTATTCCGAAACAACCTCCACCGAGTTAAAACTGGCAAAGTTTATTTTTATTTGGCACTTCGAAGTTTAACTCTCCGAAGCAGTCACTTCGCTGCTAATATCCGAAGCAATTTTTGTGCCCAAAAATTGCCAAGCTTCTCTTCTGTCACACTTCGCTAATTAACCAAGCGAAGCACCTACCTCGCTGTCCAACATTGCGAAGCTCCTTCGTGACCCCACAAACTTGCGAAGCGTTTTTTTTATTGACACGATTTAATTCTTCCCAATAGATAAATAAATGCATATACACATAGACATAGATGGAAGAAGTGAAATGAAATTTAACATAGGAATATACTGTTGAAAATATACAGTTTGAAGAGAAAATAAAATAAGATTGAAGTTTGAATATTGCTTAAAATAATAAATTTGTAAGAAAACATTACCAATTGGGATTGGCGAGATGACCAAGCTTAGATACATCGATGTTGTAGTCGTCAGCCATTACACAGTTGGGATGCTTAACAAACTGAAGCCAATACCTTTGATTAGAAAGGCTGTTTGTCCACCATTATATATAAACAAGAAGCTATCCCACAATTGGGATGATTAACGAACTGAAGCCAATACCTTTGATCAAAAAGGCTTTTGTCGGCTAATATATATAAACAAAAGAGCTATTTAACCGTCTGAGTCAATAGGAGGATCTCTTCCAATAAGGTTAAGATTAGATTGTCACATGGTAAGAGTGGTCCCTTCCACTAAGATTGAAACTTATCCCAACGGAAAAGAAATATGCTATTTGTACAAATGTTTCACTAATTCCAAGCAAGGTGAATTGTTTTTAAGCTTTCATTTTGAATTATTTGTATGCGATTTTTATTCTGGACTTCCACACTTAGATATTTGTTAATTGTGATATGATTGATATTTATTTATTTATTTATTTTCTTGAAAAGAGGAATCCCGGTAAACGATAGCGAAATTTTTATTTTCTGGTATAACACTATTTTCATTTCCTATTCTCTATTCGTATCATAGAAATCTCCCTTTTAAAAAGAAAAAAAAGATGACGAATATGTTAGATGCATAGGTAGGTAGTATTAAAGTAGAACATAATTGCATAGGTAGTTAGTATTAAAATAGAACAGAATTCCAATCTTGTATCATTATATTAAACAATAAACAACGAATCCTTAAATAATACCTATTTAACAAATTATAAGAACCAAATATATATATATTTTTAATTCTTTCACTTTGACTATTACGTTTTTGAAATTTACTCACTTCCTTCGTCCTAATGTGTTCAACATCTGATGGATGGGAAGGAAATAAAAGAATAAAACAAAACTTTTTCTTTATATTTTAATATGACTATTACTTCATGAAATTTATTTATATCCTTTCAACCTCTAATTTTATTATTCTCGCCATATTTCCTTTCAACCCCTAATTTTTTTATTCTCGCCATGTTAGGAATAAGGTAAAGAAACTCAAATTTAAAACTTTGTAGCTTGCTGGTGCATGTTAATTCATCTTTCATTTTTTAACAAATTAAAGAATATATTAATTATTAAATATATTTTGATTTATATTTATTACATTAAAAAACAAAGTCTTATTAATAAAATTATATATTTTTTAGTTTTTATTAAGTGTTTTTTCAAATTTTTACTGCAAATAAGTATTTTTAACAATTTAAAATGGTTTTACCTATGTGTAAATCAGCAACAACAAACATAAAGTATCTCTTATCAAATACTTTTATAAACATGTTACTACCCTTCCTTGGATTTTCTATGTGAAAGAATTTATATTTTGCTATGTTATTTTGGCAATGGAATGATTGACCATTTCATAATTAACCATGGTTAAATGATATATGTATGTACATTACGGAAAATTAGGAGATAGTTTACTTCCTAATTTTTGTACAATAGATTATTCAATAAGAGGTTATGTTGATGCTAATGGTTTTGCCCCTTTGTAGGGGTATATTTATTTTCGTAAGGAGAAGAAAAGACTTAATGTATGAAAACCATTTTTTTTTTTTTCTTCATTTACTGCCTCCATCCAGCTTTCATATGTGCTTGCTTCAATAATATTTTTGGGCTCAATGCTGGATAACAGAGAGTAGTTGTTTACTACTCTTCTTCTTGTTTGAATACCAACTGTGGGGTCCCCAATAATCTGCTCTCTGGGATGATTTTTATGCCAGCTGCCTATTTTGGATTTCCTGTTTTCTTCTATTTCTAAATCATATAAATCCGATTCTGTCTCTCTTCTTTTTTTTTATCTTCATCCTCTTCAATAAATTCTTCATAAGTCGGGTAGTTTTCATTATGGCTGATTTCTTGTTTCCTACCTTCATCAACCTTAACATCCGCACTCTCCACAATTTTCTTTAGTCTTTTGTTGTAGCATGTGTAGGCTTTGCTTTTTGTTGAATAACCAAGAAAAATTCCTTCATCGACTCTATCTTCAAACTTGCCAAGATTGTCTTTAGTTCATTTAATGTAACACTTGTTGTCGAAAACTTTGAAGTATTTTGTTGTAGCCTTTTTGCAAACCACGAGTTCATAAGGTTTTTGCTTTCATGCAACCTCAACATGCATCTATTCGGATGTAAACTACAGTATGAACCGCCTCTTTCCAAAACCTCGTCGCAATTCTGCTCTCTGTCAACATGGTTTGTGCCATTTCCTGCACAGTTCTATTCTTTCTTTCTACTACTCCATTCTGCTAAGGTGTTCTTGCTGTCAAAAACTGTCTTCTAATCCCATGTTTTTCATAGTATTCTGCAAACTCATCTAAAATAAACTCTCCTCCTCTATCTGATCTTAAACATTTAATTCTTTTTCCTGATTGATTCTCAACAAGATTTTTGAAAGTTTTGAACATCTTAAAGGCTTCTATTTAAGTTTCAAAAATAGTACCCATGTCATTCGGAATAGTCATCTATACACAGCATAAAATATTTGTATCCATTTATGCTTTTCGTTCTCATGGGTCCACATAAATCAGTGTGAATTAGTTCTAACGGCTTGTTTGTGAAGTACTATTTTGCTTTGAAAGTGGATCTGGTTTGCTTCCCCTTTTGGCATGACTCGCAAATACTATTTGAAGGTTTACCAATAGTGGGTATGTCTCTTACTACCCTTTTTGAGCTGATTTTTACCAGATTATCAAAGCTTATGTGACCGAGTCTCTTGTGCCACATCCAATTTTCTTCTTCCTGTCCAACCAAGCAAGCTCCTTCGAAGTCTTAGAGAGAGTATATAGATTTCTAGAAGTTCTCTATCCAATAGCTATCAACTTCCCATTTTTTGTCTTTCGTACTTCATAGCCTTGCTTCTTGAAAATTACTTCATGACCTCTGTCACAAATTTGACTTACACTCAGTAAGTTATGCTTCAGACCAACCACAAAAAGGACTTCTTTAGAGTTGATTTTTTTGTCACTTAACTTAACTGATCCTTTACCCACTATCTTGGCTCCATCATTGTTTCCAAATTTTACAGAACCACCTTCATAAGTCTGTAACTTATCAAACTTTTTTTTATCTCCTGTCATATGACTAGAGCATCCACTATCCAGAATCCATGGTGCAGATTTGTTCTGGGCTTTGAGAGCTGTTTGAACGATCAAGGATTCCTTATCTCTCTTAGGTTGTTCCTTTTCTTTCCACTCTGATTTGACAACAGATTTGGTCACTTGTTTTACCTTCTCCCTTTCATTGGCTTGTGCCTGTTTTTTAGGAAATTTTTGGTTTTGTTTCAATCCAATTGATTGATACTTTCTTCCCTGATATTTATTTCCTGCAAAAGAGCTACGACAATTTCTTGCAATATGTCCAAAGTTATGACAATTATAACATTCTACATCATAATCTATCAAAGGTGAAAAAGCATTTCTACTAGTGAAATTCCTTTGTCCTACATTATATCTATAATTTAAAATTTTATGACCGTAAGCATTGCATTTAAAACAATAACCAGAAAAGGAATGAGTGTACCTGGGCAATGGTTTTTTCCATGTTGTAGTAGGAGCCATGGGTCTTCTTCTTCTTTGATATGTGACTTTGGTGAATCCATCATTTGCAGTACTCCTTTTATTCTTGGCCTTATTGTTTTCTTTTGCATGATACGATTTTTCTTGATCAACCTTGATCTTATCTTTATTCTTTATTGGTTCTACAATTATAGCCTTTGATTCCTTTGAAGATTCTCCTTCATCAAATCCCAAACCAAATTTGATGCCTGTAGGCCTTTGGTTATTTAACATTTTATTCAGCTTCGCAGAACTGTCTTCAAATTTATGATGACAACTCAATTTCCGATTCATCTCTTCTAGCTGCATCCTTAATCCAACTATGTCTTCTTATAGCTTATTGCACTCATCTATTTTCACGGTTAGATGTGCTTCAAAATCTTTAGACTTTTTCTTAAATTCTTCAGTCTATACTTTCAAACTGATTATAAATTCGTTGGCATCCTCAAATTTTCTTGAAATCTTTTTATTCTTTTTCCTTTTTGTACTTAAATCTTCAAGTGCAGCAACCAACTCACCTTCCAGATCTACCTCAGCCTCATCCTCTAATTTTTAATCACACTCCTAGGTTTCCTCTGTTCTTTCTTCTTCAAAAGCCATGAACAAGGCTTCACCAGTTTCTTCTTCGAGTCCTCACTGGAGTCTGTCTTTAGAAGAGTTAACATTCTTGGAAATGAAACTTTTCTTCTTGAAGTTCCTTTTTCTAAAATGTGGTTTCTTCTTCCAGTCACTTCTTTCTTGGTGTGTCCCTTCATCACTTTTGTTTTTCTCATTCATTGGGCATTTAGTTGCAAAGTGCCCGATGCCTCCACAGTTGAAACACTTGAACGGTAGCTTACCTCTGTACTTTCTTTTTCCATTTATTAGTTTTCTAACAAAGTTTGCTTCAGTTTCTTTTACAGATTCTTCTTCCTCAGATTCTAGTTTAGCTTTTATATTTTTTTGTGTTTGGAAAGTAGCTTCTCTGTCTGAGGGCTTAGTTTGTCCTATTATCATTTCATATGCTGTTAAAGAACCATGCATTTCATCCATGCTAAAGGTATTTAAATCTTTAGCTTCTTCTATAGCAAAAACTTTAGCATCAAATCTTTTATGGAGAGTTCTTAGTACCTTTTTCACAACAACTGCATCTTCTATTTTCTCACCGAGTCCTCTAATCACATTGATGATTTCATTTACTCTCAGCATATAGGCCTCTATGTTCTCATCATCATTCATATTTAATGCTTCGAAATGGGCTCGATGGGTTTGTAGCTTGGCTTCCTTGATCTTGCCATCTCCTTCATGAATGCTCTACAGTTTGTCCCATATGTCTTTTGCCGATTTACAACTCATGATCCTTATCAATTCACTGTCTACTAACCCACACATAATAGCATTCTTAGCTTTAGAGTTGTTCTCAAACTTTTTCTTCTCAGCCGCATCTATTGGAGGAGTAGAGGGTATTGTGTATCCATTTTCAACAGATTCCCAAATGTCATATCCCAATGCACACAGATATGTCTGCATCCTGAGTCTCCAGAAAGAGTAATTTGTTCCATAGAACAAAGGAGCTTTGTTGGAAGAAAATCCTTCACATCGGCCATTGTGTATTTTTCAAGATCACCTTAGCTGATTAAGTTTGTTCAGGTACCTTGCTCTGATACCAATTGATATTCTCACAATGACACTGAGAGGGGGGGTGAATCAGTGTAACTATTTAAAATTTGAATCTGCAACTCTTAATGATTAAAAATGCAAGCTTAAAAATAGATATAGCAAGTATAACAAAAGAGCATCACACAACACAAGATTTAAAGAGGTTCACCGATTTGGCTACTCCTCAAATAATGACTGTTCGAACTACAATCCAAATCCAGCCTTTGCAAGGATTCAATATTTACAAATAGTTTACTAGCACCCACTGGAAGGAGCACCAACCCCTGATTTATCTACAACAACAGATAGGAGCACCAACCCCTTATACCAAGCACCAACTTGGATTTCTATTTTGAATAACAGTTTGACATAAAAATGTCTTCTCTTTTACAAGACCCTCACTGGTCTATTGCTCATTCAAATCAATCTCATAGAAGCATAAAGAGAATTGTTAGAAACTCAATATCTTCTATTGCATACTAAAACCTCTCTTTCAAATTTTCAAGAATAAAACCAGGTTTCAGTTCTGTAGCTATTTTTCTTATAGCACTCTTACCCAACCTCACTTTTAGTTTTTTTTAGATAAAAACACGGTTGAGGTAACCTCACTGCGCCTTTTCGATTCTTTATACTTGGCTTCCTCGAATGGCTCTTTCAAAATGACTCTATTTTTCCCTCCAATTTTTCATGCATTTACGGCTACGTTCAATCTATCGCAGCTTCTCTGACGTGCTCTGTCTTCTAGCCGCTTTATTTCTGACTCATTCTGACAGTCTACTCTGCTCATTCTGATAGCTTTTTTTGATAGCCTTTTTTACGTGTTTTGATGCTTTGTCATTCTTTTCTTCTATCCTTTATGTAACTGCCCTCTCGGCACCTTTACACTTTCCTATGGCACTCTTTTCAATTCAGAGTCAAACTTTCTCTTCTGCCTGCAACTACCATTTTTGACACACGCAACCTCCGAGAGGATTTCTTGTTTATCGAGATTCTCTGTATTTCTACACTTTCGAAAGTCTTGCAGCATCATGGCCCTGTAACAGTCGTTCTTTTCTTTAAAGCACTGTTCTGCCACCTGTAACTTTAGTTCTGACTCCAGCTAACTCTAACATAACTGGCTGCATGATTTTCTTCTGCACTTTCCCCAACAACTGTCACTGTGTAAGCTTCTCGGCTTTTACCTACGCAACTAAGACATGTCGCGATATTGTGACATTTCTATCCATTTGACCTTTTCTGGATAGTTGACCATGAAAACCTGACCTATCGCGATATCGTGACATTCTCCGCCTCCTAGTCCTTATCTTGGCATGCAACCATGAAAATAGAACAAGTCACGAAATCGTGATGCATTTGTTGCCTCGAGCTCTTTTCTATCTCCTACCTGCGAAAACGGGACATGTCACGAAATTGCGACAAATTCGCTGCATCTAGCTCTTTTTTGTCTTATGCCCACAAAAACGGGACATGTCACGAAATCGTGACACTTTTTGCTTTCCTGCACTCTACTTCGCTTGCACCCACGAAAATGGAACACGTCGTGAAATCGTGACACTTTTTGCTGCCATACACTTTTCTTTGCATGCCTCAACGAAAACCCAACATGTAGCGATATCGCTACACTTTTGTTCCTTGTGCTTTTCTTTTTCTTCGGCCTCTGAAAATCCAACATGTAGCGAAATCGCTACACCTTTTTGCCTTTGCTCTTCCTCTCTGCTTCAGCCCGCGAAAGTCCAACATGTAGCGAAATCGCTACACTTTTGCTCCTTGGCATCTAAACTCTGCTTTGGCCCGTGAAACTTCAACATGTAGCGAAATCGCTACACTTTTGTTGCCGTACATTCTCTCTCCTCTTCGGGTTGCGAAAACCCGACGTGTCGCGATATCGTGACACTTTTCGCCCTTAGCGCTTTTCCTCCAAATCTGTCGCGAAATCGTGACACTTTTCATCCTTGGCACTGCTTCTCCAAACTTGTCGCGAAATCGTGACACTTTTCATCCTTGGCGCTTCTTCTCAGAATCTGTCACGAAATCGCGACACTTTTTGTCCTTGGCGCTTCTTCACCGAACTTGTCACGAAATCGTGACACTTTTCATCCTTGGCGCCTTTACTCCAAACATGTCGTGAAATCATGACAGTTTTTCAAATTTGCTTCTTTCCTTCCAGCATGTCGCAAAATCGTGACAGTTTCTCCAGCTTTTTCTCTTTCCTCCGATATGTCACGAAATCGTGACATTTTTGGCTATGCCTTCTCTCTCCTCAGTTTTGTCATGAAATCGTGACATTTTTGGCTGTGCCTTCTCTCTCCTCAGTTTTGTCGTGAAATCATGACATTTTTGGCTATGCCTTCTCTCTCCTCAGTTTTGTCACAAAATCATGACATTTTTGGCTGCGCCTTCTCTCTCCTCTGTTTTGTCGTGAAATTGCGACAGAAAACATGTCGCGATATCGCAACAGTTTTCTTACTTGTCTTTTTCTGCAAATTTCTGAATCTGGGCCACTTCTTTCTTCTTGGAAATTCTCTGTACTTGTTCTGGCTGACCTCTGAACTACATCAATTGCATCAATCTATCTGTGTTGACAACAATGACAATAATTTTGCAATACTTTTACTGCACCTTGCTCAACAAAGAAACCCCTTTGGAAATCTGCCTCAATCACAAAACTCTTTTGTCAATCTTCACAAGGGTTAGTAGATCACAAAATAATCAACATTACTCCACTTTTCAATAATCATCACCAAAGCCTTTAATTGCACAACTTCCTTATCTCTCCTAAAACCACTTGTACCATAAAATAAAATAAATCAAAATATTTAAATCAAAATGACTACCCCTTATATCTTCCTAATAAAACAATTAATTCTCTAACCCTTATATCTCCCTAATAACACAATGCACCCAATAAAATAAAAATCTTATACAATCCCTTGTAACTCCCAACTTCCACAATACACTAATAACCAAGCATTTTATGACGTACCTAAAAAGTGCATCCGCGTAATTCGAACACGAGTGCTCTCCTTTCCTAGCACCTTAGTTTTGTCTTGGGAACCACTTGGGCTACACACCCTCTTAGATTTTACACCGCCCAAACTCTTATTTGTCACCACCTAGAATCGCAAACAACAAAAAACAACACACAAAATTATGAGTTGTCGGGTTTTTGAACTGGGGTCTCATTCTCTGCTACTCAATACCAACTTCCGCCAGCACTCCCCACTCGCTTGATACAAAACATGGAAGTCCCTTTTTTTATTTTGATTCTCCTCGAAATTAGTGAGACTACTGTATACTTCAGCGTCGCCGAGAATCATCAGTCGGAGCGCATGATTTTTTTTGAGGCATTGTGACAAACTTCGAAGGTCGTAGGATGTCTGAATATATTACGTAGTATAATATATACACCCTTTCAGTCAATAAGACTCATGCACCGATTGTCTACCTCCTTCGCTGGCACCGGGCTTCAATGACGAAATCGAGAAATGCACGCCGATTAATATCGAATTCATCGTCACTTAATTAATGAGTTCCATTTCCTCATTTTATATGCACTAAGATGCATTTCCAAACACGTCGGCCCTTTTTAATTTATTTTAAAATATTAATTTAAATTTTAAATAAATAAAATTTAAACTAAATATTTAAAATTAAATATCTTCATCACCGGGGCACCTTTTTCAATGAAACTAAGAGCCAACTTGGGTTTTAATAAAAACCCATTTCAAATCTGTTATCCATGGTTTTAAATAAAACCTTTTATTTTGACTACCTTGGTTTTCACAAAAACCCTTCCGCTTCTTGACATCAATGACAACATCAACACTTGAGCAAGGGCAATGTACCCAATGTACCCAAAATTGCCAACACATTATACAGAGGCTATATGAGCAGCGCTTGCACGAGGAGCACATCCTCTTATAGAAGGAGCATGTAGAGCAAGAAGATAGGTTGGATAGGGCCAGCCTATATTCTCAGGATGAAAATGGAGAGCAGGTGCATAGGAAGGATTTTTTGCAAGTCGACATGCACCATGAGCACGTAAGCGTTCACACTCATATCACTACCCATCAAAGAGAGTGACCACCCTCGATCAACAATTAGAGGCAGCAACATTATGAGGAACAATAGGGGAACAGATGCAACCTGGAATATCCTAATATTTATTGCGCTAAGGATGAGGAAGAGCAATGCCCTTCACCTTGACAGAAGAGGAGTGTACCTCCTAAAACACCTCCACGTTGACTTAGGCAGGAGGAATTTCTGTCTTCTGAGGCTTACAAAGCTTTGGTCGAGAAGGTCAAAGAAATTGAGAAATAAGGTGCGGCTGTCAAAAAGCCAACGGTGAGGAAAATTGACAATGAACCTTTATATCCCTATGTGCCTACGCCCCCATACCCTGATAATTTTGAGATGCCCAAGTTAGACAAATTCAAGGGTGATGAAGAGGCACAAGAATATGTCATGAGATTTCTGGATGCTTGCTTTCAGATAGAAAATAATGATGCATTGTTGTTGCATACGTTTGTCATGATACTCTTTGGGATAGCCTGAGTATGGTTTAATCAGCTAAAGAAACACAACATAATAAATTTTGAGCAATTAGCTAATGCCTTTCTTGAACGCTATTCCTTCAACATAAAAAAATAGGCCAACCTTTCTGATTTGGTTGGGCTAGCTCAGTGCAATGACGAGCCAATAGAACAGTACGGGAAGAGGTGGAGGAGATTAGTGATAAAGTTGTCGTTCCTGATTCTTGTCATAGAATTAACCCAAATGTTTATAAAGAGTTGTGCCAAGCACATCTCGCTACTGTTGTAGCTGTAGAAATATGCCACATTCAAAGAATCTTTGGTGCAAGCCAAGGTAACTAAGGACATCAACTTGCAGGAGGGCAACTTGAAGATCAAAACCAAGAAAGAAGGATATAAGAAGAGTACCTCAAAGCAACAGAGCAAGCAGGCCCATGTGAATCAGGTTGTACTAAATCTCCAAAATGAGGATAAGGGGCAAAAGAAACAAAATTATCAAGCCCATCCTCTTCTTGCACAATACGACTAGCACAGGAATAACTACAAGGGCAAGAACAAGGAGCAACACCTGCCTCGCATATTCACACCATTGAATGAATCATTGACATCGAATTTCGTCAACTATGTGAGTCCAAGGCAATAAGATTGCTTGAATTCAAGATGGTTAATCCTAATCAGCCCAAGCCCAAATATTATCAAGAAGATTTGTTTTACATATTTCATAGAGTGAAAGGCCACGACATTGAAGTATACTAGTCTTTCAAACATATTGTGCAAAATATGATAGAAAAGGGAGAGCTTATGGTACCAAGAAATACCCAGGTGCTGGACAACCAAAACATAGGGATTTTTAAAAATCCATTACCAAACCATGAGGCACCCCGTAACCACGCTAGCCACATCAATCAAGTGCAATTCGAACCACCTACCTAGGGGTTCGTCAGCATGGTCAATATTGTTACTAGACATGGGAGGTACAAACGACTGAATCAACATCATGCTCCCATTCAAATACAAGCCACACCCTAGCAGCAGTAGGCACAAAATATTCTAGGCCCACTAACAAGACTAGTGGTGACCATTAGAAGCAGGCTGGTTCAAAACCTGCAGATGACTCCTGCAAAGTTGTCAGTATATGAGCTTATACAATAATCCCCTAGGCACAGGGAGACTCTTATGGACATTATGAGGACCATTTAGGTATAGTCCTAGGATGCACAAGTGTTCACAAACTTCGTGGGGTATGTAAAACAGTTCCAAGAACCAATGATCTGATTCTACGATCACAAAGTGAAAATGGTTTTTGCAAGCGTGGTTGACCTGCCACTACATATCATTGCATGTGTTAACCACGTGTCATTCAAAAGGGTCTTTATTGACATTGGTTCGTTGATCAATATAATCATGACTAAGGCACTACACCATTTGAAATTTCCTAAATCACTCGTTGTACCAACCACATTTACATTTGAGAGCGTTTAATGATGCATTATGCTCTACAGTTGGCATGATTTTCCTACCTATTTAGGCAGGACTAAAGACCATTCCTGTAATGTGTCATGTGATAGAGGGCACATTGCAGTATAACATCCTGTTGGGGAGGCCTTGGATTCATGAAATGCGTTGTATTCCCTCGATATTGTATTAGTGTGTCAAGTATATACATGAGGGACAAGTTCATGTGGTTTCATTAGATGAAGAACCTTTCAAGTTCATGAACTTAGTATATTTTCCAAGGGGTTTTTTACTCCTGTCAACGCACTTGGACATACAGCCCATATCACCGGTAAGGGTTCCAAGAGGTAAATAGGCGGTGCATGTTCAACCATCGATATCTGTATCAAACAGATCTGAACATACCACTACAACTTCTCTGAGATCGAGTGCATTTGTAATGCATCAGGACGACAAGAAATTAAAGGTGAAATTGGGTAGGAAAGAATCAAAGAACCCGAACTAGTCATCGCTGAGGCTGCCACTCCCATGGAGGTGGAGGAAGCCCAGGATTAAGTCAAGGAGGCACCTCAGCCTACTTCTCCAGCATCGTCAGTAGGACCATCCACACTGCAGGTGACTATTCACCTAGCCAGTACAGGTCTAGGTGAATACCTTGTGCAAAATGTGACCTTTGGTCCTATTTTAGAGACTACACGAGACATGGGTCGGTCGATAACCCATCGATAACCAGTTAGATTGGTAGTGTCGTTGGGTGAGCCATCCAACCAAACACAATTTATATATACTGGGTTGAATCAAGTTCCAACATAGGCACCCATGGAGGTGGATGATGACAAACAGTTCATAGTGAATATTCTATACTTGTCCAACCCAGAGTACGCCATGCACATTTTTGAGCTCTATCATTGGAATTGATACGACCTTGGTATTTTTGAACAAGGACGAAGAACCCCTCTTGAACTATGTTATCATTTGGAAACTAATAGTTTTGGATTGGGATTGTAGAGTCAGGGACATGATGATTTACTCATTGTATCATTGGATTGTTTATACCTGAGTTTGGGGGACGACGTGGATTTTAATCCATATCATCCTAACATATCTAGTCTTTGGGGTAACAACCCAATGGTGTAAGTCATCACCGTTGAGATACCGGAGCTTGAATATGAAGAGTTATCAGAGTAAAACCCTAGAGGCAACCTGGGTCATTGAAACCGTATCACAATCGATGATACTGGCATGCAGGGGTGTAACCCCACCTTTCTAGGTGATCTCGAGTCAGGATATCCGTGTAGTGAATATGGAGAGGAGTCCACAACCAAAATAAGTGGATCGAATTATGATGCAGATGGCGAGTCCTCAAAAAAAGATCAATCTGAAGAGGAAATTGATCGAGCCTTCATTGTTCTAACATTTCTATGCCATTTGCTACCTAGAGAGCAATTAGATGAGATACAAGAGCATTTCATGGTTGATAGTGATTATGAAGATGATACAGAGCAGGCCTACTTAAGTTCTCGTCCATCTAATCTCCCACTATTCATGGACACGATAGAGTGGTCTGCTCATAGTAGCAATCATAGTGATGAGGTTGAGATGACCAATCTGAGGCTAGTATATATGCTTCATCTACTGCTTGCGGAGTCAGAGTATGTTATATAAGTACCTCTTAACACTGATTTCTTTGAAGAGGAAGCAGAGCCACAACAAAATGGCATAGCTGAGAGGAAGAACATAACTATCATGGATATGGCACGAAGCATGTTGAAGGCAAAAATTCTGCCACATGAGTTCTGGGCAAAAGCCGTGTCATGTGTAGTTTATCTGTTGAACTAATGTCCCACGAAGAGTGTGAAGGACAAAATTCTAGAGGAAGCCTGGAGCAATCTGAAGCCAAGTGTGGCTCATTTACAAATTTTGGGTGCATAGCATATACACATTTTCCATATGAGAAAAGGCAAAAGCTGGATGACAAAGCTAAAAAATACATTTTCACAAGGTACAACAAACAAGCAAAGGCATACAAGCTATACAATCTGATGATGAAGAAACTTGTCATCAGTCGATATGTGAAGTTCTTGGAGGATGAAGCCTGGAACTGGAAGTCAAAGACTTATCAGCCTAAACTAGCAATTATTGAACCTATAAACTTGGAGGAAGATAGTGTGCAACCACCTGTACTTTCAAGCAGCAACAATGGTGCCAGCAACATCACAACCTCATCATCCCGGTCACCTCCACTTGTAAGCAGAATTCCAAACTTGAGGATACCTGCGAAGACTCGATGCTTGCAAGACATTTATGAGGTAACCCAAAATTTGACAGATGATGAATATTTTGATTTTGCCTTATTTACAGAGTGTGATCCAGTGGAGTTTGAAGAGGCAAGTCAGAATCGCAAATGGGTGAATGCGATGGATGAGGAGATAGCAACCATTGAGAAGAATGAGACATGGCAGTTGGTTGATCTTCCAACAAGGAAAAATACCATTGGGGTCAAGTGGGTGTATAAAATGAAGTTCAACGCCCAAGGAGAAGTTGACAGACATAAAGCCAGATTAGTAGCAAAAGGCTACAAGCAGAAGTCTGGCATTGACTATCATGAGGTGTACGCATCTATAGCCTGATTTGACATAGTTAGAATGATTTTGGCATTGGCAGCTCAGAAAGGCTAGAGTGTGTACCAAATAGATGTCAAGTCTGCTTTCCTAAATGGAGTGTTGGAAGAAGAGGTCTACATAGACCAGCCACCCGGTTATGAACTGCAAGGGCAAGAAGGCAAGGTTTTGAAGCTAAAGAAGGCCTTGTATGGGCTCAAGCAAGCACCTCGGGCATGGTACAGTCGAATTGACGACTACTTTCAGGATAATGGGTTCATTAAATGCCCATATGAGCACACACTGTACCTGAAAAAAAATGTAGCAGGGGAGATGATAATCATCTACTTGTACGTGGACGATCTGATATATACTAGCAATAGCCATGAAGAGTTCAAAATAGCCATGAAGACCGAGTTTGAAATGACAAACATGAGGATGATGAAATTCTTTCTTGGCATTGAAGTTGACCAATCAGTAGATGGCATCTTCATATCTCATGGCAAGTATGCTAAGGATGTCCTGAGGCATTTCAAGATGGAGGACAACAAACATGCCATGACCCCGATTGCCACTGGCTTGAAGTTGAGCAAGACTAACAATAGTAGAAGCGTTGATCCAACTCTCTATTTTCAGTTGGAAGCTTGATGTATTTGACCGCAACCAGGCTAGATCTAATGTTTACTATGAGTTTAATTAGTAGGTTTATGGAGTCACCCAAAGACACTCATTGGCAAGCAGGCAAGAGAATTTTAAGGTATGTCAATGGCACGAGGAACCACGAACTTCACTATGCCAGAAAAGACTAGCTTGAGTTGATTGGCTACACTGATAGTGATTAGGCTGGTAGCATCGAAAGAGCACTTCTGGATATACCTTCCATTTTGGATCCGAAGTTGTCTCTTGATCCTCGAAGAAGTAGCCAATTGTTCCTTTATCTATAGCAAAGGTAGAGTATGTTGTCGCCACCTTAGCCGCCTGCCAGGCAGTCTGGTTGAGAAGAGTTCTGAGTGAACTACATCATCCGCCGAAAGTAGCAACAACAATATTTTGTGACAATAATTCTGCCATTGCCCTCTCGAAGGACCCTGTCTTCCACGGTCGGACAAAGCACATAGATATCTGGTATCATTTCATCAGAGAGTTGGTGAAATTCGATGAAGTACGGTTGCAGTTTTGTAGGTCCAAGGAGCATGTAGCTGACATCTTCATAAAACATTTGAAGGAGGAGGACTTCACCGAGTCGTGGGAAATGTTCGGTGTCAAAGAATTTGTGAAATCTGGTTTAAAGAAGGGTGTTGGCATTATTAAACCACCTTCGCAAATGCTTCATCGCGAAGCAGAAAAAAATAGCCTCCTAAAGTTGCTTCGCTGCGAAGTAGTTCAAACCTGCCCTCTGAGGATGCTTCGCTGCGAAGCAGTAAAAACATGCCACTTGAAAATGCTTCGCAGCGAAGTAATTCCATTCCGACAGTTTGCCCATCAAATTTGCAAAGAAACGTCCAGGCACGGGAAATGAAGGCCTGACATCACACATGTGAGTAGGTGGGGTTTTTTGACGATTCGTGGAAAACCTTCTTCGGCATTTAATTTTTGTCAATTGGTTGGTGAATTGTTCCCGCCTCTTGTCTTCTTTCTTCGTCTATAAATATTGGACTGTATGTCATTTAGTGAGTGAGGAATTGTGAGCGCAAAGCAGCCGTAGTGTTAGGGTTTCAAGCGAAAAACAGTAGAAGAAAACAGCTGCAGAGTAGCCATTAGCCGGAGAAGGTAGCAGCAGTCTCCAAGAAAACCTTTTGTGTTTACCCTGCAAACATATTTGCAGATGTCAGTAATCGCTTCAGAAAGGAAGCTTTGTAACCCGGTTTTATTCCTATAAATAAAATATCTGCTTGTGCTATTTTGTTTTAATCTGTTCCTGTTCAGCTGCAAAATTTGATTATTTGTCTGTTGTGTCTAAGTAGTACTTCGATGTATTATTTCCCAAAGTGGTTCTTTGGGACCACTCCACCCGAAACTCTTTTTAATTTGTGCTTCGTAGCCTTCTTGAGCGAAGCTCCCACTTCGCCAGCTTTTATTACGAAACAACCTCCACCGAGTTAAAACTGGCAAAGTTTATTTTTATTTGGCACTTCGAAGTTTAACTCTCCGAAGCAGTCACTTCGCTGCTAAAATATCTGAAACAATTTTTGTGCCCAAAAATTGCCAAGCTTCTCTTCTGTCACACTTCGCTAATTAACCAAGCGAAGCACCTACCTCGCTGTCCAACATTGCGAAGCTCCCTCGTGACCCTACAAACTTGCGAAGCGTTTTTTTTATTGACGCGATTTAATTCTTCCCAATAGATAAATAAATGCATATACACATAGACATAGATGGAAGAAGTGAAATGAAATTTAACATAGGAATATACTGTTGAAAATATACAGTTTGAAGAGAAAATAAAATAAGATTGAAGTTTGAATATTGCTTAAAATAATAAATTTGTAAGAAAACATTACCAATTGGGATTGGCGAGATGACCAAGCTTAGTTACATCGATGTTGTAGTCGTCAGCCATTACACAGTTGGGATGCTTAACAAACTGAAGCCAATACCTTTGATTAGAAAGGCTGTTTGTCCACCATTATATATAAACAAGATGCTATCCCACAATTGGGATGATTAACGAACTGAAGCCAATACCTTTGATCAAAAAGGCTTTTGTCGGCTAATATATATAAACAAAAGAGCTATTTAACCGTCGAGTCAATAGGAGGATCTCTTCCAATAAGGTTAAGATTAGATTGTCACATGGTAAGAGTGGTCCCTTCCACTAAGATTGAAACTTATCCCAACGGAAAAGAAATATGCTATTTGTACAAATGTTTCACTAATTCCAAGCAAGGTGAATTGTTTTTAAGCTTTCATTTTGAATTATTTGTATGCGATTTTTATTCTGGACTTCCACACTTAGATATTTGTTAATTGTGATATGATTGATATTTATTTATTTATTTTTTTCTTGAAAAGAGGAATCCCGGTAAACGATAGCGAAATTTTATTTTCTGGTATAACACTATTTTCATTTCCTATTCTCTATTCGTATCATAGAAATCTCCCTTTTAAAAAGAAAAAAAAGATGACGAATATGTTAAATGCATAGGTAGGTAGTATTAAAGTAGAACATAATTGCATAGGTAGTTAGTATTAAAGTAGAACAGAATTCCAATCTTGTATCAGTTTATTAAACAATAAACAACGAATCCTTATATAATACCTATTTAACAAATTATAAGAACCAAATATATATATTTTTTTAATTCTTTCACTTTGACTATTACGTTTGTGAAATTTACTCACTTCCTTCGTCCTAATGTGTTCAACATCTGATGGATGGGAAGGAAATAAAAGAATAAAACAACACTTTTTCTTTATATTTTAATATGACTATTACTTCATGAAATTTATTTATTTCCTTTCAACCTCTAATTTTATTATTCTCGCCATATTTCCTTTCAACCCCTAATTTTTTTATTCTCGCCATGTTAGGAATAAGGTAAAGAAACTCAAATTTAAAACTTTGTAGCTTGCTGGTGCATGTTAATTCATCTTTCATTTTTTAACAAATTAAAGAATATATTAATTATTAAATATATTTTGATTTATATTTATTACATTAAAAAACAAAGTCTTATTAATAAAATTATATATTTTTTAGTTTTTATTAAGTGTTTTTTCAAATTTTTACTGCAAATAAGTATTTTTAACAATTTAAAATGGTTTTACCTATGTGTAAATCAGCAACAACAAACATAAAGTATCTCTTATCAAATACTTTTATAAACATGTTACTACCCTTCCTTGGATTTTCTATGTGAAAGAATTTATATTTTGCTATGTTATTTTGGCAATGGAATGATTGACCATTTCATAATTAACCATGGTTAAATGATATATGTATGTACATTCTGGAAATTTAGGAGATAGTTTACTTCCTAATTTTTGTACAACAGATTATTTAATAAGAGGTTATGTTGATGCTAATGGTTTTGCCCCTTTGTAGGGGTATATTTATTTTCGTAAGGAGAAGAAAAGACTTAATGTATGAAAACCATTTTTTTTTTTTTTAAATGATATTAGTTATCTATTATTAGCAAGACATAGTGGATGAATGTTTCCTTCGCTGTGAGAAAAATACTACTCTTATGAAAAGACTTTGACATGTGGAAACAATGATTTATTTTATAGTTTATTTTGCTTATAGAAATTATAAAGTTATTGAAATCTATTTTGCTTGGATATATGAGATTTAATAAGGAAATATTTTGGTGTTAGCAAAGGATTTTTTGTGACTAATTCTCCTTATCATCAATAATGATCACCATGAGTAAAGAGGTGTGTAACCAAATTTACTTTGAGTTCGAAGATAAAAAACTATAGTATTCTGGTAATATGCTTTAGGTCGAATCTTGAGACTTAGAATTATTAATATTTAAGGTTTCACCTACTTAGGATTCATGAATTTGTTAAGAAACCATCTGGTAATGTTGGTTGTGGCATATTGTTTTTTGGAATGCTTTTAAAAATTATTATTTGAGATTGCTTTGCAGTTTTTGGCTCTCATTATAGATAGTTTTATTTGAGAGAAGCAAATAAATGATGTAGTTTCCCAACAGGGAGAGATAGTGGTACATGTGTTGAGTTTGGATAGGACCCAGGATGCTTTTATATTTTTCATTTGTGTCAAATAAATTACTCAATTATTTAAGTATAGCAAAAGATTGATTGTGTAAATAATAGACTTGAGCCCACTCCTGGTTTGTAGATATGATATTCATCTACCCATTTATGAATTGAGTTCTAGGGAAATCTTTAATGATAGTTAGGTATTAATGAGATGATATTTTTAGCCTTTATTTTTGAATAAAATAAAGCCATGATTGGTATCATTCATCCTTACTCCTTATCTAAAAATAACTAGATTGTGTTAAGTATCAACTAAAATTATTATAGTGCAGGATAGACTTTTTCTTGTGTAGTGGAAGCCTTGGGTAATTAGGAAAACATAAGATCAATCATTGCCATGGAGAATGATAGTCTAAGTTTGCTATATGTTTTTCCATTGATATTGGATTACACCTGGTAATTCTTATTATGGTAAGTTGTATTGGTATCTAGAGATAATGATATAATTGTTGATGCTTACTATTATTATAGTAGAATGAATTAATTCCTAATAAAAGAGTTTTTTGCCTTACTTGAATATGAATTAGTGAAATTATACTTTAAGGTAATCTTCTATTTAGATATCATTAATGAAACGTGACCACTCCATCCAATATTATGGTTTGCATGTAGATAATTTTATGTATTTATCATTTTATTTGGATTTGCAATAGAAGATGATGTATTTTAATTAAGGATATTTGGAACGCTATCATGATTATGGAAACGATGAACATTGTTGTAATCCGATGTGTATGGATTTTATAGCTATTTTTAAATGATATAATTGGTAATGTAAATAATATATTAACTCATATTTATAGCTAAGTAACATTGCAGGCTTAATTGAAGTTAGTTTGCATTCAAACTAGAGAGAAGATTCTACATCGTGAACTCACATGATGATAGTATCATATAAACACTAGAAGGACATAGTGATATATCTTTAATAGATAAATTGTGGGTAATTTCTACTATTGTAATATGAATGAAGATTTGAATATAAATTATTTAATCTATGATAAACTTTGGAAACCTATAAAATAGGGAAAGTAACTAATGGATTGGTAGGATCTGTGAGTTTTGGGAAACTCTAGCATGAGATAAGGTAGATTGATTACCTTTATATCTACAAGATATGTAATGATTTAATCTCTTTATTAATGAAATTGGTTAGTTTTTTGCTGGGTTTTCCCTACAAAATTTTTCTCATTGTAAATTATGGAGTTGAGTTCTTTCTTATGGATGCTTATTTATAATAGTTATTGACAATGGACTCTTTTATGGTGCATAATTATAAATTATTGAATGGATAAATATAATGTGCCACATATGGATTAGTTAAATTTTAAATATGAATCTTTAAAGGTTTATAGAATTAGAATCATATATTTTGTTAGCATATGGATTTGGTTATGTGTTTAAGTTTTCTAAATGATCTATTATGGGTAAATATGAGAAGTTTAAAATAGACTTAGAGTTTGATCATTTCTTGAATAGAATACTTTTAGTTTATGGTACATCTTCTTAACTAAAAGACTAGTATAAAACTTGTGAATTCCATAGTTTAAAATAGAGTGTAAGATTTCTTGTGGATTAAATCAAAGAAATATATGCATAAATAATTATAGGAAAGAATACCCATAATAGGTAATTAAATTCTAATAAATAAAAGAGAAATTGGAAGTATTTCTACCATGGAATTAAATCTAGGATTGGACTAATTAATTATGACTATTTTCACTAAGGAAGTGAAATGGATAGTCGGTTTAACATGCTCCTGAAACCATCATAGAATGAATTATGTGGTGTGATAAGGATGACATGCTCATTTTAATACAATAAAAGAAGGTGGACTAGCTCATTAAAGGAATAATGATAAGGATAGTATTCTGGTATCTATTATCTTGCACCTAGTGCTCTTGTATAGATTAAGTTATAGGTGTGTTTTCAAGGTATTTAAGAGGTGAGCAATATAAAGATGAGCAAATTCAGATAGGTCTTTCCTAGAATTTAGGCTTCCATGGAGTTGTTTATAAGAATAATGTAATCAATATTTAGGGAAATAAAAAAAAGTCCTATAAAATTGGGTTATGACATTTGGTATCCAAGCAGAGTTCATAGGGATACAAGTTTCCATAATGTAAGTATTGATGAGTGTAATATGTTTACACACCTTGTAGTGACTATACTTAATGAAAAGTGTATTTACATAAAATAGTTTTTGATTGACTAGTTAGATAACTAGAAGTATAGTTACTAGTAGGAGAATCATTTCAAATATAAAATTTTGAATTAAAACCTAGTATATTTCTTGTGTGTGGCTAGGGACAATGTTGCCAAAGAGAAGAAGAGGGAGAGTTTCCCCATTTATGATGTAGAATTGATAAAGTAATGTAGAGGCTGAAAGCCCATATTTAGCCATGAACACTCCTAATATTGATAGGGAGGACCTCACTATGATAATTTCTTTACTGAGGGAGTAAATGGAAATACATAAATAATTATTGGAAGTGATAGTGAATCAAGATTCACAAGCTAGAAACACTATAGTAAGATAAGAGAATGAAGCTCATTCAAATGTATAACAAGCTAGAATTAATTTGGAGGCAGAATTGGATGAACATATGAAACACTTAAAATCCTCCAAGTACAATGGAAAGGAAGATGAAGATAAATCTAAAGATTGGTTGAAAGAAATAGAGACATTCTACAACATGAAGAACTATTCCATTGGCACTTAAACATCTTATGCCACTCTACACCTATAGGGAGTTGGTTTGGATTGGTGGAAAATATTTAGTGAAAAAAACAAAATTAAGGAATATGTTGATATGAAATAGGAAGGATTTTTAGTAAATTTAAAGAAATATTCCTCATAAAATACTTCTACACCAAGAAATTTGGAGAGTTCACCAAGCTTAGACAAGGGACTAGGATTGTGGAGGTATACTATC
This sequence comes from Wollemia nobilis, assembly GCA_028583015.1. Classification (NCBI taxonomy): domain Eukaryota; kingdom Viridiplantae; phylum Streptophyta; class Pinopsida; order Araucariales; family Araucariaceae; genus Wollemia; species Wollemia nobilis. The sequence continues at coordinate 1,374,845 of JAQPPZ010002643.1, forward strand.
AAAAATTCATTAATATTTTGAAGTACATGCCCACTTATAATGAGAAAATAAATATACATAAGTTTATTCTAGGAGTGGATCCTAATATAGGGTATGAAGTGAGTATGCAAGAACCTGGTACTCTTCAAAAGGCCTATTATCTGGTCAAGAAAGCCAAAAATTATTTTAAACCATAATTTGACTATAAAGGAAAACAATACAAAGAGGTATTGAGAAAAAGAAAAACTATAGGATTTATGAAATGGAAAAATGTCCAAGGAAAAAAGAGTCCTCCTAGACATGATAGAAGGAATGATACGAAGTAATAAATTTTAGGAAGAATTTCAAAGAGAAGAACTGTAATCCTAACAATTGTAACAATGGTGATAGCAAATCACCAGCATCAGGTCAAGAAAATACCTTATAGGTAGTGAAAATAAAATATGGACATAAACAAAAAACTCATCTAGGACCTAAAGTAGGATGTTATGAATATGGTGGTTTACATTATGCCAAAAAAATATCCATCTAAAGTAGTATGAATTTCAAAAGAAAAGGAACCAACTTATAAAAAACTTACACACAAGATTTATGCAGCAATAGGAAGTTAGAATATAGAAGCATAGGCCACTCCATTGCTGATAAAAGGTAATATATGTGGTAATAATATTAGAATTTTGATTTATAGTGGTGCCACATATAGGTTTTTTCCACTAGCTTAATTAAAAATATACTAGAAAGTCTAAGAACTTTGGCTCATGGATGGAAGGTCGATTATGGTTTAGGATAGACCTACTCTATAGATTAGTGTTACCCTATGGTTGAAATAATATTACCTAGTGGTACAACTATAAGTTACCTTTATGTAGCACAACTCCATGCTTTTGATGTAGTTCTAGGAATGAATTGGTTGCAAGTACATAAATATATGATCAACTTTTTAGGATAGATGGATTGAGTATTCTGAATATGGCAGGAAAGTATAGAGGGTGTATAGCCTATAGAGGGCTTTTCAATCCTAGATACCCTCTACAATACAACTTAATAAGGTAAAAAAGAGAGGAGAAGCAGTTTATATACTGAAGCTAAATGAGATAAGAGATGAAAATAAGGAATAGGTGTTAGATAAGCACTAAATACTTCATAAGTTTAGAGGTATATTTCCAAAATATATACTTGGACTACCCCCTAAACATGAATTTGATTTTATGATTGAACTTCAACCTTGAACAAAACCTATCCATAGAGCTCCTTATAGAATGAATCCCATTGAGATACAAGAAGTAAAAGTGCAGTTGCAAGGATTTCTAGAAAATAGATTGATTAGACTAAGTGTGTCACCATGGGGTGAACCAGTATTGTTTATCAAGAAAAAGGATGATCCCTTATGCATATGTATAGACTATAATATGTTAAACAAGGAAACCATAAAAATAGATATCATCTTCCCATAATAAAAGACCTATTCGATCAACATAAGGATACCACTATATTTTTCAAAGATTGATCTAAAGTAAGGATACCATCAATTAAGGATTCGAGAAGAGGATACTCATAATACAAATTTTGAAACTCAATATGGACACTATGAGTTTACTATCTTGCATTTTGTTTTTAAAATGCTCTAGCAAATTTTATGAATTTTATGAAAAATATTTTAAGGAAGCTTCTAGACCGATTTGTTCTTGTATTCTTTGATGATATCTTAATATATTTCTAAAATAATTTTGAGCATGACAGATTTATTGATATTGTATTGCAGCTACTAAGGAAGAATAAACTATATGGAAATTTGTCGAAATGTAAATTTTATGTGTCAAAAGTGCAATATTTAAGACATATTGTATCAACTAAAGGGATTGCAATGGATCCTAAGAAGATAGAAGCTATACTAAATTGGTCATCACCAACAAATGTGATACAAGTTTGAAGATTCATGGGTTTGACTAGATATTACAAGTGTTATGTGAAGTACTACACTAATATAACCACCCCAATAACTAACTTTTAGAGGAAGGAAAAATAATTTAATTGGATGGATAAGTGCGAGAAAGATATTGATCTACTCAAACAAAAACAAACTACATCTCCCATATTAAAGATACCATATCCTTATGGTAGCTTTTTTGTATGTACACATGCATCATTGGAATGTTTGGGAGGAGTACTCTCTTAAGATGAATTAGTAATAGCTTATGGATATAGAAAACTAAAACAACATGAGGTCAATTATGCAACCCATGATTTATAATTGGTAGTGGTGTTTTTTGCTCTCAAAATTTGGTGGTACTATTTGGTAGGGAGACACTTTGAGTTGAGAACATACCATCAAGTCTAAAGTATATATTTACTCAACCTTTGCTAAATGCTAGGTATAGAAGATGGTGGAATTTCTTGTTGAATATGATTTTGGCATTGAATACATCAAAGAAAAAGAAAATAAGGTTGTTGATGCACTTAGTAGGGGAATACATATAGATGTTTTGTCTCACATCCATGTGTACTTAATGGAATAGGTTAAGTATATGAAACAAAAATATGGATTTGCAATCAAATCTATGAAAATATGGAAAGGAAATCCAATGATAGTAATTATTTTTGCATCAAGGATGATTTATTGTGCTTTAAGGACAAGGTAGTAGTTTTGAAAGCTGATAATTTAAGGGAAATGATCATGAATTAAGCCCATAGATCTCCATATTATGTTCATATAGGAGGAATAAAAATTAGAGAGAATTTGAATAAAATGTTCTACTGGTTGAGAATGAAGAGGGACATAACTAAATTTGTCATCCAATGTATTATTATTATTTTTATTTGTGGAAAACATCCCAAAAGGGATGCCACTTTCGGGTAAGACCCAAGGAGGCAAGGGTATCCATTCCTCCAAAAACGCCCAGGACTCGGACCTGGCCTACCACCTTTGACATACTCAAGGAGCAAACAAACACACAAAACCAATTTAAAAATAAGTAAATAACAACAAAAATAATAAAATAAAATAAAAAACATGCTCCTTGAGTGTGTCAAAAACAAAAGCACAACCAAACACGCACAATAAGATAAAAGAAACCACAACACAAACCACAAAAAAAAACAAGAACCACATAACAAAACACAAACAAGACAAAAACAACAGAACACTACAAAGACATAACCCAAAAAAAACATGAAAAATAAACACAACCAAAACCTAAAAAATTAAAAAAATAAAAATAAAAATAAAAAACAACCAACAATAGACAATAAACAAAAACAAAAAACATAGAAAACACTCACACATAAAAACATGAAATAACACAAACAAAGAGAAACCCAAGAACAAGAACGAAAAAAACACAAGAACAATAAAAACAAAAAACAAAAAAAACAAAAAACAACAAAAACACATGAACAACAAAAAACAACACAAAGAACACAAAAACAAAACAAAACAAAAGAACCCACCCACCTTAAAAAACTAAACAAAAAAAGAAAAAAGAAAAAAAAATTGAACATAACAATGACCTATCTAGACCAGAAGACTATTAAGGCAAGAATCAACAGAGGAAACAAAATAAAGAATAGAATGAGCTAGGGAACTAAAAAAAACTGAATGAACCAAAGAGAAGCAAAAAAAAAAAACAAGAAGAAACTAGGTACCTTCGAAGCTGGAGCCATCCAAAGAAATGATAGAAAGAAGAGCTTCCCTAATTTGAGAAGCCCACCATATAGGAGGGTGGCCATAACAAGTAAGATCACCTTTGTCCAAAGCCCAATTAGCTAAAGCATCAACACTCTTGTTTTGATCTCTGACCACATGATTGTAATCAACTTTCAAAAATCCCATCTGGATTAATTGAATCTTCTCAATAATTCTTTTTATTCTCCAATCCACCTTATGATTCTTAGAAGGAGTCTTCAAGAGATTAATCATAAGTTGAGAGTCGGACTCAACTAACACCTTTTCCCATCCAACCTTAGTAGCCTCCTGAAGGCCTCTGAGGATACCATACCCCTCAGCAAGGTTATTGGAAAGAATACCCAAATTCTCAGCAAAAGTAAAAACCAGGGAGCCATCTGAAAGTCTACCAATTCCTCCCACACTGGCTTTTCCAAGGTTCCCTCTAGAGGCTCCATCAGTATTGACTTTTCCAAAATCCTTAGGAGGAGGTTGCCAATTTCTAGTCCTATCCATCTTACTAATACTCACATTCCCTTTAAGTTGGTTGCCCTTAGAAGATTTAATCTTCAATATTTGCATCACTTGATCCCATATTTGGTGGGAGTTTTGGGGGTGATTAAGGAGTTGATGGACTGATTCAACTAAGTTGGCTATGGTCTTTTGCCAAATATAGTGAATATCCTTCCTATCTTGATTAAAAATTTGGTTGTTCCTTTCATTCCAAATATTCCAAAGAAGAATGGTAGAACCCATCCAAACTAACTGCCTAATAAAATGATCAACACCCTCTTGATTAGGCCAATCCCTCCAAAGTTGTTCAAAAGTAAAAAAATTGGACCACTGTAAGCCAAGTAAAGTGGCCATTCTCCTCCATAGCTCAGAGGCTAAAGTACACTCAATAAAAATATGGTTGATATTTTCTACATTCTCTTCACACATTTCACATCTAAAAGGGCCATGAAAACCACGCTTCATAAGTTGCTCACCGATAAGCACCCTACGATGCAATAAAATCCAATTAAAGAACCTCACCTTAGGCCAGAGATTTTGAGCCCACAATCAAGAAAATATGTTAGAAGAATGGTTGGGATTATTATGGCATAAGGTCAAATAACCTTGAGCAAGCTGAATACTCACCCTTAGTAGTGTTGTTCCATCCAAAACAATCTTTTTCATGGGACCAAGAGAGGGATCTCATATGAAGGATGCCTTGGATATCTTGTCTTTGCCTTTCTAGGATTTGAATAGGCCAGTCCTCAATAGGGATCCAATATCTACCAACCTTTGAATTACCAGTATGGTACCGACGATAATTAGCCACCTTTATCCAATTAGCTCGGTGAAGCTCCTCCATCCAAGGCCTCCAATCGGGAAACCGAGTTATCAAAGGCTTGTGACCATCCCAAGAATCTGTCCAAAAATTTGCCTGTTGACCATTATGAATGATCCAAAATAAATTTTTCTTTATCAAATCCTCACCAGTCTTAAGAACTGCTAAAATGGGAGAACCTTTGGTAGGAAGTTGATAGCGAACAAGGTCTTCAGGACTTTTGTTCTCAGACATATTTAGCACAGAGATTATTGGCCCAAAGAGCATTGGGGTTATGCAACATCCTCCAATATAATTTAGCAGCTAAAGCTTTGTTGTTATTAATAGAAGACTAGAATCCTAACCCCCCTTCACTCTTAGGAAGACATAAAGTATCCCATTTCACCAAGGCCCATTTTCTTTTCTCCTTAGTACCACTCCAAAGGAAACGATGACTGATTTGATCCAATTCTCGAAGAACAACCTTTGGGATATTCAAAATGGAAGAAACATAAATAGGAATAGCTTGAAGGACTGATTTTACCAAGGTGATTCTACCCCGGAAGAAAGCCACTTGTTGGTCCACTTTCCAATTTTCTTCTTGACTTTGTCCAACAACCAATTCCAATATTTATTTTTCTGCCTTTGAATATTTATGGGAATACCTAAATAAGTGATTGGAAGAGAGGTCTTCTTATATCTTAATTTATCCAAGACCATGGATTCCTGTCTAGCAGAGCAGTGAAAGAAAATAACTTTAGATTTGTCTTCATTGATCAATTGCCCGATAGCCTTAGAAAAATAGCTAATGATTTGCTTAATATTAGAAGCTTCCTTAACTGTAGCTTTACCTAAAAGAGTAGAGTCATCCACAAATTGAAGATGAGAGATAGGTCTAGCTCCATGAGCAATGGTAACTCCCTCAAGGGTTTTGTTTTCCCTCTTTTTGGTTATAGTCCTACCCAAGCATTCAACAAGAATGATGAATAAATAAGGGGATAGCGGGTCACCTTGCCTAATACCTCTGGAAGCTGGGAATGACTGAGAAGGCCTGCCATTGATAAGAACTAAGTAGGAAACTGAAGAGATACATCCCATAATCCAATCCATCCAATCCTTAGAGAAACCAAATTGCCTCAAAACTTTGATAAGGAAGTGCCAATCCACTCTGTCATAAGCTTTGGATAAGTCTAACCGAATGAACATGGAAGGAGAATTTTGCATATCCATGGAATGGATGGCTTCCTGAGCAAGAACTATCTCATCTACTATTTGACGTCCTTCCACATAACCCCCTTGCTCTCGGGGAAATAATCTTATGCAAAAGAGGCTTCAACCTTTCTGCCATGATTTTAGTAATGATTTTGAGAAGAACATTACATAAAGCAATAGGTCTAAAAGCTGAGATATGATCAACCTCTTGAGCTTTTGGAACAAGAGTAATATAAGTTTTATTGATAACCTTCAAAATTTCTTTGGCTTTCCTGGCTTCTTCCACCACCTCTAATAAATCAACATGAAGGATATCCCAGAACTCTTGGTAGAACTCAATGGGAAAACCATCAGGACCTGGGGTTTTCCCTTTTTGCATTTTAAAAACTACTTGTTGAAGCTCATTGATAGTAACGGGAGCAGTCAAAATAGAGTTCTCCTTAGAAGTGATAAGAGAAGGGATTGCTTGAAGAACATTTTGTTGTGAAGCTGAGTCAAGAGGAGTAGCAGCAAAAATATTGGAAAAGTAATCAACAACAATAGAGTTCATGCCATCCCAAGTATAAACAACATCTCCAGAATCTGATTTTAAGGAAGAAATAAAGTTGTGAGATCTTCGAGCTAGAAGATATTTGTGGAAGAAATTTGTGTTTCGATCTCCTTCTTTGAGCCATTGAATTCTAGATTTTTGCTTCCATAAGATTTCTTCTCTTTTTTCCCATTCCTCTAACTGAGTTGTGAGTTTAATTTCATCTGCACTTCTCTTCTCTGTGAGGCCATCTAAACGGATTTTCTTATTCAAATTTTCAATATGAGCAATAACTTCATGTTTTTTTATGAACATCCCCAAACTCTTTCCAGTTCCAAGTCTTGATTTTGGATTTAATGTATTGCAATATTTTGGAAAAACAGAACATCTTAGTCCCATGCCTAGGTTTACCTTCCTTCCACCATTGTTGCACATGAGGTCTGAAGGAAATGTCTCTAAGCCACATTAATTGAAAAAGAAAAGGAGAGAAACTCACATTGGTTTTCCACATTTCCACCATGACTGGCCAATGATCCGAACCAACATTATTAAGAGTCTTCACTTTAGGAATGTGACCATGGATTAAGAAATTTTTAGAGAGCAAAAACCTATCCAATCTCTCCATTATACAAGCTAAGCCTTGCCTTCTGTTAGACCAAGTCATAAGGCCATTATCCGGTTGGATATCCACAAGATGGAGGTTTGCAATATATTCGCTCATGAGGTCAGTGCTTTTGTCCAAATTTCTATTTCCCCCCCTTTTCTCATCCAGAGAGAGGATGGTATTGAAATCTCCTCCGATCAAGATCCAAGATTTAGGAAAATGAGAGATAATATGAGTAATATCCTTCCACTGTCTTCTTTTTTCCTCCAAAGAAGTCGGAGCATAAACGATAATGTAGAGCATAATCTGGTTGGAATGTCTACTTTGAATAGCTATAGCCAACAAACCCCAACTGCCAACCATATGGTGAATAACTACCTCTTTTGGGTCCCAAAGACAAGCAATGCCACCCGAAGTCCCTTGGGAGCCGAGGGAAACCACTTTTCAGTGGCCAAATTTTACTGGCAATTGAGTCCATATCCTCCATTGACATCTTTGTTTCTTGAAGGAAAACAAGATGTGGATGATTTATCTGAATCATTCTTCTAATTTCATTTTGTTTTGAAAGACTCCCTTTGAGTCCTCTAATATTCCAAGTGATGATCTTCATTAATACCAGGGCTTAAAAAGTTGGGAAGGGCATTAATATTACCTTCCTCTACAAGCTTTTCACCTTCTTTTACCATATGATATTGATTGGTCTTGCGACCTACTTTTTGATTAGAATCCATCTTCAATTTTTTTTTCCCTGTTTCTTGACTTATTCCAATTGAATCTGAGATGGCTTCTAACCTTGAAGAATGCTCGTACACAGCCAAAATTTTACTAGATGGTTCAACGGAGTCTATATTGGGACCTGCATTATTTGAAGTTTTGACATTTGAAAGATTGTTTTTCTTGTGTAAATTTTCTCCTTTTTTTTCTATTGAAAACCTTTGATTTGTTGGTTTGTCTCCGAGTTCTTCCCTTCATATTTAAATTGTGTTTCTAAGATTTTAGTTTCCATTATTTCCTCTTCCTCACTTGGGACATCATTTGTGGAAAGGATTTCAAACATATTAGCAGATGACTTTGATTGATCCTTCATAACTGGTTTTTTATGAGTGTTCTTCTTCTTAGGTATTTGGAAACCTGCTTGAGTTTATATCTTCTTTCTTTTGATCAGGAATTTTATTTGGGCAAGCACTGGCCAAATGACCATATTCATGGCAAATTCTACAACGAAAAGGAATGTTCTCATAGTCCACTACTTGCTCCCAAGTGTCTTCCCCAAATTGTAATGTGATATTTTTAGGTAGGGGTTTGTCAAAATCCATTAAAACACAAATCCGAGCATAAATAATATGTTCAAAATTTTGAGTACAATCAGCGAGTCATCATAAAAGTTCCTAAAGAGTTTCCAATTGAAGAAAAAATAGTAGGATTCCAAAATTCAATAGGGAGGCCAAAGAGTCTAACCCACACGGGAGCTATAGAAGGCATCTCTTCTTCGGATTTAAATTTAGTATGCCAGGGCTTCATGAAAAGCCCTACCCTTCCAAAAAACCAAGGACCCCCTTGAAAATTTTTCTCTCTATCTTCATTATTAGCAAATAAAACAAGAAAATAACCATTTGGATAAATAGAGATTTGTAACTCACCTTTAGTTTTCCAACTTTTTGCAGCCCAGACTTTGAAAGCAGATAGACTCGGATGAAAACCCATGAACCGACAAATTAGTCCTCTTTTTTCCAAATCTTCAATGCCAGTCTGAATGTTACCCATATCAAGCTTAACAATAGGAGTTCCATCAGTTGCTTTAAGACATCCTGACTCTGTTTTCCTGGGATCAATCTTAGGCATTCTTAGAGGTTTATGGGAAGCCCTAATATTGATATTAGCATTGGGCTGAGGCTGTCCACCATGAAGGGCATCCCTAAAATTCATTTTTGGGACTGAGTCTTCAAAATTCTTACCCTTGATAGGGGTTTTCACAGTAGAATTATTTTGTGGGTGCACCTTAGCACCAGATTCACTTGAGATATGAGCCATTTTTTGATCAACTACTTGAAACTTGTTTCGTGATCTCTTTAATCCTTGCCCTAGACGTCGTGGAAAGGTATGGTTTTCACTTTTATTTTGTGCAGCAAATTGGAAGCCGTTGTCACTCAAGTTCACAGTATGATCTATTGAAAGATAAATTTCTAACCCATCTTGGATCCCATGCAACATTTCCTACTAAAATATTGAGCATAAACCACAAAAATATTGGCCGCTAGGGCCCGAAGGCCCTAAAAACCAACCTCTGGAGCTGCTTGCACTCAACCCAGATGAAACCCTCGCATAGCCGCTTGCCAAATATCTCGTTCACACATAGGGATGTGCTAGGATCTGTGTTGCTCCAAATGATATGAAAATTGGTGGAGACATTCTAGGGGTTTTCAGGCATCTACCCTCAAAATTTTAGCTCAATCCGAGTCCGATGAGTGAGATATGGCCAAAACGAGTTCGGTAGTTTGGGCAGTCCTGCGAAAAACGTCTCATAAATTTAATCCTTTCAATAAATCCTTAGATTTTATTGATTAATCCTTGTCTATTTTATTATTTAAAATTGACTCAAATTATCTTGTCATATAATGTATTGAATTCTAGAAAGCAAAGATAGAAAATATATATTCTATAGGGCTATTGTATGTTCATGATGTACCAACACAAAATGGTAGGTAATTTCAATGGATTTGATAGTAGGATTGCCAAAGACTAGGTTTCAACATGATACAATATTAGTTGTGGTCGATAAACTAAGGTTACACACTTTATACCTAGTAATACCAAGAATGATGTCATGATTATGGCTTACAAATTTACCAAGAAAATATCCAAGCTTCATAGTTTTCTAGAAGTGATCATTTCATATAAGGACTTGAGATTAAAATCTAATTTTTGATAAGCTTTACATCGAGCCATTGATACTAGGCTAAACATGAGTTCTAGATATCACCCAAAAATTGATGGGCAAACTAAAAGGGTAAACCAGGTTTTAGATGACATGTTTCTCATGTATTGTATGGATAAAAAAATCCAATGGGAATATTACTTGCACTTGGTGAATTCACCTACAACAACGGTCACCACTCGACCTTAGACATGGCAACATTTGAAGCTCTATATAGTAGAAGTTGTAGGACACCATTTTCTTGGGATAATCTAGAATATGGGGTTGTTCTTACCTGATATGGTCAAAGAGATAAAACAACATTTAAGGATAATCAAAGAAAGACTTAAAGAAGCTAAAAATCATTTGAAAAGTTATGCAAAACTTAAGAGGTCATCAAGGGAGTTTGTGGGGGGCGATAAAATTTTTTTGAGGGTGAGACCATATAAGAGTGCTATTAAGTCTACCAAATTGTATGCTTGTTTTGTGGGACCCTTTGAAACTACTGAAAAGATTAGTCCTATAACATATCGAGTTACCTTACCACCCATTTTATCCAAGATTCATGATACCTTTCACATTTCTTTACTTAGGAAATATATTGGTAATCTTGAACATGTGTGGAAATTTTCAAATTTGTAGATGGTAAATCTAGAGGGTATAGAGGTTCAACCAATAATAATCCTTGAAAACAGTTCCAAATCGATGAGGAAAGAGACTCTGCAATAATGCAAGGTCCAATGGAACCATTACTCAGAGATAAATTCTACTTGGGAGAAAGTAGTAGACATGAAAAAGGCATTTACCTTAGTTGTTTATAATATTATGTAAATGATATTTTATGTTAAACTTTGATGAAATATAGAGGACTATGTTAAACCAATAGGGGTAGGATGTCATGACCCTCCCTTGGATGATTTTATAAATGAAGGAATTTATATTTTGTTGTTTTATTTTAGCAATGTAACTATTGACCATTTCATAAGTAACCATGGCTGAGTGATATATGTGTATGTACATTATGGAAAATTAGGAGACAATTTTCTTCCTAGTTTTTTTACAACAGATTATTAAATAAGAGGTTATGTTGAAGGTTGTGGTTTTGTGCCTTTGTAGGGATGAGTTTATTTCCATAAGGAGAAGAAAATACTTAACCTCTAAAAACAAAATTGATATTAGCTGTCTAGTATTAGCAAGACAGTGGATGACTATTTCATCTGATGGTAGATTATTATAAATTTATATGAGCAAAATACTACTGCTATGAAAATACTATGAAATGTGGAAACAATGAATTATTTTGTAGTTTGTTTTGCTTATATAAATTATAAAGTTTATAAAAAAAATTTGCTTTGATATATGAGATCTAATAAGGAATGATTTAGGTGTTAGAAAAGGATTTTTCATGACTAATTATCCTTATCATCAAGAATGATCACCATGATTAAAGAGGTGTGTAATCGAAATCTTTAAATAAGGAAGATAATAAATTTTATTCTTTTGGTAAGTGGGATGACTCTTTAATGCTTTGTTCGACATTCTTGAGAGGAGGAGCTAACAAACATGCATCAATATAGGAGAAAGATACACTCCATTGAAAAAAATCCTAGTGAATGGGGTACGTGTGGATAGGAATGATCACCTCTAGTAACAATTAGAGAGGAATCGGAAGGGATACTGGAATTTGGATGGTGGTCAATGAGCATAGGGAATATTTTTGTTGAAAAAATGAAGTGGAGGATATTGATTTTTCATATAGAAGTGTAGTTGGAAGAAGTTTTTGTTGGCTACAGCGTTGAAAACTACTAGGTAGTCCCTCAGTAGAAAGAAATAAGTGTATATTATTTTTAATTATCTCAATATGTTGTCTTAAATTTACAGTTTTCAATGTGTAGTCATTTCGAAATGAGATTTAGATATGAAGACTATCTCTTTATCTAGAACTCTTACGTAAGTTGACCGAGATATTAATTTGAATTCAAAGACTAACAAAATTGTAGTGTTTTGGTAATATGCTTTAGGTCGAATCTTGAGACTTAAAATTTTTATTTAAGGTTTCACCTACTTAGGATTCCTAAATTTATTAAGAAACCATCTAGTAATGCTGGTTGTGGTTTCCGTAATGCTTATAAAGAATTTTCATGATTTGAGATTTATTTACAATTTTTGGCTCTCGTTATAGATAGTTTTATTTGAGAGAAGCAAAGAAATTGTGTAATTACCCAATAGGGACAGATAGTGGTAGATATGCTGAATTTGGAGAAGACCTAGGATGATTTGATATTATCCATCTACGTAAAAGAAATATTATAATGAGAATTCGTAAGAGATTACTCAATTATTGAAGTATAGTAGAGGATCAATTTTATAAATGATATATTTGGGCTCATTGTTTGTCTGTAGATATGAGATTCATATGCCTATTTATGAATTGAGTTTTTGAAAAAGCCTTAAATATAGTGTAGGTATTAATGAGATGATATTTGTAGCCTTTATTTATTAATAATACAAAGCCATAGAAGTTGGGTTTGCTCTGTAATCAGGCTAAATGCTAGAGTAGTATGATGGATGTCATTCATCCTTACTCCTCATCTAGAAATAACTAGAATGTGTTAAGTATCAATTGAAATTGGTATAGTGTAGGCTAGACTTCTGCTTGTGTAGTGGAAGCCTTGGGTAATCAAGAAAACTTAAGTTCAATCATTATCGTGGATAATGATAGTCTAGGTTTTCTATATTTCAGTGACACTCGATTACACTTGGTAATTCTTACTATGGTAAGTTGCATTGGTATCTAGAGATAATGATATAATTTTTTATGCTTACTATTATGGTAGTAGAATGAATTAATGCCCAATAAAAGTTCTTTTCACCTAAAATAAATATGGGTTGGTGAATTTGTGCTTTAAGGTAGTCTTGTATTTAGGGATCACTAATGAAATGCGACCCACTCCAACCAAGATTATGGTTTACATGTAGACGATTTCATGTATTCATCATTTTGTTTGGATTTGTGATAGAAGATTATGCATTTTAATTAAGTATATTTGGAATATTATCATGAATATGGAAATGGTGATCATTGGCATAACCCAACACGTATGGGATTTATAGTTGTTTTTTAATGATGTAATTGAGAATGCATATAATAAATTAGCTCATGTTTAGAGACAAGTAATATTATAGGATTAATTGAAGTCAAATTGCATTTGAACCAAAGAGAAAGTTCTACATCACAAACTCCTATGATGATAGTCCCATATAAATACGAGAAGGATAGAGTGATATATTTTTAATAGATAAATTGTGGGTAATTTTTGGTATTTTAATATAAATGAAGATTTGAATAGGAATCCTTTAAGCTGTGATAAACTTTGGAAAGGTATAAAATAGGAAAAATAAGCTAGTGTATTGGTATAATCTATGAGTTATGGGAAACTCTAGTGTGAGACAAGGCTGATTGTTTGCCTTTATCTCTACAAGATATGTAATAATTTAATCTCTTTATTAATTAAACTGGTTAGTTTGTTGTTGGGTTTTCCCTACAAGGTTTTTCCCAGGGTAAATTATGGAGTTGTGTTCTTTGTTGTGGATGCTTATTTATGATAATTGTTGACAATGGTATCTTCTATGGTGCATAATTATAGATTGTTGAATGGATAAATGTAAAGTGCGAGAGATGGAGTAGTAAAATGTTAAATTTAAATATTTAAAGGTTTATGGAATTAGAATGATGTCTTTTGTTAGCATATGGATTTGGTTATGTTTTTAAGTTTTCTAAATGATCTATGATGGGTAAAGATAAGAAGTTTAAAGTAGACTTAGAGTTTGATAATTTCTTGAATGGAATCCTTTTAGTTGATGGTACATCTTCTTAACTAATGGACTAATATAAAACTTGTGAATTTCATAGTTTGAAATAGAGTGTAATATGTCTTGTGGATTAAATCAAAGAAAGATATGCACAACGAATTATAGGAAAGAATTACCATATTAGAGAATGGAACTAAATTAGAGAAAAGGAGAGAAATTGGAACTATTTCTCCCACGGAATTAAATATAGGATTGGACTAGTTAATGACGAATAGTTTCACTAAGGAAGTGAAAGGGATAGTCGGTTTGACATGCTCTTGACACCATAATAGAATGACTTATGTTGTGTGAGAAGGATGACATGCTTCTTTGGACAAAATTAAAGGAGGTGGACTAGCTCATTAAAGGAATAATGAGAGGGATAGTATTTTGGTATTTAGTATGTTACACCTAGTGTTATTGTATAGATTGAATTATACAAGATGTGGGATAGGTGTGTTTCCAAGGACTTTAGTAGGTGAGAAATAAAGAGATGAACAAAGTTTGATAGGTCTTTCCTAGACTTTAGGCTTCCATGGAGTTGTCTATAATAATAATGGAATCAATATTTAGGGGAAGAAAAAAAATTCTAATAAAATTGGGTTATGATAGAACAATAATTTAAAATGAAAAAGCTTAATGGTTTATATATCATTATAAAATTCTTGTCTTAAACATATTCTTCTGAATATTCCTATTTATGGTAATGAATTTGCGCATATAAAATATTATTATAGAAATAAATATATAGATAACAAATCAATAATTTGATACTAACATACTTAATACACTTAATAGCCATATGATATTAATAGAACACCATGAATTGGAAAATATTACTTTGAGTTTGAAAATGTTATAATGGATGATATATATGCATAACATTTAGCATTCCTATGAGATAATAGTTTCACATATTGAGAGAGATCTCCATAGCATAATATTTTTAATGATATGGGGTAATTTTGAGTAGTTTTATCTCATAACTTGAAGTGGTAGCAAAGAATTTATTCTCCTTGAAACAAAATAATATTCATGGAATAATTAGATGCATTAAAATCTATCTCAAATGGCCATAATAGTTTAAAATTTCATCTATTAAAATGCTTGTGAATGCTTCTTCTTCCATACAAAATTCCTACCCCTAGAAAAAATACAAGTATGAAGGCAATTTGAAATAGGATAACATTCATAGCATACTTAGATGCATTGAAATCGATCTCAAATGATCATAATAGTTTAAAATTTCATCTATTAAAATGCTTGTGAATGCTTCTTCTTCCATACAAAATTCCTACCCCTAGCAAAAATACAAGTTTGGAGATAAAAATGCATTAAAAAATGAAATATTACAATGAATATCTTAACTTTCTTGATATTCTTGGTAGTAATACAATTTAAAATATCTTAGAATTTTTTTTTTTCATATTGGATTTTATGCTAGTTACAACTCTAATTTTTATCAAAATTGGTTAAATACTCCTCGTGTCTCATTAAAGACCCTTCATTACTAAATATACAAGAACAAAAGAAGCAATGTATGAAGAACATACATCATTCATGATGATCAACAATATTATAATATTAATTAAAATACCCAAATAAATGTCAACCATTCATCCAAAGACATTGGTTTTCCTTGAATTTTGTTTTATATATTAATTTTCTTTAGCTAGATTTGTGGTAATTAAAATTGAAATCCAATTTGATGACATAAGTGTGATCATACACTAAAACATTTACCTATTTATAGAAATAGATATTGGTATATATTTTATTCAATTTATAATAACATATACATATCTTCCATGTATTTTCCTTCTCAATTATTGCTTTCTAAAAAATATCAAATTGGAAAAAAAATTAAGCATTTATTTTTTTTGATTGGTTGAAAGGGTGTTGAAAGGTCCTTGAACCTTGTACAAGAGGAATTACATGATTTCCAAATTGACCAAGGTGGTCCAAGAACTAAAGATCAAATAACGAGCAAAGCGCCACACGAGGAAAGGTGTCGCAAAATCGCGACGAGTTTGGAAATGATGTCACGAAATCATGACATGTTGCACTATTGCATCCAAGAGAGGAAGAGATGTCACAAAATCATGACAAGCGGTGATGAAGCCGAAGGAGAGAAAGTGTCGTGATATCGTGACATGTTGCGAGGTTGCTGCCAAAAGAGAAGAAGTGTTGCGATATCATGACATGTTGCAAGGTTTGTGCCAGAAGAGAAGAAGAGTCGTGAAATCGCGACAAGCATCATTATCGCGACCAAAGAAGAAAAAGTGTCACGAAATCATGATAGGTTGCAAAAATGTGGCCAAAGGGAAAAGGTGTCGCGATATCACGACATGTTGCAAATTTGCGCTTGAAGAGAAGAAGTGTCACGATATCGCGACATGTTGCAAAATCATGCCTGAAGAGAAGAAGTGTCGCGATATCGCGACATGTTGCAAATTCACGACCGAAGGGAAAAGATGTGAAATTACGACATGTTGCAAAAATGTGGTCGAAGAGAAAAAGTGTCGCGATATCGCGACATGTTGCAAAATCGTGGCTGAAGAGAAAAAGTGTCACGATATCGTGACATGCTGCAACCTTGAGGCCGAAGAGAAAAAGTGTCACGATATCGTGACATGTTGCAAAATCGTGACCAAAGCAAAAACGTGTCATGATATCACGACATGATGCAAAACCACAGTCAGAGAGAAAAGGTGTCGCGATATCATGACAAGAAGAGACATCGCGGCCGAAGAGAAAAGGTGTCACGAAATCACGACAAGATGCATCCTCGCCGTCAAAGAGAAAAAGTGTCGCGATATCATGACATGATGGAAGACCGCAGCTGAAGATAAAAAGTGTCGCGATATCATGACATGATGGAAGACCGCAGCCAAAGAGAAAAAGTGTCACGATATCGCGACATGTTGCAAGATCGCGGTCGAAGAGAAAAAGTGTCGCGATATCGCGACAGGCTGCCTCATCGCGGCCGAAGAGAAAAAGTGTCATGAAATCATGACATGTTGCAAAATCACAGCCGAAGAAGAAAAGTGTCGCAATATCGCGACATGTTGCAAGAACATGGCCAAAGAGAAAAAGTGTCGCGATATCGCGACATGTTGCAAAAAAGCAACCGAAGAGGAAAAGTGTCACGATATCGTGACATGTTCCAAAATCGTAGCCAAAGAGAAAAAGTGTCACGATACTGCGACATGTTGCAAAAATGCGGCCGAAGAGAAAAAGTGTCACGATATCACGACATGTTGCAAGACCATGTCCGAAGGAGAGATAAGTGTCACGATATCGTGACAAGTTGCAACCTCGTAGCCAAAGGGGAAAGGGATGTCGCGATATCGCGACATGCTACAATTTTGTGGCCAAAGGTGAAAGGTGTCGCGGTATCATGACATGCTGCCAAAACATAGCCGAAGGAGGAGAAGAAGGAAGAAATGACATGAAAACTCAACCAGTTCCAAGAGCAAACCAAACCGGTCCCCTACCAACCACTCACATTGTGCAAACATTGACACTTATAGAATCATTCCTTAGGCCAATGGGGAAGAAGTCTCTCCAAACATGAATGTCAGATTCACCTACACCCTTGTTAGCAAGCCAATCCGCAGCTTTTTTTCCTTCCCGGTACTGATGCTTAATGACTAATTCTAAGTAATTGCCAATAAGTGTCTTGTATTCTTGGAAAATCGAAACAAGGGCCCAGGGAGGCACATAAGTCCCATTGAGCCAGTTGATACAGTGCATCGAGTCTCCTTCTATGATAAGTTTATTGATGGTAAAACCTTCCAATAGGATCAAGCTTTGGAGCAGATCCCGAGCCTCTATCATATTGTTAGATTGAATTCCCAGGTTTTGGGCAAAGGCAAAAATTATTTCTCCTCTGTGATTTCTAAGAATTCCTCCTTCGCCAGCTACTCCTAGGTTGCCTTTGGCCACACCATCGAAATTGACCTTGTGCCACCCAGTAGGTGGTAAGACCCACTTGATGATAGACCTGTCAATAGAAGTACGGGCCATGGTAGAGAATTTAGATTGAAAAGTTTGGTTAGGTCTGATTCAAGGCTAGGAGGGGGGGTTTGGAAGACGAAACAAGAGAGGCATTCTCTACAGCAAGGGCCAAGATTTTGGCAACAATAATATTATTATCAGTGGTTTGGTTTTTGAAAATTCTGGTATTTCTCTCGAGCCATATCTGCCATAGGAAAATGTGGAAGCAAGCTTGCCACATGAATTTAAGTTGATTGCTCTTGAAAAGTCAGGGCCATTGCTAAAAGAGGAGGGAAATGGAATGAGGGAGGGCTGTGGAGATGTCAAAGGTGTTAAGAACCTAGTTGAGAATTTCTAGAGAGAAGGGACAATCCAAAAAAACATGCGAAGTTGACTCACAAGCATTTTTGCATAGGATGCACCAATTGGGAATGAGTAACCCTCTGATTATCAAGTTGTCAGTGGTGAGGATTCTATTTTTGATGGCCAACCAACAAAAGAATTTGACCTTGGGAATGATCTTGGGAACCCATACCTAATTAGATAAGTCATGACCATCATTGGAAGTTTCTTGACTGTAGTAAGCAGATTTAACAATGAAATTCCCTTAATCTTCAAGGTTCGAGACCATGGAATCATCTTTGTGTGAGCTGGGGATGATGCAAGTCCTCAGCAAGTTTTGTAACCACCTAAGTTCCTCGATGATATGCCTAGGCCCGTTAAGAGCCAGGTGTTTCCATTCAGGTCTTGTGATACCTGGGTTAATGAAATGACACACCTTATCTCCAAAGGTGGCTTCGGTAGCCATCTTGAGCACTGCAAGATGCGGATCTTGGCTAAGAGGTTTATCACGGATCCACGGGTCATCCCAAAAATGAATGGTCATTCAAGTTCCTAGACACCACCTTAAGCCTTCCATGATGATCTTACTTGTTTTGGTGACACCATTCTAGAAGTGGGATCTACTAGGAAGGTTGTGCTCTCCAAGAAAGGAAACCTGATGGAGGTACTTAGCTTTGATGATGTCAATCCAAGTGACTTTTTCATTGATGGTAAGTCTCTAGGACTGCTTGGCAATGAGGGCCATGTTCATCCGCTTGATGTCTCTGAATCCGAGTCCTCCATCCTTTTTCTTGGAACAGACCCTATCCCAGGCAACAAGTGAAAATTTATTCTTGTTTTCGTTTCCCACCCAAAGGAATTTGCGTTGAATTTGCTCAATTCTTTGGCAGATGGAAGCTGGAGCTTTGAAGATAGATAAGAAAAATACGGGAATACTTTGTAGGCAAGCCTAAACAAGAGTGGCTTTGGCTTCCTGACTGAGCATTGAGCTTTTCTAATGCAGGAGCATTTGAGGGCAGCAAAGCAATCGAGCATCAACCAAACTTTTGTTGTTATTTCTTTCTAAGTGTTGCAAAGTTATTTTTTTTTCTAAGTGTTGCAAAGGTCACGAAATCGTGACATGTCACGATTTCGTGACATGTCACGAAATCGCGACCCAAGGCAGAGAAAGCAAGGCCGAAAGACACAAGGTCACGAAATCGTGACCCAAGGTGGGGAAAGCAAGGCCGAAAGACACAGGGTCACGAAATCGTGACATGTGATTTCATGACATGTCGCGAAATCATGACCCAAGGTGGGGAAAACAAGGCCGGGAGACACAAGGTCACGAAATCACGACCACCGCAGGGGAAACAAAGGCGCGGAGACCAAAGGTCACGAAATCGTGACCAAAGCCGGAGAACAAAGGCACAGAGGAACAAAGGTCACGATTTCGTGACACGTCATGAAATCATGACCAAAGCAGGGAAGGCAAGGCGCGAAAGACAAATGGTCACGAAATCATGACATGTCACGATTTCGTGACCAAGCGAGAGAACGGAGGCCGACAGACAAAAATGACGCGATATCATGACAGGTCGCGATATCGCGGCCAAAACGGAGAGAGAAGGCTTGACGGAGGAAATGTCACGATATCGCGACATGTCACGATATCGCGACGGGAGCAGGAGAGAGAAAGCATAGGAAGGAAATGGTCGCGATATCGTGACATGTCGTGATATCGTGACCAAATAGGAAAACATGCACTCCCAGCTTTCTTAAAGGCGGCCCTTCATGCACGGTAAGATAGAGGCAGTGAAGTAGCAGTTCAAAGGAGGATTTCAACGGGCATGTTGGCCACTCGTGCAGGATATTTGGAAGACGCGTTTAAAGCAACTAACAGCAAGTAGCAGATCGAGAAGAAGATTCCATTGGGTATGGCAGCCAGTCGCGCACCTCACCTAGAGTCTCATCAATGCAACTTTCCAAAATTGTTCCAGGTGGCAATTGTAGATCGTGGGAAGTTTGAAAGCATAGAGGATCGGGACCTCAATAAAAACCCATGGATTGTAATGAGAGGGGGTTGGCAAATGGTAGTTTGGGTTGTATATTCTTGTAAAATTCTTTCGAAGTATTGAATAAGAAATTGTTGTCTCTTGTTTCTCTGGTTTTCTGTCTTGTGTAAGATCTGTTCTCCACCAAGTGGTATCAGAGCCAGTAGTTCCTGAGTGTGTAACAGATCACCGGAGGAGAGGCAGTTACACCAGGATCTGTGGAAGGGCTTGGAATTGGGTGAGCAGAATGCCTCCAAGGAGAAACCTGATTGGTGGGAGAGGCATGGCAGCAACGAAAGATGTTCGAGCTTTGCAGCGGCAAATGCAAGCTCTGCAAGAAGAAATGCATAGAAGATTGGAGCCAAGAAGAGACGAAGGTAGTGAAGAGGAAGATGATGAAGAAGAAGACCAACCTGAGGAAGAAGAAGAAGCAATAGATCTGGCTCAGGCCAGACTATACAAAGCCATATCCCAGATTGGGAAGAGGCCGAAGATGGAGGTTTCCACATATTTCGGGAACCTTGATCCAGAGGAATTGATCGACTGGATCAACGATCTGGAAGAGTACTTTGAGTACGAAGAGGTTGAGGACCCTGATAGGGTCAGATTCGCAAAGACCAAACTGAAAGGTCATGCTAGCATTTGGTGGAAGGGAGTGCAGCTGGAGCAAAATAAAAGAGGGAAAGAGAGAATAACTAAGTGGGAACGGATGGCAGAAAATCTAAAGAGGCAGTTCATCCCTGGTGATTATGAGTTAGACCTGCTAAAGAAAATGCAAGGATTGAGGCAATCAAGCAAGTCTGTGAAAGAATACACAGAAGAATTTCATAAAATAATGATTAGAACAGGCCACTCAGAGGCCAACAAGGAGAAGGTAGCCCGTTACATTAATGGGTTACGAGCAAGTATTCAGGAAGAACTAAGTCTAGTACGGATGACCACCATAGAGGACGCTTACCAATTTGCTTTAAAGGTTGAAGAGAAGCTCAATAGGAGGTTTGAAAACAAGCAAAGAGGAAGAGGTCATGGCGGAAGAACCGGTGGAAGGAACAGTGGAAGAAGAAATGAGGATTCTCAGAAAAATGGAGAAGGTAGCAGCAATCAAGAACAAAGGAGAGAAAATACAGACCGCCCCGTAATCAGAATAATGGTTATCGAGGGGGAAGAGGCAGAGCTGGACATGGTCAAGGAAGAGGAAGATTTCGAGGGACTTGCTTCCAGTGTGGGGAAGAGGGACATCACCAATATGAGTGCCCACAACATTGAGAAAGAAATAATCGGAGGCCGGAAGGAAATGCTAGAGTAGCAGTCGTTGATGAAGATGTTGGGTCTGAGCATTCTGAAGAAGCTGAGAGAGGAGAAGTAATGATTGCAAGGAGAGTCCTGCTGAATGAAGAGGGAGCTGCAGATCAGAGGAAAAGCTTATTCCGCACAAGGTGTAAATGCATGGGTAAGATTTGCAACATTATCATTGACAACGGTAGCACAGATAACCTAGTTTCAGAGGGAATGGTTACAAAGCTACAACTGGAGAGAAAGAAACACCCGCATCCATATCGGATCACGTGGTTGTAGAAAGACCATAAGGTTTTGGTCAATGAACAGTGCCTGGTAAAATTTAGTATTGGAAATTACCGTGATGAGGTTCTGTGCGACATTCTGCCCATGGATGCATGCCATTTGCTGTTGGGAAGGCCATGGCAGTTTGATAGGTGTGCGGTTCATGATGGCCGAGCCAACACCTATTCCGTGACCAAGAATGGAATGCGTCATAAGTTGAAACCCCTGAAGGAGGTGGAAGAAAAGGTATGTGGCAGTGCAAGAATTTGCTTGGTTGATGGAAGAAAATTTTTAGATGATTTAAAGCATGAACATATGTGTTATGCATTAATTCCTAGAGTCAGGGATACGAAATGCAAAGATGCCCCAACAGAAGTCCAAGATCTATTGAGGGAATTTCTAGATATCATATCTGATAATGTGCCTGAGGGTTTACCCCTAGTAAGAAAAATCAGTCACCATATTGATTTGGTGCCAGGGTCAAGCTTGCCCAATAAAGCTGCACATAGAATGACGCCTATAGAAACTGAAGAACTAAACAAGGCAGGTCCAGGAGTTGCTTGGAGAAGGGATTGATTAGGGAGAGTCTTAGCCCATGTGCAGTACCTACAGTACTAGCACCCAAGAAGGATGGAGAGTGGAGAATGTGCATAGACTCTCGGGCAATTAACAAGATCACTATCAAATACAGATTCCCATTGCCAAGGATGGATGATATCATGGACTGTTTGAGTGGAGCTGAGTACTTCATGAAGATTGACCTAAAAAGTGGTTATCATCAGATCCGTATCCGAGAAGGAGATGAGTGGAAGACAGCCTTCAAGACAAGAGAGGGCTTGTATGAGTGGTTGGTCATGCCATTTGGGCTGTCCAATGCACCAAGTACCTTCATGTGGCTGATGAATGAGGTGCTTGAAAGAGTTTTTAGGAAAATTTGTCATTGTTTATTTAGATGATATATTAATATTCAGAAGAACCCTGGAGGAACACCGATGCATATCAGGAGGGTTTTTGAAAAGCTGCGGGAGGAGCAGTTATTAATAAATCTAAAAAAGTGTAATTTTGTCAAGAAAGAGTTAGTATACCTAGGATTTGTAATCTCGACAGAAGGTCTGAAAATGGACCCAGAGAAGGTGAGGGCTATCATCGAATGGCCTACCCCAAGAAGCACAATAGAGGTAAGATCATTTCATGGTCTAGCCAGCTTTTACAGAAAGTTCATAAGAAACTTCAGCGGCATTTGTGCACCCCTCATAGAAACAATGAGAGGGGATAAGAAAGAATTCAAGTGGACCTTAGGGGCTGAGAGGAGCTTTGATGCATTAAAGAAAAAGGTCACAGAACAACCTATTTTGGCACTTCCAGACTTTAACAAAGTATTTCGGGTCGATTGTGATGCCAGTGGCAGTGCAATAGGGAGTCATATTGAGTCAAGAAGGCAGACCTGTTGCTTATTTTAGTGAAAAGCTCAATGATGCTCAAAAAAAGTATTCAGTTTATGACCAAGAATTTTATGCTATAGTTCAGGCTCTAAAGAAGTGGAGGCATTATTTGTTGCCAAAAGAGTTTGTTCTATTTACTGATCATCAGGCATTGTAGTACATCAACAACCAGACAAAACTGAATCAGTGGCACATGAAGTGGGTTGAGTTTCTCCAAAGCTATACCTTTGTGTTAAAGCACAGGAGCGGGAAATCAAATAGAGTTGCAGATGCTTTAAGTAGAAGGCAGAATCTGCTGATTGAAATGACGAGTGGAAGTAGTAGGATTCGAAGAACTGAAGGGTCTTTATCCTGAAGATCCTGATTTTGCAGCAGCCTGGATGGCTTGCTTGGCACCTGTTACTGTGGACAGGACAAAATGGTTAGATTTCCTAATCCAAGACGGAATGCTATTCAAGGGAAGTAAATTATGCATTCCAAGGAGTTCCATGCGGGAGAACTTAATCAAGGAAAAGCACAACGGAGGACTGGCTGGGCATTTTGGTCGGGATAAGACCATTGCCCTGGTGAATGAAAATTACTACTGGCCGCAACTTCAACAAGATGTGAGAAAGTTTGTGCAAAGTTGCAGAATATGCCAGATGGCAAAAGGCGTAAGGCAAAACACAGGATTATACCAGCCGTTACCTGTACCTGAGAGGCCATGGGAGGACATCAGCATGGATTTTATTCTTGGGTTGCCGAGAACACAGAGGGGAAATGACTCTATATTTGTGGTGGTTGACCAGATTCTCCAAGATGGCACATTTTATTCCCTGCCAGAAAACAAGTGATGCGATTCACATTGCAGGGTTATTTTTCAAGGAAGTGGTATGACTTCACGGTCTACCAAGAAGCATAGTTTCTAATAGAGATACAAAGTTTGTTGGGTATTTCTGGAGAACATTGTGGAAGAAGGCGAAGACAGATCTGAAGTTCAGTTCTGCATACCACCCACAAAGCGATGGATAGACGAGAGGTGGTAAATAGAAGTCTGGGTAATTTATTAAGATGCTTGATAGCAGATAAACCCAAGGGATGGGATTTAGTTTTGCCGTAGGCAGAATTTGCATACAACAATTCTATCAATAAGAGTACAAACAAATCTCCATTCCAAATCATATATGGAAGCAGTCCGAGAAACGTTTTTGAGCTGAGAAAATTAGATAAAGGAGAAAAGTGCGGTGCTAGAGGTGAGGAATTCACGAAACAGATGAAAAGCCTGCATGAAGAAGTGAAGAAACAAATTACAAAAATGAATACTCGAGTATAAAGCAAGAAGCAGACCAAAAGCGGCGGTTCAAAGAGTTCGAAGTGGGGGATGAAGTCATGGTCCATCTCAGAAAAGAAAGATTTCCAGCCAAAACTTATAACAAGTTGAAGATGAAGAAGTTTGGGCCATGCAAAATACTGGAAAAATGGGATTCAGGCAATGCATATGAAGTGGAATTGCCAAGTGGGCTTGACATTTCACCTATTTTTAACATATCTGATTTAGTGGAATACCATGAAGGAGATAGTACAGAGGCACCAAGCACAGAATTGTGGAGCATTCCAGCGTCTAACCCAACCAAAGATGAGATCGAGGAAATATTAGATACTCATGAAGGCAGAAGCACAAGGAACAAACAATATTCTGAGTATTTGATCAAGTGGAAGGGCAGACCTATAGAAGATGCAACTTGGCTATCAAAAATAGAGGTTGACCACCTGGGTCTTCCTCCCAAAGATCAGAAGTGAGGATCACTTCTCGATCCACCCCGGGTGTCTGATGCAGGAGCATCCGAGGGCAACAAAGCAATCGAGCATCAACCAAACTTTTGTTGTTATTTCTTTCTAAGTGTTGCAAAGTTTTTTTTTTCTAAGTGTTGCAAAGGTGTCGCGATATCACGACACAAATGTCACGATATCGCGACCCAAGGCAGAGAAAGCAAGGCCGGAAGACACAGGGTCACGAAATCGTGACATGTCGCGATTTCACGACATGTCACGAAATCGCGACCCAAGGCGGGGAAAGCAAGGCCGAAAGACACAAGGTCACGAAATCGTGACATGTCACGATTTCGTGACATGTCATGAAATCGCGACCCAAGGCGGGGAAAACAAGGCCGGGAGACACAAGGTCACGAAATCGTGACCACCATAGGGGAAACAAAGGCGTGGAGACCAAAGGTCGCGAAATCGTGACCAAAGTCGGAGAACAAAGGCGCGGAGGAACAAAGGTCACGATTTCGTGACACGTCGTGAAATCACGACCAAAGCAGGGAAGGCAAGGCACGGAAGACAAATGGTCACGAAATCGTGACATGTCACGATTTCATGACCAAAGTAGGAGAACGAAGGCCGATAGACAAAAACGGTGCGATATCGCGACAGGTCGCGATATCACGGCCAAAACGGAGAGAGAAGGATTGACGGA
This sequence comes from Wollemia nobilis, assembly GCA_028583015.1. Classification (NCBI taxonomy): domain Eukaryota; kingdom Viridiplantae; phylum Streptophyta; class Pinopsida; order Araucariales; family Araucariaceae; genus Wollemia; species Wollemia nobilis. The sequence continues at coordinate 1,400,742 of JAQPPZ010002643.1, forward strand.
GGAAATGTCACGATATCGCGACATGTCGCGATATCGCGACGAGAGGAGGAGAGAAAGCGCAGGAAGGAAATGGTCGCGATATCGTGACATGTCGTGATATCGTGACCAAATAGGAAAACATGCACTCCCAGCTTTCTTAAAGGCGCCCCTTCATGCACGGCAAGATAGAGGCAGTGAAGCAGCAATTCAAAGGAGGATTTCAACGGGCATGTTGACCACTCATGCAGGATATCTGGAAGACGCGTTTAAAGCAACTAACAGCAAGCAACAGATCGAGAAGAAGATTCCGTTGGGTATGGCAGCCAGTCGCGCACCTCACCTAGAGTCTCATCAATGCAACTTTCCAGAATTGTTCCAAGTGGCAATTGTAGATCGTGGGAAGTTTGAAAGCACAGAGGATTGGGACCTCGATAAAAACCCATGGATTGTAATGAGAGGGGGTTGGCAAACAACAGCTTGGGCTGTATATTCTTGTAAAATTCTTCCAAAGTATTGAATAAGAAATTGTTGGCTCTTGTTTCTCTGGTTTTCTATCTTGTGCAAGATCTGTTCTCCACCATTTTTCAACCTGCAAGTTTCTTGTTGAGGCAATCTAAAATAGGGTTCCACATAGCCAAGATAGATCTATCATGGAAAAGTGGTAATCCAAGATAAGTAGTTGGAAGGCTCCCAATGATGCACCCAAGGATCTCAACAATCCTATTTTTCTTGTGAATGGGAGTATTGAGAAAGTATAGCTTGCTTTTGCGGTAATTGACTTTCTGGCTAGCCGCCTCTTCATAAGAATCAAGAATGTTCTTAATGATTTTTGCTTCGGGAACGGAAGCATGAGAGGATAGAATAGTATCATCCACAAACTGTTGGTGGGATATGGCATTGCTTGTTGAGGCTGGTTTGATCCCAGAGATGAGACCACTATTGTAGGTAGCAGTAAGGGTTCTTCCAAGGGTTTCAGCCAAAATGATGAAGAGAAATGGGGACAGAGGGTCCCCTTGATGGATGCCTTTGAAACTTTGGAAGAAACCTGTGGGTGAGCCATTGATAAGAACAGAGAACCAAGCAGTCGAGATACATTCACAAACCATCTTGATCCATTTTTTGTGAAACCCAAAATTCTCTAGGACCTCGAACAGGAATTTCTAGGAAACCCGATCAAAAGCCTTGTTCATGTCAAGCTTAAGGAACATGCTGGGTTTTTTATTTTTAGATGCCAAGTGGGCCAATTTTTGGATAGTTATCACTCCATCAGCAATGAATCTGCCTTTGACCTAGCTCCCTTGGCACTAATCGATGATGGAGGGAAGGATGTCTTTCAACCTGTTTTCCATAACTTTGGTGATAAGTTTGTAGATGATACTACAGAGGCTAATAGGTTTGAAATTAGAGAGAGAAGCACGATCATTGGACTTGGGAATTAAAATAATGAAGGTGGAATTGGCCTCTCTTAGCATATTTTTGGCTCTCTGGAAGAATTTAACCACAACAACGACATCTGGGCCCACAATATCCCAAAAGTGTTGAAAAAACTAGGGAGGAAAGCCATCGGGTCCAGGGGCCTTATCAGGTTCCATTGCAAATAGATCTTCTTTGATCTCCTCTTCAGTGAAGCATTGAAGCAATTTCCCATTATCATCATTAGACACCAACTTTGGGATGTTCTGAAGTAGATAACTTGCTATGCGGGGATGGCAGTCAGGGCTTGGACCTAAGATTTCCTGGAAGTGGTGCACAACTTCCTGTCTGATAGCTTGGATGTCAGAGACAATGGATCCATCAGCCTTGGTCAACTCAAATATTTTATTTGAGCCTCCGTGACGCATGGTGGAAGCATGGAAAAACTTTGTGTTTGTGTCTCCTTCTTTGAGCCAGAGGTTTCTGGATTTTTGCCTCCAGTAGGACTCTTCTTTAGCCAAGGTATTGTGAAAGTTTGAAAGGAGGCTTTTTTCTTCCATGAAAGTTTCAGCCCTCAGATCTCCTCCCTGAATCAGATTTTCCACCCTTTTCAGCTCATCCATCAGATGCTTTTTCTCGGTAAAGAGGTTGCCGAAAACCTCCCTATTCCAACATTTCAGCTTGAGTTTGACCGCTTTGAGTTTGAGGAACAGATTCGTGAGAGGGTTTGGACAAAGGTTTTGTTGCCACCATTGTCGAATACACTGACCTAAATCTGGATGAGTGAGCCACATATTTTCAAACCTGAAAGGGGTTTTGAAGATTTGCTGGGGGCGAGAACAATCCATAATTAAGGGGTTGTGATCAGAGCCAATTTTTGGGTGGCTATGAAGCCTGACATCGCCAAAAATAGGAATGAGTTCTTTGGATAATAGAAATATGTCAAGCCAGATTTGAATGTGATGGATGCACGCTCGTCTATTGCTCCATGTGTAGTTGGATCCTTGGAGCGGCATGTCCATTAGCTCATTGTGGTTGACAAAATCGCTGAAATCTTCTATGTAGCTTCTAGTGATCAAATTGCCTCCTTGCTTATCAAATAGGTGAAGGGGAGCATTGAAATCACCATAGAGCATCCATGGAAAGTCTACAAAGTTGTTGCGCATTACGAAAATGTTATCCCACAACAGTCTTCTGTTGATAGGACTGTTAGGTCCATAAACATTGGTGGCGATCCATTGGAGGTTAGTGACTTTATTGGTAAAAAAAATGTTGATGGTTTTGTCAGAGACTAAAATAACCCTCCCATCAACGGTTGTCGGATCCCACAAACAAAGGAGACCCCCAAATACCCCTGAGGAGGGACAAAAGGCAAAATTGTTGTTTTCCCAGATTAGCTTGCAAACTTGAGTGCTGCTATTCTCGTCAAGTTTGGATTCTTGAAGGAACATGATATTTGGTTTTAGGATTTTTCTTACTGATTTAACAGTCCTCTATTTAGCAGTTCCATTGAGGCCTCTAACATTCCAAGAGACAAACTTCATCGAGTCGATTTGGGGTTTGCTTTGCGGCCTCTGCCTCTCCCTTGAGATGGAGTAAGTTTGGGTCTAACTTCATCCTCATCTTTGTGGGTGGGGTGTTCAAAAATAGGGCCCAAGGAGGTAGGCACTAAGCCGTCAGCCATTTCGATCTCAGCTGCTTTGGCAAGCTTTTTTGCATTAGACGGTCGTCCCCTTCTATACTCTTTGTTGACATCAGCTTTGGGTACGGGAATGGGAGATTTCAGTGGGCTGGATGTTTGGAGAATGTCAGAGGAATCAGTCCCAAGGGCAGGCCGGTGAGGGGATGGAGAGCAGGGAGACTGGAACAGGGCAACATACTTAGGGGAAAGGGAAAGAGGATGGTTCTGAGTCGGGGGAAGGTGTGGGAAGGGAAGAGGAAGGTGAGAGGGACCAAAATCGGTGGGTGAGTTTGGAAAGGTCATTACAAACTTTCCTTTGGATAAGGGATACTGAATCAAATTGGGTGTGGACGAGATAGTTAGATCTATGGGAAGGTCATCAGAGATGTCCTCTCTAGTATGAATATTATTTAAGGGAGCAAATTGATTAGACCAAGAAGGCAGAGCACTTACATTGTTGGGTTTGGCATGATTTGAAGCAGAGGTTTTAGGAGGACCTACAGATCGGCCACAACCCCGACCAAAAGCCTTTTTCTAGGTGTTCAAAATCTGAGAATCCTTCTTTAAGCATTTATAATTACACCTGTGATTTTTTATTTTCTTGGGTGTAAGTCCATTAGGATATTCAAAACATAGCTTTGAAGATTTAATATTTTTTTTTACTTGATTCCTTCTTATAGGAGAATTTAAAATACAAGAAATATATATGTTTTAAGTGGACATAAAGTTTTTAAGCTAATATATTTTACCATCTAAAAAAATTACACATTTTTCATTATCCAAAATCCATGTGATGAGCCCTAAAAAAGATCATTTTTGTACAACATATATATATATATATATATATATATATATATATATATATATATATATATATATTATGACGTTTATTTTTATATAAATATGTGTTTCTATGCAAATTTTATATATGTTTAACATTTTATTGTGCATGTTCTTTAATATTTATTTTTTAGTGCATTTTGTGTAGATTTCACAAAATTTTATGTTGTTAGCATGTTTATGTTGAGGTCCCACTTGGACCTAGCACTTTCAATTTCATGATGGAAAAATTGAAGGCAAAACGTCTATAGTACACCAGTGTGGAGCACTAAGTCAAACACCTAATTCCCTTTGAAGCACTTGATTCCCATTTGGTGCTTGACTAACGGACACCCGATTCCCATTTGGTACTTGACCATCGAGCGTCTAATTTCTATTAGGCGCTTGAATCCCATGTTGGTGCCTAGTTCCTAACTTCTAGATATAAGGTGCCTAATTTCCATTAACGCAAAATTATGACATGACTCTTGTTGTTGGCAAAATAGAATGGCAATTTTAGCGATGGATGCGGATGGATTCTTAGTAATGGAAATGGACCAAGGACAACGTAAAAGATCATCAATTATATATTTTTTAGTTGTAATGTAAAATATTGATGTAATCGAATAAGAGTGAAAATATCAGATGTATTTTGTTCTGATAAAACAAAATACGTTGATTGGTCTAAAATTGATATTTTATTTGATCTCCTTCATTTATGCATACTGTTGTAAAATAATAATATGAATTTTATTTACCTTCATGATGTAATAGGGTATGGCCGCATATCTTATAAATATGCAGGCCACCCCTAAAATAAAGATCCTGGATCTTTTATGTAACTTTCTCTACTGCAAATTAATAAAATACACTTGCATATTTTCATCTATCTTCTTCAAGTATCCGGTGTATGATTAAATATGGGAAGAATATATTGGAAGCATGGGCCCACTCTCAATAGTATTCCTCCCTTATCTTTTCTTTTTTAATCTAGTTTCTAGTTTTTTGTACTTAGTTTAATTTTTGTTATTTCCCCTATTTTCTGTAATTTCCAGCAAGTGTGCAATTTTGGTTTTTGAATATAGTATAGGTATGTCTTGATAATTTAGGATAGATTAGTGGTTTGGAAACTAAACCATAAATCCAGAAAAAACATTCCTCATACCATAAATCTAAGGGACTCATCATTGGATGGAATTACAAGCATATATTATGCAAGGTTGCTCACAATTTTATGAGCTACCCCGAGTTGACAAATTAAATGAGACAATGAATCTTAACATATAAAATTAATCAATATTTTTGCCCAAAAAATTGGCACCATTATCGAGGAGTAGCCTATTTTAATTTATTATTACTAAGGGAGCATGTTATCAGTATTTCAGGTTGCTACCTACAAAACCTCCATTTTAGCTTTGTATGATTCCACCTAAGAATAGAGGACCGAATGATCATTTTGTTAAAAAAAATATGTTTCTCAAAAGTCTTCTGCTTCAAATGTACCTGATCTTGATATTGAAACCTCTTCTCCATAATCTTCACCTATGCATGGGCTTGAACATCTAGTATTTGCACAGGCTCCTTCTAAAACAAATCAGCAAAATCTTAGATGAGGATCTGAGATAAGTAGAGTTTATTCTAAGAAAGACTTATTGAAATTTCAATGCTGGAAAGAAGTTAGAGAAGGAAATATATCAAACACATATTAAGTAATCCTTCTACAGTATAAGAGAACAAAATAGAAGCCTTGAAAGTTACTTTGAACATAGCTGGTGTAAATACCCTATTCACAAACAAGATGGATAATACAGAGGAAGCATCCACTAGTTTTAATTTTCCTATAGGAGAGGCAAGAAGAGACCACAATATGAAACATATCTCCCTTTCCCACCTTCCAAAATTTATAGGACTACCAACAAAATATCCAGATTTATTTTTATTTAAATTTTATGTCCTATGTAGATCAATGGATTATACAACTAATGCCAAAAAACTAAAATTGTTCACTTTCACTCTTGATGATTCAGCTTTACACGGGTTCATCAGTTTGGGGAATAAATAGATAACTACCTAGGAAAAATTAAAGAAACTTTTCCTGGATTAGTACCAAAATTTTGGTAGATCACGTGATGCAAGATAATAAGTCCTAGATATGACACAAATGGAAGGAGAATCTATGGAGGAATATTGGTATAGGTTTAGATTTAACTTGTAAATATCACCCCATTCGAAACTAGGAGATAGGTCCTTAAGAAGCATTTTCTTAAAGGAACTTACAAATGAATATCTATAAACCTTAAGCATGATTTATGGATGGGATATTTATCAATATCATATGGATTATATTCGGTGTTTGTGTTGAATATTTTCAAGGAGGAAATGTAAGTTGACCCCTATAAATATCAAACAATCAACCACTATCAATAAAACAAAAATAGGTAATGTGCTTGAAGACCTCAAGAGCAATATGTTATCATATTTGGCTCTCCAAATGGACATCCTTCTGCTTCAGAAAAATAAGTAGGAAAATGAGGTAGCATTACCCTAATTTTATCCTAAATGCATGGGAAAAAACCCTAGAAATTAATATCCTAAAAATAAAGTTTGAGTGTGTGCTATATGTTCAAAGGATCATAAAATAAAGTCATGTTTGTAGTTATCAAAACCTATAGAGGAACCTTAGTTAGAAGAAGAATACATTGTGGGTAATAGGATAAGTTGGTAGCAGTATCCTATGGAAAACAATATGCCATTAGGAATACCATCTTATGGGAGTAGCAATTTATAAAACCAAGGTCAAGCTTAGCCACCCAACATGGGCTGGTGGGGATAACAACCTTGGAATCAGTATCCCTAAGGATCAAATACTTACAAACCCTATCCATGGATTCAATACTAACAACTTGGATAGCAATGGAGGAACCAAAATTCTTGGAATAAAAACCCACAATATGCCACCCCAGTTCCACTACATTCAACCCTACCAGGTCCTTCTGCTTTCATGCCTGCTCAACTGCCAGTATAGCCTACAACCAATACAAATAACAAAAAATAGTCAGCTTATCAAATTGAGAATGATATATACCCCATGTGCAATATTAAAATATATTATAGTCTAATACAATTAAGTTTAGGGAAAAAAATAGGTAAAGAAGTCACTCCTCTGGTAGAAGAAAAGGAAAACATATAATTAGGAAAAAAGAAATCACCTCTTATAGTAGAAGTAGAGAAATAATCAACACATATAAATAACAAATAAAGGGTTCCACATTTTCCATATAGATTTCGAGAACCCAAAAATATAGTACAATCAGAATTTGATATTCTCTCTAGTCTAAATAATGTGACAGTCACAATCCCTCTCTTTCAGGCCATCAGAGACATTACTATCTATGGCAAGGCCTTAAGATAATTATGCCTGAAGAAACTAGGAAGAAAACCTACAAATTATGGTGGGTTAGTTAACTAATATTATGTTAGGGAACACCTACAACAAAAAATACTCTGATCCTAGAAGCCCTATCCTAATTGTACAAATAGAGGATTGTGTTTTATCCAATACATTAGTAGATTTAGGGGTTTCCATTAATGTCATACCCAAATAAACCATAAAAAATCTTAAACTATCTAACCTAAAGCCAACCAAGACTATTTTGCAGTTGGCAGACAGGTCTACAGTGCTCCCATAGGGAATGCTAGAGGATATCACTATTACAGTGGATGCATGAGAGTATCCAACAAATTTCTTAGTGTTACAATATAAGTCTACATTGGATGGATATTTGGTAGACCTTGGCTGGAAATAGTTGTTTCTTACATAAGCTGTAGAGATGGCAAAATAACCATCTTTTATGGTCAAAACATAAAAAAAAATCATCCATCCACTTACACAATCTGTAGAATTGTTGGGATAACCTAAAGATGAAAAAAAGAACTTTGGTGGTCTATCAATAATACAATCTATCATGAAACTTGATGAATTGGAAGATGAGAGTGATGAGGATAGAGTGATATCAAAAAAATTTCAAGGAGAACCCTCCTTTCCTTCTCCATAGTTTCCATTAGTAGGGGGCAAAGACCACCATATATAGAAAATTGAAGTTATACCTACAAAATTCTTAAACATAAATGATGGGTTGATAGATGAAAAATAGAATAAACCAAGGGAAACCTTAGTGAACCATAAAAATGCCTTTTCTTGGGAATATTCATATATGAGAAGAATAGCTCCTAAAACCTATACCCTAGAAGATCAAATTAACCAGTAAGGTAACCATAGAGAAGAATGAATCCAACAAATAAGGAAATTGACAAGACTGAATTGTAGAAACTCCTCATTTTTGGGTTCATTTACCCCATTTCATATAGTGAATGGGTATCATCTTTGGTGGTGGTGCCCAATAAAAATGGCAAGTGATAAATTTTTGTGGATTTTAGTTTGCTGAACAAAGCAACTAAGAAATACCAATTCTCCTTACCGTTCATAGATCAGGTCCTTGATACCTTATTAGGTAAGAAGTATTTTTCTTTCATGGATGGTTTTAGTGGATATAATCAAATTCAAATAGGGGAAGAAAATCAAGACAAGACCACATTTACTTGCCCTTGAAGGACTTTTGCTTACTGAGTTTTACCTTTTGGTCTGTGCAATACACCTACCACATTTTGGAGGGTAGTTTTGAGCATCTTCTCTGAAATGGTTGGAGAAATTGTAGAGGTATACATGGATGATTTCACTGTATATGGTGAAACTTTTGAAATAGCCATAAAAAATTTGGAGAAAACACTTAAGCATTGTGAGGAAACTAATTTGTCCCTAAGAAATGAGAAATGTTATATGTTAATGCAGGAAGGGATAGTTTTAGTACATCATATTTATATATATGGGATTAAAGTAGATAGGAAGAAGATAGAATTTATCCAAAACCTGCCTATTTCTAAAATACAAAAGGATATCCATAGTTTCCTGGAATCAGTTAGCTACTATAGGAGGTTTATAACAGACTTTAGCAAAACTGCTAAACCCCTGAGCACATTATTATAAAAGAAAATAGAGTTTTTATGGATAGAGGAATGTGAACAAGCATTTAACACCTTAAAGGAAAAACTAATTACTACTCCAGTACTGAGAGGTCCAAATTGGACCATACCTTTTCACATATGTGTTAATGCATTTAACAATGCAATAGGGTCAGTGCTAGGACAGAAGGATGATGATGATTTCTATGCCATTTATTATATCAGTAAACACCTCACAAGTGCTGAATTCAATTATACTATCACAAAAAAGGAATTTATTGTAGTTATATATGTTCCTAAAAAAATTCATCATTATATCACAAGATATTAGGTTTTTGTACATACTGATCACTCAGCTATTATATACTTGATAAACAATCCTAGGATTATTGGAAGAATTATTAGATGGTTTTTTCTTTTGTAGGAGTTTGATGTGATAATAATAGATAAGCCAGGTAAATACAATGTGGTAGATAATTTTTTGTCCATGTTGACACCTCCAGATTATGCAGCTATAGATGATAAATTTCCATATGAGCATTTATTTTATTTGAATAAATAGATATCATGGTATGCAGATATGGCTAATTATGTAGCCACTGGTAAAGTATCCCCTACACTTTTACCATGTGGAAAATAAACTTTATTCGAGAAAAGTGTAGACTTCTCATGGATTGATGGGTGCCTATTTAACATAGGTCCTGATCAGATCATGAGAAAGTATGTTGCTGAGAATGAGATAATAGAAATATTGAATGTTTGCCATGATGAACCTTGTGGTGGCCATTTTATAGGAAAAAAGACTGTATTCAAAGTATTGCAGGCTGGCTATTACTAACCCTTACTATTAAAATATGCATCCAAGAATGTGAGACAATGTGATCAATGTTAGAGGATGGGCAGACCTACTCTCAAAGATGAAATTCCACTCCAACCACATGTTCACATAGATCCATTTGATAAATGGGGTATGGACTTCATAGGACCCATTAATCCATAATCAACAGGTAAGTGATATATGTTATTTTATACTAACTATGTGATCACGTGGGTTGAAGTGTAGGTATTGTGTGATTCAAAAGATAATATTGTAGCAGACTTCTTGTACTCATCTATTTTCATAAGGTTTGGGGTTCCAATGGAGATCACAATTGATAAAGGATCTCAATTTACTTCAAATATGATTTAGGAACTCATGCAACAATATAAAATTAGGCATAACAAAACCACTCCCTACCACCCACAAGAAAATGGGAAAGTTGAGGTAACCAACAGAGAATTGGATAATATCCTAACAAAGATAGTACAACAACATAGGAAGGATTGGACCACTATATTACTAGAAGTAGTGTGGGCCTACAAGACCACCTGGAAGACTACTATTGGTTTCACACCATTCTAGCTAGTATATGGAAATAATGCTATGATGCCTATAGAGTTTGAAGTTAAAAAATTTAGGATAGCAATAGAGTTGAATATAAATCTGGATGATGCACAGAAGGAACATATTCATTAGCTTAACTAGTTAGATGAATACCATCTTGATGCTCTACAAAGAATAGAGGTCATCCAAAAATAAAGGGCCAAGTGGCATGACCGCCACACTAGGTCAAAGCAGCTCAAATTGGGAGAATGGGTATTACTTGTATGACTCTCGATCCCAAGAAAGAAAAATTAATCTCATGTAGCATTCTATGGGGCCATATGAAGTGATTGAAGTCATTAAAAATGGAGTTGTTAGGATCAAAACAATTGATGGCAGTAATATTAAATTAGCAATCAATGGTCACTTCCTACGTCCATATCATGTATCTAAAACATACATGATGAAGTCTATATTAGGCATGGGGGATCCTAGTTGATTCTAATTTCAAATTGAGTTAGTAATATGTGGATGTTGTACACATGGTCCCAAAAATAATTCTTCTTTTAATTTTTTCTTTTTTAATTGTATTTCTATTTTATAGGAATGATGTCTTGAGTGCAGTTGTTAGGTAGCCTGGGAAACTTATGCCTAACAAGCACAATATCCATGAACCTGCACCTTCCCAGCTTTCTATAAGAATTGTTTGTAGTAGGAGTAGTTTATCCCCACTTAGAAAATGGGAATACTATACCTGAATCTATACATGAGTGTTTGGGTTGGTCTTTATGGATAATAAAATACTCAACTGTTGGTTCAGGTAGCAGATGCTAATTTTGTCCTTGTTCTTCAACCAGAGCACTAAAGGCCTAATAAACCTTAAGTTTGCATAAGTGGGCATATCAAGTAGAGGTTGAAATAAAATAGGAGTACCTGATTTCCATTTTTTGATGAGAAAGGCACCTAATTCCCAATTTTTTGATAAAATGGTGCTCGATTCCCATTTTACAAAAGAAGTCACCTGATTCCTATATTTCAAGAAAGCAACACCCAGTTATCCTTTGTACAATACAAGGAGCCTAACTTCCAATATATCAAGGAAAATGTGTTTGTATCCCTTTTTTGGTAGACCAATACCTGATTCCTATTTTTCAAGGAGATGGTGCTTGACTTCCACCTTTCAGGAAAGCGACACCTAATATCCTAAACATATCATAAAAAAAAAAGGTTGTACACAAATTTTGAGTTTTGTATAAATTTTTATTTAAATATGCCATTCGATTGCTAGCAAAAGGTGCCTACTTTCCATGCTAAGCACGGTGCATGATTTCCATGTAGTAAAAGGCACCTGATTTCTATTTTCATGGGCATTTGTGCCTCGTAAAAATAAACTTCAGCATTGGGAAATGGGTAGAGCCATGTTAGAACTCCACTCATGTGCAAAAATCAAAACTTCAACGGATAAAATAATTTTAATTTTTTTATTGAAGATTTGTGCAAATTCCAAAGTCATTAGTGGAAAATTTCCAAGGAGGGGATGCTTGTTGTCACAAGAAGATGTGTTTTCCTAAATTTTTATTGAAAATATGTAGGAATTATTAAAGGAATAAAATGGTAGAAATCGAGAACCAATTGAAATGGAAAACAATTCGCTACATAAAAAAATGTCTATCATTCTTTGTTCTACAATGCCTAGTCATCATCAGGTAGCCAATGCTAGTGAACCACGAGTGTTTGCACATTATACACAAATGAAACATCATACGGATACATGCATAATTATATTTTTCATGTATATATTATTTTCATAGGCATATTTTTCTAGAAAATAATATCGGCACAACCCCCATAAAATTACCAACCAACCATCTCTCTCCACTTGGCATTTTTCTCACGTGTCGATGCTCTGATTGGGGAAAACACTCATGGTCATCCTCTACAAAAAATTTGGAATACATTGTAACAATATTTTGCATAGATAACCGTAATTATTTCTAATTATGGCAATCAAACGCTTACGTTCATGGATGCAGGTTATTTAAACCATTCATAGGAAAACCTTTGTGCAAGAAAATAATAGAGTTGCAGGTGATAGATACTTAGAGCAGAGAGAAATCTAAACTTTGCCATGGGAGAAAAATCTACCAACCACTTTTTGAAAAAGAGTGAGCCTATAGATTTTTTAAGCATCAGTGAGAAGTACGGATGCAATTTGACATCATAGAATGGATGGACTACTACCATATGGTTAGCCAAAACTAGGATGCAGGGATGGACAATGAATTTGTGGCATCCATGAGGGATGAAATTGTTCACATGCAAGGACTATGAATCCCAGTCATCGAAGAATACATTGATGTAGTAATAGGCCTTCGCTAAATAGGGGAACATACATATAATGAGGACAACCCCACACTCTGCATGTAAATATTCTTTGTGCATCCAACTCAGTACCTTACGCACATTGGTTTACCCAAATAGCACATCCCTGAGCTCTAGAGAGTGGTTTCCAAGTATATTACCTGGTTCTTCACTTGCATGGATAGGCTTTCCAAGATCAACTCTAATCATTTTAATTTCCTCAACCATATACTACATGGGGACAGGATCAATATCCCCCATTTTCTTGCATGTGCACTCAAATATGAGGCCAGACAGTACCAAAAAGGAACAATATCTACCTTGTCTCACCATGGCCTAATTTTAGCCTTTGTGCGATATGCAGATTAACACAAAAATGTGATAGTTGAGGAAGCTAAGGAAAATAATACAAATTTGGTGGGTAGTGGAAGAAGTGGAAGTTTTAGAACAGACTGATCAATTGACTGACAAGGTGATAGACCAAGCAGATATGGCACATGTATCCCCACATGAGGAAAATACACGAGAAGTTGGACAAGACTCATCCCCTATTTTTCCCTAATTTTATGAGGAAGTAGGAAAATATTTGTCCCCTACTAACCCTCAATTTTATGATGAGGTAAGGCATGATCCTCCAAGCCCTATTTTCATGCCATTTTCTACCAGAACCAAAAGCAGAAGCAGAAGGATGAAGGCATCTATGGTGGTTTCTAGCTCATTAGATGATGAACTAGCAATTTATAAGCTGAAAAAGGATGAGGTCATGGCCCACATATTATAGGATTTGTCCAGGGGTTAGACTCCTCAATAGGAAATCTTAATAGAGGACCTGCAATAGCAATTATAGATATTGAAAGAACAAGCCTGCACTTGGGAGGCCAAGTACAAGTAAGAGCAAGCTCTTTTCCAAGAGTCCCAAAAAGTAGTTATAGTGAAATTACAGGAACTATATCGGACTATCCATTAGTTGTGAGAGAAAATATCAAAATTGTAGTTGCAAACCCAATAAACTAGGACTGGATGGCCAACCAGTGCAGAAGTGGCAGTACAAATTGACTAGGCTAATAAAGTACCCACTAATTCTCTAGATTCTAAGGAGAAAATATTCTCCTCTAGCCCTTTTTAGTTAGATGTGAGAAATTACAACCAAGAAGTTGAACAAGGAGACCAATCAATGTCTTATGCTAGAAATATGTCTACATGAGGAAGCCATAATTCTTGGGTAAGAACCCTTACAATTATTATTGAAAGTATAGATGAATAATCAGACTTAAAATCACATGCAAGAGTAGAGCAAGAAACAAACAGAGCAATGGAGGTTGAACAACCCCATTCACTAGCTTACTCTATAGAACAGGGGTAATATCAGGGTCCTAAATTTGATGTGGGATAGTCCCCAACATTGTCTTTCTTTGTAGATACAAAATTAAACCAAGAGGAATAAATTAAGGTTAAATAACCTCACTTATCAAAAAAATCTACAGTGGAAGAAATAAAATAGGAAGATGGGATTGATACTAAAGAGCCTTAGATTTTGGATAAGGCTATAGAGGAGGATCAAGGGGTTCTAAATTCCCAAGATTCTACTCATTTTGTAGACTAGTAACTAGAGGGAGATTAAAATATTGATCCTAAATAGCTTTAGATATAAAAATAAACTCCAACAACTACAATAGAAGCCCCAATAGTAGAAACAATAGAAGAAGGAAATCCCCCTGCTTTAGATATACCTATAGGTCTTGAGAGACAACCCAAAAAGTTGAGACCAAAGAGGAAGGTTGTAAGGGGATCTCAACGAAGACCTAGAACCAGAGCAAGGACTACACAGTTAAAGGAATCGAGCATGAATTCTAATGAGGAATGGGCAGAGACCTTGAAGCTATTTGATAAGTAGAGACTAAATTTTGAACAACTCAAGGAAGATATTAAAGTAGATAAAAAGGAGTGTAAGAAATCCTCTAGGAGAATGGCCAAGGAAACTAGAAAAGAGGCTAGATAGGCATCCAAAACTCCTCGATCAAAAATTGAAGTTGCTTGACCAGTTGAGTTCTAGTACTTGTATGGGTCAATACATAATCAACCTTCAAATATTAAGGTATATTTCATGAAGATGATATTTTTAAGTCCTATACAACTTGTAGATCAAGCAACAAGCAAAAAAATCCATCTGATGGAAGAAAAATAGTCTAAGGATAATGTTGAACTCGACCCAATTGGGGCCAATCTACCCATAGCTAAGGTTGCTGAGAAGTCCAACATCTCGTTTGGTGATGAATCTATATTACTAGTGGGAGAACATTTACCTCTTCACAATGAATACTGTAAGATGGCTTAGCCCACATTCCATAAGGATACCCCCATTTTTACTGGTTACTACTTAAAATTTGAGAAAGGAAAGGTAGCCTAAACAAGAGAACATCTGCTGGAAGCATGGGCCCACTCTTAACAATATTCCTCCCTTGTATTTTCTTGTTTAATCTAGTTTCTAGTTTTCTATACTTAGTTTAATTTCTATTATTTCCCCTGTTTTTTGTAATTTCTAGCAAGTGTGCAATTTTGGTTTTTGAATATAGTATAGGCATGTCTTTATAATTTATGATAGATTAGTGGTTTGGAAACTAAACCAGAACTCCACAAAAATAACAACACCCCCCAAACCATAAATCTGGGGGACTCATCTCATTGGAGAGAATTGCAAGCATTTATTATGCAAGGTTGCTCATAAGTTTTATGAGGCAATGAATCTGAACGTAGAAAATGAACCATTTTTTTTTCCAACACCATGTAGAATTTTGTAGACACCAAAACAACAACAATCCAATTATGTGACAACAAGCACTGATTTAATTGACACACATAGCCCCTAGGGCAGCCCCCATAGGTTAAACAGTGGTCCTAACCACTCCCATAGCAGTTTTGGAAGGTCAGAGGTCAATTTGGCACCTTTCAGGCACCCTACTCCTTACTCGTTCCACCTTGGGATGATTACAAACTGGTATTCATCCCACCCTGGGACGATTAGTAGTATTCACTCCAGGTTTGGGCGAATAGAAATTTTGACAAGCAAAAGGTCAAACCTTGACAAATTGCAGCTCAGATCCACCACTTAACTCCACCTTCAATGCATGGAGTGCGAGTGAGAATTTTTGAGCTCAAAGAGGTAGTCATAGAGGCATTCATGGTGCCCTTAATCAGGGAGGAATCTTCTCTCTCCTAGGAAGGCATGATGGACAAGTGGAACCTCTGCATGCTCATTCACAAGAGACCCTTAGGTCTATAAAATGGTGAGTCTTCTCACCCAAAAAAAGGATAGAGTAGAAGCATTTTGGAGCAATGGAGTGCTGACAAATTACATCCTCACCAATCGCTTGTGCTTCTTACATCCTTGATCTCTCTTTTGGAAGGGAGGGTATTGGGTGATCATTGGAAGCACAATTCAGACCCAAAACTTGAACATTTAGCCGCAATACCCCCCCAATTTTTTGACACAACCCCCTAGGAGTTTTTGGACCCATACCAAGTGGATTTGTGTCGAAACTAAGACCTAAACGGCAGACATCTTGCCCCCGGGCACCCCTCGCACTGTTGCAGTCCTAATCACCCCACCCTTGAGCGATTAGAAATATGTAGTAGATTTCTTTATTGTTTCATTTGCATTTCATTTTAGGTAATTCATATAGGTTTCCATTCAAATTTCATGTCATTCTGATGAATATTGGTTGTGTTTTTCAGTGTTTTTTGCTTT
Organism: Wollemia nobilis; assembly: GCA_028583015.1. Taxonomy (NCBI): domain Eukaryota; kingdom Viridiplantae; phylum Streptophyta; class Pinopsida; order Araucariales; family Araucariaceae; genus Wollemia; species Wollemia nobilis. Next base: position 1,417,122 of record JAQPPZ010002643.1, read on the forward strand.
CACTAACATACAGGGAGCATCATCGGATATAGGGTGATCGAGGCAGAATTTGCAAAATACAACCTTTTGGATCGTCTCAAAATGCCCCATTTTTCCTAACCCTAAGTTTACAGGTGTTTTGGAGGCCCCTATATGGGACATTTAGGTCACTTTCTAACATTTTGTGACAGTCCTAATCGTCCCACCCCGGAGTGATTAGAAATTTGTGGTAGATTTCTTGACTGTTCCTTTTGCAGTGTGTTCTTGGTAATGTTTTCATGCCTCTATCCAAATTTTAGCTCATTCTGATATGTTTTGATTATAGTTTTAATTATTTTATGCATGCATTAATCGGAAGCCTTGGGGATCGCATGTTTCCCTCCATTCATAGGTGCTTTTAATCATTTTCTATTTTTTTGAACATAGGATATCAACACCAGAGGGGCAACAAGGAAGCATAGATGCATTCACGCAAGCGGCGGCAATGTTTGGCCTGCCCATTTCACATGTGGGCATGTGGAAGAAAGCGAACCATCCGTGGTGTGACAAAACCATGTTTAATGCTTCTAGCCCCTAAAAAAGGAGGAGACGTATTGTAACCTGATCTCGAGCAAATTAATAAAATAAAGGAACTATACTTTACATTTGCTTTACATCTCGTTTCACTTTGCTTGTTTCCCCTTTTCATGCATTTTTGTTCATAGGACTTAGCGTTATGTTTTTCTTTTGTTTGCATCACACCTAGTACGCCATTTTTCTTTTGTATCCTCATGATTTCAGTGGTGATCACAGTGGGACACTGTAACCTAATTTTGAGATCAAATTTTTGATCAGAAGTTTTGTGTTTTTGCTTGCAGGTGTCAATCTTTCAAGTGCTGGATTGTTGCTCGTTCCACATTGTGACGAATACAGAGCTAGAATTCATGTCACCCAGGGATGAATGGGCATTCGTTCCACCCTGTGATGAATATAGATCTATTATTCATACCACCCTAGGATGATTAGCTCTCTATGCACTTTTTGAATAGAAACTCAGAGGCATCCTATTTGGGCAGGGAAGAGGTAGGTTTTCTGAGCATCCTCTGTCATTTTTTGTTTTTTGTCTCTATAATTTTTAGTTTCTTTGCTTGCATAAAAAAAAGTTTTACTGCATGTTTTCTTTCTTTGCACAAGTAAAAATAACCCCACACACCACATGGTAATTTAAACATCAAGTAGTTGGTTGTAAAACCCGAACACTTGATCAAGACCAACGATGGATTTCATCACCACCTTGGCTTGAATTTTTGCATGCATAACCCCGATCGCTATTGTTGCTAGAAATAAATCCTGATGAAAGCTGACCAAGTGTAGCTGGAGTGATTCCTAGTGCATGAGGATAAGTCTTGTATGGTAGGTGTCAAAAATAGGGTGATACCACTTCCGTACCACCTATTTTCCACGTACTATTCTGCTCTCGTGTACCAATAGTTTCCCTCACATAAGGGCAGGTATATTGAGAGGTTCGATATAAAGTTCTGGTAGTGGTATATTGAAGGGGCGACCATTTTGGGAGATATAAGGGCCATCATATTGCATATACAACAAAATTTCCTTTACAAGGTTTTCAAACAAAACTCAAAACACACTAAACCAAATCTAGGGCACACATTTAATCTATAAACGAGATAATCACTTCTTTGTTTGTGTGGCTCCTGTTTGTTTAGTGTAGCATAAAAAATCATAAAAAATATAAAAACCTACATATCTGGTAGAAAGACACCACCATGGTGTACACCCATAGCCAAGCCCAATCATGGGCAGAGGCTACAAAAAGTGTACAAGGAGGCACAAGTCGCCTCCGCTATAGTCCCAAGGATTTGGTCATACCACCTTGGTGGCCTGACCCATGAAATAGTCCACATCATGCCATTTCAGAATGGGACTATGGAGGCACCCCTTCGAGGGGCACGCCCATTCAACATAGACCCTTTCAGGAGGAGTCCTTACATGTAGCACTCAACCTAGGCGAGAAGGCTCCCTTGGACACTCATTATGAGTGGCTACCATTTTATGAAGCTCTAGAACAACATAGGTTCCATAAGGATGGGCCACATGATTACATCATCCCTCCTCTACCCCTTATTACTATAAAAAATAATAGGCCAAATCTAGAGCACAAGGCTCTTTAGACAGGGTGAGCCAAATTTTCCCACCCCTTTCACATATATGAAAGGGAGTATGAGGAAGACCACTGCATTCCTCAAGAGCAATACACAATGTGGGAACAATGTGCTTTCGCACCTACTATTTATCAAGATCACCCACTGAGGCCAGAGCCCTGGGTGAATGACACTAACCTCGACAGAGGGAAGTGACCTATAGAGATCTCGGATCACCATGACCAAGATATATGTGTAGGAGAGGCATCTAGGCCTCCTAGACTCAAGACGATGGAACAAATCGACTTGGAATTTTCCAAACATGTCGTCCACCAAGCATAAATCATGCATCTTGAGCAAGACCAACAACAGTTAGAGCACCTGTATCACCTTAGCAAAGAGTGCATTCAATGTCAGATAGATGAGTTTATTTGGAACACTGTGTCTGAGAGGGTCCCAATCCCTCATATGCATAGGACAAAGTTGTATGAGAGGCACAACCCCTTGGTGCAAGACAGGTCTCCATGACCTTATCAAATGTTGCCTCCAAGACCTCCTAGACCTGAGTGGGAGACCACCCCTAGAGCCAATGATGGGCACCCTCCGTAGGCACACACCCATGTTTATAGGTCACACCCAAGAACTCCTCAAGAAGCCTATGAGGAGTTTGAGCAAGAAGAAGAGCGGGCTGAAAAGCCCTACCAAGGTAGGGGGTGCTACCCGATTACCCCTCCATAGGCCTCAAGTTCCCTACAATTCACAATGGGAACAAACCAAGGAGGAAGAGATCAAATATTTTGATGCATACAAAGTGCTTCTAGAGTGCTTAGAGTCTATGGAGACCAAAACGTTTGGGCCCCAAAAACCCACTTTACGCCATCTCCATAGTAACCCTATGCATCCTTTAGTGCCTGCACCTCCATACCCTTAATTGGAAATATTTAAAGGGGAGGAGGATTCCCAAGAGCACGTGACGAGATTCCTAAAATAATGCTTTGGAATTTAGGACAACGATGTTTTGTTTATAAGAACATTTATAACCACGTTTGTAGGCCCTGCCTTAGATTGGTTTACCTAGTTGCCTAAGCATAGTATCAGTAACTTGGACTAGCTAGTGGACGCATTCCTCAAATGTTTCACCTTCAACACCAAGAAGAAGGCAGCATTAAGTGACCTAGCTAGCCTCAGGAAATATGAGTAAGAGACCATGGCGGCTTATGGAAATCGGTGGAGGACATTGCTTTAAAATCTACCCTACCTCCCTCCCATGGCCGACCTGACCCAGATGTTCTCAAAGAGTTGTTTGAGGTTGATCTCCATGCTATTGTAACTATAGCAATATGCCACTCTCGAGGAAGCCCTGGCACAAGCCAAAATCATTAAGGAGATCAAGATACAGGATGGTGATATTGCCAAGCCACGCAAGAAATAGTGGCCCAAAAATGCCAAAAAAAGGAACACGCAACCGAAACCCACTACGGTCAATCAAGTTTCTATCAATGCACCAAATCCTGCACAAGCAACATAGCCCCAAAAGGCTAATTATCAGGTAGTGCCTCTTGACATTTATGAAAGAGAAAATCATAGGCAAGAGCAAAATCAGTAGCATCACCCTAGGCAACAATTCACACCATTCACAGAGTCTAAAGACTCCTTGTTTGACCGCTTGTCAATAGAAAACTTGATAAACCTGCTAGAGAGTCGACCCGTAGAAACCAATGCACCAAAACCCAAGGGCTATAGGGAAGACTTGTACTGTATATTTCATTGGTAGAAAGGACATGACCTTTACGCATGTTGGAAGTTCAAAAGCTTAGTGCAAGACCTAATAGACAACAAGATGCTAGCAGTGGATAATCCCATTGCACCAAAAAACCAACAGATGGAGGTCATCAAGGACCACCTGCCTACCCATGATGTGCAGGAAAAGACCCTTCAAGTCAATGAGGTGACATAGAACTACCCCACGTAGGGGTATATAGGGATGATAAGCATAGTGACTTAGAACAAGAGGTACCCAAGTACAAATGCCCCTGCGGTAGCTACAGGAGAGGTTCCATCAACGTCACAACCTCAACAACACCATACACAACCTCCTCCACCTAGACCAGTGGCCATAATTCAGACCAAACTTACCCAAATTTTAAGGACCACATCGGCTAGGCTCTCCATCTACGAGCTCATCCAAAAATCACCGCCCCATCGAGAGGCTCTAATGGAGATATTAAAATCCATCGAGCTACAGCCCCACGAAGAAAACTCTTTCAACAATTTTGTGGGACATGTAAAATGATGTACATAACGAGTCATCACCTTTAGAGAAGATGAGCTAAAATCGGTGACTGGTGATATGGCAGATCCACCCCTGCACATCATTGCACGGGTCAATAGGATTCCATATAAGAGGGTGTTGGTGGACACTGGATCGTCCAGTAATATAATCACAACAGTGGCTTTGAAACACCTCAAGTTGCCAGCATCTCACATCATGGCCTCCACCTATACTCTTCGAGCATTCAATGATGCAATATGCTCGATGGTTGGCACAATTGTCCTACCCATCCAAGTGGGACAAAATACTATTCCTACATTGTGCCACATCTTGGAAGGTGATATGGCCTATAATATCTTGTTGGGCCAGCCTTGGATTAGGGACATGAAGTGTGTCCCTTCGATAGCTCATCAGTGCCTAAAGTACACATTTGAAGGGCAGGTGCATGTAGTCCTAGTAGACTTAGAGCCCTTCAAGTATTGCAATACGATGTAGCTAATGCTGCAATAGACCCTTCCATCAACACATTTAGATTTTAAGTTGAATTCATCTAAACAGGGTTTGATTTCATGTGCATCCCCGTTGTTAAGTCCCTCAAATCCCCATCTAGGTCCATCTTCATCATCTGGTCCTTCACCAACAATGCCACCTACGATGGCCACACCGAAGGACAATGGGAAGAAACCCCTGGAAGAGGCACCACCATCGGTCTCAACCATCTCTACCGAGGAGATGCCTAGCCGAATGGAAGTCGAGATGCCTAGTTCACCCGACATGGAGTGGACATAGAAATAACTCCCATTCCCTCCCCCTCAACCGCCAATGATCACCATTGAGATGGCCAATACGGGACTGGGGGAGTACCTAGTGTGGAAAATTGTAGAAACACCCACACTTGAGTCCATGCAGGACATGGGGAGACCTCACCTCCCCATCGACACTATTGTTCCTCTAGGCTACCCACCAAACTAGACAAATTTTGCATATGGGGGCCTTGATAATGGAATTGAACCTTACCTACAAGAGGAAGAAGATGAAGAGCCCTTTGTTGGGGATGTCAACTATTTTTCCAACCCAAAATTTTCTTTGAGATATCTTGGCCAATGTAATTGGCACGGATATGGGTTAGGTAGATATGAACAGGGAGTGCACATTCTTTGCCAACCAAGATATCAAATGTTGTACAAAAAATTAGGAGTAGGGTTCAACCACCCTCTACCCCTTGACATACATGCAAGGCCTAGGGCTAGGCAACAAGGATGGGTTGGCACAAGGTCCATATGACAATCCTAACACAACATACACATTGGGGGATTATCTCCCATTGTTAACAACCAACCTTGTGGGCCTCAACAATTCCTCCCCTTTGATCGAGAAAGGGGAAAGTTCAAGAACTTGCCTCCACAAGGGATATAGACAAGGTCAAGAAGGATATTCAGAAGATGAGTCAGAATATGAGGTAGCACCTTGGGACCCTTTCGAGTCTGATAGCAATCACTCACAAGTGACACCCATAGATGACTATCAGGAGAACTTCATGACGGTGTTCCCCTTGAATGCTCCAATCGAGTAGATGCCACCTCAAGAGAATCAGGTCCTCCCACAGAGAGTGAAACAACCTCGATGGGACCAAATAAATTTTCTCGAGCAAGACAAGCCTCACATGTCACAAATAGTTGTCAGAAGCAATGAAGGCCTATGGATCTCCGATAGCGATTATGAAGATAAAACTAAGATGGCATATATCAATCATATGTGACAGCAACAATACCCCATGGACATTGATGACATGTTTCAATAACTAGACATGGGGCTAAGGCATAGGTGGCACCTAAACCCCGCACAACTGGACCAAGTGCTGCATCCGCAAATTTGGGTATACAAAGAGCACTTTCCATCCAGAGACCCTATAGAGCCATTAGTGCCAAGGGTAGACCCTGTCCTTCTATCCACACATAGGGCTGATCCATTTGTGCCAATACCCCCAGAGCCAGATCCAGAGCACAAAGATCACCAAGGATGTCCAAGTCACCACCTACATGGTAATGGAGACCAAAATCACTTCATCAACATGATCTCCATTGACTTAACTACCCCCATATGCAATCCAACCAATCCAACATGGCCATTGTATCTAGACTTAGATGCTATAGACTGGGATCGTGCTGACTCACCACCATCCCCATCAGAGTATTGGCCTTACGGTGAGGTGCTTCATTTCACCTAGGGACCAACTCAGGATATCTTCCATGTTGAAGAGGGACCCGAGGTTCCCAACGTAGATCTAAATTCAGCAAATGATATCCACTTGATCCCAACTCCACACCAGTTGGAGGATGGGTCCCACATGTAAATCGAGGAGACGATTGACGTAGATATCGACTCTGATCCAATGAATCCACAGATCATCAAGTTGGGGGTAAGTCTATCCCTTGAAGAGCAAGCCGACTACATTTCCCTTCTCAAAGAGAAGAAGGAGGTTTTTACATGGTCCTACAAAGACATGCCGGGGCTAGACCCGCAACTAGTCACGCATAATCTAACGCTTGATCCGACAGTCAAGCTAGTCAAGAAAAAACTACATAAGATGCACCCAAAAGTAGCCTTAATGGTAAAATATGAGCTACAAAAGCTGTTGGATGCACAGTTTGTCATCTGCATGGATTACCCACCATGGTTGTCCAACATGGTACCCGTCAAGAAGCTTGATGGGAGGATTCACATATGCACTAATTTTCAAGATCTAAACAAAGCGAGTCCCAAGGATGATTTCCCCTTGCCTAGAATCGATGCATTGGTAGATGCTACATCGGGCCATGAAATGCTTTCCCTCATGGATGGTTTCTCGGGATACAATCAGATTCGTATCAATCTCGATGATCAACTAAAAATGGCATTCACAACATCATGGGGGACATTTTGTTATAGGGTCATGCCCTTTGGCCTTAAAAACACTAGCACCACCTACCAACGTGCTATGACATACATCTTCCACGATCACATGCATAAAACTTTGGAAGATTATATGGATGATTTGTTGGCCAAATCTATTTTTCACCTAGATCATCTCGATGACTTAAGCAAGATCCTTGATCGCCTCATCGAACACAAAGTCAGACTAAACCCCAAGAAGTGTGTATTTGGCATCACATCTGGAAAAATCTTGGGTTTCATAGTCTCAAAATGAGGAATCAAGGTAGATCCAAACAAAATCAAGGAAATCCTTGAAATGCTTCCCCCAACCACCATCAAGCATCTCAGAAGCCTACAGGGAAAGGTCACGTCAATCAAGCACTTCATAGCACAACTATCTGACAAGTGTCGACCCATGAATAAATTATTACACAAGGGGGTAGCATTTCACTTGGATGACGAGTGTCAGTCAGCCTTCGATGAAATTAAACAATACTTGGCTTCACCACCAGTATTGGCACCACCTAGACCATGAGTGTCATTCTATTTGTACATCTCAGCTATTGAGGTGGCACTAGGTGCCATGCTAGCCCAAAAAAATGAACTACATAAAGAATAGGCTACTTACTATCTTAGCCGCACCTTGGTCAATTATGAACTTAACTATGCATACGTTGAGAAGCTATGCTTGGTGGTGGTATTTGCTACCAAAAAGCTATGCCATTACATGTTAGCAATACGACTTATGTTGTGTCTAAGGAGAATCCATTGTGGTACATGATGAGTCATACTTATCATAGTAGCCACACGGTGAAATGGATCATGTTGTTGATGGAGTTTGACATCGAATTCATTGGACAGAATTCCATCAAAGGTCAAGTCATTGTCGATCAACTAGCAGAGGCTCCTCTCGAAGATGATCAACCTTTGACCGTAGAGCTACCCGATGATGGGGTCTTCCATGTCTTAGAATCACCAAATGTTTATGAGCTTGAGTCACAGGCTGACATAACCTTATTCTTCGATGGTTCTAAATGTGAGCAAGGGGGTGGCATGGGAATCGTATTCTTCACACCACAAGGGGCTCCAATACCTCTATCATTTAAACTAGATTTCCCATGCACCAAAAACAATGCCGAATATGAAGCCTTGCTCATAGGTCTTCAGACAACTATCACCATGAACATTAAATGCTTGAACATCTTTGGTGATTCATTATTAATCGTCAACCAAGTGAAAGGGGTATTCCAATGCAAATGCCTAGTTTTGTAGGCCTACAAAGCCCTTGTGGATAAATTCCTAGAAAAACTTGAATGGTATGACATCGAGGCACTCCCTCGATCATTGAATCATTTTGTGGACACTATGGCCTCCTTGGGGTCACTAATCCTGCAAGACCCATTCTGGTGAAATGACAAACATTCAAGTCAAAACACTATCACAAACCGCGATGGAGCGTGCAAGATCTGAACTAATTTCAAGAATCCACCTGATCTATATTGAATGATCTCAGGATAAATTCTCTCGAATCTATGATTCTCTAAATCAAGCCAACTGGGGGTCCTTGTTCTCCCCTATTCCCCTTAATAGCAACACAACACTATTCTTACAGGTCCGTTACCACTCAAATTTTGCTAGGGAAGAAATTCAAGAGGGATTGGCTGTTCATACCATCGAGGTTTCTGATCAGCAGGATTGGTACACACCCATAAGAGACTACCTCAAGCTAGGTAACCTCCCACTTGGATTGATGCACACCATGAAAATATCATTCAAATAGAAAGTGGCAAAACATGTCTTGCTAGGAGACATTTTGTACCGTTGGAGCTACAAAGGGATCCTCCTTCGTTGCTTGGACTAGTAGGAGTCCACTTGGGTGATCACCCAAGTGCACGATGGTACATGTGGTGGCCACTTTAGCGGTATGGCCATCGCAAAGTGCATTCTTTGCATGGGCTATTATTGGCCATCTTTAGAGTGAGATTGTTGTGCGTATGTAAGGAAGTGCGTGAAGTGTCAACACCATGCCAATTTGACACATGTACCTTCTTAGGCCTTGTAGCCGATCCAATCGACTTGGCCATTTTCGTAGTGGGGCTTAGATCTAATCAAAAATATCTCCCCTACGTCATCAGGTTGTCACATGTTTATCATAACGACCATAGAGTACTTCACCAAGTGGGTGGAAGAAATTCTGCTTACCTCTATGACTGGAACCTGCATTGCGGAGTTTATTTTACATAACATCATATGTCATTTTGGTATTCCATCCAAGATCATCTCGAATAATGGGACGTCATTTAAAAACAAATATGTGCATGCTTTGACAACAAAGTACAAAATTCAGCACAATTTTTCAACACCCTATTATCCACAGGCAAATGGGCAAGCAGAGGCATCGAACAAAATGCTAGTTGCCATCCTTAAAAATATAGTCATAGATAGTCACAAGGATTGGCATATTCAAATCCCACTTACTCTTTGGGATTATCGCACTAGCATTCGGATGCCCACTGGGGCAACTCCATTTTCATTGGTGTATGGCTCCGAGGTAGTCATGCCTCTCGAGTTAGAAATACCTTCCCTATGCATATCAATGCAAGAGTTCATCGATGATGACACTACGTGGTAGGCCCGGTTAGACCAACTTACGTTGCTCGACGAACGATGCATCAATGCTCTCGAGCATTTACGTATCTATCAAGAGTGACTTAAGAAAGCATACAACATGAAAGTTCACCTGAGGGACTTTCAGGTTGGTGACTTGGTCTTAAAAGAGAACCAACAAAATTCTAACTTGCCACCCTACTAAGGGACAATTTCATGGCAAACTTGTTAGATCCTCATGTAATTGATAGTAAAATAGGACCTGGAACATATCGGCTCACCTCTCTTGAAGGAATCAAGGAACTAGAACCCTTGAACACCAGTCATTTGAGGCCATTCCACATTTAGAGAGCCATAGCCCACCCCAAATACTCCAAGGATTCCCACAATCACTTGGTCAACCCAAAAATACCCCAAAGGTATCTATAATCCCTTTAGTCAAACCAAAAATCTCCAAGGATTCCCACAATCGCTTGGTCAACCCAAAAATGCCCCAAAGGTATCAATAATCCCTTTGGTCAAACCAAAAAGCTCCAAGGATTCCCACAATCGCTTGGTCAACCTAAAAATGCCCCAAAGGTATCCATAAAATCTTTGGTCAAACCAAAAGCTCCAAGGGTTCCCATAATCGCTTGGTCAAAAACAAATATTCAAAAAACAAACAAAACAATAAAATAATCAAAAATAACAAAAAAAGTTGCATCTCACTTCCATGCATACTCTTAAAAATCAAAACATAAAAAAATAAGTTGCATTAGGCATCACAAATGTACATTGCATATTTTTTGGTCATACAGGTCAAATGCACCATAGACTGTAATTACTCAACAACTCCATCATTTTCCACATTTTTCCACCTTATAAATAGTCCAGCAAAAATAAATGCCATCCACATTTTTCACCATATCATAATCAGTTGTCTTCTAATGTATTCAAGGCTTTCGTCATTCAGCTGTCATTAGATTTCTAGCTAAAAACTATACAAAGTCAGACAAATTTTACAAAGGTAGAGTTTTACTTGGATCACACCTTGTTACGTAGCATCCCAACACAAGTTAAAACACATAAAAATTTCCCAAGTTGTGTGAATGAAAGATGAAACCTGCATAGTAGGATAGGTTACCATACATGAAATGATTATCTTGCTCATCCCCCTGTGCGAATGACCCCAAGAATTCTGAGAGTTGGCAAAAGGACAAGCATCTTCCCTACCCAATTCCCCAAGAATCCCAAAATCCCCAAAGGGTTGCAAACATCAAAAATTGCAAAAGTCAAAATACAAACTCCAAAGTTTGATATCCAAACCCACAAAGTGCATACATCAAAAAGCACAAGCAATAGTGATTCTCATCACTCAAAATTCCAATCCCTTGCTCAAAAAAATAATAATAAAAATAAACAGTGATTTTTATCACTACATATAAGAGCAAGTATCACAAATACAATTGAAGAAAATAAGGGAGTCAAACTTGAATCCCTAGAACTCTCAGCATTCGAAAGGTCATGAGGTGATCCTCAGTATCGGTTTGGTGGATAGCCTATCGGTCACTGTTGGCAAACCTCCCGCATGACGATATATCTATCGCATTAAAATTGTGTGCAGATCAATGTTTGCATGTGGATGAGCTAGCTTATGGTATCCTAGATTACACCATGGATTAATCTTACTAAATACAACAAAGGAGTTAGTGGAGCTAATTAGGTGATCCTTAGTACAGGTTCGGTTGACAACCTATCTGGCACTGGTGGTATCCTGACAAATACCACATAAAAGAACTCAATTGCACACACAGGGATGTGAAATAACTTGGTCAAACTCAAGTCTGATTCATACCTTGTTCAAAAGTCTTGTGAGATAAATGTATAGTCCTAGCTAGTTAACCTAAAACATCTGAGTATCAAAAAACCTTAACTACATTTTAACACAACTGTGGTACATTCCATTCTTACATCATCATCAAAAAATACAAAACAAAAACAAAAAAATATACACATGCAAAGTCATTTTACAAAACACTCACATAGTACAAAAAGCCAATAAATCCTATACAGTCTATGGTGCCATCGCCAAGTTATCAACAAATCATTTCATCCATTCCATATGCATACATCATATAATTAGAAACATCGCATTCATAATAACCCATGCATACATCAACTAAATAAATGTGCATAAAAGTAACAATAAATCACAACAAGTGTATAAAAAAAATGAAATTCATGTATATATATCACCAAAATACCCGCAGGCTACAATAAGTCGGTCCTATGACCTCACAAAAACATCAAAAACTCCAAAACCCCAAGCCTAGGGAGTCGACCACCATGATCACATAGGATCGGTGTGACTGGAACTACCCCTAGTGGTGTGGGTCCTATGGGACCTCTCAGGGCGGCTGCTACTAGCCCCTGCATCATGCCCACTAGCACTGCCCTCACCCACCCACCTACGATGAGAGGAAGCAAACTGCTCAGTCTCACTGTCTCTCGTTCAGCATGAAGATCCACCACCAGTGAGCTCAGGTAACTGCCCATCGAGGTGGATAATCTTTGCCTCCAAATCCAATCGATTCTAGACCCAATCCACCTCTCGTGGATGGTACGCAACCAATGCATCATCACGCTATGCCAACTGAGTCCATAGGAGATCCTTCTCCCTTGAAGCATTTGTGTCCCCATCTCACTGATGGTACATAGCCAATGCATTCTCCCGCTCTACCAACTGAGTCTGTAGGAGATCCCTCTCTTACAGAACCTCCCCATTCTCCTCATCTCGTCTCCATAGTAGATCCTCCAATCATGCTATCTCAGCGTGATACCTAGCCCCCATGTCCCCTAGGACTTCCTGAGGCATGGGCATCTCCGGGATGGTGGGCTGCTCTGGCACCCACTACTCTGGAACGTCCTATATATCCGGCTACTCCGGAACCCCAAAATCATCCCCCATAAAATCATCAACCTCCACCATATCTGCATCCTTGAGCGGAGCCCCCAACCCTCCCCTGATGCCTCTGCACCCTCACCACCTACTGCTGTCGCATCCACGCCCCCTAGAGGCCCCTCACCCTGCCATCACTGCATCGTCCACCACTGGTCATACTCTATAGTCGCCCGACGTTGTCCACATCGGGGACATCAATCATTGCATTCGACTCCTCACCCAATGGCTCAATGATCAGCCAGGCTAGAGTCCTCTCATCGACCTGACGTTGATAGATCAAAGGTTCACTAGTAAATCCCTGATGCACCCCAAACTTTTGAGTCACCCGGATGTACGGGAAGTACTCCTGCTCGGTCCCATGTCGCCCGATCAGCCATCTCCCCCTATGCACCCATCGAAGCCACTCTCCAGCATAATTTAGGCCGGATAGTCTCGGTATGGACGCCAGAACACCTCCCCTAGAGCAAGACACGAGAAGGCATCGACATAGTGCCCTACGGCACCTGCCCACCATCGACTCTACCCCTGCTCCTTTGACCTCTGCCATAGAGCAGCATAATCTCCATCTCTTGCCGAGTGGTCCACGACAAACCCTGTGGTCGCTCCACAACTATGTGCTGCCACCCCCAACACTACAATAGGTAGCTGCATCCAATCCCCTTCTGCCTTCGGTAGTGGACCTCGTACAACTCATCATAAAGTTGTGCCAGTAGTGTCTGACCCCACCTCATAATCAGGGGTTCCTCCGTTGGGCACTCCACAAGTCTAAAAACTACCTCCAACAGGTTCCATGGGAACCTCACACTAGATGAGTCGGGTAGCAACATGTTGGAGATGAGGGTCATGAGCAGTGCATGCCTCACCCCCAACACGCCCTTCTCCAACCACCATCGCACCAAAATCTCACCAATCGGGCAGTCCTCCTCTGCCCTCTCCACTGGACTATCCACCCCCATCTCCACCCCATGCCCAAAGCACCGTGTCAGCATTGCCATTCGTTGATCATGAGGAGTAGTCCGAATGGGAAATCCATCTATCAAAATCTGCAGAATCCGATAGACATCCTCAAGAGTCATTTTCATCTCCCCTGTTGGGAGATGAAAGGTGTTGGTGCGAGGATCCCACAAATTGATCAGGGCAGTCAGATAAGCCCGATCCCCCACCAAAAGCTCTAACCGAGTCACCTGCTTGAGCCCAAGGGCATCAAGCCACTCCCAGTCCCCCATAGTCAGCGCCTCCCACGCATCCAAAAACACCGTCGGTTGACGGTACCGACTCTTCACCACCTGCAAAAAAAAAAAAACACAAAAACATTAAAACATGAAAAAAAAAAAACAACAACAAAAAAAAAATTAACACAATGTACAACAAAAAAACATTCGAAAATTTAAATAAACTGTACAGACACAAAAAACAAACAAAGTACAAGACAACTATACAGTAAAAGTACAGATCATCCAATAAAACTGTACAACACTAAAATAAATATACAACAATGTATACAAACTGTACAACAAAAAAATTCATACTTAGGTTCTTTTAATCTTAAGTATGAACAAAAAAAAACAAAAAAAAACAAAATAACACCAACTTTACAATTACCTAGGGTTTTTAACCTTAGTTTAAAACTAAAAAACAAAAACAAAATAAAAACACAATTCTTAACCTAGGGTTTTTCACTCTAGTTAAAAAAAAAAAAAACAAAATTTCTTACATCTAGGGTTTTTGACTCTAGTTAAACAAAAAAAACAAAATTTAAATCTAGGGTTTTTGACTCTAGTTAAACAAAAAAAAACAAAATTTAAATCTAGGGTTTTTAACTCTAGTTAAACAAAAACAACATTTACATCTAGGTATTTTGACTCTAGTAAAACAAAAAGCAAAAATAAAATTTACATCTAGGGTTTTTGACTCTAGTTAAACAAAAAAAACAAAACAATATTTCAATCTAGGGTTTCTAACTCTAGTTAAACAAAAACAAAATTTAAATCTAGGGTTTTTAACTCTAGTTAAACAAAAAAAACAAAATTTAAATCTAGGGTTTTTGACTCTAGTTAAACAAAAAAACAAAAAACAAAATTTAAATCTAGGGTTTTTAACTCTAGTTAAACAAAAACAAAATTTAAATCTAGGGTTTTTGACTCTAGTAAAACAAAAAAAACAAAAACAAAATTTAAATCTAGGGTTTTTAACTCTAGTTAAACAAAAAAAAAAACAAAATTTAAATCTAGGGTTTTTAACTCTAGTTAAACAAAAACAAAATTTAAATCTAGGGTTTTTAACTCTAGTTAAACAAAAAACAAAAATTTAAACATAGGGTTTTTAACTCTGGAAAAATTACAACAAGAATTTTAACCTAGGGTTTTTTTACCTTAGTTTAAACTTAATACAAAAACAAAAACAAAATAAAAACAATTTTTAAACTAGGGTTTTGATCTTAGTTTAAACACCGCCACACAAAATACAAATACAAAACACTTAAACTAGGGTTTTAATCTTAGTTTAAACAGACAAACAGAATGCAAAATAAATACATTACGATTTTTAACTGTAAAATAAAACAAGCAAAATAAAGGGAGGGAGCACTCACGGGTCTCGCCTCGGCTCCGCCACTGGATGATCCAGTCCATGAACTCATTGTGTCCATGAAAATTCGATAGCGCTCCGCTACGCGAACTCGACCTCCTCCTCCTCAGCTCCAAATCGCCAAAAAAAACAAAGTGCAAATGAGCCCAAAACCTAGTTTTGGCCCTTAAATAGGCTTTTAGGCCTGTAATCGTTCCACCCTAGGACGAGCGCTCTAGTTAGCGCTTGTCCCACCCTATGAGGATTACTAAATTGGTACTCATCCCACCCAGGGATGATTACAGAGAAAGAAAATCAAAATAGCAAAAACTGCATCCAAAATGCACCAAAAATAACAATAAAATTGCCGAACAAAGGTTCCTTTGCGCTTGACATTCTTGGCATGCAAAAACTACGTTGGGGTCACAAATTCTCACTATCCTACTCCCTAATAAGGCTACCATAGCTGGACCGCTCCACGGGAGGACATATTTTCGATAATTTCATCCCCAAACAACGTCACAAAAAGGGTCCAAACCCACCCAAAAATAGCAATAAAATTGCCGAACAAAGGCGCCTTTGCACCTGAAATTCTTGGCATGCAAAACCGACATCGGGGTCAAAAATTATCACTATCCTACTCCCTAAGAAGGCTACCATAGCCATACCACTCCACGGGAGGACAGATTTTTGACAATTTCAGCTCCAAAATGCATCACAAAAAGGGTTAAAACCCACCAAAAATAGGTCAAATTGTTGGGAAACTGCATAAGCATTCAACGAAAAACAACTGAAGGCACCCTTACAAAAGTCATCTTGGGTCAAGTGACTCATCGCTTTTCTCATGGCTGCCATTCCCTCATCGATTCCTCACTTGAGGGGGTAGTCACACTTAGTCACCAATCAACAAACACACACCCAATCAAGGAAATGGCATGCATTCAAAGAATCATTGACAAAGACAATCACGCTCCTGCTTGGGGCAGCAAACAAGCAATAATCACAAGCTGATCAAACACTTGGCATTCTAGAATCATGAACTCAAGGTTCCCATAGACAAAAGGTTGTGCCCTTTGCCTATTCATGATTGAACAATGTCCAAGATCAAGTAACACCTCACTAAAAAAGGTTAACACTTGAATTAAGCTCCTTAGCTCGTCAGAAGCAAGGATTCAAGAATGCGTGCCCTTTCCATACTTGGGGCATCAAAAGTTTGTTAGGTTACTGAGAAACCCTAATCATTAAGTGCTTTGGTTATCTATTTTTGCTCAGCACTACGCCATGCATAGCGCATCCCAAAAAGGGGCATCTGTAGACACCAAAATAACACCAATCCAATTATGTGATGACAAGAACTGATCAAATTGACACAAATAGCCCCTAGGGCAATCCCTAGAGGTTAAAAAATGGTCCTAACCACTCCCACGATAGTTTTGGAAGGTCAGAGGTCAATTTGGCACCTTTCAGGCACCCTTCTCCTTACTCGTTCCACCCTGGGACGATTACAAACTAGTATTCGTCCCACCCTGGGATGATTAGCAGTATTCGCTCCAGGATGGGGCAAATAGC
Organism: Wollemia nobilis; assembly: GCA_028583015.1. Classification (NCBI taxonomy): domain Eukaryota; kingdom Viridiplantae; phylum Streptophyta; class Pinopsida; order Araucariales; family Araucariaceae; genus Wollemia; species Wollemia nobilis. The sequence goes on from JAQPPZ010002643.1 coordinate 1,434,109, forward strand.
AGGTTTGATGGGAAAAAGGTCAAACCTTGATAAATGGTAGCTCAGATCCACCACTTAACTCCACCTTCAATGCATGGAGTGTGAGTGAGCATTTTTGAGCTCAAAGAGGCATAGAGGCAGTCATGGAGCCCTTAATCAAGGAGGAATCTTCTCTCCCCTAGGAAGGCATGATGGCCAAGTGGTGCCTCTGCATGCTCATTCACAAGAGACCCTTAGGTCTATAAAATGGTGAGTCTTCTCACCCCAAAAAATGACATAGCAGGAGCATTTGGAGCAACGGAGTGCTGCCAAATTACATCCTCACCCATCGCTTGTGCTTCTTACATCCTTGATCTCTCTTTTGGAAGGGAGGTTATTGGGTGATCATTGGAAGCACAATCCGGACCCAAAACCCAAAAATTTGGCCACAATACCCCACCCAATTTTTTTACACAACCCCCTAGGAGGTTTTGGACCCATCCCAAGTGGATTGGTGCCGAAACCAAGCCCCAAACGGCGAGCGTCCTGCCCCCGGGCGCCCCCCACACTGCTGCAGTCCTAATCGCCCCACCCTAGAGTGATTAGAAATCTATAGTAGATTTCTTTACTATTTCATTTGCATTTCATTTTAGGTCACTCATATAGGCTGCCATTCAAATTTCATGTCATTCTGATGAATATTGGTTGTGTTTTCAGTGTTTTTCGCTTTCACTAACATATAGGGAGCATCATCGGATATAGGGTGATCAAGGCAGAATTTGCAAAATCTGACCTTCTGGGTCGTCTCAAAATGCCCCATTTTTCCTAACCCCAACTTTGTAGGTGTTTTGGAGGCCCCTGGATGGGACATTTAGGAGGTCACTTTCTGACGTTTTGTGATAGTCCTAATCGTCCCACCCTAGAGCGATTAGAAATATGTGGTAGATTTCTCGACTATTCCTTTTGTAGTGTGTTCTTGGTAATGTTTTCATGCCTCTATCCAAATTTTAGCTCATTCTGATATGTTTTGATTATATTTTTAATTATTTTATGCATGCATTAACCGGAGGCCTTGGGGATCGCATGTTTCCCTCCATCCTGCAGTGCTTTTAATCATTTGCTATTTTTCTGAACATAGGATCTCGACATCGGAGGGGCAGCAAGGAAGCACAGATGCATTCATGCAAGTGACGGCGATTTTTGGCCCACCCATTTCACATGTGGGCACGTGGAAGAAAGCGTACCATCCGTGGTGTGACAAAACTATGTTTAACGCTCCTAGCCCCTAAAAAGGGAGGAGACGTATTGTAACCTGATCTCGAGAAAATTAATAAAATAAAGGGCTGCACTTTACATTTGCTTTACATCTCGTTTCATTTCACTTGTTTTCCCATTTTCATGCATTTTCGTTCGTAGGACTTAGCGTTACGTTTTGCTTTTGTTTTCATCGCACCCGGTATGCCATTTTGCTTTTGTATCCTCATGCTTTCAAATTTCATTATTTCAAGGATAATCAAACAAATGCAAACCATCTTTGGCATTACAAAAGAATAGATAATATTATTCATAATTACAAGAATTGATATGTTTCCATTAGACACTAAAATTATTTACTAATAAAGAAAATATCTCTGACTAATGCACCAAGGGATAAGAGATTGGAAGTTTAAATACTGCACACAATGTATCTCAATCCTAAAAAATTGATATATTATGAGATAATTCTAAGTACATAATTCATCTAATTTAGTATAATATGATGTTGATGATGAGGTTCCTTTTTTATTGTAATATTTTAAAAATATATTTTAATAAAAATACTAATGAATATTAGAACATTATCTACTAAACACCCTTTACTGTACAAATAAGGATTCATATTTAATAAGGCCCTCATGGGCTTTGGACCGTCTTTTTTAGGGCATGCATTTGGATAAAAATTGTCAAGCCCAATTGGCTCTATTCTGGCTGGGGTTTTTAGAGCTACAAAAGTGAATGGTTGTCTTGAACGAGCTTTGGATAGGCATGTCCTAGTGATTCAATCAGATTCAATTGTAGAGGATGTTGAATACCTAAATAATCATGCCTTAATTTGGAAATTTATTAGGAATTTGGGTTCCTCTTATTTCATTGGAATCTTGGGATCAAAAAGTATGGAATCCATTTGGAGATATGGAGATCACACTAGGGGTAAATAATTTTTTCATGGTTTTTTTTCTTGCATGGAGGATCGACATAAATTTTTTGAAGGAGGACCTTATTTTTATAACTAGGTTGGCTTATTCATTAATCTTGGCATGTGGGATTTAACCCTACAGAGGAAATTTTGCCATGGGTGTCAGTTTGGGTTCATCTCCCTTGGTTACCTTTGGAGTTTTGGTGAAATAATATTCTTCACAAGATTGTGTTTTTCTGGGGAAGACGATGTGTAATTATCAATAAAAATGAATAAAAAGATAGTTTCTTATGCCTGTGTTTGTGTTGAGATAGATTCTATGGAAATTTGCATTGGATCTTCTTGGATTCAATAGTTGGACTATGAAACCCATCTATTTTGATGTCGTTTGTGTCATGCATATAGATACCTTCAAATAAATTGCCCAAAATTACCTGGTAATTTTCTATCTACGCCTCATCCTCCTAAGAAGGATAGTGGGATAGATAAATGGAAGTCTCCTAAGTAGATTAATGGATCTATTGAGGGGAAAGCTCCAATGTAGGATAGTGGGATTGATAAGGAGGGTTTCATTCATGTTAATTCCTGCAATAAAGCTAGTGCTTTGAAGAGATCCATGAGAGGCAAGTTGATGGGTTACATAATATATTTGATTCTTTGGATGACTTGGACCAGCTTGTTGGGGTTAATATTCAAAGGGATCTATATTTTACTCAAATGGATACTGATCAGTATCTGGGTAATGTGACTGTTTGATTTTTGGTGAATTGTGTGGCACAAACAATTGAGGGGAACCATATTTCTATTCCTTCTAAGGAAAATATGGTTGTTCAAGAGAATGGTGCGATGGCATATGATCCACTATTGGATGATTTTGTAGGTTCCATTCGTGGAAAATGTTCTAAGGTGAGTTCTATGTTAGGATTACATAAAAATAATTTTAAAAAGGGGGTACCTGAAAAGTCTTCTATGGTGGGCAAGAAGAAATATGTGGAGAAAATTAAAATTGAGGGGGATTCCTTGGTTGATTCAGGGTTGGTTAGGCCCCTTGATTCTCAATTTTCCATCCCTTAGATTGTCTTATCTTGGAATGTGAAGGGATTGAATAACATCCCTTGGTAAAAAGCTATTTGTGAGTTGATTAAGTTACATAAGACTGATATTATTTTTCTTTAGGAGTCAAAATTATCAGTTGATTTCTTGTTTAGTATTTATTCTAATTTGTGGGCTCATGGTCAATGTTAGTGTATTGGTACCTAGGGTAGTGTTGGAGGTATTTTTAGCTTTTGGAATCCTTAGAATATTTCTCCTATATGGTGGGTTTTTGATAAATTTTCTCTCTCTAGTTGCTTCTTGTAAGGATTCTAGTGAAGTGGTCTAATTAACTAATATTTATGCTCCCTATGATATTGATGAAAATTTTGTCTTTGGAATAATATTCAATGGTGCGGTTAATGACTCCTCACTATCCTTATATTTTTTTTGAAGACTTTAATGCTATCACTAGTTTGGAAGAGAAAAGAGGTGGTGTGGGTTCTCTTGGACAGACATCTTTGGCCCTTAATGAAAATATCTTTTTTTGAAACCTTGTGGATATTAAACCTTGTAATGGTATGTTTACATGGAGTAACAGGAGATGTGGTACTCAGGCTATTTTTGAGAGATTGGATTATTTTCAGGTTTCTCCTTTTGGATTAGTAATAATTGGTAAATAATCTTAGAAATTTTATATTGGAGAGGTTCTGATCATTGGCCTATAAAGGTAAATGCCATTTGCTATGGATTTTATAGAAAAACCCACTTTAAATTTTAGTTAATGCGGCTTTGAGAGCCTTCTCTACATGATTTAATGAGATTTTTATGGTTACATGGTAGGCCTACTCATGGAACTTCTATGTTATATTTTATTAAGAGTCTCCAGTATGTGAAATAACAGTTTAAGAAGTGGAAGAGGCAAAGTTTTGGTAATGATTTTGGGGCTAAGTTGGTTGCTCAAGAGAATTTAGATGCCATTACAAGACATATTAGGGATTATGGCCTCACATAAACGACTCTTAAAGAGGAATCTAATGCTCTTAAGGGGTTATCTAAGTGGGAATTGAGGGAGGAAATTTATTGGAAATAGAAGGTTTGGATTGATTTGTTGTAGGAAGGATATTAAAATATTGCTCTATTTTTCAACTCGATTAAATATAGAAGATATGGTAATATTATTTCTTCTCTTATTTATTCTCTTGGAATCTAGTTGACTGTTGCTCATGATATTTCAAAGGAGACTGTAAGGTTTTTTCCTCTTTGTGTTTTGAGAATTCTCCCTTGGCAGTTGTTGAAGAAAATAGTATTTTGGATTGTGTTCCTTCAGTTGTCACTGTTGAGATGAATGATTTTCTTATGAGACCCATTTTAATCAAAAATTTGAAGGGTATTATTTCCATATGAGGAAAGGGAAATCCCCGAGACCTAATGGCTTTCCTATGGATTTTTTCTAGGAATTCTGAAATATTGTCAAACTAGATCTTCTATCGATTGTGCAAGGGTATTTCATAACTAAAAAAATTTTGAGAGCTATAAATTCTACCTTCTTCATGCGAGAAGGAGTTAATTATCTCGATCCTTTCAGACCTATTGCACTATGTAATATGGTGTACAAAATAATATCCAAATTTATTTCTAAGAGACTTATGCCTTGGCTTAATAAGGTTATTTTTGATGAATAGAGACGTTATGTGGTAGGTAGACAAATCCTTTATGGTGTAGCTATTGCTGCTGAGGCAATTAATTCTATGGTAATTTTTGAAGAAAAAGCTATGTTTATAAAATTAGATATGGCTAAGGCTTATGATAGGGTTAAATTATTTTTCTTAAGTAAAATTCTTCTTGCTTTTGGTTTTGACTCCAACTGGGTTAGTTGGGTGATGAGCTATATTACGTCTCCATCTGATTCTATCCTTATCAATGATAATCCTTCTACTTTATTTTTTCCATCTTCTTTTTTAATACTAATCCTATTATAGAGGCTAGAATTGCTCATATTCTTCAGTTTTATATTGGAGCTCTTCCTTTAACTTATTTGGGAATTCCTCTTTCTATGGGCCCTCTGCCTCAAGGTATCTGGAATAATATTTTGGATAAATTTTGGGCTAAAGTCTCTCATTAGACTATTAAGTGTCTTTCCTTTTTGGAAGAGTGTTGCTTCTTCAGTCGGTATTTCAAGATTTATGTATTTATCAGTGCATGATTTAGGTCACTCTTGCTAGTTTTATTCATTAGATTGAATCCCTATCCAAAAAAAAATTATGGGATAGAAATTTGGAGTCTTGAAAATAGAGTTTGGTTAAGTGGGATACTATTTGTAGACCGAAAAAAGGTGGTTTGGGTATTAGTTTGACTTCTCTTTCTGGTCAGGCTTTGGCGGCCAAGATTTATTGCAGATGGTCCATTTCTCAAGACCATGCTTGGGCTAAAACTATTTTCTTGAAGTATCTTAATGGGATTGAGGGATTTGAGATATCTAGATACAATTTGACTGGTAAAGGCTATTTGATCTGGAACAACCTTAAGAATTGGGTGACTCTTCTTAAGAAAGAATTATTTTGGATTTGTATCAAAGGCTCGAAGGCCCTTTTTTGGCATGATTCTTGGGATGGTTTACCTATAATTTTATCTATGTTTCCTCATATCCAGGTTCTATGTAATCGTTTCTTGGCTACTGGTTGGTACAGAGTGATGGATTATAAAGTTTCTAAAATATTTGGATAGGTGGAGGGAGTTTAGTGGAAATATCTTATATATTGGCCGATAGGTGGTTCTATTCAGGATAGAGAAGAATTGGCTTATATAGTGCTCTTCTTTATAGGATGATGATGTTTTGGCTTGGATTATTGATTCTAGAGGGGTTTTATTGGTGGTTTCTTGTTACCATGTTTTATATAGACAACATTTTGGGGATGAGGAGGTTCCTTGGTGAAAATAGATTTGGAATAAGTTTTCCTGGCCCAAATGCAATTTCTATTTGTGGTTGGCTACTAGGAACATATATCTTACCTAGGATAATATCTAAAAGAGAGTTTTTTAGGGCCCTTAATTTTGTTTCCTTTGTGAGAATAGTGATAAATATTTAGGGCATTTGCTCTTACAATGTTCGTTTGCATGGGAAATTTGGCATCTTTGATGGAGGGTGTGGAAACAGTCTTGTTCTCATGCCTCTTCTCTTGTTGAGTTCTAGAGGAGTTTAGGAAGACCTCTTGCTAAGGTTTTTTTCTTCAAGTTGCATGGAGTATTGGGACCTCATGTATTATATGGCATATTTGGCTTGAAATAAATACAAGTTTTCAAGAAAGAAATTTAACTATTTATCAGATTTGGCATAGGATTATTGGTATGATCCAAGAAACTATTTCTTCTAAATGTTAGATCAGTCTTCCTTTGGAATAGTCTAATATTTTGATGATGCAAGACCTGGGTTTAGTGGAGAATAGTCCTCATCCTTATTTATCGGTCATGAGGAGAGGCCTCAATCAAAAAGTGTAGAGAGATGGCATATGAAATTCTCCACCTTGGGGGGTGTTTAATATTAATATTTATGGCTATTCCAGAGGAAATCCTGGGTATGAAAATATTGGTGGTGTTGGAAGAGATAGTAGTGGTGCAAATATTTTCATTTTCTCATGTTATAAGGGGAAGCAAACTAATAATTATATGGAGGCTCTTGCTATTTATTTTGATTTAAAAAAAGGCTATGCTCTGGGATGGCAGAAGATAATCTGTGAGTAGGACTCTTAGATTATTATTAATTTGTTAAAGAATCATAATATTTCTAATGTTCATTGGTAGCTAGTGTTAGTAGCTTTGTAGATCAATCAAATTTATCTATATCTAGAGTTTATTTTCTTTGTTCATATTCCCATGGAATGGAATAGTGTGTCTAATTTCTTGGAAAAATGGGCTTCTGAGTTTTAGGAATACTGGAATGTTAGGGAATGGGATCAGCTCCCATTGTATTATTCTCATCATCTTGCTAATTTTCTTGCTATGGATATGCTTGGTTGAGGCTGTTGTTTTTTGGGTTTCTTTTGGTCAGATGCTTGATGGTTTTGAGGGTCTCTTTTTTCTGGCCCTTGTAAGGGTTATTATTTTAGGATTCTCTATTTCTTGTATGGTTTTATTGATTCAATAAATTTTTACCAACATAAAAAAAATAATTCATATTCAATAATAATGACTTTTTTTCTTTAAATTTAACTATTGCTTGTATGAAATTTAGTGATGTGCATAATCCCTAGATCATAGCATGTCAAATATAATATAGATGGAGGTAAGAAAATATAAATTCCATTTCTTTATATTTGAGTAATATTAGAAGACATTATTTTATTTTTCTTTTCCCTATATTCTAACATGTTTAGTTTCAAATAGGTAAGAAAAAAGAAAAGACAAACCAATAAAAGAAAAAATACATAGATTACATCTATATCATTAGTAAATAAAAAGTTGCTTCCATATTTACATGTATAAAAAAAGGTTCTAAATGAAACACGTCATATCCAATGGCAACTCAAAACTACTAAATATAAAAGTCAATAAATTTAAAAATTACTTAGGCCTTCATCTAACTAAAATAAATCAACATGCAGAAAATAGCCAGAATTCTAAATTGCAGGATAACTTCTCTCCTGAATTCCTATTTGGGTCTACTGCTCTTTGTTGGTCGTATCAAAGATTATTTTTGGACTTCGATGGTTGAAAGAATTCAGAGGTTGGATTCTTGGAAAGGGACACTCCTCGGTCAGGATGGTAAGGTTGTGTTGGTTCAAAGTACCTTTCAGAGTATATTCATATATATATTTTGTCTCTTTTTAATCTCCCAAGAAGAGTTGTAGTGAAATTCAATAGTATTTGCAAGGATTTTCTTTGGGTAGGACCTGAGTTGAAAGGGAAATTCCATTTGGTCTCATGGGATACAATTTGCTAATGAAAGGAGGGGGATTGAATTTGAAGAGTGCAGTCAAGATTAATAAGGCCCTAGTGGCAAAGCTTGGTTGGAAGGTTGCTTCTAATGTTGATCACCTTTGGTGTAAGATCTTGAGAACCAAGTACAACTTTGAATTTTTTTTATTAGATATACTTCTGAATGGTGGATCAGAATTTTGGTAAAGTCTAGTTAAATCCAAATAAATCCTTAATGAAAATTGCAAATGGTTGATAGGAAATGATAGGTCTATTGACTTTTGGGAGGAATCTTGGCTTAGAGAGCATTTGCTTTCTAAATATCAGCATTTTAGGGAGTTAATTTTAATTTTTAGAAATGGAGGTTTCTCTAAGGTGGTTGATTTTCTCAAGGTTCATGATGGCAGAAAAGACTAGTGTAATCCCCCTCCATTTGTGAGGAATGAACATGCTCTTTGTACGTGGATTATTATGTTGGAGGAACTCCATATTTATGTTGTGATACAATAGGATGTTCAATATCATTTTGTGTGGGATGGGGATAGTGAGGGATCTTACTCAGTGAATTCGACATATGATTTTCTGAGCTCAGAATTTGCCTACCAATTCCCTACAAGGAATATTTGGGTTAAGAATGTAACCCCCAGGGCCAATATTTTTTTTTGGATTGTGGTGCAGAATAAAATTTTGACTTTAAAAAAATTACTTAAAATAGGTTTCAATCTAGTCAACAGATGCTTCCTCTGTAAGTTGGATTGGGAACCGACATCTCATATGTTGATCAGGTACCAAGTTTTTTAGGAATTTTTCTTATCTATTCTTAACTTGCTTTGTATGGCTTGGGTGTTGCCAAATTTAGTCTCAAAATGTGTAACTCAGTGGGTGTCCCCCTTATCCTCACCTTAGCTTAAGTGTTTATGGAAATTTCTATTATCTCACCTTCTATGGGGTTTTTAGAAGGAACGGAATGCGAGTCTTCAAAAATAAGGAGAGGGAGGTCAAAATAATAAGTTCTAGAATTATATGCAAGGTGGTGGAGAATTTTACATCCTCATTTATAGAGTCAATCATTTCATTGGCCTGGTGCCCTAATGAAGTTAGTCTCGAGGAGAGACTTGGTTTTAGTTCAGAGGATAGGGATTTGCTTGTTCGTAACCCAAGAAGCTCTGTGTGATGGTACCCACCACCAGAAGGTTGGATTAAATTAAATTTCTATGGTACATATAATGGAAACCTAGGGATGATTGGTATCGGAGGGGTGATTCATGATAGTAATGGAATATTGATTCTAGCATACGTAGAAAACCTTGGTTATCAAATTTCGTAGTTTGTGAAAGTGAGAGTGGCATTCAAAGGGGTGTTGATTTTAAAATATCTTCGGATCCACAATGCTATTATCAATGGTGATTCTTTAATTGTGATTAATATGCTCAGCGATGCTAGCCAAGTTGGTTTGAATGTGTCTAATCTAATTTATGAAGTGAAATGAAACTTTTGTTCCCTTGATAAAGTCTCATTTTCTCATTTTATCAGGGAAGGTAATGCGGTGGTAGACTTAATGGAAAATATTGAAGATTCTCAACCAAGATTTTTGGTATGGCAAAGGTATTTCTCGATCGAGGTAATGAGATGTTATAATAAAGAAAAACTTTAATTGCTATCAGAAGCTTGATAGGGCATCACTCTAGAGGAGGTAGGCTTGGTGTGTTTGGTGGTTTTTAGTGAAGTATTTTATGGGGGTTAGTGGTATAAATATTTTATTGTGCCACCCAAGCTAGGTAGGATTTCTTCAGTTAGTTCATTGGTGTCCTAAGTATGATGTTCTTTTAGATCATACTGGGATTTCTTTTCTTGGGGTTGTAGAGAATTTATGGTGTTGTTTGAGTCAGGTGGAGTGTTTTAAATTTCAAATTTTAATAATAAATCCTTAATATCAATCCATCCCTGGTGTTTGATTATTGTTTCTTTTTTTGGTGTCTCAATTTTGGGTTTTCTTCTCGAAGGCCATTTTCTCTTTGTTAGGTTTTTTTCCTTGGCTTTCTGAGTCTTGTCTTGAGGTTTGTATTTGATGAGGGGGATCATCCTTTCCATTTTGTATGTTTTTTATTGGCTTATTTTGTGTCTCTTTTTTGTCCTCTTTTATGGCAGTGGAATACTGCTTTGAATATTCGATGGATGTTTTCAAGGTTCTCATTTGTTTCCTTCTCTTGGGTAAGGTGTGGCAGTTTCCTCGATTTTTCCATAGTAGCTTATTATGAGGTATGGTTAAGGTGATTAAGATCATTTTGGCTTACTTGTGGATTGCTATAGGTTGTGGTATAAGGTGGGGTACCAGACCTTACCCCTTTATCTTGTGGTTTGGATGGTGAATGATATTAAAAATGTGGTTTCAGTTTTTGGTTCCCTCTCTCACATACCCTAAAAATGCAGGATTTCTTTAATGGGTGGACTTTTTTTCTTCTCCTGAAGACCTTTGATATTTTTAGAAGTGGTGGGATGAGCATTGCTTTCGCATTGGTGTTTTCTAAAGTACATGGGTTTCCTTGGTTGTTGAGTTTCAAGAGAAACTATTATGGCACAAAATTGATGATTTTGGTGGTGGTTGTCTATTTCTTCTTTGTTTTGCTTTAGGAATCATTGTGGAATTTTGAGTGTGTGGGTTCAGTTCCTATTACAAGTTATTTATGGAGGATTATTTTGTATAAGAATGTGGGGTGTGGTAAATATTTGAATATGAGGAAGGCTAAAATCTACAACCCTAAATCATGGCTCTCTAAATTCTGGGTGGAGCCTTCTTCCCTGATGATTTATGATGAGGTGAAAACTATTCTAAAGAATGGTGATCTTGTGGAGTGTATTTAGAATTTCCATGGGCACAATATGACTCTCTCAAAGAGGATGGTGGTGACATGGAATGAAGTATGAATTAAAACTATACTATGGTCATTTGAGTTATTGGTAGATCTGATTAGTATAACTATTGGTCTGGTTTTAGATGGTGCATATGACAACAAATACAAGAAATCACTATTTAAGGAGATAATTTTTTTCCTAGGTGTAAATAAATTCCTTCCCATAATGCATAATATATTTAGTGTTAAGTTTTTGTCTCCTCCATGGGATAGGGTGGATAAATTAATAATGGATTGCTTTACTTTGGACTCTATCTATGAAGTCATACGTAGCTTCCATACTATGTTACTCAACCACCTACACATACAACTTTGAATTAATATCCCCATATAATTATTTTAATCCATGAATAAATCAATGTTGTATGTGCAGGCGGATCATGGTTAGTATCCGCTTCATCAGGGCTTGGCCCTGTTAGTGTTTGAACAAGCACCTTCTAAAAATAGTCTAGTAGTGGAGGAGCTTATAAAACCATTAGTTGATTTACTAATTCCTATGCTTGATCAATATAAGGACTTTTTCAAAGGTTTGAGTGATGAAAATGAGGATATGAATTTGTTTTTTATGGGGTCAAGACCTGATAATATTTTTTGAAAATTTAATGTTTTGGCAAGAGGTGTGAGAGGTAAAGCACCATGCTACAATGTTGATTTTCTAATAAGTTTATCTAATGAGGTGAATGTTACACTTGAGGTGGTAGGAGCTTCATATTCTATCCAGTCGGAGGGGATCAGCACTCGTAATTTCAAATGTATGCTTGGTAAAAAGAGGGAGGATGGTTCATCCCCTATCTATCATCCTATTGATCTAGAGATCCTAAATAGGTAATTTCATAACTATAATTTGTTTAAGGATGTTTATGCCCTAGAGGAGGTCTTTGAGAGGAAGAATTTGATAATTCATAACTCAAAATTGATGGCCATAAAATAGTGAGCAATCTGGAGTTCAATGAAGATTGCCTTAGATTACTCAGAGGAGGTATCCAAAATGGCGGGTAAGGTCATTCAAGAGGTTGATATGTTGGTGTAGAACTGCCTTGATTCTCCTCTTATCCCAACTTGTCTTCTACTCCTCCTTTCTGGTTATATTTTTCTTTCTATATTTTGTGTCTCTTTTAGTCCCCATTATGGAGTGGTGTTTGGTATCTTAGCAATGGTTTTTTCTCCTGGTTTTCTCCTTTTTTGAGTTAGTGTAAAAGGTTGTGGGGTCCCTTTCAAACCCTTTTTATTTTTAATAGTATAAAAAAAATCAACATGCTATTGTGTTGAACTTGAGTGCTAATATTCATTTGAGGCCATGATTTACCTTGTATTGTAATCATATGTATATTTCTCTATGGAAAAATGAGCACCGTAAGAGGTGACTTTATTGTATTATTGTATTATTACCAACTAGGTCATTTACTTAACCTTAGCTATTGGTAACTTGTATGGGTATTTATATCCCATCCTATAAAATAATTATAATCATCATTTTAAGAAATTTCTACATTTATTAATAAATTTTATTACTATCTACTAGCACCTTTCATATATATGTTGTGCTTGTATTGAGATTCACCTTTGCTTTGTAGGCTAATGTGATGATTCTACTTGTTACTAAATATATTATAAATTTTGGCATGGTATTAAAGTATGAGAATCATTATTTCTCAATCCCAAATTGTGTTCATGGTCTTGTATGATGACAATAAAAGTAATGTGATCTTTACAAAAGAAGTTATAGAATAATTGGTGTAATTGATAAATTTTTAAAGGTTTAAAAAAAAACCCTAATTGGAGCTTTGATTGATATGATATATTTATGCTACCTCATTGAAATGAAATAGGATGAATATTTCACTAGCAAGTTCATCATATCCCTTAATTTATACAATTAGTCAACTTGTTTAATTAATTGGTTTTATGATAGATTATCTAGTAAAGCCTTGATTTGTAAAAAAATCATTTTTTTCTTTGTTTTAGATATTTTTATGAAATGTAGTATAGATTAAAGTCTAATTTGCATGGCTTCAAAAATAAAAAATAAATAGTCAGACATGTTTTTATTTCCCCTAGTTTATTATAAAATCCTTGGTACATTTTAATCTATGGTATAGACTTCCAAGTTCCAAGAACAAAAGATGGTCATTATATTTGTCTAATGACTAGCATGGTGCTTCAATAAAGGATGATTTATTGACATTCCAAAAACTATTTGTATAATATAAACTATTTTATATATTTTTTTTTACATGGTGGAATCGGTAACTATTTTAGTTATAAATAATTTATTAGCATTTTGGATTCTATGTAATATTTCTAGTGTTCCCAATTCAAAACTTTAATAATTTATCTCATCCATGGATCAAAATTATCCTTCAAAATTATGTACATTAATCCTTACATTTTGGATAAGTTCAAATTTAAAAATGAATATTTGGATAAATATTTTACTCTAAATTTAAAAATTAGTGATCTGGGAGAGAATTCAATATCCTTGAAATGCTTTTATATTTCAAAATAGATAATTTATCTTTGGGGATACCTCTTAATTATTAATAATAGATGCAATATATCATGATAGTTTATATTATCTTCATTATGCATTGGTTTGGAGTTTGGCTCTTGTTTTTGCTTGGATCAAGTATTTTTTATATTTTTGTAGTAGCCATCGTGGAAAATGGACCATTATCATGGGCTCATATCCTCTTGGTATCCTTAGTTATAATACATGTAAAATTGAACTTCTTCTAAGTAAGGAGTATTAATCAGAGTGAATGAGACATCTATTATTAACACTTTGGTATACCCTCAATCAGGGTTCAAGAATTGGTCCTATTTTTCTTATTCTTCTTAAAAGGAGAGATCCAACAAGTATATTGTATGACATTTACATTTCTAATAATATTGTAGATTCCTTTGCTAATGCATGTTGCATAATGTATTTGTTTTCAAGAGGTGTTTATTTCAAAGACCTTGAATTTCTTTGCACTCAGTTAGTCTATGATTTTATTATTTGATCATTGAAGATCAATGTGACAAGTTTTACCATTGATATGGCATATCTATGGTCATTGGCACACAATATTTTACTATGCATATGGTGTTTCATCTAATCATAATTTGATAACCTAATTGGTCTCATTATATTTTCATTAAAAGTCAATAGTAGACACACTAGACAAGTGATATGTCATCATTTGTTAATATTATAGGATATTTTATACCACTCTTCAACCAGTGATTGGCCAAAGTTACATTTTACTTCTTCAATCTTAAACGTTTTGAAAATACATTTTATAATTTTAGGGATAAAATTTTAGACTCCATATATTTCATATAGAAGTATTTTGAGCCAATTTTTCAAATTTCATGATATATTGAGTTCTTTATTATTTTTTAATTTAGTTTGATAGTAATAATATTGATTATACAATATCCTCATGGAAAATATATTAGAATTGTCCCTACTCAATAGGTACAATTATTTTATGAATTAAATATTCATGTTTTTTGCAAGAAAGTAGGCCACAAGGCTAAATTCTATCATATTTTAGTCAAGAAGCTTGAATAGACATCTAAGAATGAAGTATGACAAAAATATACAAAAAGTGTTTGTTGTCATGGTTGCCAAAATAGATGACATTAGGAGCAATATCATCATCATCTTGTTCATACAAAATATGGGTGCTTGAGGAATATAATCTATCTTCATATAGTGGATAGTCTTCCATCCATCACCTAATCTAGTGGTATTTGTGAGGTATGTGACTTGCCAAAGCACCATTTAGCCCTTATTAAAAGAAAATATAATTATGTCTTCCAAAATTTGAAGCTCACCCATACTTATTCTTATGGTCCTATGGTAATTGTTTCCTCTTTAAGAATTGGTAGTTTCTAACTTTTGTTAATATTTTCTCTAGGTTTATTTGTATCTATAATATTAAGACCAGGTATTAAGATCTTTGAAAGTTTAAGAATCAAAATTTTGGTAGTGAATAATTATGATAAAAAGAAGTAAATAAGTATGAAAATAAGGTCAAATGCATTTAGAAGTATGGGCATGGTAAGTCCATTAGTCATGCATTTGGGTATATTTTTATAATTCATGGTTCTCATTTATTTACAAAGGATAATTCACTATACTCTCTAGTCGAACAATGCGTATAATTGGTAGAACAAAGTTATTTTGAGATGGATCAATATATGTTACATTCCAAGAAAATAAACATTGAGTATCAAGAAAAAGTAGTGACTCCTATTGCATATATCACCAATAAGGTATTAAGTCCAGTAATCCAAGGCATGATTTTTTTTTAGATTTTGATAGAAATTCATTTTAATGTTTTAATATTTAGTATCTTTGGATATTTTTGGTCTTTTGCATGGGATTTGGATATTTTTGGTCTTTTGCATGGGATCATGTCTCTAAGGGCTACTACATTTGTGATGTTATAATTCAATATATTATCATTCAACGTTATGTGATATTTGATGATATTATTATCTCAGTTTTCTTTGGTCCACTTTTAATATTTTGGTAGATTATCCCTCTCATATTGTTGATTATCCTTCCATATATGTTATTCTATTATATGTAATTCATATTTATGGATTCTATATTCTTAACTTATGTATCCTATTTATCCTATGGATATAGTGATATAGTTTCCAACACTACAAAATATCTACTAGCATTTATTTATTTTCATTCCTTGGATCATAATTCATATGAGATTTATTATCCTATATACTATAAGTTGAGTACTCAAAGAATGTTTTACCATAGATTATATATTCTATATAGATGATCCTTTGGATTGTTGTTTTCAATAGATGGTACATTCACTATCTCTATGTGAAGAGTGGTTTTTTTTGGGGAGCTTCAAGAGAATATTTATATAAAACAACATCATAGTTTAGACTTGTATGGGAATATTCCTTTATATTGTTGACATGGTATGGGTTAAGAATGACGTTGTTCACAGAATGCAAATATCATTCATGCCTTCTTAGTTGTGTCTTTTAACAATGTAATAAAAAGCAAGATGTTTATATTAGATATCATAATAAAAAATTTGTGTTGTATGTTGATGATCTTCTTATTGCTAAAGGCTAAAAATGTTTAATATAGGATATGAAAGTATAACCCATGAAACCTTTAATAATATGAGATAGTTAGGAGTTACCCGCTGTGTTCGGAGGGGAACAATATCCAGTGGCCATTGGAATGGCATTTTTTTTTGCAAGCTATATTTTTTTTAATATAAAGGTGGAAAATTTCTTTTCTAATCGTTGTTCACTCCATAAAGTGGGGAGGGGGGATGTTTGTATCCATGAGAGGTGTTGGAGGCCAAATCAATCATAAAAACTCACTGTTGTTTATGATGGAGTTGATGGTGCGAGATAGTGCCATTATCACTGCGACGATGCATCGCGCTACTTGATGCTAGATCTGTAGGTTCACCATGTGATGTGCTGATGATCGCCAATGATGTTACTGGATAATTTGTCTCTGGTATTGTGGACATCAACATATTACATTGGCAGCTCATTAGATGGAGATTTCCTCCCTATTTTTCCACAATGGTGCCTAGATCCACAATCCATTTGGAGAACAAATTGTTTTAATCAAATTGCTTTAAGTATGTGATGTTTATTGTTTTAATTAAATTTCTTTAAGCCCCTATTATATATTTAATAGACCCTATAAATTTACCACCATTTGTAGAATACAAGGCATGAATTTATTTAATTTTATCTTGAAGCTTGGCAATAGTTTTAGCTACATCATTATTCATCCTAGCTTGGGCCAAACGAAGATAGGCTACCTCTTTTAAAAGATTCTAATACCCAAATCACGTATTACATTGAATTACGATGTATTTAAAAAGTGTTGGTATAGACAGAAACATGCCATAGTGGACACATGCAAAACACTATGTTCAAAAAATTTCCTGCGCAAGTCAGGTGATGTTTTTTGGAGTGGGGAGTCTGTTTTCACTGCAGTATTAATTCAGCCAAGGCCATCGTCATCCAAAATTGTAGTCACCGCCCAACACTTTTGGACACTATCAAATCCAAAATGGAGAAGGGAAACATCCAGCACTGCCATGAAGAAGAGAAACATCCACTATGAAGCTCACTATATTACTCAATGATTCAACAATACAAGAATGCTTCAATGTTATGCAACAATATGCATCAACATGATATGACAAGATGTAGTAGACAACAACCCTATTTAAAGAGAAGCTTCTCTATTAAAACCCTAAAATTACACTAATCTTATCACAATCTTATCTTGAGATGTGTGACAAATCTTATCATAATATTATCTTGAGATGTGTGACAAGTGGCATCTATCAAATATTAAAAAGTGATTGGTTACTTTTTAATATTTGATAGAAAAGGGGAAATAACATTTTCCCACAAATTAAATATTCCTAGCACCCTTATTTTATTTATTAATTGGGTGGGAATATTTTTACATAAAATAGAATTATTTTCTAATTCAAATATTATTCTTTAGACTTTATATTTTAGTCTAAGAATAATTTACACAATGTTGCATTACATATTCCAACACTCCCCTTTTATGCAATATTGGGGAAATTAATTATGAAACAAAGAAATATTCTCCCCCTAAATATAAAAACAGGGACGAGAATCAAATGAGTAATATAGTTACAATAAGGCACCAATACAAAATGGGCCAAAATGAGACTGCAAGCCCCCAACAGAGTAGCTTAAGATACAAGTAGCTTACAAATCCATCCATAAACCACAAGTAGTTGCAAATGACAAGAATAAAACATCACAAGGGTATCTTTAGTAAGCTTACAAAACCCCAAATGGGAGTACCTGCAAGCTATAAGCAACTCAACATAAGATCAGTTAGATACATCATCATAAATATATTCACCACAACATATATGAATATCCAAAGATGATAAAAAAATTGATCTAAAAAATAGTGAACTATAAGTCATCACAAAAAGATGCCAAGCCATACTTATAGTCATGTGCTATTTAGTTGATAAAAAAATATCATGTACAAAGTTGCATAAAGCAAACAAGGAGTACCATGATAATGCAAACTTTAAAGTACTATGTTCAAAAGTAGCACAAGGCTAACAAAAAAGTACCATGTACAAGAGTTGCATAATGTATATGAAAATAATAAAGTGTGCACACCAGTTGCATAAAGCCAACCATAAAATATCATGTACAAAAGTAGAATACATGCTATCAAGAAAGTACCATGATAAAACAATTGTATAATGCCAACTACATAAAAACATGTACAAAGTTGCACAAGGCAAAAATAAAGTACCATGTAAAAGAGTCGCATAAAACAATTGCATCATATACCATAATTGCACAATGCCATATACAAAGTAACATGTACAAAAGTTGCACAAGGTAAACAAGAAAGTACCATGTTCAAAAGAGATGCAAAAAGTAATTATACCACCAAAGATCAACTCATATATATATAGCACAAAACACCTCATAAGTATGAAGTTGTCATCACACAAGTGTAACTACACTTCATTCCCCCTTGCAGACAACTTCACCAAACCAAGTGAGTCCCTCAACTTACAAAACTACTCCTTAGGAAGATGTTTGGTGAACAAATCAGCAGAATTAGAAGATGATGGGCAATACTCCAACGGAATAGTCCCATCCAATTCCTTCTCTATGATAAAGTGGGCTTGGATTTCAACATGCTTTTTACTTTGATGCATTACAGGATTTTTAGCCAAGGTAATAGATGATTGATTATCAAAGAGCAAACATGAAGGACCAAATTGCTCAAATCCAATTTCCTTCATGAGGGTACGAAGCCAAACCGCTTCCTGTGCAACTATTGTCATAGCCTTATACTCTGATTCCATTCTAGAAAGAGCAATTGTATATTTCTTCTTGGAAGACCAAGAGATAGTTGCAGATCCAATACTAAAAACATATGATGTGGTAGAATTTATATCTATTCTATCTCCTCCAAAATCAAAATCAGCATAGCTAGAAAGAGCAAAGGAAGGAAGCCTAGAATACTTGAGTGACAAATCTCTAGTACCTAAAAGGTACTTCAGAATATTCTTGGTAGCTTGTAAGTTCTCAATATAAGGTTTATGCATGAACCTAGCCATCATACCAACTACAAAAGCAATATCTAGCTTTGTGATGGTAACATAAATAAGACTACCAATGAGATTCCTATACAATGTCGCATCATCCAACTAAGATTTTGTACTTACTTCCAAATTAACACCTGTAGAAATAGGAATGGAAGTAGGATTGCCATCCTCCAAATCAAAAATTTTAAGAAGATCTTCAATATACTTGGATTGACTCAAAAAGGTACAATCCTCATGCTGATAAACTTGCATGCCAAGATAGTAGTGTAGAAGACCAATGTCAGTCATTTCATTCTATGAATTTAATTTGGAGATAAAATAAAAAATGGCCTCATTCTCATTTCCAGTCATAAGAAGGTCATCAAAAAATAGAGCAATTAAAATTACCAGGTTATCCTTCCTAAGCATAGAGAGATTTGTATCTGAATAGCATTTATCAAAATCAAGAGACAAGAAGTAACCTGAAATCTTCATGTACCATGCTCTAGGTTCTTGCTTCAGACCGTACAAGGTTTTCTTTAGTTTACACACAAGTATTTCCTTACATTTTACAAAAAATCCTTGTGGTTGACTCATGTAGATATCCACATCCAAATAACCATTTAGAAAGGCACTTTTCACATCAAGCTAAAAAATATGCCAACCTTGAGCAGCAGCAATAGCAATGAGAAGCCAAATGGTGGGCATTTTGGTAACTAGTGCAAAGGTTTCATCATAGCCAATACCATGTTTTTGAGCATAACCCTTAGCAACCAATATAGCCTTATAATTTTCTATATCTCTATTAGAATTGTACTTGATTCTATAGACCCACTTGTTCCCAATAACATTTCTCTTATTAGGATAAGGTACTAGATCCCAAGTTGTATTATTTAGAAGAGAATCCATTTGAACCTTCATGGCATCAACACAACAAGAGTGTTGTGAATCTTCTTGGTAAGAAGTAGGCTCATGATCATTCTCTATATTAGCTATAAGAGACATGTTAAGGGTCATACTTCTAGTTATCCTTTAGCTAACTTAATTCTACTCTTTAGGACCCCTAGAATGATCCAACCACTTGGTCCTTTTGACACAAGGCCCACCATTTTCTAACTCAAGAAGGTCTTCATTGAATTTTACATCTCTTGAAACAAATACAATGCTTGAAGAAGGTGAGTATAACCTGTAGCCCCTATGTTCTACATCATAGCCAACAAAGATGCATTTTTAGACTTTTTGTCCAATTTCTTCCTCTTTTTTGAAGGAATATATGAAAATGCATCACTTCCAAACACTCTTAAGTGTGACAAATTCGGCTTCTTACCATTCCAAACCTCATAAGGAGTCTTCACCTCAACTAATTTTGAAGGATACCTATTAAGAATATAGATTGTTGTACTGGATGCTTCACCCCAAATAAATTGAGGTAAGTGGTCACCAAGCATGCATCTTACCATATCCATGATTGTCCTATTTTTCCTCTCTACAACACCATTTTGTTGAGGAGTGTATGGACAATTAAACTGCCTTTTGATCCTATGAGAAGAAAAAAACTCATTGAAATCATTGCTATTGTACTCCCCTCCATTGTCACTTCTAATCATTTTGATCTTTGCTCCATTTTTATTTTCTACCAAAGATTTGAACTCCTTGAATGTCTCAAAAAAATCTGATTTATTCTTAAGTAGATACCCAAAGATCATTCTTGAATAATCATCTATAAAGGTGAGAATATAGGATGCACCACCAAGTGATCTAAAATGTAATGGACCCATAATATTTGTATGAATGAGTTGAAGAATTTGTGTGGCCCTTGTTGACTTATCCTTTGCAAATGTTTTTTTGCTCATCTTGCCTAAGATGCATGTTTCACACAAATCATGAATAGGTGAAATGTTAGGCAAGCATTCAACCAAATTTTTGGACTTCATAATTTGAATATTTTGATAGTGATGCAGGAGCATCCGGAGGTGGAAAAGCAATCTTGCATCACCCAAAAATATTTTTTTCTTTAAGTGCCAAAGCTGTCGCAAAATCATGACACTTTTTGAGAAAGGGCGCCAAAGGGTCAAACTGTCGTGATATCGCGACGCTTTTTGAGAAAATGGGCCAAGGCACAAAATGGTCGTGAAATCATGACATTTTGGAAGCAAAGCATTCTAGACCCAAAATGGTTGCGAAATCATGACATTTTCGAAGCAAAGCAGCCTGGATGCAAAATGGTTGCGAAATCGTGACATTTTCAATGCAAAGAAGCCAAGGCGCAAAATGGTCGCGAAATCATGACATTTTCGAAGCAAAGCAATCTAGATGCAAAATGGTCGTGAAATCATGACATTTTCGAAGCAAAGCAGTCTGGACGCAAAATGGTCGCGAAATCGTGACATTTTCGAAGCAAAGCAGTCTGGATGCAAAATGGTCGTGAAATCTCGACATTTTTCTTTACGTCGCAAGATGGTCATGAAATTGTGATATTTTCGAAGCACAGGAGCCAAGGCGCAAAATGGTCATGATTTCGTGACACTTTCGAAAGTGGTGACAAAATCATGACACTTCCATACCAAAGGCTCAAAGGCGCAAAGTGGTCGCGAAATCGTGACACTTCCAGACCAAAGGTTCAAAGGTGCAAAGTGATCTCGAAATCATGACACTTTCAGAGCGAAGACTCAAAGGCACAAAGTGGTCACGAAATCGTGACACTTTCAGAGTGAAGGCTCAAAGGCATGAAGTGGTCATGAAATCACAACACTTTCGGAGCGAGGGTTCAAAGGCACAAAGTGGTCATGAAATCACGACACTTTCGAAAGCAAGGTGACAGGGTGCAAAGTGGTCATGAAATCATGACACTTTTGGGGCAAAGGCAGCAAGGGGTAAAATGGTCATGAAATCATGACATGTCATGGTTTCGTGGCCTGAAGGAGAAAACAGAGGCCGAACGCCAAGACGTCGTGATATCGCGACCGAAGAGGAGAGAGGGCGTAAGGAAGCAAACACGTCGCAATATCGTGACAAGACGCTCATGACACCAGACCAGCTGACGATTGCAGAGGCCATTGCAGAAGGACACGTGGCATCAAAGTAAAAGTGGCCATAGAGCACTAGGTAGTTACATCTGGTGGAAAGGAGTGCAGCTGGAAAGGAACAGGAGGGGAAAGGAAAAGATCACTAGGTGGGATAGGATGGTAGAGAAATTGAAGAGGCAATTCATCCCCACGGATTATGAGTTGGATCTTTTGAGAAAGATGTAGAGTCTTAGACAGGCAAGTAAATCTATCAAGGAGTACACGGAGGAGTTCTATCAGATCTCGATTAGAACCGACCATTCTGAGGCGAATAAGGAGAAAGTTGCACGATACATCAATGGATTGAGAACCAACATTCAAGAAGAACTAGGTCTGGTTAGGATGAGCACGGTTGAAGATGCATACCAGTTTGCATTAAAAGTGGAGGAGAAGCTGAATAGGAGATTTGATGGTAAGTAGAGAGGAAAGGATCGTGGAGGAAGAGCTGGTGGAGGACCAGTGGAGGAAGATACAGAGATTTGGGGAAAACTGGTGAAGCAAGCAGTAGCCAGAAATAGAAAGAAGAGAAGGAGGAGAATAACCAATGCCCATGCAATCAGAACAACAACTACCCGAGGGGAAGAGGTAGGTCTGGGCGAGGGTTTGGAAGAGGTGTCTTTCGAGGAACCTGCTTCAACTACGAAGAAGAAGGACATCGGGCATACAACTACCCGCAGCATCAAGAAAGGCCAAATCAAAGACCTGAGGGTCAGGCCCGAGCTATTGTAGCAGACGAAGGTGTCGAATCTGAGCACTCTGAGGAGGCAGAAAGAGGAGAAGCGATGATCATCAGAAGAGTCTTGTTGAATGAAGAAAAGAAGGCAGACCAGAGGAACAACCTGTTTCGAACAAGATGCAAGTGTGCAAGCAAGGTCTGTAAAATCATCATCGATAATGGAAGAACCGACAACTTGGTCTCCGAGGAGATGGTTGCCAAGTTGTAGTTGGAGAGAAGAAAACACCCGCACCCTTATCGGATTGCATGGTTACAAAAGGACCATCGGGTGCTGGTCAATGAGCAATGCCTGGTGAAGTTCAACATTGGAACTTACCGAGATGAGGTCTTATGTGACATCTTGCCTATGGATGCATGTCACCTGTTGCTTGGGAGACCATGGCAGTTTGATCGAAGTGTTGTACATGATGGTCGAGCCAATACATATTCCTTGTCAAAAAATGGAGTTCGACATAAGTTGAAACCCCTGAAGGAGGCGGATGAGAAGGTATGCAGTAGTGCACGAGTCTGTCTAGTTGATGGCAGAAGATTTTTAGATGGCCTGAAGCCAGATCATATGTGCTATGCAATAATCCCTAGGGTTAGGGAAGAAGAATGCAAGGAAACTCTAGTGGAAGTCATGGGGTTGTTAGAGGAGTTTCCAGATATCATTTCTGATAATGTTCCTGAAGGTTTACCACCTGTTAGGAAGATCAGTCACCACATAGATTTGGTGCCTGGATCGAGCTTGCCGAATAAGGCTGCACATAGAATGACGCCTATAGAAACTGAGGAGTTAAACCGGTAGGTTCAAGATCTGCTAAAGAAGGGGTTGATTAGGGAGAGTCTTAGTCCATGTGCAGTACCTGCAGTGCTAGCACCCAAGAAGGATGGGGAATGGAGAATGTGCACAGACTCTCGGGCAATTAACAAGATCACTATTAAATACAGGTTCCCATTGCCCAGGATGGATGATATCATGGACTGTTTGAGTGGAGCTGAGTACTTCACGAAGATTGACCTGAAAAGTGGTTACCATCAGATCCGCATTAGAGAAGGGGATGAGTGGAAGATAGCCTTTAAAACCAGAGAGGGGCTATATGAGTGGTTGGTCATGCCATTTGGGCTAACCAATGCACCGAGTACCTTCATGCGGTTAATGAATGAAGTCCTAAAGGAATTTCTAGGAAAATTTGTTATTGTCTACTTGGATGATATCCTGATTTTTAGCAGAACCCTGGAGGAACACCTGATGCACATCAGGAGGGTTTTTGAGAAACTGCGGGAGGAGCAGCTACTGATAAATTTGAAGAAGTGTAACTTCGTGAAGAGGGAGCTAGTATACCTGGGATTTGTTATCTCAACCGATGGTCTCAAAATGGACCCCGAGAAGGTGAGGGCTATCATAGAATGGCCTGCTCCAAGAAGCATGACTGAGGTGAGATCGTTTCACGGTCTGGCCAGTTTCTATAGAAAGTTCATTAGAAACTTCAACAGTATTTGCGCATCCCTTACGGAGACAATGAGGGGGAACAAGAAGGAATTCAAGTGGACAGCTAGGGCAGACAAAAGCTTTGCTATGCTGAAGAAGAAGGTCATAGAGCAACCTGTCTTAGCACTTCCAAATTTTAACAAGGTGTTTCAGGTAGACTGTGATGCGAGTGGTAGTGCCATAGGGGCCGTATTGAGCCAAGAGGGTAAGCCTGTTGCTTATTTTAGTGAGAAGCTCAATGATGCCAGGAAGAAGTATTCGGTATATGATCAGGAGTTCTATGCCATAGTTTAGGCTCTGAAGAAATGGAGGCATTATTTTTTGCCAAAGGAGTTTGTTCTTTATACTGATCATCAGGCACTGCAGTATATTAACAGTCAAGGGAAATTAAATCAGAGGCACCTGAAATGGGTGGAGTTCCTGCAGAGCTACACCTTTGTGCTGAAGCATCGGAGCGGGAGATCCAACAGAGTTGCGGATGCCTTGAGTAGGAGGCAATGTTTATTGATGGAGATGAAGGTGGAGGTTGTAGGGTTTGCTGAGCTCAAGGGTTTATACCCTACAGACCCCGACTTCGTAGAAGCTTGGAAAGCCTGCACTGCGCCTGTTACATTGGACAGGACTAAGTGGTTGAATTTTTTGATTCAAGATGGAATGCTGTTCAGGGGGAACCAATTATGCATTTCGAGGAGCTCAATGAGGGAGAATCTCATCAAGGAAAAGCATAGTGGAGGTTTAGCTAGGCACTTTGGTCGAGACAAGACCATCTCTCTTGTTAGTGAAAACTACTACTGGCCGCAATTGCAACAAGATGTGGCAAAATTTGTGCAAAGTTGTAGGATATGCCAGATGGCAAAAGGTGTGAGGCAGCCTATTGGTTTATATCAACCACTACCTATACCTGAAAGGCCATGGGAGGATATTAGCATGGATTTTATTCTTGGTTTACCCAGGATGCAAAGGGGACACGACTCCATATTTGTGGTAGTGGACAGGTTTTCAAAAATGGCTCATTTTATTCCCTGCCAGAAGACTAGCGATGCGGTCCATGTGGCTGGTTTATTCTTCAAGGAAGTGGTACGCCTTCATGGGCTGCCAAGGAGCATTGTGTCGGATAGGGATACCAAGTTTGTAGGGTATTTCTGGAGAACCCTATGGAAGAAACTGAAGACGGATTTAAAATTCAGTTCTGCATACCACCCCCAAATAGATGGCCAAACAGAGGTGGTAAATCGGAGCTTGGGCAATCTACTGAGATGCTTGGTCGGAGATAAGCCCAAGGGATGGGATTTAGTTCTACCATAGGTAGAATTCGCTTACAACAGCTCTGTCAATAGAAGTACCAATAAATCACCATTCCAGATCATCTATGGGAGCAGCCCAAGAAATGCCTCAGAGTTGAGAAGGATGGATACAAGAGAAAAATGCAGTGCTGAGGCTGAAGACTTTGCTGAACACCTGAAGGGAGTGCATGAGGAGGTGACAAGGCACATTGCCAAGATGAATGCTCAGTATAAGGCCAGGGCAGACCAGAAACACCGGGTTAAGGAGTTTGAAGTAGGAGATTCTGTCATGGTCCATCTAAGGAAAGAGAGGTTTCCTGCCAAGACCTATAACAAGCTAAAAATGAAGAAGTTTGGGCCATGCAAGATCATTGGAAAACGGGATTCGGGTAATGCATATGAGGTGGAGTTGCCGAGTGAACTTAACATCTCATCGATTTTTAACATTTCGGATTTGGTCGAGTTTCATGAAGGAGATAGCAGTGCAACACCAAGCCCGGATTTGTGGAGCATTCCCGTGGTTACTCCAGTCGTAGATGAGATAGAAGAAGTCCTTGATACGCGTGAGGGCCGAAGTACTCGAAACAGGTGTTATTCTGAGTATTTGATCAAGTGGAAGGGTAGGCCCATAGAAGATGCGACTTGGTTGTCGAAGGCAGAGGTTGACCGCCTGGGTCTACCTCAGACAGATCAGAAGTGAAGGTCACTTCTCAATTCACCCCGGGTGTCTGATGCAGGAGCATCCGGAGGTGGAAAAGCAATCTTGCATCACCCAAAAATATTTTTTTCTTTAAGTGCCAAAGCTGTCGTGATATCGCGACACTTTTTGAGAAAGGGCGCCAAAGGGTCAAACTGTCGCGATATCGCGACGCTTTTTGAGAAAAGGGGCCAAGGCGCAAAATGGTCATGAAATCGTGACATTTTCGAAGCAAAGCAGCCTGGATGCAAAATGGTCATGAAATCGTGACATTTTCGAAGCAAAGAGCCAAGGCGCAAAATGGTCACGAAATCGTGACATTTTCAAAGCAAAGAAGCCAAGGCGCAAAATGGTCACGAAATCATGACATTTTCAAAGCACAGGAGCCAAGGCACAAAATGGTCATGAAATCGTGACACTTTCGGAAGTGGTCACGAAATCGTGACACTTTCGGAGGCAAAGGCTCAAAGGCGCAAAGTGGTCACGAAATCGTGACACTTTCGGAGCAAAGGCTCAAAGGCGCAAAGTGGTCACGAAATCGTGACACTTTCGGAGCAAGGCTCAAAGGCGCAAAGTGGTCACAAAATCGTGACACTTTCGGAGGGAAGGCTCAAAGGTGCAAAGTGGTCACGAAATCGTGACACTTTCGGAGTGAAGGTTCAAAGGCGCAAAGTGGTCACGAAATCGTGACACTTTCGAAAGCAAGGTGACAGGGTGCAAAGTGGTCACGAAATCGTGACACTTTTGGGGCAAAGGCACCAAGGGGTAAAATGGTCGTGAAATCGTGACATGTCACGGTTTCATGGCCCGAAGGAGAAAATAGAGGCCGAACGCCAAAACGTCGCGATATCACGACCGAAGAGGAGAGAGGGCGTAAGGAAGCAAACACGTCGCGATATCGTGACAAAACGCTCACGACTCCAGACCAGCCGACGATTGCAGAGGCCATTGCAGAAGGGCACGTGGCATCAAATTACGGGTGGCCATAGAGCACTAGGTGGTTATAGAGGCCATTGCAGAAGGGCACGTGGTAGCAGATTACAGATGGCTATGGCGCATTCCTATGAATGATGACTCGACGGGTGGATGGACAGGCAGTTGTAGGGCACTCCGCCATCCCATGCCATGATGATGGAAGATACCTGGCCACAACATGCATGCGATGATAGAACACTCGTGCGGGCGGTTACAGGGAATCCCGCATTCTATGTAATGATGTCCGAAGGGGGTCGGGTCTGTTATAAAAGGAATGCATACATTGTAAAAGGGGTTCTTGGCCATTTTGAATATAACTGTTGTATTTCCGAATTTGAAACCTCTGTTAATGAAATTTGCGTGAATTTTTCTGTGTTATCTTAGTTCTGCTTCAAGTGGTATCAGAGCCAGAAGGTTCTGAGTGCGCAAACCGATCGCCGACAGTGAGGCAGTTTGCACCAGGATTGTGGTTGTGGGTTGAGAGGAAGCGAGCAGGATGCCTCCGCATAGGAACCATGGTGGTGTGAGGAATAGGGGAGCAGAGGTCGATCTTAGAGCCTTGCAGAGGCAAGTTGAAGCCCTGCAGGAGGAAATCAGAAGAGGAGTTGAGCCAAGAAGGGAGGAACCCAGTGAAGATGAAGTTTGGGAAGAAGAGGGTCCATCTGATGAGGAAGAAGCATTGGATCCAGCAGAGGCTAGGCTGTATAGGGCCATATCCCAGATCGGGAAGAAGCCAAAGTTTGATGTCTCTACTTATTCTGGGAATCTCAATCCCGAGGAGTTGATAGATTGGATCAACGACATGGAGGAATATTTCGAGTATGAAGAGATCTCAGATCCAAATCGGATCAGGTTCGCAAAAACAAAGTTGAAGGGGCATGCTAGCATCTGGTGGAAAGGAGTGCAGCTGGAAAGGAACAGGAGGGGAAAGGAAAAGATCACCAGGTGGGATAGGATGGTGGAGAAGTTGAAGAGGCAATTCATCCCCGCGGATTATGAGTTGGACCTGTTGAGAAAGATGCAGAGTCTTAGACAGGCAAGTAAATCTGTCAAGGAGTATACGGAGGAGTTCTATCAGATCTCGATTAGAACCGGCCATTCTGAGGCGAATAAGGAGAAAGTCGCACGATACATCAATGGATTGAGAACCAGCATTCAAGAAGAGCTGAGTCTGGTTAGGATGAGCACGGTTGAGGATGCATACCAGTTTGCATTAAAAGTGGAGGAGAAACTGAATAGGAGATTTGATGGTAAGCAGAGAGGAAAGGATCGTGGAGGAAGAGCTGGTGGAAGGACCAGTGGAGGAAGATACAGAGATTTGGGGAAGACTGGTGAAGCAAGCAGTAGCCAAAACTAGAAAGAAGAGAAGGAGGAGAATACCCAACGCCCACGCAATCAGAACAACAACTACCCAAGGGGAAGAGGTAGGTCTGGGCGAGGGTTTGGAAGAGGTGTCTTTCGAGGAACCTGCTTCAACTACGGAGAAGAAGGACATCGGGCATACAACTGCCTGCAGCATCAAGAAAGGCCAAATCGAAGACCTGAGGGTCAGGCCCGAGCTGCTGTAGCAGACGAAGGTGTCGAATCTGAGCACTCTGAGGAGGCAGAACGAGGGGAAGCGATGATCATCAGAAGAGTCTTGTTGAATGAAGAAAAGAAGGCAGACCAGAGGAACAACCTATTTTGAACAAGATGCAAGTGCGCAGGCAAGGTCTGTAACATCATCATCGATAATGGAAGCACTGACAACTTGGTCTCTGAGGAGATGGTTGCCAAGTTGTAGCTGGAGAGAAGAAAACACCCGCATCCTTATCGGATTGCATGGTTACAAAAGGACCATCGGGTGCTGGTCAGTGAGCAATGCCTGGTGAAGTTCAACATTGGAACTTACCGAGATGAGGTCTTATGTGACATCTTGCCTATGGATGCATGTCACCTGTTGCTTGGGAGACCATGGCAGTTTGATCGAAGTGTTGTACATGATGGTCGAGCCAATACATATTCCTTGTCAAAAAATGGAGTTCGACATAAGTTGAAACCCCAGAAGGAGGCGGATGAGAAGGTATGCAGCAATGCATGAGTCTGTCTAGTTGATGGAAGAAGATTTTTAGATGGCCCGAAGCAAGATCATATGTGCTATGCAATAATCCCTAGGGTTAGGGAAGAAGAATGCAAGGAAACTCCAGTGGAAGTCATGGGACTGTTAGAGGAGTTTCCAGATATCATTTCTGATAATGTTCCTGAAGGTTTACCACCTGTTAGGAAGATCAGTCACCACATAGATTTGGTGCCTGGATCGAGCTTGCCGAATAAGGCTGCACACAGAATGACGCCTGTAGAAACTGAGGAGTTAAACCGACAGGTTCAAGATCTGCTAAAGAAGGGGTTGATTAGGGAGAGTCTTAGTCCATGTGCAGTACCTGTAGTGCTAGCACCCAAGAAGGATGGGGAGTGGAGAATGTGCACAGACTCTCGGGCAATTAACAAGATCACTATTAAATACAGATTCCCATTGCCCAGGATGGATGATATCATGGACTGTTTGAGTGGAGCTGAGTACTTCACGAAGATTGACCTGAAAAGTGGTTACCATCAGATCCGCATTAGAGAAGGGGATGAGTGGAAGACAACCTTTAAAACCAGAGAGGGGCTGTATGAGTGGTTGGTCATGCCATTTGGGCTAACCAATGCACCGAGTACCTTCATGCGGTTAATGAATGAAGTCCTGAAGGAATTTCTAGGCAAATTTGTTATTGTCTACTTGGATGATATCCTGATTTTTAGCAGAACCCTGGAGGAACACCTGATGCACATCAGGAGGGTTTTTGAGAAACTGCGGGAGGAGCAGCTACTGATAAATCTGAAGAAGTGTAACTTCGTGAAGAGGGAGCTAGTATACCTGGGATTTGTTATCTCAGCAGATGGTCTCAAAATGGACCCCGAGAAGGTGAGGGCTATCATAGAATGGCCTGCTCCAAGAAGCGTGACTGAGGTGAGATCGTTTCACGGTCTGGCCAGTTTCTATAGAAAGTTCATTAGAAACTTCAGTAGTATTTGCGCATCCCTTACGGAGACAATGAGGGGGAACAAGAAGGAATTCAAGTGGACAGCTGGGGCAGACAAAAGCTTTGCTATGCTGAAGAAGAAGGTCACAGAGCAACCTGTCTTAGCACTTCCAGATTTTAACAAGGTGTTTCAGGTAGACTGTGATGCGAGTGGTAGTGCCATAGGGGCCGTATTGAGCCAAGAGGGTAAGCCTGTTGCTTATTTTAGTGAGAAGCTCAATGATGCCAGGAAGAAGTATTCGGTATATGATCAGGAGTTCTATGCCATAGTTCAGGCTCTGAAGAAATGGAGGCATTATTTGTTGCCAAAGGAGTTTGTTCTTTATACTGATCATCAGGCACTACAGTATATTAACAGTCAAGGGAAATTAAATCAGAGGCACCTGAAATGGGTGGAGTTCCTGTAGAGCTACACCTTTGTGCTGAAGCATCGGAGTGGGAGGTCCAATAGAGTTGCGGATGCCTTGAGTAGGAGGCAATGTTTATTGATGGAGATGAAGGTGGAGGTTGTAGGGTTTGCTGAGCTCAAGGGTTTATACCCTACAGACCCCGACTTCGCAGAAGCTTGGAAAGCCTGCACTGCGCCTGTTACATTGGACAGGACTAAGTGGTTGAATTTTCTGATTCAAGATGGAATGTTGTTCAGGGGGAACCAATTATGCATTTCGAGGAGCTCAATGAGGGAGAATCTCATCAAGGAAAAGCATAGTGGAGGTTTAGCTGGACACTTTGGTCGAGACAAGACCATCTCACTTGTTAGTGAAAACTACTACTGGCCGCAATTGCAACAAGATGTGGCAAAATTTGTGCAAAGTTGTAGGATATGCCAGATGGCAAAAGGTGTGAGGCAGCCTACTGGTTTATATCAACCACTACCTATACCCGAAAGGCCATGGGAGGATATTAGCATGGATTTTATTCTTGGTTTACCCGGGACACAGAGGGGACACGACTCCATATTTGTGGTAGTGGACAGGTTTTCAAAAATGGCTCATTTTATTCCCTGCCGGAAGACTAGCGATGCGGTCCATGTGGCTGGTTTATTCTTCAAGGAAGTGGTACGCCTTCATGGGCTGCCAAGGAGCATTGTGTCGGACAGGGATACCAAGTTTGTAGGGTATTTTTGGAGAACCCTGTGGAAGAAACTGAAGACGGATTTAAAATTTAGTTCTGCATACCACCCCCAAACAGATGGCCAAACAGAGGTGGTAAATCGGAGCTTGGGCAATCTACTGAGATGCTTGGTCGGAGACAAGCCCAAGGGATGGGATTTAGTTCTGCCGTAGGCAGAATTCGCTTACAATAGCTCTATCAATAGAAGTACCAATAAATCGCCATTCCAGATAATCTATGGGAGCAGCCCAAGAAATGCTTCAGAGTTGAGAAGGATGGATACAAGAGAAAAATGTAGTGCTGAGGCTGAAGACTTTGTTGAACACCTGAAGGGAGTGCATGAGGAGGTGACAAGGCACATTGCTAAGATGAATACTCAGTATAAGGCCAGGGCAGACCAGAAGCGTCGGGCTAAGGAGTTTGAAGTAGGAGATTCTGTCATGGTCCATCTAAGGAAAGAGAGGTTTCCTGCCAAGACCTATAACAAGCTAAAGATGAAGAAGTTTGGGCCATGCAAGATCATTGGAAAATGGGATTCGAGTAATGCATATGAGGTGGAGTTGCCGAGTGAACTTAACATCTCATCGATTTTTAACATTTCAGATTTGGTCGAGTTTCATGAAGGAGATAGCAGTGCAACACCAAGCCCGGATTTGTGGAGCATTCCCATGGTTACTCCAGTCACAGATGAGATAGAAGAAGTCCTTGATACGCGTGAGGGCCGAAGTACTCAGAACAGGTGTTATTCTGAGTATTTGATCAAGTGGAAGGGCAGGCCCATAGAAGATGCGACTTGGTTGTCGAAGGCAGAGGTTGACCGCCTGGGTCTACCTCAGACAGATCAGAAGTGAAGGTCACTTCTCAATTCACCCCGGGTGTCTGATGCAGGAGCATCCGGAGGTGGAAAAGCAATCTTGCATCACCCAAAAATATTTTTTTCTTTAAGTGCCAAAGCTATCGTGATATCGTGACACTTTTTGAGAAAGGGCGCCAAAGGGTCAAACTGTCGCGATATCGCGACGCTTTTTGAGAAAAGGGGCCAAGGCGCAAAATGGTCATGAAATCGTGACATTTTCAAAGCAAAGAAGCCAAGGCGCAAAATGGTCGCGAAATCGTGACATTTTTAAAGCAAAGCAGCCAAGACGCAAAATGGTCACGAAATCATGACATTTTCGAAGCAAAGAAGCCAAGGCGCAAAATGGTCACGAAATCGTGACATTTTCAAAGCAAAGAGGCACAAAATGGTCATGAAATCGTGACATTTTCGAAGCAAAGGAGCCAAGACGCAAAATGGTCATGAAATCGTGACATTTTCAAAGCAAAGAAGCCAAGGCGCAAAATGGTCGCGAAATCGTGACACTTTCGAAAGCAAAGGCTCAAGGCGCAAAGTGGTCATGAAATCGTGACACTTTCGGAGCAAAGGCTCAAAGGCGCAAAGTGGTCATGAAATCGTGACACTTTCGGAGCAAAGGCTCAAAGGCGCAAAGTGGTCACAAAATCGTGACACTTTCGAGAGCAAGGCTCAAAGGCGCAAAGTGGTCACGAAATCGTGACACTTTCGGAGCGAAGGCTCAAAGGCGCAAAGTGGTCACGAAATCGTGACACTTTCGGAGTGAGGGCTCAAAGGCGCAAAGTGGTCACGAAATCGTGACACTTTTAGAAGCAAGGTGACAGGGTGCAAAGTGGTCGCGAAATCGTGACACTTTTGGGGCAAAGGCACCAAGGGGTAAAATGGTCGTGAAATCGTGACATGTCACGGTTTCATGGCCCGAAGGAGAAAATAGAGGCCGAACGCCAAAACGTCGTGATATCATGATCGAAGAGGAGAGAGGGCGTAAGGAAGCAAACACGTCGCGATATCGTGACAAAACGCTCATGACTCCAGACCAGCCGACGATTGCAGAGGCCATTGCAGAAGGGCACGTGGCATCAAATTACAGGTGGCCATAGAGCACTAGGTGGTTATAGAGGCCATTGCAGAAGGGCACGTGGTAGCAGATTACAGATGGCTATGGCGCATTCCTATGAATGATGACTCGACGGGTGGATGGACAGGCGGCTGCAGGGCACTCCGCCATCCCATGCCATGATGATGGAAGATACCTGGCCACAACATGCATGCGGTGATAGAACACTCGTGCGGGCGGTTACAGGGAATCCCGCATTCTGTGTAATGATGTCCGAAGGGGGGTCGGGTCTGTTATAAAAGGAATGCATACATTGTAAAAGGGGTTCTTGGCCATTTTGAATATAACTGTTGTATTTCCGAATTCGAAACCTCTGTTAATGAAATTTGCGTGAATTTTTCTGTGTGTTATCTTAGTTCTGCTTCAGATAGTTTGTATGGCATAACCTTAAGTTCCAAAGCTTGCTACTAGGAGAAACATTAGTTACTAAACATACTTTAGGAGGAGCATCACCTAACACATAAATATTATTCTTCACATAACTTGTAATGATTGGTAGCATGCCTTTCCTAATTCTCCATGAAGTTGCATTGAACTCAATAGTGTGACCACTTCTAGCAACTTGCAAAACCAAAATTAAATTTCTCCTAAGGTTAGGCACATATAGGACATTATCAAGTAATTTTCCTTCAGTTACAACATTGCCAACACCTTCTACTTGAAGTCTAGTATTATCACCAATGACAACTGAATCTAAAGAGTGCTTATGAAATTCCACAAACTTATCCTTTTCAAAACACATATGGTTAGTGCATCCAGAATCTAACACCTATTCATTAGAAGTAGATGAGTCAATGGAGTAAAGGGCACAAAAAAAGGCATTTTTATTAGGATTTTTCTTTGCATTGTTGTTATTTTTCTTTCCCTTGCCAAACCATTTCTTAGGTCCTTATCACTTAGCCTTTTCTTGCTCTTCCTTTTCTGTAATATTCTTCTTCTTGAAACAATTTTATTCCTTGTGGCCTTCCTTGCCACAAAAGTTGCAAGTGAAATCAACTCTAGACTTGTTGGGTTGGAAATTTTAATTTTTCCTTCCCTTGTATTTCTTTTTGAAGGAAGCCTTAGTGGCACTCAAAGCAACATTCTTCTCCTTGAAAAATTGACCATCCACTTTGTCTCTATTAAGAGAATCTTCATGTTGAATCAATAATTGTGAAAGAGTGTTGAGAGGAATACCATCCTCTTCTTGCTCTAGCCTAGTCTCAATAATGGTGATAAAATTCTTGAACTTGCCTGACAAGTTCCTCAAAATGATAAAGCTTAAGAGCTTCTCACTTATACAATCACAATTACAAGACAATCATTGAGTTCTCATGTCTTTCATCTTTGAGAGGAATATCAAGGCACTTTCTTCTTCACCTTGCATAGTGCTAAGAATTTTGGACAATAAAGTGAATTTCCTTGATGTGTTGGACCCTATATGGACTTGTTTTAGCAAATCCCATGCATCTTTAGCATGCTCACAATGGATTATAGTGATAAATATCTCATCACTCACACTTTTTATAATCATAGAAAGTGCAAGGTGACTCTTATTGTTGTATGTCTCAAGTGCCCTTGCCTGGGTTGGGATTGCTTCATCTCCATTCACAATGGGTTCTTGCTTTAAATTCAGCCCTCATCCTTGGTTCCCATATTCCAAAATTTGATCCATCAAGGATGTTATTAGGTGTGAAGGATATTCCATGATCAGTCATTCTAGAAAGTGAACATAATCAAAACATAAGATGCATTGACAAAGGAAATAAATGATGCAATAAGAAAGTAGATAAACATATTTGCATATAAAAAAAACATAACTTTCAAGTAATATACTATTCAATCATCAAAGATAATCATCATGAAAGATAAAAATCATGAAATATAATCAAAATCATCATGAACTACCATAACCATCTTGCAATAAACAACTATAACCATATTACAATTGGATAAAAGAAATAAACCAATATCAACTTGCAATAGATTAAC
This sequence comes from Wollemia nobilis, assembly GCA_028583015.1. Taxonomy (NCBI): domain Eukaryota; kingdom Viridiplantae; phylum Streptophyta; class Pinopsida; order Araucariales; family Araucariaceae; genus Wollemia; species Wollemia nobilis. Next base: position 1,469,549 of record JAQPPZ010002643.1, read on the forward strand.
TTGCAATAAGAAGGTAAATGACCATAACAATCATCTTGGAACAAAATAAACTAACTTGAGTTGAACCATAAAATATTTATTAAATGTTAGATTGTCCATAAGTTAGTAAGTTAGTATTCATTTTAAGGTTTTGCTATAGCCTAATGAATTGCCAATTCATCTCACCCAAGGTCAACCAAGCTACCCAAAAGGTTACGGGTACGAGGACCCGAAAAGGACTTTCTACCGATAGAGCGGATTCTTTTGGATTCAATAGGTGTTTAGAAAATATAAACTATGTTGCAAGATAAAGTAAATTTTAATCAAATTCTTAAGTTTTGGTTAGTAAGTTGATTCATTTTTAACCTTCTTGATTAATATGAAAATTAGTAAATTGTAAGTTAGGTGGTTAGTAGATTATTTTGTAGCAAGTTAGTAAGTTAGTAGTTAGATTAGTTGAGATGCAAAATAGGTAACACAAATACTCTCTCTATCTCTTTCTCTCTCTCTCTTTCATTATTTTTTACTTTCATTATGAGAGATACGAGTTACATTAATTTACATTATGCTTTAAGCAAATTATTGACATAGATTAGAAGAAATTAGTAAAAATAGTGGGAAGAGAGTGAAAAAGTTGATCCAAAATTGCCTTGTATACTGCAAAACATACTTGGATAACCTTGCAAAACAAACAAAATCACAAACAACCATTGTTAATGTGAGAAAAAAAATGACTATAAGGTCTAAATTATTTGACAATTTGACTAAAAATTTGCCAAAAATTGCATAAAAGGATTCTAGTTACATTATACAATAATAAAAGATGCATTTCAATTTATGCAAAAATAATAACTATTAAGTCTTAAAATAAAATAAATGACTATTTTTTTTTATAAAAACATAGAATAATAATTGACTATTTTTATATTAAATGACTATTTTTTTTTTAATTAAAAAAAATAGAATAATAAAAAATTACTATTTTTTTTTTTTATTAAATGACTATTTTTTATTAAAAAAACAGAATAATAAAAAAAATGATTGTTTTTTTATTAAAAAATAAAATAATAAAAAATTCAGACTGTACAGCAAAATGAGTGGGGGGGCCATTTGGCCCCCAAATAAAAAAATCTGCCTCAAATTTATTTTTCACCAAAATAGGGCAAATAATATATGAAAATAGGGTTTTTGGGCCTTCTAGACGCAATCATGGGGTCCGTTTGGCTCCAAAACCCTTCAAGAAAAATCTCAATGCCAATTTATAGATTTAAAATGAAAAACACCATTTGCAAAATATCTAACAACTAGATAAAAAAAAAACACAATAAATCTATAAACCCTAATGGTAGATTTGCAAAATAAGTTTACCCAAATATCAAATGCATAAAATACCCAAATATCAAATGCATACATTAAATATATATATATACCTTAATGGATTTTTCACCTCAAAGGATTGAAGACACTTGATGGAGATCCCAACCACTTTGATACCAAATGTGAGACAAACAAAGTCTCCCCAAGATCGAAGAATGCTCCATAAGATCAATCACACACAAAAGAGGAAAACCCACAACACCAATATTAAGTGGTAAAACCCTACTTCAAATGAAGAAGGAAAACATCCACTATAAAGCTCACTATATTACTCAATGATTCAACAATACAAGAATGCTTCAATGTTATGCAACAATATGCATCAACATGATATGACAAGATGTAGTAGACAACACCCCTATTTAAAGAGAATATTTTCTACTACAACCCTAAAATTACCCTAATCTTATCATAATATTATCTTGAGATGTGTGAAAAATCTTATCACAATATTATCTTGAGTTGTGTGACAAATCTTATCACAATCTTATCTTGAGATGTGTGATAAGTGGCATCTATCAAATATTAAAAAGTGATTGGTTACTTTTTAATATTTTCTAGAAAATGGGAAATAACTTTTTCCCACAAATTAAATATTCCTAGCACCCTTATTTTATTTATTAATTGGGTGGGAATATTTTTACATAAAATAGAATTATTTTCTAATTCAAATATTATTCTTTAGACTTTAAATTTTAGTCTAAGAATAATTTACACAATGTTGCATTACATATTCCAACAAAAATTGAGGAGTCTATTTTTTTTACCACCTAAAAGTTATGTCAGGAAAATATTCTTGAGGTTTATTTGCTACCTAGAGAGGCATGTTTTCCCACAAATGAAGGCCCCATTGAGAATGGAACATAGGGGAATTTATAGTCATCGAAAAGGTTTTTCTAGAAACAAACACATTGCTGGTGTCCAATTTTATTTTTGAGGTAGTTCCACATGATTTTTTTAGCCTCAAAGTATTTTATAATGGAGTGCACTCTCAGTTGAACCCAACAATCTCAAGCATTTGTATGTGATCCTAGTATCTAGTCACTTTTTCTATAGAACTTGGTGAATGCAGCGACTGGTTACCCATGCATTCTAGTAAGATGTGGTTATTACCATAAGGACACCTACTATAGGGACTATAGACATAGACACCCTAGACTCTATCCGAGTAATTTTATTGATCAACTTCTAAAGAATACAGATGAAGACACTTCAGAAGATTCTATTCTCTTATTTTTTCTTCTCCTCCACATTTGGATTCTATGGCTTATTTTATTGTAATTTTTGAGTACATTTTTGGTAGAGACTAACACTCTTATATGAATCATATTTCTTTTGTATTAAGGTGCATTTTTGGTAGAGATCGACACCTTCTAGATTGAGTTTCACCATGAGGGGGGATGATATTCATGGTGAACCTAGTCAGTGACCTACGAGAGGCAACATACCTAGAGGATGACTTGTAGAGGCAATAGACTCGGGTTGCATCAATAAAAAATAGTATCTCACATAATAAATGCTATTTATTCTTGTCTCTTGGTGCCGTGATTTATTTTGATCACTTTTTAATTGTAACCTTTATTATTAAGTTTAATGATAATGTGTTCTAATTAAAAAATAACATCTCTATGACCATGCAAAGAAGAGAAAAAAATGTGCAACTTATTTTTTGTTAGCACATCCCCACACTGGGCCAATCTGGATATGCACAGATGCCATACTTTGTTGTAGTAGGGATTTATATGCATCAAAAATTATACAAAGGATATGTCAGCTAAAGTGGTAATCTATGTCATTCACTCCCATGCAAAATATGTGTAGTTCCCACAAAAACCATGGCGACATCACATGAGCAGCAGGTAGCTAGTTTTTGAGCTTGTTTTGTTGTTCCAATAGTCTCCTGAGATAGTTTACATATGGTATATTTGCTCATATGGAGACTAGCCAAAAGGATTTCGAGTGCAACAAGATTCAAACATGTGTATGAGCTCCTCAAGAAAATAGTACTCCTATCGTCCTTCTCCATTTGGTTGATGTCTTTGTGCATCGATTGCTTAATTACCATCGACCAATGGGAGACAATCTTCCATGGCATCAAGAACCATCCAAAACATGGAAAAAAATATCCTTTGGCCTACATAATTGTATAATGAAAGAAAAGAACCAAGAAAATTATTTCATATGGGGTTTTCTGAACAAAGGTCAAATAGAAAAACTACACAACCTGCTTTGCTAAGATCAAAAAAAATATGTGTAGGAATTTAGAAAGATTGGCATTTTTTTCAAGTTATTTGGTTATTTAGCAAGCAAACATTTTGTCTATGCTACATCAAGTGCTCGCTAGCTACAGGATCTATCGAAGATATCATGCATCAGGCGGGTTTCAACGTCACATCTCACCACTACTCATACTCGGTTTGTAAAAATGTCAACTCAAAAAAAAAAAAGGCCCTATATCAGTACATCATCATTTGACAAAGAACATAGTGAGCATCAGTTTTGAACTCTATCAAATCCACAATATTCCATGCCACAATCCTCCAACATAAGTATTCAAATCTAGAACTCTCATGGGAAGAAACTTCGAACTAAGCCGCATACATAACCTACATATAAAATAATATGCACTCCTAAAATTTGACTGGTTGGATGTGCAGGAGGTACGTGGCGAAGCTTAGGACAATCAACGCGGCCAACTATATCATGTATTATTGCCTTCACGAGCACGTATTCATGTCACAGCTACATTGACTACAAAGTGGGAATATTCATATTGGATCTCATCAAAGGTAATGATGGAAAATTTATCAAAATCACCCACATTTACATAAACCAAAAAGCATCTCGTTTTTCATTTCTCCATAGAGAAATTACTTCTGCAGATGGATATTTTTTCTTTTCACTACATTATTAGTGGAAGATTTTTCTTTTTTCATTTGAACAAAAACATGGCCTAGGAAAAGAGGATAATCTCTTCCAACTGAAAAATGAAGGAAAATCTTGGCAATGGGGGAGGAGAAAAATGAGGGGGGGATTTTCGTGAGGAAAACCCCACCTCAAACTCACAAGCTCAAGAGAGCATCTGGGATCTGATACCAAAATATGGGAGTGGGAAAATATGAGATGTATATTGATACAAAATAAGTACAATATATAGACATGAGGTCTATATGATAATATGACAAGTGTTAAGGACACATGTCATAACTGACAAAAAAAGTACACATTAAATCTAACAAATGAAACTATAACCCATGAAACCTTTAAGAAGATGAATTTGGATTTTTTATTAGAATTTAGATTGATTTGTCACCCTTTGATATGTCTATATTGTAGCCTAAGTATACCTTGTGTTTACTACAATAATTTAATATAGAATTATGTAAGCCTATGTGTGCTATATTTTCTTTAGGTATAAAGCTTTGAGCATACCATTCTATTTATTTATTGATGCATAAAATGTCATATATTATCTTTGTTGTTAATTGTTATATGCACCTCATGATATTCATTAAACAATGGCTAAAAAACCTCTATAGCATGTTGGTGGTTTCTACCATATGGGAATTCATTATATGTATGGATAATATTATCTTATAGTTTTACTTTAATATACATTTAATAAATGACATTGACTAGAGATGATCTACGATTATACTTATTTATACTTTTAGATTGGTCTCTTGTTATTTTTTTAATATTCCACCATATATTAATGTTCCACAAAGTCTAAAGAGCTTTTTTAATGATACTTCCAAACATATTTGATGGATGCTATTTATTTTTGAGAAGCTGGGAAATCCTTATTAGTTTCCTATTACTCTCTCTAGTATAATTACATCTCCATAAACTTATTCATAATATTATTTTTCATGTCACAAAGCATATTATTGTGTGGAAGCACTATATTATTTTTCCTTCATGCTCATCAGGTGCTCAAACTAGTTTATGTGTCTTTAATAGTGTAATATACAAATATTATGACTATGGTTGTATGCCATAAGTGATGCTTTTTCAATATTGGAGCATCTTGGTGTAGAAGAGAGTCCCCTAAATGTGATTAGTCATAAAGTTATATCTTCATATCCCCTATATATCATAATAGAAATATTAAAATAAATTTTAGTCTTCACTTAAGAACAATACCAACCTTGTATTGTAATCATTTCTATATTTCCTATGGAACCATGAAGATATTAATAGGTGAATTTATCATATTACTGAAATATTATAATCTACTAGATTGTTTGTTTAATATTGACCATGAGTGACTTGAGTTGTGATTATTTATATACCATTTTATCTATCTATTTGATCATCATTTGGAGATATTTTTTATTTATTAATAGTATTATTATATGTTTTTATTTGTATATCCATCTTGTTATTATATGAGATTTACCTAGAATATGTTTTATTGGATAATGTATTGATTTCATTTTTTCCTTAATATATTGAAAATTCTAACACATAGAGTATGCTTAAACCCCTTCCTACATAATACAAAAGCTTAAAACCACTATCAATTTTACTCATGTAAAAGGAGTGACGAGTGTGGACCACAAACTTAGTTAAAAAAACCTTAATTTTTATAAGAAATCGAGACCAAATTTGAACACCAATATTGTGGAAAATATAAAAGCAAGATCCAATATTCCTCATATAAATGAATTTGCATGGCTAAATATGTGTATACACTCAAGAATATTTTACATACATGCCAATATCTCTCTATGTCCATTGGGGACCCAATATCTTACATATGTATATATATATATATATATATATATATATATATATATATATATATATATATATATATATATATATATATATATATATACATACATACATACATAACTTCCTCCTACATTAAACCACCTTCTAATACATTTTTATTGTATATCTATCATGTAAGTATTCATATTACCTTAAATAATCTCAAGGTATTTATTTTTATAAGTATAATGAATCTCATTCGTGATGAGACTATGTAATCACCTTTGTGTATCATACAAAATAGCTTCAATTCTATTGATATCATCCTTTAAATCCTCCATAGTATGATATTCATGTCTTTTCATGCCTACCTAGTCATCAATTCTTTCACCATCATTACTAGCATGAGATGAGCCTTCATCTTTGCTATAGACATTGGTAAAGATACACCCATAAACTATGCAATTTATTGCTTAGTAATGGAAGCATGCATGATTATAAGGATATAAAAGGATATAATTAGATATTTTTTTTATTTTAAATAAAAACGTCCATACTTCACTTTCTAATGGAATATGATTCATGGATTATCCTCATTTTACTTAACCCTATAACAAAATCCACCAAACTTAAGATAACCATGATTCTATCCTTTGTGAGTACACTCATTTTTTTTGTTATTCATCATTTATATAGATGATTAAAATATACTCATTACTGATATACACTTTCAATATTCTTATTCTCTCACCAAAGCCTCGTGAGATAATAAGGACCAAATCCAAAAAAAAAAACCCTTGAACTATTTGATTTATATAAATAAAGACTTCATAAATACATATTTAACAATAAATTTCATTTAATAGATACCCCAACTTCACCATGGAAATGATTTTATTGATGTCATTCTCATTATCATCTTCAACATTGTGAAGTACCATAACATCATCATACATGAAGACTTACCCTAGCTAGCTAAGACTTGGTTTTCATGCATTATAATATTCAATGTGCACTATATTCAAGACTCATTTATATTTAATGCTATTATACTTCATATTCCTCAAACACTTTAAAAGTGGACCCTACATCACCTTCCCTTTAATCAATTATTTTAATAACCAAATGTTGATGTAAAAAAATATTCCATGTTTCTTCCAATTAACATCCACATATTATAGACATAAATATGAGCCTTTTATATTATCCATGTGCAAGAGGTTATTATCTCTCCTATGCTTTTAGTGCAGTTTAGATCCTTTTACCCCTATTGATTCATAAATCCTTTAGCCTTATTGAATATTTCCATTGACGAGATTATGAATATAAATTAATTATTTTACCTAGTATGTAATGCCTTCGAGAATGCTCGTTGGGTCTATCCCATATAGCTTAAATTATTTAAAAAAGTATTATATTATGGTCTAACCATTACATTAAGTCAATAAAGGTTTATGAATACCTCATAATATCAAAATATTTTGCTTGTACTATAGAAAAATATTATTGATACCTCATATGCAGTTAACTATTTAGACAAAAATGATTGAAAATGACTCTTGTCAATTATTAAAAATATACAAAAATATAATCTAAAAATATCTGTAATTATAAAATTTATTTATATACAAATAAAATGTGCATTTATTCAATTATAATTCAATCAGATATATTTTATTTTATCTATCTATCTAACTATCTATTTATCTTTTTATATAGATATATAGATAGATATATATAGATAGATAATATGGGTTATATGGGATTCAAGCAAACCCTATCCATATAACATCCTAATTGCATAGTGGTATTATGTGTCATGAACCTCCCTTGGCTAAATTTTTTTCATATGTTGGACTTATAAACTTATATATTGTTTTAATGATAGACTAGATGGCTAAATGTTGATTAGTTGATTTTGTTGAAGGATATGATGTTGCTAATGGATTTATGTGTTTTCAGGAATAGGTACCTCATGGGTAGATGAAGGACTTACCACCAAGATCAAAGTGTTCCAAGAAGGCAATGGCAATTATGGATATAATGGTCTAATCTATGCAATACTTGATAGTTATATGTAGACTTAATTCATGTATTTTGTATTTTGCATTTTTCATTTCTACATCTAAGTTCTTGTTATCATTCCTAACTTTTCATGAGGTTTAAATTAATTTATATTGATATAAAGTAACCTAGCATATTTGGTATTTTATTTTAAGAAATGGAATTAGGGAGGAATGATAAATATCTTATGATTAGAAACAATAATTTTCTTATGAAAATTATATTAATGAATCTTTCCTATTAATATTTTGTATCCTTGAATTTTAAAATGGATTTCCAATATTAATAACAAGGATTTATTAATAATAGTGAATAAAAGTGGTATTTTGAACATCCACAAATATTATAATGGCTTTGTATTAAATAAATTTAAAATCCAAACATAAGAAGATGGCATACAGGTAGTTGTGGAGTTCGTTCTAGGAGCAAATCCTCTACCAGTTTGTTTAAAAAATTCCTTGGCAAGAATTTGAGAGGCACCTTTTCCATCGAAAGGATATTTTTAGGGGTTTCATTGAAGATCAAGAAACATAAAGGAAATATTGAAGAATGGATACAACACAAGGAACCTTATTGACTTGTTCTAGTTTGGTCTTCTCCTTGTTTGTGTGTTCATCTAGAAAAAAGGTACTCTATGTCATATATATTTGATTGAAGAAGTTTCTTCAATTTATAAATAGGAACCAATAATGAATTATTTTATTTAGTGTAATAGTTGGTTTTCCGTGCCTATAATATAGAAGACGTATGATGAGAGAATCATAAGGTAATTTAGCAAAACAAATATCCCTCTTTTGCTATACCTGTATTTAGTAATGATCTTGGATACATTTTTGTATTCAAAAATGCTATACCTAGAATATGTTTGAAAGGGGAACTGTGAATTCCATTTGGATTGTAAATAATCAACACACCCGACCTTGGTGGAAGGTGTCTAACCAAGAAACTATATGCATATATTGCCAATGGAATTTCTAGACTCAACATTCTTTACCTATGCTAACCATCGAGTCTCTCATGGAGTCTGCCCCCTCTACATAATATCTAGTATTTATGGTGATACCTCTAGAAAATATATGATAATAGCATTCACCTATACATATTTAGTGTCTTTTTATGGGGAATAGTATTTTGGCCACCGTGATGTGTACTTTGGTTTGAACATGACTATGCAAATCATGGATTGATTTAACTATATAAAGATCCTAATGAGATTTGTGCTAAGCATAGGGAATAATATCTTTGTTTTGTTCAAATTGTTAACCCTTGCCATAAAATAAGTGGATAACAATAATTATCATTATTTAAAACTTAGAACTTAAAGGGTTAATGTACAACCAAAGTTGTAGCATTGACCAATCCAAGGCTTTGGATATGTGACCAGCTTGCTTAACATTTGGGTAGTGGACGTAGAAGAATGTATACCTTGTATTATAAGTTATTTTGAATGTTTTAAATAGTGATATAAAGGTATTTTAAAGAAAAGGAAAACATATGTGTAATTAAGTAGGGGTCTCCTTTGGTTTATAAGATGCACCCTCACTTTATTATGATTGTTTAAATATTTAGCTTTAAATAAAATTGCAATGAAAAATAGGACTATGTTATAAATGTCTCTTAGTAATTTTATTTTGATAAATCCTACTTATAGTTGGGGAAATATTGTGGTTTGGAAATGGATTTATTGCTTTATAAGTTTATTGGAAATTTTAATGTATCTTTATTTTATAAATATTAAATGAATTATCGTTTTGTAAATATAGGATTATATTTTGGATTTAAAGATTATAATTTGATTGAAAAATATTATACTTTCATTTGTAGATTTTGAAAGTTACCCTTGAAATACTTAAGTTATAAATGATGCTTTCTATTAGAAAACAATTATTATAAATAACATAAATATAGTTGGCTTATAAGTAAATTGAATTATTGATTTAATTTTGTTATAAATAGAAAGGAAGAAAGATATATGTATTATATGTATCTTTAGAAATATTAGGAAGTTGGTTTGGTATGATGATATAGAGGAAATATCAATGTTGTAATTTTTGAATGAAGAGTAGCAATTATTATATTGTAGGAAAGTAAGTAAATATTAGTGGATGGTTTATTATTTCTTTATGAGTTCATGAAAATATCCTTGAAATATGGAAGATTGGGCATGATGCCCAATGGATAGATTAGGATTTATGAGGGTCCCTTTATTATTTTGTTTGAAAAGATAATTAAAAGGGTTCTAAAGTATCTATTAATAGAAGAATGAGGGTAGAACTCATTCGATAAAATTATAAGATTGTATCTCAGTTTTGT